>ML974121.1:0-1200000 GCA_010015515.1 Trichoderma sp. TW21990_1 | reverse complement strand
GCTCGACGCCAGAGAGAACTACAAAGTCTCTGACTTTTGGGTAATCGGGTCCAAGGAGAGCAGCAAGGCGCACGTTGCGTTCCGCGCCTCAGGTAAGCGCCCATGCTAGACAATAGCCAGGTGCTCATCATGTTATTAACACGGCTTCGTAGATCGAGCTGCGGTAGACGCATTTCACGCGGCAGCGATTTTGAGCGGAGCAGAAGACAATGGAGCACCCGGCGTGCGAGCGCATTACCATCCCAACTACTATGCCGCCTATGTGCTTGATGCAGCGGGCAATAACATTGAAGTTGTGTGCCACAATCCATAGGATTCCTAACGGCTGAGTTTTGCTTCGAGAGGTGATGTTGGTTGACGCTACAATGCCGACATTGTTGATGGTTCAAAGTGTGTTGGGCGTTATAGCGAGAACATTATTGGGAATGAAGGTTTTGGATGAGCTGCCTGCAGTCCGGGTATATATGCATGAGCAGTAGATTCATAGTCATAATCGGTGGTTCCAAACATGCAATCCATCTATTAGTACTATGGTTACATGGGTGCTTCGTGTTAGTAGCGATAACATGTCCAAAGTGCACTAGACTCATATTTTTCACACGTAGTGGAGACGCAGATGAGTGCCCTGAGTCAGTTTTGATGAAGGGTATTTGCCGTTGCTGAACAGCTAAAATAACTTGATCGCAGATACTGCAACCATCACTCGAATTCGACATTTCGAGATGAGAGGAGTTTGCTCGTGTCTGACGGTAAGCAGATTGAAACGACACAACACAGCCGGCACGTTATGGCAAATCCCCCCAAATTGGCCGAGGGTTAGAGGGGAGTTAAGGCGACTTCTTTCGGAATCGGACATCCGCTGCCGAAAACCCACACAGAGCCAACAGCCTGCAAAACACGACGAGATAATAATGATGCAGAACAAGATAAACAACTCAATTATGCCTGGTAATAATGCAGAATGAGAAAGTTGCACAATCGGCCTCTTCCAAGGCAGGTACAGAGGTTGACTCCAGCACGTGACTCTAGCATACATAATTGCATCTTGCCTCATCATCTGGCATCTTCATTATGGACATGATTCCATTTTCAAGTACGGAGTATTATTACCGAGTGCTGCTTCGCGGTGTACAGCAAGTGCCCCGTAGTGATTTCAAATTGCAAACTCCCCGTCAGGACTGCCGGATGAATCTTTTCTCGCGGATAGTCTTACGGAAAGACTTCCCGGCAAAAGACATTTCCCACTCGGTCTGATTTCGGCTTCGGAAGCCGGCCCAAAAGCCTATACCTTAGTTACTGTAGAGAGACAGGCCCTGTTGTGGCTACACATCGCTTCTTTGGCTTCTAACGCCGTCAACGGAGCGCCTCCAACGGGGTTTGAACAAAAAATAAGCGGCCATTTGAGAACATACAGCCGATTGCACACCTGTAGACTCGGTGCCGGGGCTTTTGATCAATGATGCCTTGGTCTGTCTTGTCAATGCCTATCTCGGTACCCAGCTGATGAACGGCATCTCAGATAATGGCCAATGTGTGCATAAAGCCGCCAATGGTTTGTCAGCATGTGGTAACAGGAAAAAGAAAAGAGAGAAGAAAGCCATCGCCCAGTTGCCTGGTGCTGCGGTTTGCGGAATCACACTCCGTGCTTCTGTATTGCTGCCATCGTCAAATACTCCATTCTGTGGCTGCTCCCCCACAGCCGCCCACCACCCGCCGCCCCTATCCGATCCTTGTACGGAACTGTCCCGCTATTCTGGCCTGGATCCAGCTTCTCCTCACTTACAGCACCCGAATTGTGCTGATTGCCATGCGGAGACCAGGTTTGCGGTAGTGGGTTCGGTCATTGACGGCTATTGAGCCGGCAAAAACATCAAACATTGACGGCCATACATAACGCGCCGGATGCCGTCACTGGCATCTGACAATGCGCCAAACCACTTGTTTCTTTCTCCCTAATTCTCTTTGCGTATTTCATATTTCGCACATCTTTGCCTCTCGTCACGGCAGAGCAGTCGCCGGTTATTGCAGCTCTTGATACCCCGCAAAGCGACAAGCCAGATCACGTCTCTTCTGCGGCTGCCCCTCACAATGCCTTCCATAGCTCTGCGGCTGCGGACCCTCGGGGCCTTTGCGCGCCATGCGACAAACGTAAGTCTAGGAGACCTAATCAATGATGGCGGCGGCATAGAAGTTGAGAGTAAACGTCGGACTAACATCGCTATGTTCTAGCCCACCGTCCTCTTGTCTAGATCGTTTTCTGCCACTGCCCGCCGAGCTGAGATCAACAAGGTGCTGCCCTCCGCCGCCGAGGCGATCAAGGACCTCAAACCCAACTCAACCCTGCTGTGTGGTGGATTTGGTCTCTGCGGTGTCCCCGATACTCTGATCGACGAGGTCCTGAAGAGGGCCGATCTTACTGGTCTGACGGCTGTGTCGAACAATGCCGGTACCGATAACTCCGGCCTGGGCAAGCTTCTCAAGACGAAGCAGGTGAAGAAGATGATTGCTAGCTACATTGGTGAAAACAAAACCTTCGAAACAATGTACCTAACTGGAGAAGTTGAGCTGGAATTGACTCCTCAGGGAACGCTGGCCGAGCGATGCGCAGCCGGTGGCAAGGGCATTCCTGCTTTCTACACACCCGCAGGCTTTAGTACTGTTGTCCAGACCGGCGACTTGGCACTCAGGAACAAGGCCGACGGCTCACCAGACACATACTCTTACCCCAAGGACGTCAAGGTCTTTAACGGCAAGCCTTACCTCCTGGAAGAGAGCATTGCCGGAGACTATGCCTTTGTGAAGGCTTACAAGGCTGATAAGCTCGGAAACTGCCAGTTCCGTCTCGCCGCCAACAACTTTAACGGCGCCATGGGCCGCAACGCCAAGATTACCATTGTCGAAGCTGAGCACATTGTTGAGCCAGGCGAGATTCCTCCCGAGGCCATTCACCTGCCCGGCATCTACGTCAAGCGCGTTATCCAGAGCACCACCCCCAAGAACATTGAGAAATTCACCTGGGCCAAGGATGATGCTGATGCCGACTCCAAGGCCATCCTGGGAACAGGCGAAACTGCGGCCAAGCGGGAGCGAATCGTGAAGCGAGCTGCCAAGGAGTTCAAGAACGGCATGTATGCCAATCTGGGCATCGGCATGCCCATGCTTGCTCCCGGCTTTGTCGGCCCCGAGGTCGAGGTCCAGCTGCAGTCCGAGAACGGTATCCTTGGCCTTGGTCCCTACCCTAAGAAGGGCCTGGAAGATGCCGATCTGATCAATGCCGGAAAAGAGACAGTCACTCTTAAGCCTGGTGCCGCGGTCTTTGGCAGTGAAGAGAGCTTTGGCATGATCCGCAGCGGCAGAATCAACCTGACCATTCTCGGCGCCATGCAAGTCAGCGGAACTGGTGACTTGGCCAACTGGATGTTGCCGGGCAAGATCAAGGGCTTTGGCGGTGCCATGGACCTTGTGAGCAACCCTAGTGCCACCAAGGTTGTGGTCACCATGGAGCATACCGACAAGAAGGGCAACCCCAAGATCGTCAAGCAGTGCGCATTCCCACTCACTGGCCGCGCGTGCGTTTCTCGAATCATCACTGAGCTGGTAAGTTGTCTGTCATTGCAGCATTTTTTTTCCCTCTCCTAAACTGCGAAACATCTGCTAACGCGTGCTCGTCAATAGGGTGTTTTCGACGTCGATTTTGCCCACGGCCTAACGCTCATCGAGATTGCAGAGGGAGTGACGGTAGACGAGATCAAGAGCAAGACGGAGGCTCCGTTCAGAGTCGCCGATGACTTGAAGCCGATGCTATAGATGGCTTGCAGGACCATGCTGGGATGAATAAACGAACAGACACGTAATATTGGGACATTTGATGTAACAACAAAGGTATAAACCAAAATGGGCGGGTGGATGCTGTCTGGGATGCTGCGTAAATACAAAACTGCCTGTGTCTGGGCACCATCGTGGGCGTTTGGGGGCGAGATAGAATAGCGATCTTTATCTGGGCTTGTACGAATAAACCGAAACATGGAAAAAGAAATATATACGTATAAGTATGTATTTTGAGAAGAAGAAAAAAGAAAAGGGAAAAAAATTACAACATCTGCATGAACCATCAGCGCTAGAGTTGGATTCCAGCCCTTTCATTTGTCTCTTGAGAGGCTCATTTAGCAGAAACCAAACACAGCCCGCCACGACTTACACCTTGCTGACATATCCCTCCCGAGTCTGAACATTCACCAATGGGCCTTTTTTTTGCAGCGCCACCTCATCCTGCGCTGCAACATGACAGACGCCTCACAAGGCTTGGGTTGCTGGCTGCAAGGGAGTCGCTTGCTTTGCGTTTATTCCATCGCGTTTCCCCTCGTTTTTATTCCACTCATCTGCCGTGAATGAATCTCTGCTTCATGTCGCAGCGCCATAACCGTCACTTTACTATCGAGTGGCTATGAACAACTACGACCCGTTAACCGGCCAAGTCTTTCGAGAATGGTCAATCCCCGGTCGACACAACGCCAGCGGCAGCCAGGAGTGGTCACGGCAGCGGCCGTATCCCTTGTTTAAAACCCGCGGCGCTCGAGGGCCGCGGTCTCTGATGGACATTGCGATTAATGTCATTGCGGACAATATTGGCGATGTATCGCACGAGTTGCTGGGGTCTATACCCACGCAGCTGATCCCGCGCATATGGCGCCTTTTGGAGGCAAGGTTCGTCAGTTTCATGTTACGAATGTATTGTTTTTTTCTGAAGAATTCAACTTTTCTTTTTCTTTTTCTTTTTTTTTCTTTCTTTTTTTTTTTTTTTTTTTTTGGTTGGAACTTTGGGACATGGCTCGCTCAGGGAATGAAGATGAATCTGCGAAAGGAGTTACTGACGAGCTGGTTCTAGAGGTGTAAGCCTCCACGCTTGGAAACTCTTCTCGTCGATGTTGCTACACGAAAATAATGAGAAGAACCTTGGGCTCTATCGGTTTCGACAGCACATTTGTCATCCCGACTGGGGCCTTGAGAACTACACCAAGCCCCTCACATCTTTGACGACGGATTTCATCACCCATCTGGTGCTTAGTGGTGGTTGCAACTTCCTGACGTGCGAGCTGGTCCGCTTGGCAGACATGAAAAATCTAGGGATCCTGGAACTCATCCAGCCAGCGGACGAGATGCGCCGCGACTTTCCAGATGTGACCGATAAACTCATCCGCGGCTGGGCTGAGGTGGAGAATCCTTTCCCCCTGCTACGAATCCTGAGGATCTGGGGCGACGGATCGACTTCGAAGAACTCTCTCCGCTGGGTAGCCAAGTTCCCTTCGTTGGCGCTGTACGATGTCATGGGCCCGAAGAAGGGCTGGGATCTTCCGGATGAGGAGGCAGCCGAGGCCGGGTGGGAAGTAACGGATCCCCCGAGCGGCAGCCAGGAGAACTCCTTGTTATGGAACCTGATGCTCTTGATCCCGGACGAGCACGTCATCAGAACGCGCGACTCCATCCGAAGCGTCGATGCTGATTTGGTGACGCTCTGCAGCGATTCCCAGTACGCCATCAAGTTCGTCCCCAATCGGGAGGCGCCTCCTCTGCTGGACTATCTCGCAGATGCGGGCAAGGTGTATCTGCCCTCTTGGGACCCAGACACGGATTCGAGACAAGTAGGAGCCTGTCACGGCATTGCGTTTGAGGCATGGGCTTTCTGGCTGTACTCGTTCCTTGGCCAGCTTGGCGACGACATAGACATGGCGAGCCAAGGCCTTTCAGTAGACCAACAGGTCGTCGCTGGTCCGTTTGTACTGCCTTCACGGCCCATGGCAAGTGTGTATCTGGGCCACAGCGGGCGCGGAGGCATCACCTCTAAACCGTCTTATGTGAGGCGCGGCTTGTTCTCAACACAACGGTTCATCTTTACCCGTCCGATGAGTGCGAGCCGCTACACTAAAGAAGAATCTAATGGCCAAGAGGAGCCGGACAAGGCGAAAGGTAAACAAGGTGCCGAAAGGGGATTTCTGCCGAGCGTGTATCGGCCGTCGCAGAAGCGGAAGCAGCTGCACGACGTTCTACAGTCCTTCACTGGGTAAAACGATGAGAACCGAGTGGGGGTATATGATGAATGGCAGGATTTAGCATCCGAGTTTTTACGATATCGATGACACTTTTTCACACAAACCTCTAGTCTATAATATAGAGGTTACACGCATGCCACTACGTTTGAACCAAAAAAAAAAAAAAAAAAAAAAAAAAAAAAAAAAAAAATAGCCCACGCCTCCTTCGTAATCAAAAGGAAAAGACGCGAACCAGGGCATGTGCCGCCGAAAAAATTTATCTCTCCCAAACGCAGCCTCCGAAGAGGAAGTATAGTAGGACAGAAGGTAAGTCAGCGGGAAAACATTCATCTATCCTCCAGTTTCCCCTCCAGGCGCATCCAAAGGTTGTCGAAAGCCAGAGTGAATATGAAGGAAATTTTCTAGTAGGTTTCACTGAAGAAAAAAAAAAGAAGAAAAAAAGAGGAAAAAGAGAAAATTTCGGCTGGGCGTATTATAGGGATTGGGGGGCGTGGGTGGAGTTGGGGCCCGGAAAAACGTGGCTGCGGCAGGGGGATGGGGTACTTGGGTACTTGGAGGTTATCAGCGGTGCAGTGGTTTGACGTTGAGGCATCTTGTTAGAGTTGTTGTGACTCACCAAGTTTGCACTCGTCTGCGCATGTTGGTTGTAGGGTATTAAAGTTTTAGATACGAATCAAGCCACCAAAACGCTCAATACTGCTACTATCAGGAAATATGATGCATTTACTGGTCCTCATCTGGCCTTATGTAAGCGCTCAATGGCATAATGAAGAGTGCAATGCTGGAATAAAGAAGTCAGCCAATCGCCAACCAGCTATTTTCAATGTACTGTACTCCGTAAGAAAGACAGAGTACCTGGCGCTACAACGCCACACTGTGAACGGACTGCGTCTATGCAGCTTATTACGACGATGGCATGCACGACCAGAGATAAGGAGTTACCTATGAGTCACACAGCAGAACCTATCATGAGAACCTTAGTATTATACAGATACCCGGCAGAACTTTTGAAGCTTCGCTGTATACCAAGTGCTCGTGCCACGCGGATTTCAGCGGCAAGGCTGAGCTGTACCTGCAAGTACCTCCAAGTGCCCCGCTACCCCGCCTCGCTGCCACTGACTGAACCGGCGACTCAGAGTGCAAATCTGGGTTTGGCCATACTTTTTCGACTGTGGATTGAATTTTCCTATCTAATTTAGTAGTACAACCGGGATTTTCTTGCCTGTGGCTACAGGTATTTAAGTCCTGCGCAGTCGCATAGCAGCGCAAAGCCGGAGGTCGCACCGCAGCTGTCTACGGAAGATCAACACCTGCTCTCACTCTCACACGAACACATATACCCTCCCTTCCTCGTTCTATTATCTCATCCTCATTCAAGATGCCGCCGGGTGGTGCCCCTGGAGCGAGTTCGCGTGGCCGCGGTGGCAAGTTTAGAAAGTTCACCAGAGGAGGTAAATCCAGCTGTCCCCAGGAATTGCTGATGGACGACGCAATGCATGTCGTTTTCACATGCTAACAAGAACTGTACGAAACAGGAGGCAAGCACTTCTCGCGCGATCTCCAACCTGTCGACTCCGAAGGCAATGCGGTGAGCATGTGGGGCGAGGACGCCCAGCGCAACGAAGACGAGGAAGAATCCGAGGAAGAATCCGAAGAGGAATCCGAAGAGGAGGAGGCCGGCCGGGCCCCAGCTCCGGGAAGCGGCGAGGCCAACCGCGAGGATCGGAAAGCCCAGAAGAAGGCTCGGAAAGAGGCTGCCATAGCCAAGCAGAAGAGCCGCACAGTCGAGGTCGGCGATCTACCCTCAAGCGACGAGGAGAGCGACGCGGAATTGCCCGCCAACCCGAACCACTCTTCATCGGCCCGCAAGCAGGCTGTCAAGACGGCAGATGTAGACGAGATTACCGAGGGCGTCAAGAAACTGCCTGCCAGTCGGCGTGAGAGGGAAGCGGCTGAAGCAGCTGCCGCGAAGGAGAGATATATGAAGCTGCATGCTGAGGGCAAGACGGATGAGGCCAAGGCGGATATTGCCCGACTTAAGCTCATCCGTGCACAGCGCGAGGCTGATGCTGCTAGGAGACAGGTAAGGACACATATATTCTTTGTGATGGGTATCTTTCATGCTAACTTTTCAATTAGGCTGAGAAGGAGGAGAAGGATGAGCGAGAGAAGGAACGGAGAGCTGAAATTGAAGCCAGGGAGGCCAAACTGCGAGCACTGGCTGCTGGCCCAAGCAAGAAAGCTAGCAAGAAGAAATGAAGCCCTTGTTCAGTTTGGATTTCTGCAGTATACCTTGGCTTGGCAATGGGAAATTAGATTCAATACATTATTCGAAAAAAAGAAAAAGAAAAAGAAAATTTTGTGTAATTGTGCTCATTGCTAGGTGAATAGAGCTCCTAAACATACAAATGCTGATCTTCAGCGGCTGCTCTGTGGCCATGATAAGTGATGCTCTCGTGACCAGTGCTTGTCTACTTGGTAATACTCTGGAGCTCCTGTTATAGTGGCTTGCACGCTGTGTGTAGATCAAGCAGCTAAAAATTCCCTCTCTTTCCCCTTTTATTTCACTTTCGTTAATTCCATAATTTTGCAATGCCTTCAAAGACTCGACCAACATTTTTAATACTATCAATGCTTTTCTCCAGTAATCCAATGGCTTGGGTGTCGATTTTTCTGGCACAGGCGCGGTTGCAGCGGTCCAGGCACTAAGTGGCTACCCCACAGCGAAGTTCGCGGTACGGCAGAAAGGTGGAAAAAAAATTGGACACCCCAAAAAAAATTCAGGAAAATTCCCCAGCAAGGCAGTGGCAGAAAAAAAAAAAGCATCACCTCACGCCAACCGCCGCTATCACTTTGTATTTTTTACATCATTGGTCGCGGAGCATCCAGCGCCGTTGCCAGGTATTGAATTCGAGGCGCCGCCACCACTGCATATTTCTCCTTTGCATATATATATACTGTCCTTTCGCGATACTGAAGCTGGCATGGCGGATTCATCACTGCAGGTTCGTTTGGACGTCCTTTGTGCAGCCCCGCCAGTGGAAAATCCCTGGAAGGGGCTGGGAGACGAGCTGTGGCGATCGTGAGCTGACATCGCTTGTTAGGATCGCTTGCGCGATCATGCCAAGGCGTTCGATGGCTTGCTGAGTCTGATTCCAGCCAAGATGTATTACGGCGAGGACACAACCGTACGTTTCCCGATTTGACCGTACCAACCCAACCCTCTCAATCGAGCGGATATCTGGATTTCATCTACATTCAGAACGTGTGTGAGGCTATCGAGGCGCTGGTGCTGACGCTGGTTGACATGCAGGATCAATGGAAAAAAGAGAAGCAGACGAAGCAGGAGGCCGCGGCCGCCCGTCGAGCCAAGCTAGATCCCGACAGCGCCCTGAATCGCAATGCCAAAGAAGTCATGGACGAGCGTGCCAAAAGCAAGCGGAAGCTGCGGCAGATGGAGCAAGATGAGAATGAGGCTGAAGAGGAAGACTATGAACCCATCACTGGCGTCGAGGCTGAAAAGCCCCTCGAGGGCCTGAAGAGGAAGAACCCTGAAACTCCTCAGAAGAAGCCCAAGATCAATGGCGATGTGGAGGCTGAGAGCAACGATGAAGGCGAGGATGACGCACAAGGTTCCGAGGACCAGCATAAGCTATCAAAAAAGGAAGAAAAGCGAGTCGCAAAACGAGAAAAGAAGGCCGAGAAGAAGGCCGAGAAAAAAGCAAAGCAAGAGTCAGGCGAGGCGGCGACTCCGGCCAAGACTCCAGCCAAAACCCCAGCCAAAACCCCAGCCAAGAACGCTGCTGAGACTGCCAGCACGCCTGTGTCAAAGAAACAGAAAAACAAGAAGGCGGGAAAGGATGCCGCCACTCCCTCAAAACCCCAGCCGACCCCCTCAACATCACAAGAAGCTGAAGTCAGCCACAATGATAAAGCCGATGAAAGCATGCAAGACCAGACAGACGGTCTTGACCCATCTCTAGACTTCTCTGGCCTGCAGAGAGAAGACGACGGCAGCGCGGTATCAGCACTCGACTCCGAACCACACTCTCCTACCTTCGACTCAAACGAGACTGCCAACCGCCAGCCTGCATCAGGAGAAGTCACAAGCACAACCACATCCGTCTCCTCAGTTGCCCCCTCAGAAAAGCCAAAGCACCTCAAGATCCCTGCAGATACGACCGCCCTGAAAGCTCGCCTTGCCGCCAAGATCGAGGCTCTCCGTGCAGCCAGAAAAGCCGATGGAACAAACGGCAAGCCTATCCGCACGAGACAAGAACTCATCGAGGCGAGAAGAGCAAAAGAAGCACAGCGCAAAGCACACAAGAAAGAGCTAAGACTGCTGGCGAAGGAGGAAGAGAAGAGGAAACGCGAAGAGGCACTGGCGTCCAACTCGCCTGGTGTTATGAGCCCCAACATTAGCCTCGACGACGCTTCAGGCGGCTTCACCTTTGGACGTGTGGCATTTGCAGATGGCTCACAAATGTCCCACGACCTCGGCTATTTCCTCAACAGGGGCAAGAAGAAGGGCCCCTCAGATCCCAAGACGGCGCTCCTCAAGGTACAGCACGAGAAGAAGCGCATAGAAGAGCTCGATGAGGAGAAACGAAAGGATGTCGAGGAGAAGGAGACGTGGCTGAACGCCCGCCGCCGCGCCGAGGGCGAGAAGGTCCACGACGACGAGGCCCTGCTGAAGAAGGCCGTCAAGCGCAAGGAGGTGGCCAAGAAGAAGAGCGAAAAGGCCTGGAAGGAGAGAGCCACCGGCGTCGCCCAGGCCCAGCGGGAGAGACAGAAGAAGCGCGAAGAGAACATCAAGCAGCGCCGCGAGGACAAGCTGCTGCGCCGGTCGGGCAAGAAGAAGAAGGGCGGCGCCGCGAAGAAGAAGGGTGGACGGCCCGGCTTCGAGGGCAGCTTTGGAGTCGGCGGGAAACGCAAGTAAAGGAAGAGGCAGCTGGTGAAGTTTGCATGTAGCCCTCTTTCTTTTTTTAGTGGGTTTTCCTCGTCCCCGTGTCGTGTTGTTCGATTGAAAAAAAGAAAAGCTTTGTACTTATTTCATGGCCGTCCACATCTCATGAGCTTGCATGGCAGTTGTCTGTTTGATCTTGTCTCATTTGCTTTTGCTACCTTTTCTTCTTGTTGTTGTTTTTCTCTTTATTCATCTACATAGGGCGAACTTAGCGTCCGGGGCGCAGGGCATGGCATCATTTCAAATGTTGACCGTATGGAGGGGAGGGAGGCTTACGGGGGTCATTTGTGGTTATGTATAGCCGTTTTTGAAAGGGGCGGCAAAGTGTTCTAGGTATTCACGATGGCTGGCGAGGTTTAATACTACATGCAAAGAGGGAGGAAAATACATGAAGAAAGAACTCTGATTGGGGGTTACAAAATACCACATTGTGCGTGAAAAGAAAAAGTAAAATCTGGATATCATATGGGCAGAAAAAAGGGTTTGAATTGACGCCGTACATTGCGTTCTCCCCCCAAAAATCACCATTACAAAAAAAGTCATACGCAAACCATAGCTACATACACACACACATCTCAAATCTCCAAGTTTCCCTCCCTCTTCCAGCTCCTCCCTCCCTCCCTTTCCCCCCCGGGGAACCCAGCAGAGCAACGACATTTCAGAACAAAGTAAAAACAAGAAAAGAAGACGAATAAAATTAGTTAAAAAAAAAAAAAAAAAAGGACTTCCCATCTAGGCAAGGACTCGCTTCTTGATCTCTTTCTCTTTCTCTCTTTTTTTTCCTCTTTCCCCTCCCCACCCTTTTGTTCCCTTTCCATCTCATATAGCCTTTCAACGGTTTCGTCCTTCTTTGGTGTGGTCGTATTTCATTTCAGCCGTTAGCCTCCCGGCAGCAGTGAAGAAAATAAGAAAAAGATAAGAAAACCTCGCCATATTTCCCACTCCCCCTTTCCCAAAGATAAGGTGACAAAGAAGGCAAAGATTTTTCGATATTTTTTTTGGTGAGTCTTGGTACTGTGTTATGTTTCTTTCAAGCGATGAGGGTTGGAAGAGGAGAGATGAAAAGGAGGTTGTGATTGAAGCTTTTTTTTTTTAGAGAAGCCGTAGAAGGAAGGGGAATCGATTTGGCCTTTTGTTTTCTGTCATCATTACAATCGAATTAGGAGGTGGTATAGTGGTAGGTTCGTCCAGAGCCAGTCGGGGTTTATAGGAGCGAGTCGAGTCTAGTGAAGACGCTTAGGCAGGCTGCCACGATTTCAAGCTGCAGTTCTTTATCCTTTGCCTTGTTCACCTCCTGTGTCGCAAATTACGTTAGCACGGTATCCTGTTGCGCATCATCTTGCCATAAAAGGCGAATCTCACCTCGGCTATGACCTGCGGTAGGTTGGCTCCGATGCCATTGCCCGTAGCCTTCTTGCCAAAGGGGTATTGGCTGTAATCTGCCAGCAGCTCATCCGTCTGCGCAAACGCCCGCTCCCTGGCCTCGTGACCCAGCGAGGACAGCGCATTCTCCAGGACGTTGGCGGCGTACGCGGCACACACCATGGACACGGTGCGCAGATAGCGGAACTCGAGGTTCTCGGGCAAGAACTGGCTCCCGTTGAGGACGACGGTGCGCTGGGTCAGGACGTTGCGCACGCGACGGCGAATCTCCTCCTTGGCTCCGCCGTCGGCAACGGGATGGGTGGCCATGTCAAAGAGAAGGAAGTTACGCTTCTCCGTCCGTAGGATGCCCTTGTCGACCAGGCCCTTGGCTAATCGTTCGCGAACCTGCTTGAGCTGGTATCCTATCTTCATCAAGTTCCAAGTCTCGCCTGGTTTGGAGCGTTAGCCGCTGCATTGGTCAAGTATGCATTATTCACAACAATAACACACAAGGCCACGCCAATGTCACCGCAGTAGCAGCGAATGGCACAGATATTGTGTTTGTGGGGGAGGGGGGGGAGTAGTACCGCTCATCAGATCAATCCAGGAGCTGACGCTCATCTTTTCGCTCTGCTTCATCATCTTGAGAGCCTCGTCGAGGAGCACCTCGCCGGTGAGGGTATCGTCTATCACTTCGATGTTTCGGTCTGCCAGGGGGAACCGTCGCCGCGCCGGGTCCTTCTCCATGCTGATGCGCCCACGAAACGCAAGCTCCAGCACGATACACCCTCGGAGCGCGTACGAGATGTTGTCGTTCCAGAATGACAGATACCCCTAATCACAAGGCTTTCAGTCAGCAATTGAGTGCCGCCACGCAGCAGGCACACCGCACGTACCTGTTTGTCCTTGAGGCCAAGCAGCAGCACCTCCTCCATCATGGTCAGCTTGGGCTGCTTGCTCCGCTCGGCCGACTCGCTGATGTCTCGGGGGTCAAAGGCAATCTTGTGGCCGTTTTCGCCGCTCTCGTAGCTCGTCTCGGGGCCACTGTCCCGAGCGTCGCGGGTCGAATTGGTCCTGGAGACGCCGTTGCTGCTCTCGCCCTCGGTACCAGCGACGCCGCCAGCTCCACGGCGTCGCGTCAGGCCTGACGAGGACATGGTGAGGGCTTGTAGGGCTTGTAGGGCGTTTGGATACGGTGTCGGTTAGGGAGAATGCGCCGGTTCTGGCGAGCGTCGTCAATCGTCAAAGGAGCCCAGCCCCAGACCAGACACGAGTCGGTGAGAATCGGCGAGCGAGGCAGCAGGCGAGGGGCTTTTAAACAATGGAAAGAAACGGCCGATGCAACAAAGGGACCCCAGGCCGATGTTGGACCGCTGTCACGCACGAGAGTTGTATGGTCTGGCAAATCTGCGAAAGGTCCACAGGCGTCTAGGAGAGATGAGGTCCCTGGTGGTGGGCCGCGTCAATGATTCGTCCAGGCCTGAGGCTCTGTGCCGTACGAGGATGGGGGTCAGTGGTGGGAAATTCCAGCGCAGACAGAGAGGTGTTCCAGCGCTAATAGGGCGCTGAAAGCAGCAACTGGTGAGACAGCCACGGAGCTGTGCCGCACTTACGACACCAGCGCTAGGGGGCGCTTTTGGGGGGGGCCTTTCGGCGGGTTTTGGGGGATTGGAGTGGGATTCAACGGCTTGATGCCCTGGCGCAAAATGGAGCAGCCGCGTGTACTCGCAGTAAGAATACTTGGCATCTATATCTGTATCCGTGCAAAGAGCCAGCATGATACGATACATTGCACGCTTTGAGTCTGCGATTGGACATGATAAGGCAAGAATCGACTGGAATACGAAACAAACGAGGCGATGAGGCTTGATACGAAGCCATTGACGGGGAGCTTGAAGGCTGTGCTGTTCTGCAAATGTCTCAGACACTTACCTGGATGTACGGAGAATTGTCACGGTTGCAGTTGAAGGCGCAGTTCTGAGCTATGCCCATACGAATTGACGCCTAGTTGGGAGCCAAAAGAAAGAAGAAAGAGGGGGAACAAGAGCGGGAGAAGCCTTCTATTAATAGCGTTCGTCTGTGCGACCAACCATTCGATCCGATTTCGCACAATTAAAGGTTCAGGGCTCTGTTGAATATACGTAGTACTTTCTTGATACTTTAGTAGTACCTTAGTAGGAGCACTCCATTGATATGTTTTTGTGGTGATTTGCCGGAGATCGCTACTGTGCACGTGCCGAGCCTCGCTCAGACTGGGAAGGAAGGAAACTGGGAAACTGCCCCATTCGGCAAAGGCCACGTAAATGAAGCCTTCTCCACTCTCAACGTCAAGGAATTGCTCCTCAATGCAAAACTAGCCATTGGCTTGATGTCTGGCTGTGTCTGGCCTGCAAATCACACCGTGAGGCGATGTTCTGATGCTTCTCATGAATGACAGACGGCCATTTTACAATCTACTTTTTCTCTCCTTCCAAAGAGCTTCATGACGCCGACATGAACGAGGGCGCGTGCACCGGGTTCAGATCCCATGTCTGTCTCACGTCGAGGGGATGTGCTCCAAAACCAAGATCGAGATGACTATATCGGATCCCGAGCATACGTTGGAATAACTCATGGGATGTCACATCAGGCTTCATCGGGCTTTGGTCCAGTGCGTGATGGCTACTACAAGATGGCGGTCTCCTCGTGAGTATACGCCCGGGAACGGACAACGGTGCTTGCAGACATCTTATACAGGCATGTTGTTTGTATTAGTATCTAGCAGGTTGTTTTCAGTCAGTAGGTACCTATCACACTGCAATGGTAGACGCCCCTCCCTGGACTTATATGTATACTAACTTCAAACTTCACAGAACATCACCTCACGCATGGATGGATGATCGCATCAACTCTCCTCCTACAAAGGGACAACAGCATCGTCTCGATCTCCAGCAACCGCTCCATATCGCGGTATCAACGCTGCGCCAGCATCTACGCTTACAGCCGGTAGGCGCTCACAATCGCTGCACCAGAATCCTGCAGTACTGGACTGCTGGCCAGCTGGCAGCTGCCTTACCCTTATATATCAAAATTGCCCAACACCTCGCAACCAGTAGCGAGCGGCCCACCTGGGGGTGGCATGGTTGGTAATGCGCCGAATTTAACCTGGGAGGGCCTTCCCAGGTTTCCTTCGGACTCTACCGGCGGATGCCATATCCAGGTCAGGAACTCTCAGACACGGCCCCCAGCCCTGATCGTAGCCGCGCGTAGGCCCCACGCGTCGCACGTTCGAGCTGTGGTACCCGCAGATAAATACCCATGGGAAACCAGGGCGCGCAGTAGGATCTACGCTGTAAGAGAGATCGCTGGGCGAGTAATTCTTTTTTTATATGTCGATTCGATATTTTGATCTTGTGTTTAGTAGTAGTGTTTCTCCTTTTGCGTTGCTGCGTCGATAGTGCGCGGCGCTGAGACACTGGGATGCGTGCAGCCATGGGTGTTATGTCTAAAGGTACTTGGGTCAGATATTGAGCGCCAGGAAGGCCGTCAAAGCCTGATTTGCCTTGAGGTCGTGGTTCGATTCCAGCTTGGCACCCTCTTTTTCTATTTTCCTCCCTCTTTTTTTGCCCATGATGAATAGTGAAATCAAGCATGCCTGACAGCTGCATGGCTTCGATATTATATTCATGATATCTCCATGCTGTAAAGTGGTTGAAATGATGTTTCTTTTGTATGTATAGTCTCGCGATCCACCTGCGTTCTAAATATCAAGATGCAGAAACTGCGGGTTCTACAGTGAAACGCACCAATACTACAGTAGCCATGTATGCATGTGTTGATTTTCCCCCCCATAGGTCATCCTCTTCAAATCCAAGTAGCTCCTTGCGTGACCGCATTTTACCATCCGTTTCCCAGCGCCCAAGAGATGAGCCAACTCTTCATGCCCTCGTGCCAACCGTATCCTTCCATAGTTCATCAAAGTTGATGTTTTCAGCTTCAAAGAGATCGCGAATCTGTTTGGCCGTGGCTTCTTGCTTCTCCGGTCCAAATCCCCCTGGTTGAGTTGATTCGAACTGTACAATCTCGATCCATCGGTAAAATAGGTTCTCTTTACCCATGGCTGTAAGGGCATCCCGAAAGGCAAAAACTTGCCTCCTCCTTTCGTCCTCCTCGGCTGCTATACCCAGCTTGAGGTCGTGGCACATCCAGCCGTAGTCCTGGTGGTACACCAAAATGACATTCTTAAACGCCTCGAGAGCAGCCTCCTTCTTGTCAACCATCCTGTGGGCCAAGATCATGCCGTTCCAGTATAGATCCCATTTATCATTCATGAGAAGATAGCCAGTCTTTTGTTCCTGGAGCATGGGCGACGTCGCCTGCTGGGTATAAGCAAGCAAAATCTTCTTTGAGTCGGCATCCTTAAAGATGTCACGCAGCATCTTGTCCCAGTCACGGCTGCGACGGACGTAAATCTCCTTGTCCCGAAAGCCCACGGTCCACCGCCACAGCGTCGGGTTCCCGTGTGCCGTGGCCAGCGTAAACTCGACGGGCCACGGCCAGACGAAGACGAACAGCACAAAGTCGATGAACATGACAATACCGCGCTTCCAGACCTCCCAAGACAGCTCCGACCACGACGCCTCGTGGAAGGGAAACGTCATCTCGTTGGGGTGGCCAAAGCCCGACATGAGGATCTTCCAGTACCAGGGGAGGATGGAGTACATGCGCCAGACGAAAAGAGCGGCGACGGTCACGTTCAGGGCGACGGGCACGAGGAACATCTTGCGCTTGAAGGCGGCGGGCTTGGCGTCGATGTGCGTGATGTAGATGTGCTTCTGCGAGAGCTCGCGGATGAAGGGCTCCAGCACCTCCGGAGGCCGCTTGAACGGCGACGGAGGGTCCAGGTTGCCATTGCTGCCGGATGAGTTGGACGCGGCGGATGGCTTCTGCTTCCCGCTTCTCTTGGAGGGCGCCATTGCGAATGCTGGCCGTGTTGTGCCTGATTCTTGGGGGAATCAATTGGCGAGTTTGCAATCCACGGCCGTGTAACGGTAGGTGTTTTTAGTAAGTGAGCTTCAGGGGAATGTGGTATCGTTGGCCCCAGCAAATCCAGGTCCCGACCGCCTTGTAAGCCGTATCCACAGCGAAATTACCACAGGGCTTGTAGAGAGGGAAGAAGAATATCAGTTGCAATGATGACGAGATGAATTGCTTGCAAGACACATTAATCCGGGTTCAATTACAAGGAGGCATCTTGCATGTACACGAAAACGACGAGGTCGTGTGCCGTGCTCTTCCTTGAGGCTGAGCTTCATGGCAAGGTTTCTTATCGTTACTAAGAGGGTATCAATCCCGTTTGAGTTAGTGACGCAGTAGATCTCAGGTACTAACAAGCTGCTACCCGAGACCAAAGCAGGGCAAGTATTTGGCAACTAAACTGGAGATTGACCTGCGAGTACTGTGCATGTTTTTTAGGGAAATAGCAGAAGAGAAGAGGAGGAGGAGGAATCAGTTTGATGTATATAGTTGGCAAATACAAGTTAGAAAGTTATATAATAAATGTCTTGATGATGCTGTACAGACAATCGTATCCAGATGTACCCCTCCAAGTACATCCTCAAGCTTGTGAAAAAAAAAAAAAAAAAGAAAGAATATCCCGCTAAGCCTAGAACAAGAGCTATTCGACCAAGGACCCAGCAATCCTCAAGCAACATCTCCATTCAACTTCATCTCTTCTACCCAATGTCGACAGAAGCTTTGCGTCAGCTTCATCGCCATTCTTTTTTGCAATGTTGAGAGCTCGCGCGTGGAAGGTTTGCGCTTTTGCCGCCTAATTGAGTTCTCTATTGCCAGTGCGATAACTGACATCATACACTCTAGGATCGCGGCCATCCGTTTGTGTGCACGTTTTGTCGACAGAAACTGGCTGTCAATGCCGGACCGCAGCATGTACGAACGCTGTCTATCTCCTCTGCCTCACCAAGTCCTTTAAGCGCCTTGCGAGAGCCGGCCACCGAGCGCAGCGTCGTCTTCTCTTGCCAGGCCCGATCGCTCTCACGGACGTCATGTCTCAACTCTGCGAACAACGAGGGGCCTTCTAAGACGGGAGGATTCCCAGGCGCATTCTCTAATGTCAGAGTGGGAAGCTGGGGCACATTTGCAAAAGTAGATACGGCATCCGGGACTACGACTGCAGAGGACGGCTTGCTGCCGCACGAGCGATTGGCCCGACGGCAATCAGCGGTTACAGTAAATGTTCACACGCACAAGAGCAACGAACCACAAAAGAGCACAGGAAACCAACGCAGGAATACTCCGCAAGCGACCAAGTCAAGGTCTGTCCTGGCCGATGTCTTCAAAACCAACCGAGAACCGCGTGCGCCGCCAACCCCAAAGTCTTGGTCTTCTCCGCAGCCCGAGGGTGGCGAGGCTGTAACGAAGCCGTTGAGGCTATCTATATCGAGCGATACCTTCGCAGCGAAGCCTACTGGGGAACGGCCAACAAGACCAACAAGCGGCGGTCTCAAAACTACCGGATGGGGTTCGTTTAGCAATCGCAAGGCCGAGGTCACCCCCCACACGCATGGAATAGATACTCGGGGAAACGAATCCAGCGTGTGGAGCGAGATTACAAAGTCTCGAAAGTCCAAGATGAAGGTAAAGCTTGGAGCGAGGCCACATGCGCATGGCCACGAATCCAAGACTTCAGATACCCAGCCGTCCCCAGCCCAGGAACCGTCTACTCAAGATTTCTGGGGCGAACTGGAAACTAGAGCTACAGGATTTAGGGGCCAGGCTAAAAATAAGAATGAGAATCAATCTACGGATCGGAGGAGAAAGACACAAGATGCCCAAGATAAGCGAGATTCCTTCGGGGCGACAGCGACATCTACACACAAAGCCGAAGACGATGAACTGCCCCAGAAACAAAGACGAAAGTCCAGGTTCGAAGTAGAGGAGCAGCAAGAGCCCGAGAAGCCTCGATCTAAGAAGGGGAAAAAGTCTCAAAGAGGCTCACAAGCCTATGAAGACGAAGACTGGGATGACGAAGCCGTGCACCGCTGGGAGCAGAAGCAGCGTCGCAAAGCGGAAAAGGAGGCACAGAAGCAGAAAGCCATAGAGGAAGAACAGCAGGCCGTCCCGATATTCCTCCCAGAATACATCAGCGCATCGAACTTGTCCAGGGCTCTGAAGCAAAATGTTGCCCCTTTTCTGCAGGACATGGAGGAGATGGGCTTCGAAAACGTCACCAGCGACACAATCTTCACTGGAGAGACTGCGGCTCTCATTGCAATGGAGTACGGCTTCGAGCCTACTGTCGATACCGGATCTCTTCGAGATCTCCGACCTCGTCCCCCGCCGACGGATTCCTCAGTTTTGCCCTCTCGACCTCCCGTGGTCACGATCATGGGCCATGTCGACCACGGCAAAACTACCCTACTGGACTGGCTTCGGAAGTCCTCCGTCGCAGCGCAAGAGCACGGCGGCATTACCCAGCACATTGGTGCGTTTGTCGTAAAAATGTCGTCTGGCAAGTCCATCACATTCCTCGATACTCCCGGCCACGCCGCCTTCTTGTCGATGCGCCAGCGCGGAGCCAATGTGACAGACATTGTAGTGCTCGTGGTTGCTGCTGATGATAGTGTCATGCCACAGACGCTCGAAGCATTGAAACATGCCACGAGTGCCAAGGTGCCCATTATCGTCGCCATTACAAAGGTTGACAAGGAAGACGCTCGGATCGACCAGGTGAAAGCGGATCTTTCTCGCCATGGGGTTGAGATCGAGGACTATGGTGGCGATGTGCAAGTTGTCTGCGTCAGCGGGAAAACAGGATTGGGCATGGAGGACTTGGAGGAGAATATCGTCACGCTCTCTGAAATCCTAGATGTCCGAGCCGAAGAGGATGGCATGGCTGAGGGATGGGTTCTCGAGTCTAGCATCAAGCCTCAGGGCAAAGCAGCGACCATCTTGGTCAAGAGAGGTACTCTCCGCCCAGGCGACCTGATTGTCGCCGGAAAAACCTGGGCAAAGATCCGTGTGTTGCGCAACGAAGCTGGGCTCGAGCTGGACTCTGCTCCCCCTGGAACACCGGTTGAGATTCTTGGCTGGCGAGAGCTGCCCACTGCTGGAGAGCAGGTGATTCAATCGCCCGATGAAGGCAAGGCGAAGACGGCAGTCGAATACCGCTTGGAAATGTCTGAGCGCGAGCAAAGCTCCATCCAGCTCGCAGAGCAGGAACAGCGCCAGCGAGAAAAGGCCGCGGCAGACGCTGCGGCAGACGCCGAAGGTTCATCAAACGCCGTTGCAGAGGCATCTGAGCCTGGAATCCTGACTCAGAACTTCACCGTCAAGGCGGATGTTGTTGGATCCGTGGAGGCAGTTTGCGGAACCATCTTGGAGCTGGGCAGCCACGAGGTGCAGCCCAGGATCCTGCGATCCTCTGCTGGCCAGATCACCGAGTACGACATTGACCACGCAGCGACGTCTAACAGCATCATTGTCAACTTCAACTGCACCATCCCTCCGCATATCAAGCAGCGGGCAGAAGAGGCCAAGGTCAAGATTCTCGACCACAAGGTCATCTACCACGTCATCGACGACGTCAAGGCGGCGCTGTCCGACATTTTGCCCATGAACATCTCGTTCCGCGTCAACGGCGAGGCCGACGTCCTGCAGGTGTTCCCGATCAACGTGAAGAAGCGAGTGTTTAGAAACATTGCCGGGTGCAGAGTTCGAAACGGCTCCATCAAGAAGTCGTCTCGCGTAAAGGTCCTTCGCCGAGGCGAGGTAATCTACGACGGTACGTAATAATGACTCACTCTTCTAGTTGTGTGATGTAGATGGGCATTGGGGTGCTGACTTATAAACAGGCAAGATAGACACTCTGAAGCACGTGAAGAAGGATGTCCAGGAAATGGGCAAGGGAACAGAATGCGGCATCGGGTTGGAAGATTTCGAGGATTTCCAGCCGGATGACCAGATTCAGACGTATGAAGAGATCAAGGAGAGACGAACTTTGTAATATTGGCATGATATAAAAATGAGGCGGCTTTGACAGATATAGATGTGTAAAACCTGTACGATATGGATGGATGTGTACTAGTATGATTCAACGCATGGAAAAGGGCATTCATTCTTCTCATGATTGGCTGTTTGGGGGGAAAAAACAAAACAAATAGAGAATGACGAGATTCCGCCTATAGACAGCACATTCGCATATGACTAAAAAAAAACTGCATCAATCGTGGCATTCTATATATTTTCCCATATTCGATTCCCTCTACCACCTATTCGGCGCAGAAACAACATTGGAGGAAAACGTCCTCGTCGTAATCGCCGCCCTCGCCCTCTCCTTCTTCAACTTCTCCAGCCCTATCCTATCCGTGACCGGCGTCGCAGCAATAATATTGTCAAACTCATCGTCATCGCCCTCACTGCCATCCCCGCCATCCCCGCCGTCATCGCTACTATCACCTCCATTGTCATTGTCCGAATCCGGCTCAATATCAAGGTCAGCCTTGAAGCGCTGCTGTGGACGGGGTATTGTCGAAGGCTTCTGCTTGTCGTCGGCGTTGGGATTGGGATTGGTGAAAGTCTTTGAGGCGAGCACCTTGCGGCGAATTTCCTCCATTGCGGCGTCGTCGTCACTGTCGTCTGATAGAGCGTATGGGTCTTTGTCCTCGTCTTCTTCGTCTTCGCCCTCCTTATCCTGGTCTTTTTGCTTGGGTGGCCGTTTGCCTAGGTATATGCCGTCTATGCTCCCCTCCTCTTCGGAATTCCCGTCCTCGTCCGAGTTATCTTCATCGCCATCCTCTTCTTCCCCATCGTCGTCTGAATTTATTGGCGCTCTTCTGTTGGTGTTTCCGCTTGTCCAGATATCATCGTTGCCCTCCTCTCGGCTCTCAGCATACTCCTGCTCCAGTCTCTCCATCCACTCCTCCTCTGTCTTTTTTATTCCAGCCTCGTCCGAACAAGCCGCGTATTTCCTCAGTAAACTCGAGTTGATCTCCAGAAACGACGGTCCATATGAAAAAGGGGCCAGGATCTGCTCTGCCCAGTCCAGGTGACCGCAGATGGCAAAGGCAGCAGCCAATGCCTCTACGCAATTCAATCTCCACGGCTTGCCGTAATTGACCGTGTTGGCGGCAACGAGATACGGCAGCAGTCTCTCACACTTGCCGCCCACCTTGTTCCACTGCACCTCCTGGGTCCGGGCCCATGAGCACTCCACGACGGCGGCGCCAAACTGGTCCATGAGCTCTCTGTCGGCCGGCGAGATGACCTTTTTGCCGTTGGGCGTGATGATGACGCCGCCGTGGCGCTGGCCGAGGTGCAGCTCGCGCATCATGCCCAGCTTCATGAGCTTCTTGCCGGAGCAGCGCTTGGGATCGCAGTGGCCCAGATCCCAACACGCGGCCTTGAAGGCAGGGCGACCTGCTGAGGATTCGGCATCTTGGTCGTCTCGATGGCGGGGTTGGCGAGGAGGACCGCCGCCACGGCCGCCGCCGAATTTCTTGCCTCTGCCGGCGAAGTCTTTCTTGTGTCGCACCATGATTTATTGTGCTTGATTATCGATCTGGGCTTCGTCTTATGCAACAAGAAATGGCAAGTATCGACTCGAGTACGGCGGTTGAAGCAATTTGTTGGTGGGTTGATGATGTAAGGGAGATTTTTTTTTTTTAAATCGGGGTGAACAAGGTTCAGGGCGTCGCTCTATGAAACTATGGCACAGCTCCAGGTACCCCTCCATTGCCCGAAGAGGCATGTCTAGATCAGGTACCTCGTTTGAAGCCTGTACATGTGCAGCAGAGAAGAAGGATGCTAGATAATTTGTGAGGATACATGGAATACATATAGTTTATTGGGAGTATTAGATATTTGACAATATGGTTTTATGCAAAATATTTATTTGATTGACGCATCGCAAGATGCACCTCGCAGGCGCTGAACCCTCGTCCTTGCCGGGCTGCCGGTGCTTAAGACCCCCCGCTGCTGAATATCCAAGCCCCGGATAAGTGCATAATCCATCGCCCAACTCCAACTCAGTAGAGGCAGCCAATCGCCATCCAACTCAGACAGCTCGCACTCAGTCCAGCAAACAGTGACCACATCGCCAGAGCGGAGGCGAATGGCTCAGCAAGTCGCCGGACCAGCGTTACCACTGCGGCGTTGAAGGAGCTGCGATTAGGCAGCATACAAGGTACGGCCATTGTGCAGCTCCGGCCACGTCGTCCTTTGGCCACTCGTCCTTTGGCCACTTCTGACCGAGATCCAGCGTGTGAGCCCGTTGAATCGAGGCCGAACCAGCAAGAGGATTTGCTTACGGCGTGTATCTAGCTTCCAGGGGGGGAGACAACTGCTACGTCTCTCTTCTTGTGCGACCGCTAGCTCAGGCTTCGACCGGCGCAATACACAGACGAGCGGACAGACAGAGTGACGAACAAGCGAGCATCCGAACAAACAGGCAACATGGAAGCTGCTTCTGCTCGCGCGGCTGCTCGCGACCGCTGGGGGGATGTCGGCCGCTCGCCCTCTCAGCTCCTGCGCTTCATCCAGGGAGCCTGCAGCCCCGAAAACTACGAGCCCAACCTGGCGCTCAATCTCGAGATCTCGGACCTCATCAACAGCAAGAAGGGCAGCGCCCCTCGCGAGGCTGCCACGGCCATTGTCGGCTTCGTCAACCACCGCAACCCCAATGTTGCCCTGCTTGCACTCAGCCTGCTTGACATCTGCGTCAAAAACTGCGGCTATCCCTTCCACCTGCAGATCAGCACAAAGGAGTTCCTCAACGAGCTGGTGCGGAGATTCCCGGAACGTCCCCCAATCCGCCCGACCCGCGTCCAGGCCAAGATCCTCGAGCTGGTGGAGGAGTGGCGCATGACGATATGCGAGACGAGCCGCTACAAGGATGACCTGGGCTTCATCCGGGATATGCACCGCCTGCTCAGCTACAAGGGCTACATGTTTCCCGAGGTGCGGAGGGAAGATGCTGCCGTTTTGAACCCGAGTGATGTGAGTGTTGGCCTCTTCGGCAGAATGCGCCTTTAGTTCAATTGCACCGGTATGATGTGTGGACATGATGCTAACTCATCTGGCGGCAGAATTTGAAATCGGCCGAGGAAATGGAGGAGGAAGAGCGAGAAGCGCAATCAGCCAAGCTGCAGGAGCTCATTCGCCGAGGCACGCCCGAAGACCTCCAGGAAGCCAACCGCTTGATGAAGGTGATGGCCGGCTTCGATACCAGATCCAAGACAGACTACCGGGCCAAGGCTGCTGAAGACGTCGGCAAGATCCAGGCCAAGGCCAGGCTGCTGGAAGAGCGTCTCGCGGCGTTCCGTCCCGGCGACAAGATGCACGATGGCGATGTCTTCAGCGAGCTTGCCGCCTCCCTGCAGAGCGCCCAGCCCAAGATCCAAAAGATGTGCGAGGAAGAATCGGACGATCACGAAGCCGTGGCCAGGCTGCTGGAGATTAACGACAGCATACATCGCACCGTCGAGCGCTACAAGCTTATGAAGAAGGGCGACCTTGAAAGTGCTGCGAAAGTCGCGGCCGGGGCTCTCCCGCCGTCGCAATCGGTGGGATCGAGCTCGGCGGCAAACGAGCTGTCGCTGATAGACTTTGACGGCGATGCCACGCAGAGCAACGGCGGAAGTTCATCACAGGCCGGCGGGCTGGAGAACGACCTCCTCGGCTTGGACATTGGCGGCCAGTCAAGTACATTTGGACAGGGCGGCGGCATTGCCCTGGGATTCGGTGCGAACCAAAGTAAGTTGCGCCAGCTCGACTTTCATGCGCAAAGGAACCAACTGACAGCTGACTTCATGATTAGACATTCCCGGACCTGCGCTGTTATCCTCCCTGACGCAGGGGAGCACCGCCAGAGGGGCTGGCCAGAACGACACGCCGCCTCCATTCTCCCAGTTTGCCTCATTCACATCTCCTCCCGCCTCACAGTCCGCCACGCCCCAGCCCAACTACCAGCAGCAGCAAGTACCGCCTCCAGCCGTCTCCAATGCTTTTGCCTCCTTTTCCACCGGCTCGCCTGCGCCCAAGCCCGCTGCCGTGTCCAACGACGACGACGAATGGAACTTCTCATCCGCGCTGCCGGCCGAGCAAACGGTGCCCGCCAAGCCCAAGGAGCACAGGGGAACCGCCAGCAACTCCAGCTTAAGAACCGACTTTCTGGCGAAACGAAGCACTGCAGTTAGCAACTCGATCAACATCCTGTTTGCCTTTTCGAATAACACCGCGCAACCTATTAATGAGCTTCACTTTCAACTAGCCGTCACAAAGGTACGTCGGGAAAAAAACAAATCACCCCCTTTTTATCACCCCCTTCTTCATCGCCAACTCACTCTCTCACAGGGCTTTGAACTCCAACTCAAACCCCAGACAGGCCGCTCCCTCTCCCCCAAGCAGAGCCGTGGCGTGACCCAAGAAGTCGACGTCTGGCACACCGGCAACAGGAACCTGCGCGTCGACTCCGTCAAGCTTCGCTGGCGGGCGTCGTACAAGGTCGGCGAGGAGGTGAAGAATGAGATGGGCGAGATTGCAGAATTTAGCCTTGCGTAAATACTTGTCAATTTTTTTCTCTTCTTTTTCTCTTCTTTTTTTCTCTTCCTTCTTTTTTAAACCTTGTTCATTTCAAAACCTTTGTCATGTTAGGAGGCAGAATGGGAAAAAAAGAAAAAGAAGAGAGTTGTCTATTTTTTGGTCTGTTCTGTATACAGAAAAGAGATTTTTTGCCCGGGACGCTACTAGAGGGAGAGAGAGATTCGTTGGGCGGAGGCATAGCGCTTGAAAATTTTTGTTTTTTTTTTGCCATACATGTCTCTTCGTCATCAATAGTAATTAAAGAAAAAAACATGAAAAATGAAACCACACAAAGGACAACGAGAAGAGAAGAAGAACAAAAAAAAGGAAGGGCGGAGAATAAGAGAAGAAGAAGTAGAAGAAGAGAAAGAGAGAGAGAGAGAGAGGAAAAAACAATCAACAAAGCCGGTTCGGTTACAAAAAAAAAAAAAAGAAAAAAAGGACAAAACAAACAAACAAACGGCCATCTATTTTCACGCCCCATTATGCACATGACCCAAAGTGAACGGCATTCCATCCTGTCAGGTCTGAACCCAATTGAATACTCTTTCTCCCCTCACTGTTTCTCCTCCCACATGTTTCCATCATCCGTGTAAACGCCGCCGTCAGCCCAGATTTCCCTCCTTGATACAATTCCCAGACAAGAAAAAAGAAAAAGAAAAAAAAACGAGCCAATCGAAAAGAGAATTTGTGAAAAAGAACATGGTAGAAAAACAGCTCAAACGAAGATCAAAAAGTATCTGTGCCAAAGCAGAGAATTAACGTGCCGCAAATCATGTTGACAAAGAAAAGAAATGAATTTTCTTTTAACACGGAAATTTTCAGTTCGTGACAAGTAAAACCAGGCTCCGTATGTCGCCTTTCGTCGTGTAGTTGTTTGCAGGGCGTCCCGGATGCCGTCCAGAGGGGGGAGAAAACAAAAAGAGCATCAATCGGCCAACCCATGGCCGCAAATCGCAATCGAGATGAAATTGTGCGTCAGTCTCTAATATTAATCGCACAGGCCCGCTGGGAATTAGAAAAGCTGCTGAATAGCTTCCGAAACGTTCGCTACTTGCGATGCCGCTTGCTTGGGGAAGGAGTCTCCAAATCATCTGCCGCCTTTCGTTTCTTCCGCTAGGAGCCAAGTTCGCGAACAGATAATGACGGCGTGGTGGGCTGGAGTGGGTATCCGTTGGCCGATGCCTTGGCCATGTTTTCTCTCTCAGCCTTTTCTCGCTCTCGCTGCGCCTTTTCGGATTTCGTGATGCGAGGTTTCCGCGTGACAGCACCGCCTCGGGAGCCAGGACCACCGCCGCGTCCAGCGGTAGCTGCTCCTCCTCTGGCAGCGCCTCCTCGGCCGCCGCCTCGACTGCCTCGTCCGCCTCGTCCGCGCTTGGGACGCTCCTCGTGTCTACAAGGTCAGAGTTAGCAAGTGAAGACGATGCAGAGCAATGCTGAGATGAGATCAATACATACCCCGCAGCTGGCTTTTCAACCTCAGGAACCAGGGGACCGGAATATACGAAGAAGCCATCCCGGCTGGCGGCAGCCTGAGCTTCCCATAGCAACTCAGAGTCGTCCACAAAGTCATCGTCCACATCGTACTGGTCCTCCTTGAAGTTTCGTTTCTTCTTTGGCTTAGCTTGGGCATCGGCGCCACTTACGCCGCCATTTTCGGGATTGCTGCCTTCGACATCAGACAAGTCGACCGACATCTCATCGCCGGATTCGCGACCGGATTCGACCTTCTCCAAAGACGCCGCCGCCGCTGCAATTCGAGCTTTGCGGTCTCGGTCAGCGGCAAGACGGGGATGCAAGGCGTCCCAGCCATACTGATCCTCGGCCATGCGCATGAAGTTCACATATTTGTTGGTTTCACCCGCATTGATTGGGATGGTGAGAACAATGGTTGGCGTCTCTTTTTCTTCGCCGGGGCGGGCCCTGCCGAAATCGAGAATCGATCTCTCGTCCATCTCCATAATCGTCTCTTCTAAATAGTCCGTCTTTGGCGTTGAGACGCCGGTGATTGGCTTTTGCTTTGGGGACACCTTCTTCACAGGCCCGTTCGCAATCGTGGTAAAGTTGGCGTGGTCAACAACGGGCCGTGGAGCCGGAGGCGTAGGTGTGGGGGCGTCACGTTTTATTTCCTTTACTTCCTGGACCGAAGGTTTCAGAGCAGGCGTTTGGGCCGGCGTGGAAGCTGTTGTCTTGGGCATGTATGACGGGGAAGGCGGCAGCGGGGTAGCCTCTTGAGTCTGCAAGCGGGACTGAGACAGAGCTGGCGGGTAAGGCTGGTGAGATTGACTGGGCGATGCCTTGGTGGGCAGCTGAGGCTCAATCATGCTGGCAATGGACGGCGAGCGGTGCGATGGCTGGACCGGTAGAGGTGCTCGCGGAGAGCCGGCAGCTGAGGAGTAATGCGAAGTTATAGTTTCTCGGACGGGATCATAATTGCCCCGGATGGGATCGTAGCTCTGGCCGCTGGTGCGCACAGGTATGGATGTAGGGCTAGCAATGCTATTTGACGGCGATCGGGTGACTGGCGGGGGGTCGGCATTCAGAATGCTCTGCATGGAGCTGGGATAGACGTCTCTCTTCTGCATCTTGGGTGAATACCGCCTGTCCGGGAGCTGCTGTAGCTGATGCTGTGGTGTGGAAGACAGAGGTTCTCCAAGCTGAGGGTGAAGGGAGGGAGAAGAAGACGACAGGCCGCCTGTCGCAGCAGGAGCAAGGGGCCTTGGACTGGGCGCATCGGTGTCGACATCAGAGGCAGGCGCCAACTTCCTCTTGCGCTGTACGGGCAGCGCTTCCGCATCTCGAGACTTTCGGGGTTTGCGAACCTTGGGTGCTTCGGGTCCGTCTGCCGGAACCTTGGGCTTCACGACGGAGCCGGGCTTGCGTCCCGGCTTTTTGCGGGGTACGCCGGCTGCTGTTAGCTGCACCCATTCGCCGTCGATATAGGAATACTTCTTTTGCGCCTGGTTTCGCGAGCTTGGCGTGGATCCGGGAGAGCCTCCGGGAGGTGGTTGCGGCGGATATTGCGGCGAGTACTGCTGCTGGTTCTGGTCGCCGCTGACGACGATTTCGTCCATGTCGAGGTTTGAGCGGTCCCTTGCGACGTCGGGACGGCGGCCAGCCCCGTGAGAGGGCGACCCGGGTTCGGAGAGAGAGCCTGAAGGGGGAGAAGAGAGCTCGCCGGCGGAGGAATCGAATCGCGTCGATGCGTCGCCGACAGCAGCCATAGTAGGGCTGACGCGAAGCTGGAAGCGATGGGAGGCTGCCGTCAAGATGTGACCTGGCGGCAGCGCAGCTGTCTCTCAGACACAGCAGGGGAGGCGGACGGGCTGTGATGGGAGGCAAGCTGTTCGTTTTTCTAGTGGCTGAGGTACTGAGAGGGAATTCCCCGAGCAACAGACAAGGCTAGGTATAATAGTAGGTGGCTCGATGGCTTCGCACAAGGTTGGAAAATTATGTATTACAACAAAAAAGAGGGAGGGGGGAAAAAGGGCGATGAAGAGTAAATGGAGTAGAAAAAGAAGGGGAGGGAAAAAAAAAAAAAAGAAAACAAAAAGAGCCCGACGGTAATTAACAACCCCCAATAAAAGGGCAATGAGTGTGTCTGAATGGCAGCAGAAAAGGAATCAAATCAACGGCAAAGCGCGTCAAAAGTCGACAAGGCTGCGGTGCAGAAAGTGTGACGTTACGTGAGTGGCCGGAAGGCGGAGTGGAAACGTGACGAGTGGAGCCGCGGTTGGACTTGCGAATAGCCTCACAAACGGGCAGCTGGGCGACAGGCTGGCGGATGATGCGATGCGCGGCGGCCTGACGGATGCACTGAGGATGCGGGGCTGCAGCGGTTGCAACAGCTGGATGGCGTGCAGCAGGGCCAGGCCTGAGGGATGCACTGCGTTTGGCGATGGCGCGGGCGCTGCACAGGAGCGAGATTGATGGAAAAATTGCGTCGTTGCGAGAGAGGAGGTGAGGCAGAAGAAAGGGGAGAGGCGGAGGGGGGGAGAAAAATGATGGGAGGAACAAGGAAAAGAAAGGGAAAAAAAAAAAAGAGGAGGGAGGGGGAAATGATGGGGGATTTGCCAGCTCGGCACGATTTGGGGATGGCGACAATATAGCAACTCTGATTTTCTAACAAAAGGCGAGAAAAACGGGGCGGCCAGCGCGTGTTTTTTTCGGTTTGGGCCTGGGAAAAGGGCATCAGTGTCGAGTACAGTACCTCCCAGGCAATGAATGAATGCCAATCCAATGCAAAGCGAAAGGCAAGTCGGGTCTGGTTGAATTAAGCAAAGACGGGCTGGCTATGGGCGTGGGCCGGAGCGTCAAAGGGGAGGGAAGGGGGGGTGTAGCGGTATGAAGATGCTACTACTACTACATACAGTAGTACCATACTAGGTAAGTACAGGTGAGTATACAAAAACAGCAATTTGGCTTGTCGTTGCTGTGTGTTCTTTTTTTATGCGGCGCACAGTACGGAGTGCGGGCGGCACGGAGCAGCAGCAAAGGCGGCGAATTGGAACGGAATTAGTCCTTTGTACGGCTGGGCATGGAGCAACTAACATCCCAAGACCCGGCAATAGTGCAAAAAAGTCGACAGATGCGAGCCGAAGTTGGCGCTCCGGGGCTCTTATTTGACGGGCTAGGCCAGGGCCCAAAGGCAGCATAATCCAGGGTTTAGCGTCGGATCACGGGACTAGCAGGTAACGGTACTAGACACTGCAAAAGTATCTGCTAAATCTGCCTCCATCCCAATCTGCACCATCAATGCGACGTACTGCTAATAATCAATACTGTACTGTACCCAGCAGGTACCCCCTAGACAGCCAAGTACCCTACCTAGTACCTACTAGGCACCTAGTAGTAGCAGCAGCAGTAATACTGCGTCCGCCAAGTTAGCGGCACTTAGACTCCAGCTCCGGTCTGCACTCCCGATAGTGCAGATACGGGATGGAGAGAATCTGGACGAGTGCCAAGCCGCTGGAACACGCACATGGCCATCGTCTTTCACGCCCGCCGCCACCGAAATCCGGTCGCCGCAATCACATGCACGCCGTCCGCAAGCACATGTACAGGTACTCGCATCAGCGATCGGACCGTGATACACGCCTGGACGGTGCCGGAGAATTCAGGATGCAAGGTTGAGAAACAGGCACAGTAGCGTGGCCTAATCCATGTACTGGCAGTGCCTTGCGGCACCCCAGAGTCCCCTAACAAAGTTGCTGTGTGTGGGGTGGGGAAGAGAAGGCGACGCTAGGGGGGGGATCGGCCAGGCAGCCAATCAGGGCGCCGATTAGACGCGGCACGCTCTTAGCGACCAGAGGCTTCTAGTGACCCGAGAAGCGCGCTGCAGCAGCCCAGAGCGGGGCTGTTGCTTTTTCCGTGCTCATGGCTGCATGCAACCAGATTCCGGAAAAAGACCAGGCCTGAAGCCGAGCCCCACCCGCTGCCGTTGTTTTGACTTCTGGCTGGTGACATCAAATAGGGCAGGCGCGGCCCGCCATGGGACGGTGGCAGCAGATGCACCGTGTCGAGCCGACATAATGAATGAAGAGGGAAAAAAGGAAAGGAATGGCAAGAAAAGGAAAAACAAAGATGCAGAAAAAGAAAGAAAAGAAAGAAAAGAAAGAAGAAAGAAAACAAATTGAACAAGGGCATATACAGTAGCCGGGAAAGAAGGGACGAAAAAGAACCCACGTGAAACATTCTCTAGTGTGCCATCATGCATGTCTTGTAAATCGTCCACTGTAATTTTTCTTTGTCTCTGGCTGCACCCCCTAAAAACAGGCACCTACCAGTGTGCATGTACCTATGCAGAGACACTTGGCGTCTCGCCTCGCTAAAACGGATGCAGCCATCCTCTGCTGATGCAGCCAGCTGTCGTCGCCAACGGCCAGTTTCTTCCCACACAAACGAAGCCATCTTTTCGATATTACTCAGCGCATCTCGCAGTGCGTACAAGGTCCATACCAGGTACTCCGTAGTAGGTCTAGTATTACTGTCAGCACCGCTACTGGTCCAGATGCCTTCCATACCTACTAGGTAGTACTAGGTAGTATTACCAATCTGTGCATCGCAAGATGAATAATGTCCAGTACTGCGCCGGTAAGCTTTGCACCCCCTAAATGGCCCCTAGGCTCCCACCAAAAAGTCACCAGACGCTAGCTGTCGCTGTCGCCGATCACCTCCATGTGCTCCGTACTGTACTGTACCTTAGTAAACATTATGATCCGTCTCGTGTACCCAAGTACCGTCGGCTTTCGCCAGAAAAAGTGGTGCGCGCAGGGAGGAACCTGTGCATCCATTCAACTGCTCGTTCTTCCAGCAGGCGATATGTGATCAACACGCTCACATGGCCATGATACGCCGTGCTGTCTCACCCAGATGCACGCCTGAACCTTTTTTCCCTTTCCTTCTCGCCCGTCTTGCCAATTGCGGCCCCTGTCATGCGCTGATTGCTGGGAACCCGCGTGGCACTAATGCAGGTGTGGCGGTGCTGGCTGGCTGGGCTCCGAAACTCTAGATTTGATCTAGAATTGTTATTGAACGCTTCGGCCAATCGTGGGGGTCCTTGTTCCACGACCAGCCAACGGTACAGTACTCCCTAGCATGTACCTCGGGTCTTATTTACAGTACGGGCACGAACTGCCGCCCGAGAACAGTAAGCCGTGTAGCGAAGCCTTTGATGCCTATTTCCAATAATGCGGCTCACAGAAATGCCGTAAGACGAATAGAGTAGTAGATTGCCACCTGGGGTTTACTTGAATATCCGCGATGCGCTACGACTCTTGGTAATTGTACATTTTCTGCCTCGTCTCTTCGCTGTACGGCGTACATACTGCCGCAACACTAGGCGACTTAGAAGAGCCACGACTTAAGCCCCTGATGGCGACTTACCCGTCATTACATAGCCTGCGCCATCTTCAGAGTATCTGGACAGGAATACAGCGCAACTCGAGATAATAATTAACCCGCAACTAACCATGTGCGGGCCTATTTTCCATGTCACCCTGTAGATTGAAGAAGAATGCTCCGTGCGAAGCCTGTTGCCAAGCCACTCCTTATTGCCTATTAGCCGTTGTACCGCACCTTTCTGTGATTTGCTTGCGGATATGTGCTTATCGATATGGACGGGCACGCTAGGCTTGTATCTTCGCCCCACCATTCTTTCTTGAATTCCAACTCTTACCAAGCAGCAAACCAAAAAAAAAGATACTTCTGTCTGTATAGCTGCGTCCGTCGACAACATGGATCCCATGCTGCTCATTGGCGACATCGTCGAACGAAGTGAAAAAGGGTCGAAGCCAGTCGAGTTCCCCTCGGGACCCATCTCATCGACCGGGTTTCCCCAGCACAAACGACGATGGAAACCTTCAGCGTTCAAGCAGCAGCGAAACGGCGGCGCGTCGCAGTCTCAGCAACCGCAAGAACCGAACCAGCCACAAAGCTTCGAAGAGGTCGAAAGAAGGCGAATAGATAGAGAAAACCAGCAAAAAATCAACGACATGACGCCACAAGAGATATCGCAGGCGCAGGAAGACATAATGAAGGGACTGAACCCGGCGCTTATACAACGCCTGCTTCAAAGAGCCAACATTGACGAGCCTGACCCAAACTCGCCATTTAATATCCCCGAGCCCCAAAAACCACAAGAGCCTTCGTCTTTATCGCCTGTGATTCCTCAAGTCCGCGTTGACGGTGTGCCAAAGGCGGCAACAGTTGAAGACGAGACTGCAGACGACGTCGTCGAACCAGAATCAAAACCTAAATCAAAACCCTCTCCTCCTCCTCCTGCTGCTGCTGCCCAGGCGAAATCAACCAAGAAAGTCGCCGACAACTACGATGAAGATCGGGAACCATCTCAAATCCCACCCGACCTTTTTCCAATTACCGATCTTCCGAAATCAACACACTTCCCTGTTCCCCCGAGCCTCCCGGACCTGGACCCTTCGGACCCCAATTTCCTCGCTACGCTTCACGAAAAATACTTCCCAAATCTCCCCGCCGATCCGAGCAAACTAGCTTGGATGGCACCTGTTCCCACCCAGGATAGCCCCGCTGACAGAGATTCTCCATACTATCCCCATCCCGAGATCAGCGTCTCAGCGTTGCGTTTCGATTTCCGAGGTCGTTTCCTTTCGCCGCGAGTGAGCCGGTCGATTCCCTCATCCAAAGGACTGCATCACCACGGGGAAGCCCCCGAAGCAGCCGGATACACCATCACAGAGCTCGCTAGACTGGCAAGAAGCGCTGTGCCGGCGCAGCGTTGCATAGCGTTTCAAACCCTTGGCCGAATCTTGTATCGTCTCGGGCGCGGCGAATGGGGAACTACTCCTGATCACCCAATTGCCATGGGAGTCTGGAGCGCCGTCAAGGAGGGGCGGGTACTGGAAAGTCTGGCTGAGGCAAGCATGGGCGAGGGCGGGCACAGAGGCAGCAGGGCGTATGCCGTGGAAGCCCTCTGGCTGTTCGAGAAAGGCGGATGGCGCGAGAAGCTGCAAGTGAGGTAAGGCAGAAGTATTTGGGCAGTGAAGAAAGAAGCAGACTTGCTACCATTGATACCACCAACATGCCGTTTCCAGGCATGATTCCATTTATGGCATATCCATGCATCTTTGAATATGAGCTAGCGTGTCTATTTACTCGCTAGATATGGAAAACAAGACAGAAAAGAGTTCGACTGCGGGTGATGTGATAACTCTGCCTTACAAGGCGTGTATGCAAGCCATTGAAAGGTCCGATTACTCCATGTACTGTAGATAATGCGCCGTGTTCAATGCACCAGGTCGTATAGCAGATACTATGTACTACTACCTCGGAGCAAGGCTGCGCTGACGTGGATTCTAGCACACGAGTTTGGCACCCATCAGGTCGACTAGTCCCATGACGTGTACACGGATTAATCTGCCTAGGCCAACACTAAGGAACAGGTGTATACTGAGTTGTTCGCCGGCTACTACCTACCTTAGCAGTAGGTCGTTATATGAATCAGCCCTTATGCAACAATCCCGCTGGATTGCGCGCATTGGGAGCCGATTGCCAGCTCAGTTGATTTACTGCATCGGGCTTGTGCGTCGGACGGCGGCCAATGAGCATGTACAGCATGGGCGACGAGAACTGGGCCTTATCAGTCGCCCAGGTAAGTTTTTTTGTATGCTCGACCCAGCGATCCACGAGGGAGGAAATGGGGGTGAAAATAAAGCAAACATGACGGTAAATGATGCCATCAATGAGCAGTCACTCTCGATTCATGGATAGATATGGAATTCGCACGTAGCATACAATCACAGCACCCAACCGACCACCTGAAGCACAGTCGCTTTGGAGCATCAATCTGATAAGCCGGCATCGCGGCCGTGCTGAGTTTCAGGGCTTCGACAGCGACAAAAGGTGATTGGCTGGGCTTGCCCGGGCACCAATGACCATTCCGTCCCAAGCCCAGGGATTTGCCAGGCAATTAGCGTGCCTCTTCGTCTTGGCTTCGTTCTGGCATGGCCTGAAGCCTTGCTGTGGCGGTGGGGGGGAGGGAGTGAAAAAAAAAAAAAAAAATACATCGCCCACACTTTTGCCGCCTCTTCTTCTTCCTCTCCAGCCCACAAGCAACACGGCACCGCCGTCGCCAGCCAACTCCCCCCCTCGCCTTGGGTGCTTGCAATTTTCTTCTCTTCTCTCTTCTCGCTCCTGTGCTTCGGACTCTGATTTGCAGCGCGTCGTCGATTCTTTTCTTTTTCTTCGTCGAGAATCCAAGTTCCGCTTGTGCCCGTGCCCGCCGAAACTCGTCGATCAACACGGCAGTGACGCATCACGACAGCGACCAAAGGAAAAAGCCCTGGCTCGCCGACCAAGATAAATAAAGGAAAGAAAGGAAAGGAAAGGAAGCAAAAGAGAGAGATTCTCCACGTGGAATTTCTGCTGCGGACTCGGTAAAACGATAGACACAATTGTTGAACCGACGGGCGCAGGTGAATTCCATCAGCTTCCGCTTCTTTTTTTTTTTCTTCTTCCCTCGACGCCAGCTGTCTGCACAACGTGTCAAGATCTTCTGCAGTGCGGAGAGATCCCATCGTCCATCAAAAGAACCCCCTTTTTTGGCTCGTCTGCGTAATCGCCCGCAGAAAGAAGAAGAACGGGTCAATTGATCGATAAACAAAAGAAGCCAAGACAAGAACTTTGATTTTTGCAAAGACCGGCATCATCCAGACCAACTGCAAGGCCAATTCCTTCTGTGACTTTGACTAGCCATGGCATCCCCTTTGCAGTTCGCCTACCGGACCCAGAAGACCATTGGCGTCTTTGACGCCGCTCCGGTCTACGAGCCCCTTTCTGGGTTCACCAAGCCCGAGGGAAACCTGCGGTGCTGCGCCTACTCGCCGTGTGGTCGCTTCTTCGGCTGGGCCACTCCCGAGGCTCTCAGCGTGGTGGACACTTCCAGCGGCCAGCTCATTCTCAACCTGCCCATTGTCAACGTCTACGAGCTCGGCTTCTCTCCCCTGGGCACCTTTGTCATCACCTGGGAGCGGCCGGCCAAGGACGAGGCCGGAGACGCGACCAAGAACCTCAAGGTCTGGCGCACCGTGGAGGAGGGCGTCGACGCTGCCGCCAAGCTGCCGGTAGGCCAGTTCGTCCAGAAGCAGCAGGGCGGCTGGAACCTGCAGTACACCGCCGACGAGGCCTACTGCGCCCGCCTTGTCACCAACGAAGTGCAATTCTTCCAGAGCCATGACCTCGTCACGGTGTGGAACAAGTTGCGCGTCGAGGGGGCCACCAACTTCGCGTTGGCCCCGGGCCAGGACCACGCAGTGGCTGTCTTTATCCCTGAGCGCAAGGTAAGAGTCGCCCCAATGGCCCGATGGTGTCTGCCCTTTTATTTTTGTTCGTTGCCTTCTAACAATTGTGACTTAGGGAGCACCCGCCGCCGTCAAAGTCTACAAAGTGCCCGCCTTCCAGAACCCCATCTCGCAAAAGACCTTTTTCAAGGGAGACAAAGTGCAGCTGAAGTGGAACAAGCGAGGATCCAGCCTCTTGGTCCTGGCTCAAACCGACGTGGATCGATCCGGCAAGAGCTACTACGGAGAGACGACTCTATATCTGCTTAGCACCAACGGCACTCTGGATGCCCGCGTGACTCTGGACAAGGAGGGCCCAATCCACGATGTCTCGTGGTCGCCGTCGTCGCGACAGTTTGGCGTGGTATATGGTTACATGCCAGCAAAGACGACCATTTTCAACGACCGCGGTGTTGCGGTGCACTCGTTCCCTCTTGGGCCGCGCAACACCATCACCTTCTCGCCCACCGGCCGCTTTGTCCTCGTGGCCGGCTTCGGCAATCTTGCCGGCCAGATTGACGTGTACGACCTGGAAAAGGACAACCGAAAGATCTGCACCATCGAGAGCGGCAACCCGAGCGTGTGTGAATGGAGCCCCGACAGCCGTTACATCATGACGGCCACGACCTCTCCGCGACTGCGCGTCGACAACGGCGTTAAGCTGTGGCACGTCACCGGCGGACTCATGTACAACGAAGATATGGTCGAGCTGTACAGTGTCTTATGGCGACCCGCAGACGCAGCCAGTATCGAGGGTGGGGATCCCCTCAGCTCTATTCCGGCCGCGCATGCATCCGCGGCGACGTTCCTGAGCAATGTCAAGACTCCCAGCAAGCCTGCCGGAGCCTACCGACCGCCTGGTGCCCGTGGGTTGGCTACGCCGCTTCACTTCAAGCGCGAGGATGAGGGCGGCGCCGCTCACGTCGTCAGCAATGGCACCCAGAATGTGAGCGCCAATGGATTCGGCAGGGCTCGACGTGCCGTCCCTGGCGCTGAGCTGGCCGAGAACAATGTCCCGACCGTCCGGACCGTACCCGGAGCGGAGCCTGCCAATGACGATGGCTCTGCCAAGAAGAACAAGAAGAAGCGTAGCAAGAAGAACAACCAGCCCGACGGCAAGCTGGAGCCCGAACCTAACGGAGGGGCCAGCCTGGCGCCGCCACCGCAAGAGTACGGCGCTGGCTCGGGCAACGAAGGTCGCAGCCCAGAGAGGCGCGGAGTGGCCGGCGGCAACCAGAACGGCCGAGGCTTCAGGAGCCGCTCCCGAAACAACATGGGAGGCCGCAGCCGAAGCAACACCCAGCAGGGCCCCCGAGGACAGAATGGAAGCCAAAACGGACAGCAGCAGCAACAGAACCAGTCCGGTCCTCCCCCCAACGCCCCGACTGAGCCGTCGTCGCAGAACCCCAACGCTAAGAAGATTCGCAGCCTTCAGAAGAAAGTTAGAGCCATTGAAGATCTGGAGATGCGACTTGCTGGTGGTGAGAAACTGGAGGATACCCAACTGAAGAAGATTCACACCAAGGCGTCTGTTCTTAAGGAGTTGGAATCTCTTGGTGGTGAATCTTAAACTGTTGCAGACTGGATTGGGGTGCATTTGAGGAGGGGCAAGTGAGTTGGGTGAGGGCGAGAAGACGGGATGTGTCGGTTTCTTTTTGCTTTGCGGAATTGGGCGTCCCATAGGCCGGCATTCTTAGGCGATGGTTTTCAAGGTGTGAATACTTCGGACGAGGGCTATTACTGAGCGGGCCAGGTTTAAAAAAAAAAGGGATAGTGGCTGAGGGACCTAGGGATTTGGTTGGTTTTGTACACCATTTGCAACGCATCGTTTCTTGGACAAGAGAACAAAAAAGGAGGTGTGTTTGCATCCGACTCTCGGACCGCTGTTGCCCGAGGCAAGACGTTTTATATGTCGGTAAATAGTTGTGGGAATCGAGCACTACGCCTGGTAGTGGCATTCTCTGAAGGAAAAGCTGCCCTTGGGGGTTTTAGATCCGTGGGCACGTCGACAAGTTGCCTGCTTGAGGGATGGGGGCAAATGTTTGATGGCAATGTCATGATGCATAATACAAAACTGCATGTTGAGATTGAGATTTTGGTTTGTGCTTGGGTGATGCTTGGTTATGGTGTTTCGATGTATAATGCTTGGCTGCAATGGTCCAAGGGTGTCTTAGTAAATGCTAACAGACGTATGTATTTGTATGTGTATATATCCATTATACCATCTTCTATGTGTATTTCTCCTTTTATATACGGATTATACATAGGAACCGCCATACATGGAAACGCGGTTGCTTTTGTTTTGTATAAGTCTGCGAAATACTCAACTTCGAGTTCACATATCTCTTGTGTGGCCTTGACGCTACCAGCAATCATCTCAACGCAGCATAAAATTACGAATCATCCAGGCATAATTCACTCGTCCATCCCGCCTCAATCAGCCTCGTCGTCGGCCATCGGACCCATGACGCCAATCTCCCATCCGGAAGTCCATGCGAGTTCGAGTGCCGGCTGAGACCCCAATGACGATCCCTCCAGCAAATCCCCCAATAAACCCTCTGTTTATCTGCTATCACTTTAGCTTTACTGCGTTGCCAGCCAATCAAGAGTGAACGGCTTCGCCACAGCAGCCACGCCTTTTCTCACTCCCGGAGGAATCGAGACCAAGTTTAGTGGAAGGATTCTTGACCGCGGTGCATTGTTTTCCGTGTACCCGACTATTTGTCAGTACGATAGAGATACGAATCTTTTTTTTAAAATAGGAATAAGAGAGTAGAGATTGGAGGTGTTATGAAGAGCTGAATGGAGAGGAAATATGGAAATCGAATTGAGTTCCGCTTTTAGCCTTATTGTGCGTTCTAGTGGGTTAGTGGCCCAATGATGGTGAAGATTGGCAGCCTCCGACATTCGTTGGGGAGGATGGCATAAGGAGAGAATTTGGAATTTATCTATGCTTCATCGAGTGCTGATATTTTTCGTACATGTATAAAAACCGATGGTGGTGGCTACTGGACAAGTTTAGGATACTATTGGCTTTGAGCTCAATGGCTTCGGGATAACTGCACGACTACTACGTCAATTCAATAGAGCAGCCCCATCTTAACCCCATCTTCTGTCGTCATTGAAATCTAGCATCTTTACGAAGGGGTAAAAAGAGAAGAAGAAGAAAAATCATGTCCGATTTTCCAGAAGAAGCAACAGCGGAATGCATCCTCGTCGGCGAAGGCAGAGCAGACCTCGCCGGCATCGGTGTAAGTCAAACCCTCTCACCACCAAAAACCCCATAAACACAAAACTAAAACAACGAGTCCCAGATCTTGGTCGGCTTCGTCGGCCAAGCTGCGATATCGTTGTGTCTTGCCCTTTGGGCATTCTTCTTCTCGAAAAGCAGCTCTTTGGATGGCGATCATGCGCCTGGAAGTGTGGAGTTTGCGGTTGAGCAGAAGAGGCTTGAGTGTGTGTCTGATATACTCATGGTTGGTAATGATATTCAGGTGGTTCTCGGGTTGTCGTATATGATTTCTGTGTTTTCGACGGGGAGCAGTATCGATACGTATCATTTGCATCTTGTGTTTGACATTGTCAGCTTTGTTGGGTAAGGTCCCCCTTTTTGTTCTTCAACTCCATCCTCATTGTCCTCCTCCTCATCGCCCTCATTCTAACATTCCTCATAGAGTCTCCAGTGCCGCCGCCCTCGTCTGCTGGACATACTGCAACATCCGCCTCCATCGCCCGGCCATTCCCAGCGACATATTTTCTCACCTCCTCTCTCGCCACATCACCTGCTTCCGCTCCGTCCACTTCACGCCTCGCCATCGCGGCGCCTACCTCTTCGCAACAATGTATCTCGTTCTCACCATCCTCCTATGCATCAGCCTCGACGACTGGTCCCCCGACCGTGAGCCTGGCCGCTGTTACTTTGCTCACCTTGTCACGACCCCTTCCGCCGTCCACCCGTCTGTCGACAGAATCTACGTTTCCATCACCGCCTCCTGGATGATACTCGTCATGCTCGCTGCGGCCCTTTCTGGTGCCCGCTGGCGGCACTCTATCCTCATCCTCGCTTTCTTGCAGTTCCCCGTCCACCTTTACATGGCCCTGGCTCTGAGAACCGCTAACCAGGGAAAGCTGGAGGGAGAGGTCCATGAGAACAGCTGGGACTTTGGACAGACTACCGCCGTTGTACTGCTGGGCATGGCTGTGAGGGAGCTCATTGACAAGGGCTCCGAGTTCTACTTCTTTGAGCGTGACCTGCGAAAGAGAAGCGCCTTGCCAAAGACTAGCAGGAGGGAGCGAGTTGATGAGGAGAATATCCATGAACTCATGGGGGTCTCTAGAGTAGAAGAGGGGATGGTTTATTATACCATGGATGAGGATCGTTCGGGGGAGAGAACTCCGCTTGCGACGCCGGCGGTAAAAGCGGCGGGTTTGGGGAGATGAAGGGGGAGAAGGATGCATTTCTAAGCTGTAACAATACCATAATGGCGCTTATTGGCATTCAATATCATAGAGCCTGTATCCATACATGTTTGTTAAGAGCGCATTTTTTTTAAGTGCTAATAGAGAGATTATTGCTTTTCGTTTCTTCATCAGGGCTGGAGATTACTAGTCGTTATTCGAGAGCATTACTAGTGAGCCAAAAGATATTATGGTACACGAGTGTATACAACCACTGTATGGTAAGAATAAAAATTGACCTGAGTGCATATTAAAAGACGAAATATGTCTTTTGGCAATGTAATTTCTGGTCATTAAAGTGCCTGTAATAATTCCTATTGCTCGTCAACCGATACACAGCTCCTTGAGCATCTGCTACTGTCGTTAATTTCTACTACTATCGATATACACTTCTAGCATACATATGCTATCACAGCTTAATACCTACTAGACAGCCTTGAATTTGTCACACGGACTGGCAAGTTAATTGGCAAGACACAATCTACAAGAGAGATGAGCAAGGTACTACCTGTTACTCTGCCTCCGAATATAGAGTCACGTGTCCCCCTCTTGCCTTTCTATTTCTTCAACACAGCACTTGTTTTCTTCCTTCTCCGACTTTCAAACTGGCACCCATTCAGCTAATCTGTTACATACCGCTCCTCACGGCTGGTGTTTGCGAATCACTGCCCCTCTATGAAAGACACATTTGATTTACACTTGCGCTGAGTTTCTCCTTCCCCCAGCAATCTGTAGAGCTGACTTGCGTAACTGACCTAGAAAATTGACAGATACGTTTCAAATGCTCAGAGGCAAACGTGCTTGCTCTTGTTCGCACATCTTGATATATTGACGAATAACGCCAAGAAGTGTTCAACGTCGAACTCGCCCACTTCTCATGACTTTGTACACTCCACATCATAAAATCACAGGTCGACTTGGCCGTGCTTATCAGAAATCCCCGAGAAGATTGCATTCCGATGTTCCGTCTAATGAAGCTTTGCAATTATACTCTCAAAAGCATGGCCATGCCAAACCCAAGCCCCGAGTCAACGGTGGTCACTCCAGGTTTCCTTCTTCGACTGAATTGCCCATCAGCCCACAGCCTAACGTGACAACTGCACGTCTTTCCCTAAACCGTCAGCCATACCTGTTTCTATTGGTTTATGGAAGCAAGAAAAGAGACTGCGGGCGGGCGTGGGCACCAGAAATCTCACACAATGGCCTGGGTACTGATTGGGCCTCAGTGGTGGCAAACTAATGCAGAAACCGACAAGATCGACATTAACCCCGAGAACAATTTTCGAGCCTGAAAATTGGCCGAATGGATGAATGTGGCAGCCCTCAGTTCCGTGGCGCGGCATTCGGAGTCGACAACCCTTTCCCTCTGCCTACAGCTTGAGCATACGTCTCAGAACCCTTGACCTTCGAGTGAACATGGAATAAGTGTAAGACGATGGTGATTCGATGCATAGCAGACACCCAAGGCACTGGAGATTTGTGCTGGCTAATCAAGCATCGTGTGCAATCTCCTGCATGAGCAGATACCCCTCAGCCACTTTTCCGGAGCTAAGCAACGCAAGCTGTCAATACTTTCGTGCCTCTCTTGATGGCATACCACCCGGTCGGTATCGCCGGCTTAGTCTCCGTCGTGGATCTAACAGCGATCGGCGTTCCGGGACATCCACTCAGGGGGGATTCTTCAGATGGGATGGCACATCAGCCACAGACAGCCTTCACAAGGATCATGTGTCGAGTTTTCTCTGTGCCCGGCATTCACAAGAAGTCACATTCAACTCTAACTCGGAATTTAACATGCTAGTAACCCGTATGACCCTCTATCAAAAGATCAGGGGATGAGACAATCATTCATGGCTCTCCTCGGGTGTGATCAAATGGACCTATTCTGGTAAAATGTTCACCAATCTCTCTGGTCGGGGGTTCTCTACGGCCTGCAATCAATGATCTGGGCTGCTACCAGGCGGAAACCCTTGAAGTAATCGGCGCCATGCTGGTTGCGAAGAAAACTTCAAGAGTATCGGCCAACTTTTCTAGCAAGGGATTACCCATCTTGATAATATAGACCCTTAGTAAATTATATTATTCAGTCGAAAGGGGGAGCTGATGATTACCTTACTATTTGCTAAGCATTCGCACAGTGAAAAGTAAGGAGTCAGGAGTAGTAAGTACTATCATCTGCGGCAAGCTCTTTTCGGGGGTTTACGGCCGGGCATATCAGCTGTGAAGTACTCCGTACATGCGGGAAGATTTCGACCCTTGATCTGCATTCCTCAAAATATGCCCGTGGTTGGCAAAGTGCGAACAGGTACTCTGTACATTCAGTTCTTCAACCGCACTAGCTCGGGATGAGTATCATTTATCACAATCTTTGGTATCACCCTTTAGCATTCTTCCGAGCAAGATGTTTCCCGAATGTACAATGAAACGTCCAAGATATGGCTATAAGCTGGGCATTCATTGTATGTCACGAGAGCGAGGATGTACAAATAACTCTCCTTACGGTATACACGGACTAGGACTGCGGCCTTTTCGCTGGTTGCTTATGATCTAATCCCGTCACAGCAATATAGTCGAGCGATTCATCGACTGAGTACGGTGAAATTGCTACTGCAATGCTTACCGCCAAACCGAGTGTCAGAATCGACCAGCCTCTCCTTTGGCATGCAGCAACACTAGCCAGCCTCAAAATAAATATCATGCAGCTAGTATATGGGGGGAGGGGGGTGTTGGTCCGGTTTCTCTGCCTGTCCTGACACCCTTGCGGAATCGAGAGCAAAATTCAGCAGTTCCCGCATTAGCATGCGAATAAAAGACAAGGAGAGGAGTGTAGAACAGGACAGATGGGATGACTCGGAAGCTTGGCCAGAGCTTTGCGTTGTCGTCCTTTCAATGTGCTACATTCCGACCCCCTGTCGACTCTGTCTTACTTCGGGCTCAATATCCGGTGAGCCACCCACTGAAAGCACGAGTCTTCTCTTCCGCGTGCCATGTTATAGACACGCCCATGAGAGGCACACCAGCCGCGCGCGAGTGCTTCTGCAAGCATGCGGCCAACTCGAGCGTGCAATCCAATCCAGACCGCACTTCAACGCTCTCTGCCGATCAGCATTGGGCTGGAGTGTTGGGCAGATGGAACGCTGTCGGGCATTGAGTGCGACGGACAAAACAGAACATTGGACGTGCTTCTTTTTGGCCCCCCCCTGGCCATGTCCATGTGCGCCTCAGCGCCCCAACAGAGACCCGACCAGACAGAAAAAAACAACAGATCACAGATGTCTTTTGCCGATGGCTGTCAGCACAGAGCAGCGAGTCGATCGCCCCCTCGCTGCGGCTAATGCATGGCATCGAGCATCGTCTCCCACCAGCAACACGGTGTGCGCCCACATCAGCCGACAAGGGGAATCCACATCCATTGAATCCATCTGCTGTGTCTGTTGGCCATTTGTCGTGCGCCATTTTTCTTCTTTTTTTTTTTTTTGAGCTGGCTTGGCCCAACGGTGAAGAAGATGGAAACACGCACGTCTGATTCGCCGGTTGGCTGATTCCTCGACTGGGTAACGAGACTCATGCGCGATTCCTCGCATCCCACAATATACAAGCAGCACACAGACGGTAAAGCCACAAGGTGACGCTCAATGTTGGGCCGTCTGTCTGGCTCTCGATGCGCTCTGGCCTAGCCCTGTCAACCTGGAAACTTGAGAAGCCATGGATGGCAGTCTTTGCCCCCATTCACACCAGGCATGAATACCACCATATACCGGTGCTCTTACAGTAGCATGGAGTACCACTATATTTGCATACCAAGCATTTCGGTGGATGGACCAGCCTCCATGCAAACGTCCAAATATAGCATCGCGGCAATCCACACGCTTCTCAATACCGTAACTGATCTTCGGTGGGCACACGTGTATTATAGAAACACCAGGATCAAATCACAACCACCCTTTGGCAATTTTAAAATGCCCTTGTTTCTTCTTACAGAGAGTCTTACAGGAGAAGAGGAGAAGCCGTGCCCGGTACAGTACGTTATTATGCTATTATGCAGCCCACCGCATCGCACCCTCCTGCCAGGCCTCGCGGCGCACAGCACAGCACTCCATCTATCTGCTGTATAAAACGGCTCGAGACCCCTCCCCCTTGCAAAAAACGAACGATGTGACCCATGGCGGCGAAGAAAAGATGCTGCACAAAAGCTAGTGCTGCTACTTTGAGGAGCGGTCCAGTCCAGTCCAAACACCCCCCCCCCCCCTTTCGAGCTTTTCCACCAAGCAGAAGCACCACCGGGTGATACAGGCGTATGACACGCATATTGCTGCTTCACCCCAGCGCGCTCCAGAAGCAGGTACTAGGTACTACTACTACTATTACTACCTAGTACTACTACTACTACTACTACTACTACTACTACTCTCTACCATGCCCCGTATATACGTGCAAAAAAAAAAAACTTTTCCGACTGTTCGTTCTCCTTTTCATACGCTGCACGGGGCAGGATCCTGGCGGCTTTCAACATCCTCACTAGTGACGCTGAGCTAGTGTCTGTGCAAGGGAGGCTGTTCTCCATATAATGCCCAACGTCTCCAAAGGCTTGTTGGGCCTTTCTCGCGTGGACTGAAGCGATATCTGTAGTAGTAATACTTGTACAGGTACGAATATGCCAGACTGCATATACTAGTAGTACACCAGACGGCATCTAACGGCGGAGCTTCCCAACAAGGAAAACAGGGCAAACAAACAACTTGGGACTCATCAGAAGCAAAAAAAAAAAAAAAAACTAGCAATGGCATTATCCGCGTCATGCGTATTCAGTCGTATTCCCATTAGGCGATGCATGTCCTGGCCTAGAGCCTTCTTCCCGTAGCGTGTATATCGTTAAGTCAACATCCCATGTCCTCCTGCCCATTGTAATACCCAGACCAAGAGATGCTACCCCAAGGAGGCGAAATTATGCTCGTGTGCCATATGCCATATCTTAGCTAATGCGTATACAGCCAGATCCAAGCCCCCATATGAAATCAAAGAGCCAACCATCAGAAAAAAGAAGAAAAAGAAAACAAAAAGAAGAAAAGAAAACCAAAAAAGAGAGCGGTTGCCAAACAGCAACGATCCGGTTGGGGGTATTCGAATGCAACAAACAGTGAAAGCAACCACATATCATGAATCCAATCCCGTCCAGCAGAATGTGAGCAGACGACGCTGCAACCGTCCCAAAACCCCATGGTAATGATAGGTATGCAATTAACCCATGGTGGAATCCAAGGCGCCTTGGTATCTTTGAAATCATCAACACCTCCAACGCCAGCACAATATCCCTCTTCCATACCGCCACGTTCAAATTACTAGATTCCTTAAAAAAAAAAGAAGAAAGCAAAATTAGAACAACGAGGACATGCTCCATCCCGCCGCAATATCTCTAGAAAGTAAGCCGAAGAGCCAGGCCCGTCGGCATAGACGCAGAGATCTCAGGCCCATCGTCAATCGACATCTCCCAATCTCGTTTGATGCTTGGTTGCTCCACCACATCCTCAATCTCTAGCTGCATATCTTGGCCTTCCCTCAACTCCTGGACGAAATCATCATCTATTTCGACCTCGATGCCAGTCTTCGTCATGTGAATGGTCCGGACTATGAGGGATGCGTCGAGTCCCCACTTGGCGGCGATCCGGCTGTTGAGTTCTCGGAGTGTGCGTGATGAAAGATATATGGCTCTGTGGTATTCCTTCTTTCCAGCCTCTGCCTTTCCTGAATAGGCAATATAGAAGCATGCGACCGGTTTCGCTGGCCGCTCAGGTGGAGGTCGATAAGACGGGTCGACGCCTAGAGCCTCGATCCATCCACTCAAAGTCCCGTCGTCTTCTGTTTTGCTGATTGTGGTGGGGTTCTCAACCCTCTTGACACCGGTAGAATCAAAATTCTGCCACTGCAATCCGGGGCCAATGGCAGATGCTTGAGATGCTAGGGAGAGTGAGCTCGGGGAGGGAGATACCAACGAACCGGCAACGGAGCTGTGTGTGCTGCGAGCCTGCCAATTGTTCCCTTCACGCAAAAAGTCCGCCTTGCCTGGCAATGATTCACCCAGTAGTGATACAGGATGCAGGTCGGGGTCATCGAGTTCTTCGCCCCGTAGATACAAAACGCTCACAGGTCTCGTGCTCGTGAACATGTCTTGAAGTGTCTGCAGCTTGAATTGCAAATCTTCCTCCAATGACAAGCGGGGAGCTGCGCCACCAGCGGAGCTGGTCGAGGACATGGACCAAGTTCTTTTGTGTTTGTGCTTAGGAGGTATCCCTGCTTTACCCAAAGCTCCTGTTCTCTTTCGTTTGAAATCCTTCAGCCCGCCCTCGGCTTGCGTAATCTGCTGCTTGAGCTTGTCCATCGATTTCTTCACATGGGCGATATCGTTGGAGAGCTTTCGTTCAGCACCGTGGTCCCTGAAGAGCTTGACTTTGCAATAGCATGTCTCAGGGACCGCATCCGGAGGCGATGGTAATTGATCCGCAGAGAAGAAGCCGGTCTTAGCACAGAGCCGTACAGGGATACCCTTGACACCTTTCGAATGGCTGAAGTCTGTTGAGAGAAAGTTAAAGCGGACAGGAATGTTAACTTCGGCAGCACCATTCAAGCCCGGCGTCCACACAACGGAAAAGCCATCAAAGGACGAGGATTCCAGCTCTATCCGCGCTCTCTTGTCATCACCTTCAACGGGCTGGCCGGCCTCGACATACTCGACGGCTTGTAAACGACCGCCCCTTTGATGAGCTTCGTTTGTCCCTCTGCCCTCTTTCCATAAGCTCCAGCAAACGCCTGGTCTCTGTCGCTGCTGCTCATCTTCAAACGATATGCGCACGTACGTCCTATATCTAGTACCTGGGCTGACTGGGATTGTGATGCCAGTGTCGACGATGGATAACGTATAGGCCTGCCCCTTGTTCAAGTAAGTCACTGGGATCTCAGTGGCATGTTTTATCATGGCCGTAGGGGCACTCAATGTTGAGTGAAACCGAAACTTCTCGGCAGACGCCGGGAGGGGATGGGCGATCGGAACTCCCATCAGCTGCTGCGGGTGTAGTGTAGAGGCAATCGCCGGGATTCGTTCTTCTGATGGATCAGAGTCCATTGGAGATCCATCATGGTCCATTGTCTCGTAGCCTGTATCGTGATGTACGAACTCGGTTGGCACGTAGGCTGGTTGCGGAGGTGGTGGTGCCTGGACAAAAGGGTCAAAGGGGGCGATCGGAAGAGTTTCTATCGCAGGGAAGCCCGTCAAGTTGGGAACTTCAATACTAGGTTGGATGAGGTCGAGCGTCGTTGGTACCGATAATGCAGTCTCTAAGCCAGCAGTTATAGCCATTGAGGGAGGGGGTGGCATCTCTACCACCTGAGGTGGAAGCAGAGCGCCCGATCCTCCAGGAGTAGGAGGATAGTACGCTTGTGTACCTACGACGCCTGCAACGCCCGGGATGCCACCAACAGTTGTAACGCCTGTCACGCCCGTGACGGCGGCAACGCCTACGCCTGGAATGCCTGGGACGCCTGGTGTGAGGGGATTGAAAGTAAAGGCATTGGCATCAAGGAGTGAGGGTGTAAATCGCCAAGGGTCATTGATAGCTCGGGGCGTAGGATCCATGTCTCGAAAGGCTACATTCTCGATATGTGCTCTATCATATTCCCAGTTAGCACTCGGAGGAACAGAGTCGTTGCAAACACACAAGGTCGAAGCAACCAAACGCAGCTCGACTACAGGGATCGGCTTATGATTAGAAGGAAGCGCAACCTACATCTCGTGAACTGGTGCATTGATAATGGGTTGAAAGGTGGCAGTCGTTGCCTGAGAGATGGCAGGGGCGGTAGGCTCTGTGACTCCAGTTGAGACTTCTGGGAACTGCTGTCTGAAATCTGCCAACAGCTCATCGTCAGGCTTCCGCGCGCTTGTTCTACAGGTGACAGATGGCATTAGTAAATCAAAGTTAGTAAGTTGAAGTTGGGGAGGTATGGAGTCCGGGCCGCGCAGTTCCCATTATCAGGTAATATCCACCAACGACCCATCTGCTCAGCTGCTGGAGCCATGTCAAGCTGGTTTGGGATTTCGAGGATGGCACCGGCCACGGGAAAACGGGAACGGTGTGCTCGCGACAGGCAATACGGGACACAGAGGAAGGCGTCTCACCTTGATCGAAACATGTTTACCGCGATCCGAAGCGCCTGCGAGCCCCAAGACGCTTATCAAGATTCAAAAAGAACCTAAGAGATGGTTGTGAAATTCAATCCGGCCTGGTTTCCTGTGGTCCTGCCCTTTCACGCAAAGATGGTGCTCCTGGTTGCCTCTTACGTATCGTCGCAACGTATAGGCGGTCGAGCAGCTGGTGAGGAGGGCAATGCGATAAGCCGCATAGGACGCTTCTTAGAGGCGAGAGGGGAGGATATGGTTATCAAGGCCCAGAAAACCCGGGGAGCTGGAGCTGACTGTGGCCGCGATCCTCATCTAGCACCTCGGAGAGTTCGCCGCCGCTGTCAGCGCAATGCCGGTGACACGAAGGCGCCCTTGAAACGGTTGGCAGCTCTCAAAAGCCGTGCCGCCGATCTGGCAATGGTTGTAAGTCGTCTCCTTGTCGGGTTCGCGGCGCGCGGGACGGAACGAGGGGATAGAGCGACGGGGGATGTCAAAATGGGAGAAACGATGGTACGAAGTAAAGAGAAAAGTATGATCAAACGGGCGAGCAAGAGATGTTGCCTCGAGGCCCCGTCGCTGGTGATGGAGGCGCTGGGTCGGGTGTATATTAATTACAGTAGAGACGCAACTGGCGGCGGGGCCAAGCTTTCGATCTGGTCGCTTTTCCCCTAGTAAGAGAAGGCCTGATGTTCTGGACCGTCTTAGGCGTGGAGCCCCTGTGCTGTGCTTGTCTCGCAACGCTGTGGCTCGCCCTTGTCCCCTGCTGTGGCTCCGTGCTTTGGGGGTGCCGTGGTTGGCCTTTGGGGGGGATCTTTGTTTTTTTCGCAGCCGTTGTCGAGGATTTTTGGTGTGCGAGGGGAGGGGGGTGGCCGCCATTGAGGACTGCATGGGGCAGATGCGACAGCGGATCGAAAAGTCAGTGGTGAATCGGCACACCCCAAGGAGCGTTCTTAGGCCCAAGGGCAGTACAGTAGTAGTAGCTTTATGCAGTGCTAGTCCTAGGTAGTAGTGCTGTCGATGGAGAATTTTCGCTGGAGCAGCTTAGCTTTGGTAGCTCCTCGTACAGTAGTGGTTGGTAGTGGCTGATAGAAGACACAGGCACTCACTCGTTCGGCATGTGGGCGCGCACGTTTGAATATTCCGCGCTGCCTAATCAAGCAGTAGCGGGCAGCCAGTCGTTCTGTGAGCGAGGTGAGGCGAGCGAGATGAGGCGGGAGAAGAGTAGAGTTGGAGATGGAGGAGGATGGAAGAAGTAGAATTGATTTATTTCATTATGGTGGTGGTAGAATGAGAAACTTGGCAAGTATTGAGCGCAGGAGGAAGGAACTCTTCTTCGGATGACTAAAGTACCAAGGAAGAGGGTACGAAGCAGGTGGGATTGACTGCAAAACGGCAGCAAGCACAGTGCCTCATACATAATGATTGATACTGTACTCCGTGCTGCGTGCCAACAGGTATTACTACCTACCTCTACTACTACCAGGTAGTACTACCTAATTGCATCTCACAGGGAGCTTTCGGAGCTCTACCTTTGTATGTGCCGTCTTGGTACTCTGTAGAAGCTACATCGTCTATATCAGCATGGATTCCTACCTGCATACCGTAATAAAGAGCACTACTGTACCTTACCAAGACGGCTTCACCATCTGCATGCACACCGAGTCGTTTCTGGCCTGCGCTGTACTCCATACTGCCAAGGTACTGTACGGAGTACCTTCTTTCCCCCATTGAGCAGACCTGAGTCACACCGTGCGGATCACAGTGCGCCACGCTGCGCCCGCCAGCCGGCTACAGTACAGTACAGTACAGTACAGTACAGTACAGGACAGAACAGGACAGGACAGGACCGCAGCATCTGAAGCTATATCCGGACAATCCTCCGTCCCGCAAAGCAATTCGGCCTGCCATTTGCCGTCTCCAGAACGCCAACACGCTGCTAATCCAGCCCTAGCACCCTAGCACCCTAGCAGTCTCATTCCTCAGCGCCACCAGCCATGAGGCTCCCTGTCTCCTCTCTGTCTCCTCTCTGTCTCCTCTCTGTCGTCTCTCGTTCTCTCCATGGATGTCTTTCTGCATCGAAATCCAATTTGTTAGCGCGCGACTGGCCAAGATGCACCGGCCCTCGCTAGCCTCGCTTTCCGCTCTTATCCCCAGCGCCCCTCGGGTTCGTTTCGTTTCGTTTCGCCGCACTTCGGTTTGTTTTAACGGCTGGCATGGGAGCTTGTTCGATATGACGAGGATTGCGGTGGAAGCATGTGCCGGCAGACACTTGACATCTCATCTCTACTGTGTCGAAGCTGGGACGAGTATGCCATCCATGCAGCAATATCGATTGCCTACAGTAGGTGGGTAAAACAGCGTTCTCTTCCGGACGGCGTCCAAAAACTCTACAAGCGAGTTCCGTGTTCCGGCGTTAGCAGATGTCCGGCATGTCAGAATCAATGCCACTATCACTGCGGAATACGGACTACGGAGTACTCCGTCCTGCGTATGACTACTAACTACTGCTACTAGGCAGATACACAGCACATCAAACCCATCAATCAGGTGGTGCTCCTACATCTGCCCACATTTGCACGCTCGTGCTGATGCCACTTACTAACAGATACTCACTCCTCTGGCCGCCGTCCTCTCATATGGCGACAGCCTCCGGAGGTTGCTATCCGCTGTCCCACGCTCAGCCGGATGCAGCGAAGCCCTGTCGAATCTCCGAGGCAGGGTGTGGCCCTGGAATGAGAAAATAAACCCATGGAAGGCGTTTCTTCATCGCCTAGCGGCCAGACCCGTTGCAGGCCGTGTGGCTGTGCACGCAACCACAGGTACATGTGCTTGTATGTACGACTCTGTAAGGAGCACAGAATGCTGCTGCTGTTGCTACACTGGATATTATACACACAAGAGCTATTTGGCATGCCCTTGCTTGCATAGAACCGAAGCATTCCAAACGACGCACAGAGACATGGTGCTTCCAAAATTTCACCAATCAGCTACAGTACGTGTTGTATATATCCGCGCGCTTACTCGCTGAGGATTTTTCTCGAGCGGGAAAAAAAAAAAAAAAAAAAAAAAAAAGCAAGGGGGGCCAGCCACAGCATGGCATGGTATGGCAATCTAAGAGGGTGGCGATTTCGCAGGTCGTTTGCTTGGCTGCCGCGCAATCAATGAGCCATTCGGCCCTGTCACTCTTCGGACTACAGGCCCTTCTTTGCTTCTGATTCTTCAGATATCCTGGCAGAAATCTACCAATTGGGCAAAGATGCATTGGGTTTCCATCTCCTGGCTGCTGGTTGCCACCCACAATATCTTGCATGTAGCCAAGATACGCTCACTATCAACCCTAGATGCTGATTCTGCTCCGTCCCTTTTTTCTCCCCCTTACACACGAGAATCTGGTAGCAGAAGCTTACAGTACACTCTAAGAAACACACGAGCCTCATCAACCCGTTCAGTGGGGGTCATTTGACGGTTTGAGCCAACAGACGCCTCTAGCCGCCTCGTAGCTCTAAACTTTTCGCAATGGTCCGGGGTGGACTTGTCGAGTCGTATGATCCGCGAGTGGCAGCTCAGTTGCCAAGCACTCATAGGCTCTCAGGGTGGCAAACTGTGGCTGGTCAGGCATCAAGATTTGACTGCCGTAATGATGCTGATTGGTAGATGCAGCATTGAAAGCTACCGGAGATGCTATTCAATTGAATAAGCATCCCAGGGTTATGGTAGGATGCAAACTTTATATAGATGAAAGATACGACATCTATCAGTTTTTGTGCTACCTGATGTGTAGCATCAGCCGCTAGAAACAGTATGGCTTCCATAGGTATTACTGAAGATACGGTTGGTTCAATACTTTGTGTATGGAGTCTCTGTGATGCACCCTTTATTGCTCGACATAGGTACGGATACTTGCATCAGCGCATGTACAAAATTATTGTAGCCGTAATGGTGTACGTGAGATCCCCGAGACATACATTAATTAGGCTTCACTCTTGATGGGCATCTGTGAGACGCCAGACTTGGCGCTTCAAGAGACACCAATGCAAAGCCGATACTAGCCCATCCCTACAGGAGTGGCTGTTATTTTGTACTCTCCTTGGTTTATTTTTTCCCCATTCTCTTTTCAATGTTGGTAAATCGGCTGAACACAAAAATCTAGAACAGATCTACACGCAGCCTTGGGCTTGGGGCTAAACCATGGAACCCCGGACTTTTTCCTTATAGAGAGGGTTTAGCGATGGGAATACATGCATCTCCTTTGCGCCAATCTGTCTCTTATCATCAATGCCAAAATCTACCAATCCTCCATTTCTTCGTAATCTTTTCTACTACGTATCCCGTTACATACATCCGCCCGCTTAATTCGCCGGAAATCCGGGGCATGGATCCATAACTCGCCGCCGCTAGATCCGTCACAATGGCGGTCTCGCTTTCGTACCACGAGCCGGGAATCATAGCAATCCTGATCCAGACATCCTTTCTCCTCATCCTCAACAGCGCCAATTTTGTGCTCGACAATAGTGTCTACTGTGGTCTCCTTGGTCAGATATTCGTAGGGGTGGCCTGGGGGACACCCGGGGCAAAATGGTTAAGCGCAGAAGTCGAGCAGGTTGTTGTTCAATTAGGCTATCTTGGATTGCTGCTTTTGGTATATGAGGGTGAATGAAGCCAAGCCATTCACTCATTTTCTTAGTCTACATTAAGCTAATCTACTCCATCAGGTGGCCTGTCGACCTCCTTAAGGGCCCTCTGGGCCAATCTTTGGCTCTCTTCATGTGTTGCCATTACTGGTATTAGCCTGCCCATGGGTCTCTCTTTCGTCCTCCAGAAACTCAGTGGCGCGACGCCTCTCCAGGCGTTTGCTGCCGGTGCAGCTCTGTGCTCTACGAGCCTTGGGACGACATTCACGGTGCTTCGATCAACTGGTCTAATCACGTCCAGACTCGGCGTCGTACTCACGAGTGCCGCCATGATGGACGACGTTGTCGGTCTTGTCATGGTCCAAATCATCTCCAATATGGGCTCATCCGGCACCGAAATCAGCGCCATCACTATTATTAGGCCCCTTTTAGTATCCGTCGCATTTGCGGTGTGTGCTCCTCTAGTCTGCGTCTTCATGGTCAAGCCGTTGACACTCTGGCTAAACGCTTGGAGGACGAATTATCCCCGAGGCCTTATCGCTAGACTTTTAAACGAGAGGGGAACACCATGGGTTATTCACACCTCTGTTTTGATTGGCTGTATTGCTGGGTCAACATACGCAGGTACTTCTAATTTGTTTGCTGCCTATATTGCGGGTGCAGCCATCAGTTGGTGGGACTCTGAAGTATCGCATCCTGCTAGTGAGAAGACGGCAACGGATACATTACGTCCAGCGCCAAATCAAGCTCCTATGCAGCCGGAAGCGGACCATGTTGTGGTTTCTGAGCATGCTGTTTCAGAGCCCAAGCGACTAGATACATCTGGAATTGCCACTTTCGAGAGGTACTATTTACAACCACTTGATAGGATCTTGAAGCCATTCTTCTTCGTAAGTGATTTCCTCTAATAACCAAGGACTTACCATCTAATTCCGTAAGGCGTCTATTGGTTTCTCTATACCAATCACCGAGATGTTCCAAGGCTCGACTGTGTGGAAAGGGATCGTATACACCGCTCTAATGATGGTCGGCAAGTTATTGTGCGGCGTCTGGCTCCTTCGCATATCCATCACATCATTTCTACCTACCAAGTTATTAGCCTTTGCCAAACACCCCAAGTTACAAATGGCGCATTTCTGGGGCAGAGCTCGCGAAAAGCCCAAGGCCTCCCATAACTCATCTTCATCTCATGCAGTGCAAAGCCAAGAACCCTCACCCTCACCCTCACCCTCATCCCACTCAAGCCGAGAGACAGCAGCACAAACGACGCCCTCACATTCCAGTCCTGCAGGGACCAATCCGCGCTCAATCTACCCTGCTTCCATTTTAGGCTGTGCAATGACTGCCCGCGGCGAGATTGGTTTCTTGATTTCATCCATCGCAGAGAGCAACAAGATATTTTCTTCGTCACCGGCCGAGGATGGAAAGAGTTCGGAAATATTTCTTATCGTTACGTGGGCTATAATGTTGTGCACAATCCTGGGCCCTTTGTCGCTTGGGCTTACGGTGAGACGAGTGAAGCAGCTGCAGCAGGGTGTTGAGAAGCAGGGTCGCCTTGTCCAGAAAGATGTGCTTGGGGTCTGGGGTGTTTCTTGAGCACCAGCTAGAGTAGATTAAATGAAGTTATGAATTTTGGCAACACCAATAGCCACAATATTTTCGGATTGTCTAAGGCATAGGCGCGCGCAAGCCACTTTCAAACGTTATAATGCTTTTAGACATCACAGAATTCCTAAAGGAATAAGAGGCCATGTCCTACACATAATAGTCGACTATCAGCTACAGTACTAATGTGATATATACGGTCTAGAACCTGGATATATTCCACGCTTGTATGATGGTGTTTATCCTCCCGTAACTCCGCAGAGTCAGTTCCTTGGTCCATCCCTACAGTTAACAGGGCCAGCATCGGCAACGCAGGCTAAACCCGCGGATACCGATGCCGATCTTCCGTTTATTGCTTTTCAAATCTCTAGCCTAATTACGAATTGCGACTCGTATTGTGTATATCGAATGATAAGAGAAGGCTGGGCATTCAGAGAGCAATCGTGCTGGGTTGAGCTCTATCTATCAGGATGCTGACTGCTTCCGTATTCTTCGTTTCAGCGGCATCGCCTCCATCCTTAGTCCGGGAAAAACGTTGATATACGTGGCGCCGTGGGTCCAGAATTGGCTTCCGGGAGAAACCACAGGGGTCAGTTCTTGGCCTCAGTATAGTAGATGTATGAACTCATCATATTTGATATTTTGAGGCGCATCTGCTGCCGCCTTTGGACACCCGATCTAATGATGAACTGGCTGGGCATGATCCTCAATAAGATGCAGTAATACCAGTAAGCCATATGGGCCTTGGCAGGTTGGCCGTATGTACAGGCCATCGTATTGCTGATACTATCTAGATACGAAGTGGAGGCTCTGACCATGTTTGCTTCCAGGAACCCCCTGAAAACTCTTGGTATTAGCCCTATATCCTGCAAAGCGCTGATATCGGAATCTTATCTCCGATATTTTGTTGCTCCATACTCGATTTCTATCTCGGCAGCCGATTGCCGGTTGCCTGCTATTATCCTATTTTACACGAACTTAATGAATTGGCCCATCCCTATACCTAATGATGATGTCCCTGTCTAAGCCTCCTTTTCCTACGATCAACAAGAAGGAAAACGGGGAAAAGAAGAAAGACTTCTTCGCTTTCTGTGGACTTCATAACTTTGTTCTTCATCAGGAGTATTTTGATGCTCTTTGTTGGGGAAGTATAAAACACTACTACAGACCTGTTGTTGACTGTAAATTGCTTCATGACCAAAACAAACGAAAAAATGACAGCGGATATCGAGAAGACTCTCTCAATGGTTGATGGTTCTGAACAGAGTTGTTCGTCAGAGGGAGAGTCCTCCATCTTGGGGCCAATCAGCAGAGTGGGGACAACTAAAACTCAGAGTCACCGTCGACACTCTCTCGCCTCGACTATTAATGACTGCAATGACGTATATCGGAGCCTTGAGCACGCCGTGTCGGCAACTGTCGAGACAGATACGGAGCGTGCTGCCCGGGAGCCAATCACTTACACCAAGTCAGGAGCTAGCATCAGCAGCGTCGCCTCCCGGCCGCCAGAATATGAAGTCTATTTCGAGCCCAACGATCCGGAAAATCCTCAGAACTGGTCGATACTGTATCGAGCATGGAACCTCGCCGTCGTATCCTTCGGTACATGGCTGGTGGTTCTGTGCAGCACCATTTACATGGCCTCCACGCCAGGATTGATGGAAGAATTTGGCACCTCGCAAACCGTCACCACATTGGGCGTGACAACCTACCTTCTTGGCCTTGCTGTTGGAAGCTTGGCTCTCGCGCCTATGAGTGAGCTATACGGCCGCCAACGAGTATATCTGCTGTGCTTTAGTGTCTGGACCATCCTACTTATTCCCTGTGCCATTGGGCCTTCCTTGACAACAGTCATAATTGTCCGCTTCTTTGGGTAGGTACCCGCATGCCTAAGCTTTTGGAAAGTTCTCAACGCATATGGGGCTAATAAAGGCGTATTATAGGGCCATTTTTGGTGCAGCCATGCTCTCAAACGCCCCGGGTACCGTCGTCGATGTCACAAAGCCCGAGTATCTTTCACTCGGCATGTCTGTGTACTGTGTCGCTCCGCTCAACGGACCAGTTTTGGGACCCTTAATCGGCGGTTTCGTATATCAGTACAAGGGGTGGAGATGGACCAACTGGGTAGTCCTCATTATGGCGGGTGTGGCGATTTCAGCATTGCTTACACTCAAGGAGACGTATCCTCCAGCCATCTTGAAGAGAAAGGCTGCCCGTCTTCGGAAGGAGACTGATGATCCCCGCTGGTGGTGTCAGTATGACCAGAAGGTTTCGACGTTACATCTTCTTAAAATAAACTTGAGCCGTCCTCTGATATTAGTAGTCACCGAGCCCATCTTGTTGTTCATGGACTTTTGGTACGTATTCCTCTCCTCGTATCGTTGATTTGGCATTTCCAGCCCCTCTGACTATACATCAGGGTTGCTCTCGTCTATGGCATTCTCTACCTTTGCTTCATCGCCTACCCCATTGTGTTCTCTAAGCATCGCGGCTGGGGCCCTGGAATTTCAGGATTGGCGTATCTGGGAATTGGAGTTGGCACCGTCGCAGTCATCGTCTGTGAGCCATTCATTAGAAGCTTCATCAACAGGCAGCCCCGTGATCCTGTTACAGGAAGAGTTCTTCCAGAGGCAGCAGCTCTTGTCATGGGCTTTGGGGCTATCTTGACGAGCATTGGCCAGCTCGGCTTCTCCTGGACCTGTCTGCCGACGTCCATCCACTGGATTATCCCGATTCTCTTCGGAATTCCATTTGGTGCTGGTAATACCTTTTGCTTCATCTACAGTAACAACTACTTGGCCGGCGCATACAGCATCTATGCAGCCAGTGCGCTTGCCAGTAGCACGGTCCTGCGAAGCGTCTTTGGCGGAACTCTACCTCTGGTCGGGCCCCAAATGTACGCAGCTCTAGGGCCGCGATGGGGTGGAACCTTGCTTGGCTTTCTGGAGGTGATTACGATAGCCATCCCATTTGTCTTCTGGCGTTACGGAGGCAAGATCCGAAGCAAGAGCAAGATGCTTAACCAACTGCAGGAAGAGGTAGAAGCAATGGAACGGAAGCGAGCCCAGGATCTGGAGAGGCGCGAGAGGCGAACAAGGCGCGAGACCGAAGCTGATGAACAAGCCAATGATGACGAAGGCGACGACGAGACGAATAGCAAGGCCGCCGGGTCTGAAAGACGTGAAAACGAGAGAGATGTTGAAGACAAAAAGGAGCCCGTCTCAGACGTTCGGGAGGATTAAGAGTTGTTAATAAAGAAATGAGGAAGAGCGAATAACACTGTATGACAGCTTCTTAGATATGATGTTACGTCGGCGATGCTTCTATCAACGCATTTCGCTTTGAAATACGGAGTCCGGAGTAGGTATTTGCTAAATCGGGCATCTTCTTGGTAGGATGTCTGCTGCTATAAAGAGCAAATATCTTCTTGGTGTAATTTTAGCTTTTCATTAAGATATTACCTTCACCTATAATTGAACGGGGAATAATATGTACCTAGCCAGCACCCCAAGATGGCCACTCAGTGCCTATCCCAGCGACTGAGATGTACCTCATTCTTCAAGTGTCTGCTACTATCGCTACTCTATTCAAGTAGATGTGCTAAATTTGTGATACGGGATGCTGCACAGCCAATTATGGGAGCAAATGCACTGAAAAATTAATCTTCCAGCCCAGTGTGCCATCTAGTCAATCCCTATCCATATCACCGCGAACGGAGTGTACCTGAGTGATTCTCTGTGGAGATTGCACATTGTGCTTATCGATGTATATACTTTGATCCTTGTTATATCAAGCATATACATCTTTAAAATTATGTTAATACTTGATCCGATAGAGACGGCAACTATGACATGACATAAAACAAGCTCCCAGTGAGGCGCTATAGAAAAGCTATATGAATATGCCGGGCTGCTAATCCCGTCACCCCCACCTTGGGACGCCACACCGAAAGCTTCACCGCGGTGAGAAATTTCCACCACAGCCCTTGCTAGTTGAGTCACCATGCTTGTCGCAAATCCATCTCTCCCACCATAAATCCCCAATTCCGAGCGCTCTCCGCAGCTTCACCTCTTTGCGCCGGGCTTTTCATTTTCGCCATGTCACACAAGGGAAAGAACAGCGCCAGCTCGGCAAAGGGCAAAAAATCGGCCAAGTCTGGCGCCGAGAGCAAAGGCGAAGATGTTCTGCAGGCTGTGGTGCGTCCTAGTCATCGCGGGGTTCTGTTGAAGCGCATAGCTGACCAGTTGCTTGCTTGCAGGTTCTCGCAGACTCGTTCCAGGATAGATTCAAGCCTTTCACAGTGGAGAAGCCAAGAGTATGTGAACCCAGCCAATCGTGACAAGCTTGGTTGAGAATGTGGCCGCCGGCTGACTCCCTTGGCTACAGTGTCTTCTGCCGCTGGCAAACACCCCTCTTATCGAATATACGCTCGAGTTCCTGGCCATGAACGGCGTTCAGGAAGTCTACATCTACTGCGGCGCACACACAGACCAGGTCGAAGATTACATCGGTCGCTCCAGATGGGCGTCGTCATCAAAATCGTGTCCGTTTTCGGTGCTGCAGTTTGTTCGAGTTGCCGATGCGAGGTCGGTTGGCGATGTCCTCCGCGACATGGATAAGCGATCGTTGGTGGATGGGGATTTCCTCCTGGTGCATGGCGACCTGGTATCGAACCTGATTCTAGACGGCGCCTTAGCAGCGCACCGAAAACGAAGAGAGACGAGCGCCGCGAATATCATGACCATGATCTTGTACAGCGGAGGGCCCGCGGATCACCGGACAAAGACAAACGGAATCACGCCAGTATTTGTGGTGGACACCAAGACGCAGCGCTGTCTTCACTACGACGAAATGAACCCCCTGCAGAGCGACCACTACCTCTCCATGGATCCTGCGATTGCTGACGAGCTGTCAACCGAGTTCGAGGTACGAGCCGACTTGATAGATGCCCAGATCGACATCTGCACCCCCGAGGTCTTGGCTCTATGGTCAGAAAGCTTCGATTATGAACTGCCGAGGAGAAACTTCCTTCACGGCGTGCTGAAGGATTGGGAACTCAACGGCAAGATGATCTACGCTGAGATCTTCGAGGACGGCTACGCTGCTCGAGCAAGCAATTTGCAAATGTACGACGCCATCAGCAGAGACGTTCTAGGCCGATGGACGTTTCCCTTTATCCCTGAAAACAACATGATGCCCAAGCAGGCATACAAGAAACACAGCAACAATGTTATCATCGAGACTGGCGCCTCTCACGTAGCAGACGCCAAACTCCAAAACTCCGTTATTGGAACCGACACCAGCATCGGATCCGGAACCAAAATCGTCAACTCCATCATTGGCACTGGCTGCAAGATCGGCGCCAATGTCACGCTGGACAACTCCATCATTTGGAACGGCACCACCGTGGGAGATGGCACCGCCATGTCACAATCTATCCTGGCGGATAACGTAGTCGTCGGCAAAGGCTGCACAATACCTACCGGATCACTCATCTCCTTCGGCGTCCACATTAGCGACTCCATCTCCTTTTCTACCGCCGCGGTGCTCTCCACCGTTGCTTCCACAGGCAAGCAGGTCACCAAGGACACCAACCTCCTCGGCCCCGACAGCAACGCCGCGCCATTCTTCGATCCCGAAGACGACGAGCTCGACGACGAAGACCCTTCCAGGCTCCAAAAGTCTCTCATCTACTCCCTCGCAAACTACAACCTATCCAGCTCTTCCATCTCAACGTTCGCCTCCGACGTCGACTCCGACGAGGACAACGACAGCAACTTCCCCGCCGCCGACGTCGCTCACTCCAACAGATCTCGTCTCTCCTCCTTTGCGTCAGACGACTCGGCCGGCAAGATGTCCTTCCACGCCGATGCCGTCCACGGCCTTCTCGACGCCCTGCGTGCCGAGTCCGGCGACTTTGACTCTGCCAAGCTCGAGTTCATGGGTCTTCGTCTCGCCAACAACGCGTCCGACGCCATGCTGCGAAAGGCCGTTGCCACGGCGTTTACCCGCCGCGCCGTGGAACTCGTCACCCCCGAACACGGCGGCCTCGACGCCAGTAAGGCGGCGGACAAGGCCTTCACCGCGTGCAAGGGCGCATCCAAGTTCGTCAACGAGGTCGGCGTTGGCGGCGGCGAGGCGGCGCAGATCGAGTTCATCCTCGCCCTGCAGCGCGCCCTGCAGCACTACTCCAAGGGCCAGGAGCAGAGCAAGACCGCCACGCTTCTCCCCGCCATGCTGCAGCAGCTCTACGCATTGGATATCCTGGAGGAGGAAGGAATTCTGGGCTGGTGGGTGGATGCCCGTGCGGTGGAGGGCGAGTCTATGGCTACATTGAAGGAGAAGTGCAAAGTGCTCGTCGAGTGGCTTGAAAACGCAGAGGAGGAAGATGATGACGATGACGACGACGATGATAGTGATTAGACAAACACAAAAAGTAAAACAGGAAAATGGATAGGCACAATGAAAGAAACCAACTGAATCAAAAATCCAAGAACGACGTGAAGAGAAGAAAGAAAAAATTGGGGGGGGGGGGAGGGGTTTAGACAGATCACGAGGTTCGCCCAAGCTGGGTATCATTATATATTGCCTCATTGATAAGCTCAATTCCAGTATACCTTGACAAAACGAAGGTTCTGTCTCCCTCCTTCAGAAAGAATCATTTTCTCTCAATACGCATTGATGTTCCCTAAAGCGCCATTTCACCCTAAAAAAAAATTGCCTGAAATGCCATTCCTTTGAACCCAATCTTCTGGTGGGGTGAAGGAAAAGACCCATATCCTCCCTCGATATCAGTACCGTACTTGAATATAATGAAATGAAATGAAATGAAAGAAAAAATGAAAATGATGCCTTGGTTTGGACATTCTTCTCCTCTAGTTCGTCCATATCCATGATAGATATCGATATAAGCAGCAGCCATCCTACCTTTAATAGTAACTCTGGAGATCTGAACCATTAGATGGCTGTCCGCCCATTGGTCGACCTCGACCAACGGAGCTCGGGCCGGCAGCATCAACGACTGTTTGGTGGCCGCCTGACTGAGCCTTGGGATCGACGTCGTCAAGAGATTTGTAGCCGCGGCCACGGCCGCCTCGTCCGCCCCGGGAGGCACGATGGCCTCGATTAGGGTTTCCGCCTTTGCCGCGTCCCCTACCAGAGTGAAAGCCTCTGGTCTCGTTGCGGGCGGCATGTTGCGGGGGCCGAGTTGCCCACTCTTCATCCGCGTTATGCTTACGCTTATGCGCCTTGCTAGCAAAGAGACTCTGGTATTCATCTTCCTTGGGATCCTCTGCCTCAATGCGGAGAATCACCTTTTCGCCGACAGTCGTCTCAAACGAAAAGCGCTCCTCTACCGACACAGGCTGCCAAGCAGTAATCCTCCCAGCATCCATAGGGCGAGCACCTTTTTTGAGGGCTAGCACAACAAGGGGCATAGGATTATCAGTGTGAAACTTGGCAGTGTGCGGCACAGGACGCACGCACGCAGCCCAGATGGAGTTGTCAAAACAGGCAGTGCCGGTGACTTGCCACAGCATCTTGCTACCCATGCCGCCAACCTTTTCAAGTATGCTTGTGGGACACGGCCTGGGACAGATGAGGATATTATTCGCATGGAACTTGAGATCCTTTTTCGATACATCGGCAGGGATTTTGGCGAGCTTCAGAAGCCTCTTAATGTCATCTGAGCCGATCATGTAGCTGGTGAAGAAGACTGTCTTCTTGATCATGAGCTTGCTCTTGGAGGAGAGCTCACTAGCCAGGGTAGCATTGTGTTGGTTGATCATGTGTTGAACTTCGGCGACTTCAACGACAGGGTTGAGAAGAGTTGAAGAGTCAACCACCTGGACGACCTCTGCGGTTATGGGCCCTCGCGTAGGCGCTTCGACCTGACGCCTGTTGTATTCGGCAAAGAAGTCTCGGAATCCTTTTGTGTGCCTCGGGCGGTCCTCGTACACTTTGATCTCGGTAGCCTGCTGGTAAGTCTCCATGAGGGCCTCGAAAAACAGCTGCTTGAAGTGCATTGTATTCTGAAAGGTCTGGTTTGAAGGGCTGACCCTTGGCTTCAAGCTGACCATGTCGAACTCGAGTCCCTTGCTTATCACCATCTTCTTGATCAGCTCGCCAAAGCCATGCTCAGAGCGGCCCGTCAGCAGCACACAGAGGGCATCTGGCTGCTTTGTGCTTAGCTTGACGAGATCAGCCACCTTTTCGTTCCACCAGCCCTCCCAGGCTCGCTCTTCTTCTTTTTCGGCACCTTCGCCAGTGGCTGCGAGGATGCGGTTGTCATGCCACCACCCACCATTGGAAAATGCTTCTTGAGTCGCGAGCAATCCTATCGTCGGACCGGTCCACAGGGTCGGGTTTGGCATGGGAGTTCTGAACACTGGGGGGTTTCTCAAAAGTCAGTCTTCAAGATAGAGTTTAACTGGTGGGGTGGCAAAAGGGAAGCATACGTGTGTTGTCGAAGTCGTAGACATGAAGAACCCGGATCTTGTCGGCAGCTAAGATACTCAATTAACCCGTAAACTCGATGAAAGAAAATCTGCGGCACGACGAACCTGGGAGCTGCCTCGTCAAGATGGACCATCGACCAAGTGCCGTGACTGTGAAATGCGAGCTTTTGGAGCCATGGTATGCGCTGTACGCCGATGCCATGGCGCTCGATAGAGCGGAGGCGATACTACGAAGGCGAGCGGCAACGGCGATGCCGCGGGAGTGAAGAGTAGAGTGCGTCTGGTCGCGGCCAGAAGTCGTGATGCAGGCGCTGGGCCGAGAAGTTTGGGCCGAATTGAAGTCGCGGGTCAGGTTGGAATTTCTTAGCTGTATATAGCTGGAGGCGCCTATAGGCTGAGTGCAGCGCCTGGCCCTTCTGAAGGGGACCTGCTTTAGCGGGCTGTGCACTGGAGGTCAGCAGCAATACGGCGGTGGCTGCTCATCTACCCCTCAAGTTGATGGCCATGTGCCTACCCTGCATTCATCTCATTTCTACCAATTCATGTTCGTCTGGAGAGCGATCGGAGCGGCGTTTGGAAGACTTTTGAGTTTTACTGCTGCGTCTTGTGTCTGATGTGAGATTATCTCATCAACTCTGTTATTTTTTTTCTTTTTTCCGCTGGTGAAGCCGGCTGTAAGCTGATCGACTGAACTTGGTAAGGCGGTGATGAGGGTGGCAATTGGGTTGGCACTTCCCACCCGGTCTGTGGTTTTTTATTCTATGACAACGGCAGAGTCGGCGCTTAACTTGGCTGTCCGGAGCGAGGGCATGTGATCTCTCCTCATCGAACACAATCCAGCCTCGATCCTAATTTTTATACTTTCCATGGCATCTCCGGCTAGCGCAGCCGTACGTTTCCTGGCGGGCTCCAAGAAGGCGCCTCGGGGCATTCTGCAATTGCGATTGCACGTGAAGCCGGGAGCGAGCAAAAACCGAGAGGGCATTCAGATGGTTACCGACGACGTAATCGAACTTTGCGTTGCGGCTCAGGCGAAAGATGGCGAGGCCAATCAGGCTGTGATTGAGGTTCTCAGCGAGGCGCTGGATATCCCCAAGTCGAAGTTGGTTCTGGCCCAGGGCGCGAGATCGAGAGATAAGACGGTGGTTGTGCAGGAGATCAAGGGCGATGGAGCTACATATGCCAATACGATTCTCGAGTTGCTTCATAAGGCTAGCTCCGAGGCCTCATGATGGTTGATAGCGCGCGCTTTTCTATATTGCGGCGTTGATCGCTGGCACAAAATCCACATGGATTTGTTCCATCACCTTCGCCGATGACTCTACGCCGCCTTCACCCCGCCATTCACCAAGATTCGAAGCTCGCTAATACTTCAACATGCATTGATGGCATTATTACCGAGCATTTAATGAGACGGGGAGCCAAACGCTTCACCATAGTATTGTGCGACTCAAGAATATGTTATGAAATAAGCGTCAGTTATCAAATATACATATGCAACCATGTCTGAGCAGACCTTTACTATTCAAGCTCTCCAGCTGCAAGATGTGCCCGAGGCAGCTCAACTCAGCAGCGATGCCTTTTTGACGGATCGCCAAACCCAGATGAAAGCTCTGGGTCGAAACCCGTTCAATATGAAGGAGTACCAAACGCAGAGCCTCCCAGAAATGCTGAAATCGCCCCGATGCGTGATATTGAAGGCCGTCGACAAGGAAACCGGGGAATTTGCCGGCTTCTGCAATTGGGGTCTCATTGGATTCTCGCCTGAAGAGATACCAGCAGTGAAAAGCAGGATCCAGCCCCCTGAGAGACCGGCCGCAGCTCCGGCAGAGCAGCCAGAGAATAAAGATGAAAAAGACAACGAAAAGGAAAAGGGAAAGGAAAAGGAAAAGGAGTCTGCGGTAGAGCCAAAGCCCAGTCCCGATGCAGACCCGGACGACCCCATTGAGCGGCTCCAGGCACTTACAGGCGCCGACTTGGATGCATGGCAGAAGGAGGTGATGCCCGAAGGCACTAAATGTCTCGTGGTCATCGGGCTCTCGGTCTCACCCAAATTCCAGCGGCGAGGCATTGGATCTGCGCTGCTCCGCTGGGGAACCAAAGTATGCGACGAAGCGGGCGTCTTTGCTTGGGTTCACTCGTCGGAGCCGGCGTGGAGGATCTACGAAAAGGCAGGATTCCAGGTGATACGCACCCTCGATGTGGATTTGGACGAATACGCTCCGTGTGCTCCGCCGGAAGAGGGCCCGGATGCTAAATGGGGCCATTATGTCTTTCGATATATGAAGTACTTTGGCTCTAAGGACTGAGAACGGTTGCCTGATGGGCATGCATGTACATGGCATTCCGGGCATCTAAATATAGCCAGTGGCTGCTTAGTACCCAAGTTGGCTATCCAGCATCCCGCGTCTCAAGATGGTTGATGCCAGAGGAATACAGCGATGGTGCAGTAGCAGATACTGGAAGAAAGGAGCAATAGTAGCAGATACTCGGAGGTAGTGGTAACTAATGGTATTTCGTCTGCATCTTGTTGCGGCATTTGAACTCCACGTAGTCACTGGGTGGCCAACTCGTGATGCTGAATAGCTAGTACTACCTGAATACACCATCTCTTGTCCGAATCTCAGTGCTCCAGTTATGTGTCCTGCATCTGGGCATCGACAGATGTCTATCTAAGGTGGGTAAACCCGGGTTTTGCCAAGATTCATGCTAATTACTGGATACAGTACTGATCGGCATTGTGCGGGGAGAGGGACTCGGTAAAGGAGAGGCCGAGCAGGTCAGATTCCGACTAGGTCTCAGCTAATAATAAATGAAGAAAGGGGAGACGTTGTGAGAATTTTGTGCGATCTCCAGGAGAATTCTAATAATAGTGGTATTTTTGATCCAGAAAAGAAGCAAGGCGAGTAATTGATGCAAACTGCATGCCAGACTCTGAGAAACATCGGAGTTTATTCCGGCTGGCTAGTTCCACAGCTTGAAGATCCCATCCATGTTGTACCGTGGACATACTGAAGCAATTTAGGTTGAGATTTGGGCTGCGCTCCCTGCGTGTCTTGCTCTATTTACGGCAACGCAGCATGCATGCCTCCGGACCGTCTCTGCTCTGGCGAGTGACAGATGGCTAGTCTCAGAGCTAATTTATTTTTAGAGGCGTTCGGGAGCAAAAACTCCAGTTTGTAACACACTTGGGTATCTTGACGGGCATTTACATGGAAAGCATGCAGTACAAGTGGTGGTGCTACCAGTGCTACCAGTGCTACCGGTACTGTATGTTGTGTTCCAGCAACATGAACAAAAGATGTACTCGTACACGCGGCGAATGATCCTTGAGTGGCAATCTTGCGGAAGACCGGTCCGCTGAGCCTAACTGGAATACCACCTTGACGGGTGCTGACCCGAAAACCTCAAGTGCCCAAGTAGCGGCGCGGCTGAGATGGTCTGGCACACACATGTACTTGTACTTGACACATCAATGCCTTTAGAGGTAGTACTACCTGTACTACTCGCGTCCATCTCAGCCATGGACGGCATCTTGCTGTTTTTCTCACCCCCGGCCAATCTGCCTTTTCCTCGTTGACTCTGCTGAGCACTCCAGCTCGTACCGTTGCGACGGAGCCCAATTGCAAGCAGACGGGGAACGCCGACAGCGGAGCCGTGTTGAGGCTTGCAGTACATCATGCAAGTGCCAACGCCGGCGATTTGATGCTGGCAAGGCGTCCAGTGCGTTGCTGCAAGGGAGATGTGACCTGATGATTAGAACAGGTTCCAGCTGCAATTACCACTTGCAATGTGCTAACAAGCGAGCGTCGCGGAATGCTATTCGTCGCCGAGTAGGAGGAAAACAGCCGGTGTATGAGCCGATCGAAGCGAAGTCGCCGTCCTGGCCGTTTCTTTTTTTCTAGCCCCGCAGAGCAGCCATCGTGGAAGCATCCAATTGGCATGCATCACGGGAGGAAAAGGGTTGAGAGTGAATATTCCTGCTTGAAGCGGTAGGCGCCCAAAAAAAAAAAAAAAAAGGAATTCCCCCCTTGTACATGCATACTGGCGCCTTTCGCCCCCCAGATAATACTAAATGACCTCCCTTTCATCACCTGCTTCCCTGCATGATTTGTTCAGGTGGCTGCCATGGGAGGGGGGCAGAGCTGATAAGTGCACACATACACACAGGTAGAGCACGGAATGTTGATGCCGGCATCGTCGAGATTGGACGAGCATACACGTGTCTCCCGTCCCAGCAGCGGGTTGTCTTCTGAATGGCTGCTTCGTACTAGTACCGTCTGCCTTCCCGACTAAGATAGTAACTAGCAGCGCTCATTTTACAAATATATCAGATGTCAAGAGTGAGATGCTTTCTGGACACAGAGATGGCGCTTGTTCTGGTATAGGGGTTGAGTTAGAAATTGAGGCTAAAAAGCTTGACCAGCTTACCAAGGACTAGCTCTAGCACTAAGATGGAACTGAGAGCCAACAGAGACTCCATGCCTGAGCAAATAATTCCGCCAGCTGATTCAGATATGGGATGCCAATACGGAGTAGGTACTGTGCCCCGGCGTGGTGGAGGCTGCATTAAGATGCAATCCAAGCATCAAGCAGGCGGACACACGTACATGCCTGTGTAGGGAGTAGTACAAGTAGTACTAGATACAGTAGGTATTTACAACGATACGACTTTGATGACGGGGGGATCGTATAATACTCCGTAGGTGCTAGGCATGTACCTATGATAGATAAGGCATTACGTACAGGCACATGGTCTGGTATGTTTGAAATTGATGCTTCCTTTGCCACTTTGACACCATCCCGACCAGGTGCCGGTACAGGTGCAAGTACAGATGCAGACACAGACACAGGTGCTGGTGCTGGTGCTGGTGCAGGTACATGTACATGTGGCTTACACCGCGCGCTAGGCGTCGAGCAACACCAGACGATGCGAGCAAGGCACATGCACCTAACCTATCGTGCCATCATCTGCCGGGTCTTGGCACAGAAGAAGAATGGCAGCACGCAGAGACACGGGGCTGGCTGAAAAGGCGGCCGTCGAAATTGGCCTGGGAAACGCTATTTTTGCTCCCTGCCGCGGCCTCCATCTCATCTCTCGCGGCGCTCCGTGTGAGGGACAATGCGCCATACGGCTCTAGCGCCTGGGGATGCCCTAAGAAACGGGGCTTGCATGTACCGTGCATTAGGGACCGCCACACGGATCTGGCTAAATAGAAGGCGGAACAGACGATGGTTCCCGGGCTTTGGATGTGAGACCCCCCTTCTTTTTTTTTTTTCCCTTCTATTATTTCCCCCCCTGTGGGTACGCTTGTTGGTTTTTTTTTTTCTTTTCTTTTCTGGAATGATTCCTCTGGTTGTGGAAAAGACAGGGTCGTAGTGCACTGTTTTTTTTTTTTGGTGTGTGTGGTCTCTTGTTGGTTCTTTTCATTTCCTTGTTGTGTGGATTGGCTGCAACGATTCGCATCCATGCTCTCAACCCCCCCCCTAGCCGCATGAGGCACTGACTGCATGTGCCTGTGCAGTACGTACTGTACCTATACATCAGCGTCGAGTGCAGCCACGGAGTCCATACTACCTGTACTACTACTACTACGTCTATACTACTGGTGCTGAACCTTAGCAGCCGTCAATCGCTGCATCTGGCACCGCTCCAGCGCATTTGCAGCGCCGTGCCCTCTGAACCACCCACCTGATCTTCCCTGTTAGCCTAAGCCCCGGCCCACCCTCCATCTCGGGCCATCCATTCGCCCATTCAACGGAGCTGGGCCAAGTCGTCCAACCTCGATCCAGCCTCGACCAGCCAGGCTTCGAGGTCAATTGCTTCGCTCCCAGTTGAGTCGAATCTCGCTCGCCGACTTGCGACGTCATCTGCCACCTCGACGTCTGACGGTGTAGAGCATTGGCTCCGTCATTCTGCCAGTCCGGCGCACCGCCTCCGTGTCCGGGCGCTTTATCGTCCTTGTGCCGTCGCTCCGGTCCGCCAGCCAAAGAGGCGAAGCCCAAAGGCCCAGGTCCAGTCGTTGACGCTTGTTCAACCCGACCGGAAGAGAGAGCGGAAGAGAGAGAGGTTGACAGTAGAGCAGGATCGGGAGGGGATTTCTGACACTGAATCCGACCGAGTCCTTGCTGCCTCTGCCTCTGTGGCTTGCCGATTCTTGGCCCATCGCTGAGCCTCAATTGGAGGCGCGTCGCTTCCTCGCATATTGCCTCTTTGATCCTGCTCAGAATCATCGGCTTGGCCTAGAATGTCCGGGACAGAGACTGTCACTGCCTCAGGCAGCGGGGGAAACAATGCCAGTGAATTTGTGAGTGGTATTCCTTTGCTCGACCCTCGGTGTAATTGCTCGAGTGCTAATTCGATTCGATGATATAAGGTCCGCAAGCTGTTTCGGTAATTGCTTGCCAACGAACCACATGTCTCTACGCACCCGACTGACGTTGCCTTAGCATGCTCGAAGACCCGTCACACCAGGATGTAGCTCGATGGGGAAAGGATGGCGACTCATTTGTCGTTGTCGAGGTGGGAATCACTTGGTTGGCTGCCTATCTGCATGCACCCGTACTGATGCTTTTATTCATCAACCAGGGCGAAAAGTTTACCAGGGCCATCCTGCCGAAGCATTTCAAGCACAGCAACATGTCGAGCTTTATTCGACAGCTCAACAAATACGACTTTCACAAGGTGAAGCCATCGAGCGATGGCGACACATCCCCAAATGGCAACGTAAGTCCCTTGGCAGATGGAGTAACCCAAGTTATACTACGTTGGGGACGCATGGCTAAGTTTTGGGGGCCCGACGTGCAGATTCTAGAGTTCAAACACCCCTACTTCCGCGTCGACAGCAAGGACGATTTGGACAATATTCGCCGAAAAGCGCCGGCCACGAGAAAACCTCAGGTCCCAGAGGATTTCACCACAAGCCAGCATGTCAGCGTCATATCCGAGCAGCTGACGGCTACGCAGCAGCAGGTGCAGCAGCTTCAGGAGCTGTTTGCCGATGTTTCGCAGACCAACAGGCTCCTCGTCAACGAGGTTCTGACCTTGCAAAAGATGCTCAATGCTCAGAAGCAGGCGCAGTACGAGATGCTCAACTACCTCTCCCCCTACAACCATAACCGGAATAACGGAATGATGGGCCACACGTTGAACTCGAATGGCAACATGCCGACGGCAGATGGAGACGAAGCCGTGCCGGAGCTCAGAAGAGCACGAGAGCTGCTTTCCAGTGTCGCTCCCGACGCCGTGGCTGATCGTGAGCTTGAGCGTCTGCATGATATTTACGAATCCCCTGCCGACTCGGCAACCATGGTAACCCCCGTATCGATGCCGATGTTGCATGACCCTATGAATGACATTAGTCGGTACCCCGTTTATCCTGTAGGACAGACCGTCGGCATTGACCCTTTCCATTCGGACCACATCAACAAGATTCCGTATGCCATACCCAACGAGGGCAGTGCCGGTCCTATGGATCAACACCAACAGCACCAGCAGCACACGCCGCAGCCGGGGTCCTCTAATCAGATGAATAACACGCCTGGCTCCGCAGGGTCGATGGATAACAAGCCCGCATCTCTGTGGGGGCCGAAGAAGCCTGTTGTATTCCTGGTGGAAGACGACGGCACGTGTGCCAAGATTGGCATCAAGTTTCTCAAATCCATGGGCTGCGATGTCGAACATGCCGTAAGTAGATTGCATCCCCTCCCCAAAAACGGAAGTAGTAATAAAAAGGCCGTTGCGCAGCGCATGGTCCCCCGTTACATGTCGGCGATGTTTAGCGGCTAACGACTGCAGATCAACGGTGTGGAGGCATATAACAGGATCAGCACCGTTGGCCGCGACCACTTCGACCTAATCTTTATGGATATCATCATGCCCCGGTTGGATGGTGTATCGGCCACCATGTACATCCGCCAACATTGCCCAACCACGCCCATCATCGCGATGACGTCAAACATTCGTCCGGACGAGGTGAATGGGTATTTCGAGCATGGTAAGTTTTTTTTTTTTGAAAGAAGCGGTGAGAAATCCGATTGTTGGGGGGCACCCAGCTGACCGTCGCATAGGGATGAATGGAGTGTTGGCCAAGCCCTTCACCAAGGAAGGGATGCTCAAGTCTGTCAAGCAAAACCTGCAACACCTGTTAAAGAACCCACCCAACCAGTCGGATAACGGACACGGCTCCGGGTTCCTCATGAACGTTCCGTATCTGAGCACGACGGGCAACCCCATCAAATTCGAGTCGCCAACTCCACCCGCAGGTGTCGGCGGCTCCAGCTGGTCATCCGGCCACATGTCCCAGAACGGGGTGGACCAGAACTTTGGGCTCATGGACGGAGGCAACCAGTATAGCTTGTCGCAAAACAGAGGCACCTTCTCGACGATGGATGCCTCCTCTGGCCGCCTATCCGATCATGATAGCCCACCGGAGAAGCGGCAGCGTCTGAGTAACTCGCAACGAAGTTATGCTTAACGCCAAGGCTGACGATTGATTCTGGGTGCATCAAGATGCCCTGTTGGATGACCATTTTGTCTTTTGTGTCTCCCCAATCTTCCCCTACTGCTTTTCCCCTTGTCGACTCATTGCATGGAGACACTTTGTTATTGGCGTTGTGATTTGATTTAAACCAAAGGAGGAGCTCTTTTTTCTCTTTTCTCCATCTTCAGATGGATTCCTCCTGTTCTCTTGGGATTTCTGGTTAGGATGACGATTTCGCGTATTGGTTGGATATTTTGTCGGGGCTTTCATTCTAATGGAGAAGGAAACGCTTGATTTTGTCACCCTTTTTTTTTTTTTTTTTTTTTTTTATTGAAATGACCGAAAATCGGAGTTGTAACGATATATGCTTGGCTAGGCCATGAGATTATGAGGACAACGGGCTGGAGAAGGCCACCTTTCTGTGATGAAGCCGTGCTGGTGCTGAAGGCCCCAAAGCATTGGCAGCCTGGATTGGTGCCTATTCATGACAGAGAACGGTTAATCATATGATCTGTTTGCATGACCAAACATTTGACAAGCTCACCATTTATAAATAAAGTGATGGATGACTGCCCTTGTATGTGTCGATGATGAATCGAAGTGAGAGTGAAAGTGAAGAGATGCCACTCGCTCTGACTTAAAGCGCCTCGAGCAGGGAGTTACGGGCACGGGCCCGACAAGTCGGTCTGGCAGATGGGAGGCCGTCCAGGCATTAATACCTGTTTCCCCTTCCTCGACTCCCCTGTGCTCGGAGGAACGAAATAGGCCGGCGAGATCCGATTGCGCATCTCCAGCACGACGTCACGTAGAAACGAGGCCGGGGCAGGTTTAGCGGCGGCGGAGCACCAACTCCGGTAACACTATACACGGAACCAGGGACGCACGACGTCACCAGGAGAATGAACGGAAGAAGGGAAGAAAAAAAAAAGACGCCAAGGTTGCGGAAAAAATGACACTTTGGGGATGCTCGTAGCCGTTAGATCCGACTCGGCGTTGGGGGGGTTCCATTGTGGTCTGGACCGGGAATTTGATGGAGACGGACATTGCTGGGAGCGGGAAGCGGGGGATGACCGGAGGTTTGTGTTGGAGGTTTTGGACATGGACATGGACATGGATAATGAATGATGGGATGTGGGATGTGGGATATCTTGGTGCTGGGTGAAGTGTGTGCGTGTGAGGGAGAGGATGAATGCTCCGTGAAGCAATGCGAAAAGGGCGGAACGAGCCACTTATACGGAGATGACAGACGTATCCTGGTGGATTGTTTGCTACAAGTCATGAACATGCCTTGCCAGGCACTAAGCAAATCTATCCGGGTGCCTATTATTACCGCCTTGGGTATCATGTGGCGATAAAAAGGCATGGCCAGAGTCTAGAGCAAAGTCCATGGCCCAGGTTTGTTTATGCGGGCAATCAAATTTGATGTCGTGCCATGAGGGAGGGGGGTCATGATGTCGGAAGCCTTTTTGGTTGATGCTACCTCGCCTAAGGAGGAGATTGCGTGAGCAGGTTTAGGGAATGAGAAAGGCGGCGGGTTGCTTTTTTGTGTATGTGGTACAGCGGGAGGAGGGTTTGACGCTGTAGCAGTTGCACGAGCGATACGAGATTTTTTTTTGGTGTTTTGTTTTGTTTTGTTTTGATTCGTATTCTTGATTTGCTGTTAGGCAAAGTAGCTGTGTAGTTGTTTAGTACCCTGGCTTGTGTGGTTTTCAAGTCAATATGCACGTATCTAATGCAAACAGGCCAGTGAAGCCAATAGCGTTCTTCCGTCATTAACCGAAACCCGTTGCTGACAAGGTAAAGAGAGATTTTAAAAAAAGAAGTAAAAAAAAAATCTTACGGTGGAGAGAGAGGAAAAAAAAAAACGGACGATGACAGATGACTACTTGCCAAGAGGAATAGCTTGTGGTCTTGGAACTTTCTAGGCCCTTGCTTTTCGGACGCATTGAAGCTGAGTAGAAGATCTTTACCAGATGGGGCAACTTGGGTGTTCTGATTCGGAGACGATCCGGAGGGTTGGCTCGAACTCTAATCTGTTCATGTGAGGGATTAGGGGGAGCTGCTAATATTCGATGGGAGAAGTTAGTTTGGAGTTGAAAGCTGTATTTTAGTTAGTTATGGAAGTGTGATGTGAGCTGGAGGTGCTGGTTTATGTCCGGGGCTGAAAGCTGGTTGGTGATGAATTGTTGGAGCTGGATCGTCAATGGGGGTTTTGGGGCAGCTTCAGCGGGCGTGGCCCTCTGAAAGACCCTGAGCTGACAGGACTGGACTGGATCAGTTCGCTTACACGTACCGTATCCAGCACAGTACATTCACAGTACCCACACTTGGCACTTTCGCTGTCAACGGCAGCTTCAATTTACGCATCTCGACGCGTTTTCCTAGGTAATCAACCCAATTGAGCATCTCCCCGTGCAAGGGTTTGGGTCAGATCAAGTATCCCGACTAGATTCTCCGTCGCAGCATCGAGTCAAGGGCCAATCAGCTCAGATTCAGCTGTCTTTACGGAGTGCTCACCCAATCTAATGCCACATTCGCTTCCAGACAACGCTGCTATCAAGGACGAGCAATTAGACCGCGAACCAGGAATTCCCACCAGCATTGCCCTAGCAGAGACAGCCGCAACGATGGCAGACGACGATCTCGATGTTGATGTCGATGTTGATATCGATATGAATGAGGCAGAGGCACCGCCCGCAGGCCAAGCCGAGGAATCAAAAAAGGGTGTCAAGTTGGACGAACTATTCGCGGATGACGACTCCGACGACGAGTTTCCGAGCTCAGCGCCTGTTAAGCGCGAAGGCGTCAGTTCACCCGCACGAGCAGCTTCACCCTCGTATGTAATCGTCTTTGTTTCGGCAATTCTCGCGGGGGAAGTAATAGCCAACTGACCGCCCAATGCGTAGAGATATCCCGGCTTCGGATCCAGAGGTCATGCGCAGCTTTTACCAGCGACTCTTCCCCTGGAGACAGCTCTTCCAGTGGCTGAACCACAGCCCGACTCCCACAAATGACTTTGGCAATCGCGAATTTGCCTTTACTCTGCAGAACGACGCATATCTGCGGTACCAGTCCTTTGCAACAGCAGATCTGTAAGCCAATGACGGCTCCATCAAATAACAAGGCCAACTGTGCTCACGATGTGTCTAGACTACGGAAAGATGTCCTCCGTCTCATGCCCTCCCGTTTCGAAATTGGCCCCGTCTATTCAACAAACCCTCGAGATCGAAAAACTTTGCGCAACTCGTCCGCCTTCAAGCCCCTGTCGAAAGAGCTGTGCTTTGATATCGATTTGACAGACTACGACGAAATCCGAACATGCTGCGACAAGGCCAACATCTGCAACAAGTGCTGGCAATTCATGACCATGGCCATCAAGGTGGTCGATGTGGCTCTGAGAGATGACTTTGGCTTCAATCACATCATGTGGGTGTACTCTGGCCGAAGAGGTGCCCACGCTTGGGTATGCGACAAGAAGGCTCGGTCGTTGGATGATCAAAAGCGCAGGGCCATAGCAAACTACCTGGAAGTAATCAAGGGTGGCTCACAGAGTGGCAAGAAGGTCAATGTCAGGAGGCCACTGCACCCACACCTCAGGTGAGACGATTTTATGTTTTCTGGTGGATAAAAACGAAAGTTGCAATGGTGCTAACATGTCTTTAGCCGGAGTCTTGATATTCTCAAGGCACACTTCCAAGAAGACGTGCTGGAGGTCCAGGATCCTTGGGCAACAGATGAACAAGCTCAGAAGCTATTGCAGCTTCTCCCCGACCGCACTCTAAATGATTCACTACGCCGCAAATGGGAAGCCGCTCCAGGACGCTCATCAACATCAAAATGGGCTGACATTGACGCCGTGGCCAAGACCGGTGCAAGCAAGCACTTGGACGCTAAAGCATTACTAGAAGCAAAGCAGGATATCGTACTGGAATATACCTATCCCCGCCTCGATATCGAAGTCAGCAAGAAGCTAAACCATTTGCTCAAGAGCCCCTTTGTCGTGCATCCAGGCACGGGGCGAGTCTGCGTGCCCATTGATACCAAAGCTCTTGAGGACTTTGATCCTCTCGGCGTACCTACGGTGCAAAGCTTACTTGCAGAAATCGATGCTTGGAAGGGTGGAGAGGACGGCGAGGATGACGACAAGTCGAAAGCCAACATTGCAGACTGGGAAAAGACTAGCCTCAAGCCGTATGTTGATCAATTCAGATCATTTGTGTCGGCTCTTATCAAAGATGAAGGGGTTGCAAAAGTAAAGCGAGAGCGAGAGGATGATTCAATGGATTTTTAGAGGCATAACGAGAATGGAACATCAATGGGCTGTCACTAGGTTGCATATAGCGGAGGGATATATGATTTTGTGCGGGAGGTTTTGGGTATGAATCTTGCTTGGGATTAGTCAAGCAGCTGTATACAGCAATTACGTCATAGTGATGTTTCTTTTACTTGCTCGGCGTGGCCTTCGCCTTCATGTTCAGCTTCAGCCGATGCCTCAGCCGTTGTAGCATCTTGTGATTGAGTTTCTGATGCCTCCGCCTCCTCCGCCTCCTCTTCATCTTGCTCGTCCTCGTCCTCCGCCTCTTCTTCTCCTTCTTCGCCTCCTTGACCATCGCCAGCGTCCTCCCCTCTTAACCTGCCGCCCTTTCTCTTTGGGATTACGCTCAAAAACGCCTGGCCCCAGTCGCCGCACTCCAGCCACTTGAGCATAATCTCAACAACATGGTTCGTCGCCAGGACTTGCCGGCTCTGCATCACCATGAATTGGCCAATCGGTAATCTTGCCGTACGAATGCCCCTTTCCCGCGCACGCCTATAGCAGAGACCCTTTTCGCGGTTCTTGTCGACCAGTCCACCAACGACATAGCACGTGTTTGGTTCCAGGCGCTCCAGCGTGTAAGGGGAATCAGATGACAAGTACACAACGTCCTTGTTCGCCTCATCCAGGGGCGGCTCCGGGCCGGGAATGGGAAAAGGATCAGTTTCATCACGAGTCCATGCGGGAGCCTCATCGAGGCTACGCTGCAGCGACTCAATCATCTCGCCTCCACTGCCATCAGCAGCGTTCATGCGCTCGCGAATCTTGGCCGCGCAGCTGGTGAAGTCGCCGTCGTGGAACCAGATGCCCTTCCAGTTCTTGTGCTGGGCACCCAGCACCTCGTGAAAGCGCTTCGCGATGCCCTTGTTGAAGCCCGCGACCCAGAGATGCGAGCGGTACCTGGCCTGCTTGTTGTCGGAGTACGCCCGGGTGACCTGGCTGGACAGCGAGACGCGCTCCTTGTCCATCATGTACTCCTCAAAGTCGCAGTCGATGATGATGCCCACGGGGGCCAGCGTCGACGGCGTCTTCTTCTTCTGAAGCTCCAGAGGGTCGACGCCTTGGGCGATGAGGGCGGCGCGTTCGGAGCGCACGCGGGATTTGCGCTCGTGGCGCTTTTCCTTGCGGCGCTTGCGGCGGTCGTCTTTGCCGGCTTCCCATTCTTCTTGCCTGCGGAGGCGCTTGAGGGCGTTTTTGGACATGGGAGGGTTTGAGGCGGCGGGTTGGGCCTGTTCTTGTGGTGTGTCCATTGGGTCTGAGGGGGGTTGTACTGGGGGTTCGGTTGACTCGAGTGAGCTCATCTTTGCGATAATTTATGTGTTGTGCAGCTTGAGAAATGGGTTCTGGATGAGTTTCTGGGGTAATAGAGAGTTGATCCGTGTTGAGGAGTTCAATTGGAGCTGGGTTGGCTTTGAAATTGAAGTGCTTGCTGTGTGGTTGAGATGATTTCTGCTGAGGCGATGGTGAGTCACAGAAGCGCAGTAACAGCTATTTTTTGAGGCTTTTGGGTTTCGAGGTAGCTTCTCAGTTGAACGGAGCTCTTGGTATTCACAATTGATTACTGCAATACCTCTCGAATGCCCTTCATCGCCAATATCATGCAATCATCCAAAATCTTATAGTCTTTTTCTATGGAGCAATCTTTTACACCCCAAACTTCTTAGTGGGCTGGTGGGGCCGACGAAGTACCTTTGTACCGCCCAAAATCCGGGACAGCCCAAAATTCTTTCGGCCAATGGCGGCATCCCAATTGCTGACAATTTCCATCACGTGATGCGCAATTCCCGGCATCAAGGCCTCAAGCAGGCCTAAACAGCTCCTCCTCTCTTTTCACTCCCATCACGGGCGAGATACCCAATTCCACGACGCCATGGCCAAGCCGTATGTGCCGCATGACGTCCTTGACGAGACGGCCAAGACTTCGTTAATCGGCCTGGGCAGCGGCGTCTTCATTGCCGCCATTCAGAATGCCCTGGCAAAGGGCAATGTGGGCGCTATGAGCGTCTTTACGCGGGGAGCTCCCGTCATTGGCATTTGCGGTATGGACTGAGTCCCTGCGAGATGCGGCTCCAATTGGGCCGGAATCTCTCTCGGTATACAATTGCCAGAAGCTGACAGAGGCGCTGTTTTGCGTTGTTCTAGCTGCCGGTCCCGGTGCCTATGCCTTCTTCTCCCGATCGATGATGAACCTGCGCGAGAAGGAGGATGCTTGGGCTGCTGCCTTTGGAGGTTTCATGTGCGGCAGTGTTCTCGGACTTCCTTGTAAGGGCCCTTTCAGTACTCTGCATGGTTTCCGGCTATAGCACATGCTGACTCCCCTCTCTTTTACTCTACCACAGTCAAGCGAACACCCATCGTGCTGGCTCTTGGTGCTTTCGTTGGTACTGCCCAGGGTCTGTTCCACGTCACTGGAGGACGGCTGGACAGCTTTTATAAGGAGGAGGATGAGTTTGAGCGCAAAGAGATTGTTCGACGGACAACCCGGCTGCCCGTTGAGCAGACAGTTGCCGAGCTGGGCGAGGGACGAGGTAAGTCTTGACTCACTGGGATACCCATAGCGGGCGTTAGTAGACTAACACTTGGACACAGGCATCCGTCCTCCTGGATATGAGGAGCGGAGACGAGAGCGGATCAAGGAGAAGTATGGCTTCGAAGTTAACCCTGTGAACGCCAACGTTGAGGGCAGCCAATAAAATGATATAAATAAGAAGAATAAAGCCAGGTGCCAGAGATTGAGGTGAGTCCACGGCAGCTTGTACATATATCCATCGCATTCCAGTGCGGAAGAGAAGCGATGCTAGATAATCGGATTGTTTTGTTTTCCCGTTGCCGCATCGCCATGACCATCACCATTGGAATTCGCTGGTCTGCATGTTTTTGGATCTGAGCTGCCAGTGCCATGACAAAACTTGACAAATGGTACGTTTTTCTTTTCTTTTTGCAAAGATGCTTTGTTTTATATTTTGTTTTCTTCTTTTTCCATGATGAAATCTCTTCAGAGGCTGTTTATGATATCACTGATTACATTATCACCATATCTACATTGTATTGTCTGACGGAATCTCTTCTTTCTTTACCTCGTACTGTTTCATACTTGCTGCATGTCACGAATAATATGCTGACATATGAAATACACAGAATGTAAAAAAGTCTTTTGTCATGTAAATCGCCAGTCTCATCATGCCCCTTTAATATCGGCGCTCTCTGTGCTATTATATGCATATCCGTCCCAATGACAGGATCTGTTTCCCAAACAAATGCCGTCAAATCCCAACTCCTGGCGCTATTAAATGCGAATTACACTGAATGTCTTCCTTTGAGCAAATTGACGTTGATTTTATTCCCCATCCATGTGATTTTTTTTCATAGCGCCTTGACAGATTGAAAGAAGGGGTTGGCGAGCAGCTTCTCGTCTGCTGCCACCAACTCCTTTAGTTTGGCTACCTGCTCCTCCTTGCTGAGCCCTCTATTCTGCACGGCCTCTTTCCATTCCACCAGCACCTTCTTGAGCATCGCACTGCCCTGTTCGACGTCCTCGGTACTGTAGCTCACGCCGAGGTCTTCGTGTTTGGTAGTAAAGTCTTCGAGCTCGTCGGCCTTGCGCTTGGCCATGCGGACGACCTTGTCAGGGAAGCGTACAAGTTCAGCAACGTGGATGCCGAAACTCTGGTCGCAGATGCCGGGCTCGACCTTGTACAGCAGCGTGACCTCGCGTTTGGCATTGACATCGCCATTGGTGCCGCTAATGTGTGCCGTGACATGCATGTTCTTGACCTGGGGGTACTGGTCGGCCAGAGCAGTGAGTTCGTGGAAGTGAGTTGCAAACATGGCGAAGCAGCCAATCTCCTTGATAATGTGCTCGGAGATGGCCCATGCAAGACCGAAGCCGTCGTACGTTGAGGTGCCTCGGCCAAGCTCGTCAATGATGATGAGGGACTCGGCGGTGGCCGACTTGAGGATATTGGCGGTCTCGAGCATCTCTGCCATGAAGGTGGAGACGCCCTTGAGCTGAGAATCGGAGGCACCTACACGCGCGAGGATGGAGTCGAAAATGGTGAGCTCGGCCTCTGAGCAGGGGACAAACGAGCCAACTTGAGCCATGAGGGCAATGACGCCGGCTTGGCGGATGTAGGTAGATTTACCACCCATGTTGGGCCCGGTGATGATGAGGAACGACGACTTGTCCCGGGTGAGATCTACGTCGTTGGTGATGAACTGGACGTCGTCCTGGAGCTCCATGCAGGGGTGGCGCGCACCCGTGAGCTTTGTCTGACCTTCGCCGCGAGCGTGCATCTTGGGTCGGACATAGGCTTCGGGAGCGTGCACGGCGGCGTGCGAGAGCGAGACGATGACATCGAGATGAGCCAGCACGCCGGCAAGGCGCTCCAAGACGGGGCAATACGAGGACGCTACCTGGACGACCTCGTTCACCAGGCTACTCTGGGTGCGGTTGTAGTTTGCCGATAGCTGGTCGTGCTCACGGCGATGGGCCTGCAGCTGCTTTGTCGTAAAGTAGACGCCGTTCTTCTGCGTCGAGCACTCCAGATACTTTGACTTGCCGCGGATGCAGCCGGCTTCCTGTCTCGTCAGGCGCATGCACACGCCGTGGACTTTGTGGTTCGCCTCGAGGAAGATCTTCTTGTCGGCCTCTTGGTCCAGGTCGCGTGCGGCGTTGTGGAATTCCTCTCTGATATCGCGGTCGAGCTTGTCGAGCTTCTTGCGGATGACCCGCAGGCTCTGGTCGTACTCTGGCTTGATGATGTACTCGTGCCGGTCTAGGGCATCGAGATCTACGGTTTGCTCAACCATCTCCTGGAGCTTGCCGAGACTATCGGACAGGTCTCGGAGTTTGTTGGTATATGCATCGTCGAGAGGATCCTTGTAAGCCTCGTCCATGACTCCCTCAAGGGTGCCAATGAAGCCCGGGAGGCGGATGACAACTTGATAGGCACGGACGACATCTTCTAGATTGGCTTTGCCGCGCTGGAATTTCTTTGACAGGCGGTACAGGTCGGGGACAGAGCGCAGGTGCTCTTCCTGCATGGTTTGGCGAAGCTCAGTGTCGGTATAGAAGGCCTCTACGAGCTGCTGCCGCCTCTCAATTTCGTCCTTGCTCATCAACGGCTGCTTCAGCCACTGTGCCAAGAGGCGGCTGCCCACAGGAGTCTTGCAATGGTTAAGCACACCGTAGATGCTCATGGTTTTCGATCCATCTCGCGGACCGGGCATGAGATTAAGGGCCTTGAGGGCTGCCGCATCAAGCTTCATGTACTGCGCCAGGTCGTGCTGGTAGAGCTGGTACTGGCCAAAGTTGGAGACATCTTGTAGGGCGCCAATGTATTTGATCAGGCATGCTGCGGAACCCATGGCCAACTTAAGGTCTGTCTGTGGCAGCATGGCAACTGATTTTTCGTCTTTCAGGAGGCGGGCCAGATCTTGTTCAATGTCTTTGATGCCAAAGTCGCCCGCTGGCCGCTCCGCTAGAGCGACACCGCAGTTATTGATGATTTGCCGTATCTTTGCCAATTCGGGGTCCTTCTCCTTTTCTCTGTCGCCTTTCTCGTACTGAATGAGACACTCCCGGACACCAAGCTGAATAAGAAGAGCCTCAAAGTTGGAGTAGAGGTCATTGTCGAGAAACTCGCTGACGCCGAGCTCTCTCACACTGGCGTCAGCAAAGCAGACACCGACGCCACGCGCCTCAGATGCCTTTGCGGATATCTTGACTGCCATGATCATTGGCGCCGAATCAATCTGGCCACCTAGTTCGTCTTCGACATCTTGAAGGTTTCCAGGAGATGCCTGCTTGATGCACTTCCAGTTCATCCGACCGCTAGTACTCTGCCAAATCTCGACTCTCTTGCCCAGCTTGAAGAGCGCCTCGCGGAGGAACTGTCGGAAGACGGTCGTGGTTAAAGTGACGGAGGGGAGACCCGTGTGGTCATTTTTGCCGAGCTGTCGGACAACAGACGTCGTCTTGTAGACCTAGATCGGTTACGTTAGAGGTGAATCGATTGAGAGCGTTGATGGGATATTTGTCGTACTGTCTTAGCAATGAACAGGGCATCGCTGCCATGGGCGGTGTACCAGTCGCCTCTGTCGAATATCCGCACGGCGTCTTCACCGAGATCTGGCAAAGACTTGAAGAAGCGGATGAAGCCGCCCTCGTCGTCGACCTGACGATGCAAAGTCAGCTTTGGCATTTCATCCAACTGCCAGAGGCAAACATACCTTCAATTCGGGTCTTGAAGCCATAATTGTGGACTCTAAAAGTGTAGTGAATATGCCCAAAACAGTACCTCAAAACTCCAAAATCTGTCTCTCTAGCTGAAACGAAGGAAAGGAAGCATGGAGATGCAGCTGGTCGAAAAGACGTGGCTTGCAGAATCCCCTGCAGAGCCACTGGCGCGTGTCTTGGAGGGGAGACGCGTCTAGACTGCAATCAATTAAAAAGTGGTGACGCGAAAAGGCCGGGATTAGGTAATCGCCTGGAGCAGCTGTAGATGGTATAGTGTAAAGACTCAGTGGGCGCGGTTTTGCTGTTGCTTTTGAACATTGAAAATAAGCTTAATCATCGCCACTATGATACGGAAATATGTGCATATTTAAATGCTGCATCTGGATGTCTCGAAATAATCCCAGGGCAAAGATATAGCTTCATCAGTCTCTCATCTTCGAGAGGCGTAATTAACACCTCAACGACAATTGTCTACCTACTACAATCGCTAAATCTTCTTCTTTCTGTTGCTATCCCTACCCAATTTCTCACTGGACATCTTTTATTATTTCTACATCTTCTCATATCTACTTACATCATACTTATGCTTTAGAACAAAGGGTGCTGGCTAGCAAATCCCAACTCCAAGCATGGACAATCCCGTGGCTGCAAATGTGCTCGGAACAGCTGGAGCTGTAAGCCACCTCCAACCCTCATATAATAAAACAAATATCATGAAGATGGTAAATACCTTGATCAATGTGCTAACGACGAACGCTTCCCAGGTATGCTGGTCTGTACAGGTACAGTTACCAATTCTGTATATTGCATGTGAATAGCAACACTAAAGAAGAGGCAGCTGATCCCCCAAATCATCATCAACTATCGTCGCCACAACACAACCGGCCTGCAACCCTCAATGATGATGTTGTGGGCGTGTGCAGGTGTTCCGCTTGGAGTCTACAACATCACAAAGGAGTTCAATGTAGCCCTGCGCATCCAGCCGCAGATCCTGACACTCCTAAGCCTGGTTACTTGGGCCCAATGTCGATACTATGACAAGGTAAGTACAATCGCTTCACTGCTGTTACCAATCCAGAACGGAATTAACACTAACTAATTTTAATCTTGGTAATAGAAATGGCCTATTTCTCGCTGTCTTCTCGTAGCTATTCCCATTGCTCTCCTAATGGGTGCTATACAAACCGGCCTCATCTTCGCCCTCCGAGCCGCTCATTCTTCGCATCTCACATGGCCAGATACTTTAATGGCAAGTCTTTCCGCCGCGTTCCTCGCTGCTGGCGTGCTCAGGCACTATTGGGACATATACATCCATAGATCCGTGCGCGGAATCTCATTCATCTTTGTGGGCATCGACGCGGGCGGCGATCTCTTCTCGCTCATCTCGGTATTCTTCCAGCCAAAACTGGACATTCTAGGCATGGTGATATACGGAACTGAGCTAGCCCTTTGGATAGGCGTGTTTGCTTGTGGCGGATATTTCAACTTGCTACCTTGGATAAAACAGAATCTGAAGATGCCCTCAGAGACGGATGGAGCAAGTAGTGCCTCTGGGGTATCTGCAGACCCTACCACTCAACCAACTCACGGCATCTCTCTGCGAAATATCCCATCATCCACATCTGTTTTTAGAACGACATCAAGCGAATTCACTGCTACGAGGGCTAGAACTGGATTTCACGACACCGATGAGAGTGGCACGGTATCATAGGGATGACTTGAGTCTTGTCACCGTATCTTACAGAGTCTACCTGTCCCCATTAACGCTTCCGCGAGCACCATGCCTGTATCAATGTTTTGCTGCATCTTCAAGGATCATAGATGATGCCTTTTCTGCAATGGCATACACAGTCGCCTGTATGTGCGCACTGATCTGAAGCGGCATGATGCTTGCATCCACAACTCGCAGTCCCTTGACCCCATACACCTTGAGCCTCTCATCCACGACTCCCCCTCGAATGCCTTCACGACCACCCATAGCGCATGTCCCAATAGGATGAAATGCTATGGCGGTGGTATCAACGATCCACTTCTTGATATACTCGTCGTTCGCGTATGAGCTGGCAGGGGGGTGAAATACTTGCTTCACAACGCTGCTAAAAGCAGGCGCAAGCAAGATATCGCGACCAAAGCGGGCCGACTCCATCATGATTTCGAGATCAATCTCTCCAGGGCGACCATTGTAATGTCTGGGATCAATAACAGGATCATTTCCCTCAGCGGGCGTTGGCTGAACGTGGATTGAGCCAACGGAGAAAGGATACTGCAAGATCTGGAACAGCGTGCCAAACTTTTTCCCAGTTGCCGCCATGGGTGCGGCGCCAAGTCTAAAGATGTACTCTACATAGCCGAGCCGGTCAGGGTTTTTTAGGCGCTGCTCCATGAGAGCTTTCTTGTCTGGGGAGAACCCGGTGAGAGCTTGGGCCTGAGAATGTAACTTCTTCAATGCATCTGGTGACAGGACGTTGGAAAGAGGAACATAGGTGTAAGAAGAAGGAATGCTGGTGAGAGGGCCACTTTGGTCTCGATCATATTGTTCGCGGGCCGCAGCTGCGTAATCGGCATCAAAGAAGAGATCATCTCTATTCTCAAGCTCTGGGTCGACTTCCACAATGATATGGACCGCTATTTCTCTTCGTTAGCTAATAAAGGCTTGTTCTAACTGTTAATTGGTATTGCCGAAACAGGTACATACCGTTGTGATCCTGTAGATTTTCTCCTACCATGGGACTTTCCACTTTGACGGCAATGCCGGCCCGAGACAATACCTCGGGATTACCTATGCCTGAAAGCTCGAGTATCTGTGGGGACTTGATGCTTCCAGCGGACAAGATGACTTCGCGAGATGCTAAGACGGCATGCTCTTGGCCTCTGTGTATGAAACGGACTCCAGAGGCCACACACTCATTGTTGGCATTGCCAAGAATAATCTCCTGAACGGTAGCCTCAGTCAGGATGTGAAGGTTGGAACCAGCCAAGGAACAATAGTTGGTCGCAAAGGATCGTGTCATTGTGCGTGGGTCAATGTTGTTGACATTTGTCCATGCCCCGACATTCGATCCCGCAAAATGAGCAGAGTTTGTTGGTACTGCCAGCGAGTTGAGTGCCTTGAACCAGTAGCGATGAGGTGGAGGGTGTTCTTTTGCAAAAGAAATGTGAATCGGCCCCGAGTCTCCAAAGGCCTCAGGATCATACCGAAGGTCTGCTTTATCTCGGATGGAATCGTTCGGTGGGTGAAACGTTTCCGACTTTTTGAAATAAGGTCTATGGGACCATCATTAGAGAAAAGATTCAAATCTTCACCACCACCGAGTCTCAGAGGCACTTACAACAGCTCATCCCATCCCCATCCGGGATTACCTAGCGCTTCCCACGCATCATAATCCTCTCTGGCAGCCCTCATCCAAGTCATAAAGTTGATGGCACTCGATCCACCAAGGGCTTTTCCTCGCGGCCAACTTACCGACCTGCCCCCTAGACCAGCTTGCGGTGCCGTTTGAAACTTCCAGTCGATTTCACTCCCCAGAGACTTTGCGAGATAGCCAGGAATATGGACATCTTCCCGCCCGTTTGCCGTCCCACCAGCTTCAAGAACTCCAACAGTGAAGTTTCCATCTTGAGCTAGACGAGATGCAACGGCAAGGCCAGCAGTTCCGCCGCCGATGACGAGGAAGTCAAAGGACTGGCGGATGAAGTCGTCGATAGAGACTGTGTGCATGCTGATGCTGAGCTTTTGATGATGGCTAGAGAGTGTTTAACACGAGAGTGATTGTTGATTGTCTATATCTCCTTTCTTCAATTCTTTTTCATGTCTTATATAGATGTTTTCATATATTAGCGCTGACCTTTGCAAGCGTTGAAGAAATATCAGGAATCAACATCGCATAACTCCTATGGAATACGGAGCAAAGCACGATATCTCCGTGATATACAAGCGGACATTGACTGACTATTGATTTTAAAGTTTTAAGATTACATCTGCCAAGATGGTAAGACTAAAGTCCCATTAAGGTATAACAAAGCTTGGAGTGGTGATGGAATCCGAGGTATTAAAACGAATCTTACAGGCTTAACTTTAAACTGACTAGCCGCTGTGTTGCCACTGTAAGCATCCATCTTCATACAACCTCTAATTTGATATGTGAACTGACTTTAGATGATTTCAAATGGATGCATTTCAATATACGTTTTGATGCCAATTATTCTGTCCTGGTGTATCAGTCCGAATGTTGGATCCGTTAAGATGGCCTTCTTCGTCCAATCGCGACATTCTAGACCGCTTACGAGCGTCGCCCTGAAACCCAATCATGACATCATAGACCGATGCCCAACAAACTCACTCCTCTGAGATTGTTCATTTCATTCAACTCTCAACATGAACTAATCGATTCAGTCACACAATCACACAATTCGGCATAATGGCCAAGCCGCGCGTGATATACTGGTTCAGAACAGACCTCCGTCTGCACGACTCGCCCGCCCTCCAAGCAGCTCTAGATCTCGACCCAGAAGTTCTTTGGCCAATCTTCACATGGGATCCTCATTACGTGTACAAGGCCAGAGGAGGTGTGAATCGGTGGCAGTTCTTGTATGGCTTCTCAGCTAAAAAATTTTCGTCGAGTTAAGAGACGAGAGATTGACATTTTACACTAGGTTGGACTGCCAGAATGATCTCTCGCAATCCATCACAAAGCTCAACAAAAACTCCAAACTCTTCGTCCTCCGAGAAGGCCCGCAAACACTCTTCCCAAAGCTCTTCAAAGCCTGGAAACCCACCCACCTAGTCTTTGAAAAAGACACAGACGCATACGCACGTTCTCGAGACGATGCCGTCGCCAAAGCAGCCAAAGCAGCCGGCATCCAAGTCATCACTCGACCAGGCCGAACCCTCTGGGACAGCGACGACCTCATCAAGCACCACGGCGGAAAACCCACAATGTCAATCACCCAGCTGCAAGCCGCAGGCAAAAGGATCGGGCCCGTCGCAAAGCCCATCCCGGCTCCTAAAAGCTTGCCTGATCCGGGAGACATGCCCGTGGATTTCGAGCGCAGTCTTCCCCAGACGAAGCCGGATTTCAATATGAGTTATAGGTCTGAGGAGGACACCGGATATAAACACATCGCGGGCCCAAATGGCGACTTTTCGATTGAGACGCTGGAAGAGCTCGGCTTCCCGCCGGCTACGACACCACACCGAGGCGGCGAGACGCGTGCCCTCGAAGCTCTCGACGAACTCCTCAAAGACACAAAATACACAGCGACTTTCCAGAAGCCAAAGACAAGCCCAGCCCAGTTCGACCCCCCTTCCACAACCCTGCTCTCCCCATTCTTCCACTTCGGCGCCCTCTCCGTCCGCCTCTTCTACTGGCGCGTCCACGCCGTCGTCGAGTCCTACGGCAAAGCAGCCTCCTCGCCCCCCGAGAGTCTCATCGGCCAGGTCCTCTTCCGCGACATGTACTTTGCCGCCCAAGCCGCCCTAGGCACATCATTCGCACAAACAGCAACGAATCCTTACTGCCGCTTCATCCCCTGGCACCTCCCCTCCAAGCGCGACCCGAAAACCGGCCTCGCAACGGGACATCACCACATCGACAGCCAACAAGCAGAAACGTGGTTCCGGCGATGGAAGGCCGGCGTCACCGGCTTCCCCTGGATCGACGCCCTCATGCGCCAGCTCCGCCACGACGGCTGGATCCACCACCTCGGCCGCCACAGCGTCGCCTGCTTCCTCACCCGCGGCGGCTGCTACGTCGACTGGGAGCGCGGCGCCGAGGTCTTCGAGGAGTGGCTCATCGACCACGAACCCGCCTGCAACGCCGGCAACTGGCAGTGGCTCGCCTGCGCCGCCTTCTTCAGCCAGTACTTCCGCTGCTACAGCCCCGTCTCCTTCGGCCAGAAGTGGGACAAGGACGGCGACCTGATCCGGCGGTGGGTCCCGGAGCTCGGCCGCGTCAAGGCAAAGTACATCTACGAGCCGTGGAAGATGCCGCTGTCTGACCAGAAGGCGGCCGACGTCAGGGTTACTGGCGATGGGCTCTCTGATCGGCAAGAGGGGACGTACCCGAAGCCCATGTTTGATTTCAACAAGCGGCGAGACATTTGCATGGCAGCTATGAAGAAAGCATATGAGGTGGGGCTCTATGGCAACGACGACAGGGTTTTGGACGGAAGCTGGAGAGCATTGTTCCCATCCCCTGATGAGGCTGAGGTTATGGGAGAGTATGAGAGTGACTACGGGGAGAATGCAGATAATAACGAAGATGAACAAAGCCGAAATGAATTAGATGGAGAATCTGCCAGAAGCAAGCGTGGTGTGGAGAGTAATATCGCAGAGTCCGAGACAAAGAAGCAGAAGACAGAGGTGTAACCTAGCATACAAAAGATTAAGGGGTCTTAGAGAGATCGATTAGTGATATAAAATGTTGATAGAGTCCCAAGCCAGGGCATATTTCTCAGCATAATTATCTTGCGTATTAAGATGGTCCAACCTCAGTCTATAACTTCCAAAATTGGGCATATCTTTATACATGTTCCAAAGATGACCAAGACTAATTATAGATACCATCGGATCCATAACGTTGAAAATTCCATGCTAGTTTATTATCCTCCGCGTCTGGTGGAGTTTGTTTGATTGTAAGGCAAGACTTCAATATTTCGGACAGGCATGCGCATAATGTCCCAATGGTCGGAGATGTTAGGATTGCCGTAGGGGCGCAAAGCGGCAAATCGCAGTCTACATCAACAGATTAGCTTATCCAGGCATCTCATCGATGTGCTTAGATTGGGTTGCCTCACGTGTAATTGCCTGGCGCGATATAGCTTCCGTTTGCCAGCTTGCCAAACCACCAATGCTTGGCATAGCCGCGTGGAACTCTCATCATAGGAAACGAGACTGTTTGATCTTTGTCCATGCGGCTCGGGTCGTAGTACCAAAAGGTGTCGGCATCTCTCATCGTGGCCGCCGCACCGACGTAGCCGGATTCTCCAACGACAGGAGGATATTCCCAATGAATCTCGGTCCAAAACGGGGTATATATCTAGAGATGAGCCTGATTAGCAGTTTCATGACGTAACTTGAAGCAGAGGCGGATACTGACATCCCAACGGAGATGGAAGCATGGGTAATCGAGACGGGCAGACAACTCGACAAAGTCGAATCGACTTTTGTCAGTATTAAATGACCAACTATTATCATGGACATTAGCTATCTTCCAAAACGGCCGGCGGAGCTCACTCACGTCCAGTTAGCGCCTCGATCAGTGATTAAGGGTTCTCCCAAGAACATGGTGTCAAAAGCCTTCTCGGTATCGTATGCTGCCCCTATTAAGTGCAAAGACGCATCAACATGCTGATAAAGTTACACCGCATGTATTTAGGGACTGAACGCACCTCCGTAGGGAATTGCGAGGTCTTCGCCGTTGCTCCCTCTTATCCAGACTTTACCACCATACAAAGGCAGATAATCATCATTTATGTTTTCGGGACGACCAAAGATGAACCTGGAGTTTATTAGCCATACATAGTGTAAGATGTCAAAAGGTGGAAGAGCGATACTCGACTTGTTCCGTCTCTCCTGGTGCTATCGCAACATCACTGGGCAATAAAACGGGTGGCACAATCTTCAATGGCTCGAGGTTGTAGGCGGTTTTTATACCGTAGTGAGGATCCAGGATTTCTACTCCAGCTTGGGGCTCAAGCTCAAAGGAGTAAACTACTGTTTCGTTTCCTGAGTTCGTGATGTTGGTGGTCCATCTTGATTGGAACTGTATGGAATCTGACAACGAAAACGGCTCAAACTCCAACTGAGTCTCATAACCAATCACCTTGAGCGCGTTGACAAGACCGGTGCCCACTTGAAAAGGGGGGGCTCTGGAGCCGAGATCGATACCATCAGCAGCCCACCCAATACTGACTCCGCTGGAAACAATGCGGTTGGACAGCATTTTTGCGAATCCAGGGCCATGTAGCTCACGGCCACCGTGCTTGGATATGTACAGCGCTGCAATACCTGCAATGTACGGTGCCGCCATGGATGTCCCACTCATGGAAATATAGTCATTGTCTGGCACGGTGCTGAGGATTTCAAAGCCCGGGGCACCGATATCAGGTTTGAGCAGCAGCTCGTTAGTCGGGCCCCACGATGTGAATAAGGCAGGTATTGGTGCCGCGCTGGGATCAGAGGTGCTGATGTTTGGATTCCCGGTAACGTTGATGGCGGCTACAGACAAGACGTTGTGACCGTTGGCGCCGCTGCTTGAGTAGAATGGCCCGGTGTTGCCTTCATTCCCGGCCGAGATCGTAACTACAACACCTTTGTCGGCAATTCTGTTAGCAACCAATGCCCAGGGATCATCAGCAAACCCATCAGGTCTGCCGATGCTTGCCGTGATAACGTCGGCCTATTAACGGTGGTTAACTGCAGAACGTCTAAGCAAGCCCAGGGAAGTTTACCCCAGCGCCATATGCATCGCAGAATGCCTGAATGAGCACATCTTCATCCGTGTCCCAGGGATCCTAGATAGCTTGTCAGCAGGGTGGAGATTACTGGGGAGAAATTGGTGCATATACATCGGCAAACACCTTGAACGAAAGAAGTTTAGCATCGGGAGCTACACCAATCAACCTTTAATGAGAGAAGTTAATTTTCAAGCATGATGTGGTGGGTTGAGAATGGAGGATTACCATTCGTTCTCAGCGGCAATAATTCCGGCCACATGGGTTCCATGGCCATGAAAGTCCATAGGATCTTGATCTGGGTCTTTGGGGTATCGTTTCTCATTGTGAGAGTTCCCTCCAACTTTTATCAACTACAATGTTACTTGTTCTGCCAGCGATCGGTAATTGAGCTTACAGTTTGTACCAACGAGATCATACCCTCCAGCAACTTTGCAGCCAGATCCAAAGCATCCGCCAAGCTGTAGAGTTTATTTAGCACAAGAGGGCTAGTCTGGTACAGAGAAAGACGACTGACCGCTTCGTGCGTATAATCGATACCTGTGTCGATGATGGCAATGGTAACACCTTTGCCTCGAATGCCTTGAGCGTGGAGCTGATCAACACCGGTCCATTGGTGCACAGAGTAATTGTGAGTCTTGATGTCTGGAGCGGCCTTTACTCGCTGTACGGCGGATGCCATTGGAACAGTCTTCATTGGCCAGACATTGGACACGCCAGGGACTGCGTTGAGTGTGTCAACATTGTCAATTTCAGTTTCGACGACCACTCCATCGAAAAGGTCACCACAGTCAAACTGCCTAAAGTAGGTGCTATTTCTCGATGACGGCGAGGCGAAGTGGCGGGTCATATAGGGAATGCTACCCTACAAGATGAAACAAGTCAACGACTGCAAACTGACGGGCAAAGAATTACGACGACATACCTTTGCGACCTCGACAATGTACTTGTTTGTTGCAGCGTTGATGTTCGTGGGTGTATCCGTCGCTCTCTTTTGCTTCTTCAGCGAAAAGACGCCTGCCACGAGAATGGCGAGACTCCAGAACTTGAGAGCCCGCATAATCGTTTGTGCCACTTGACTCAACGAGAAATTCGGGGGGGGAAGATGGGCTCAAAGAGTTTTTGGTCGCAGGATTGTCTCTTCAAAAGCTTCAAGGCGCAGTTGTATCGTGATGTCTCGGCTCAGCAAGGACAAGAGGCCGCCTGTCTCAAGCAATCTCTGAATGTCTGACAAGAGAAGCTCAAAACCGCAAGATATCGCAAGAGAGCGGTGCAGACAGGCATACGAGCAACATCCCAGAGGTGCTTTTTATTGATCCCAAACATTTTGTCGAATCTCAATTGGAAGCACAAACAAACTTTTTCGCTTCCTGTCGAGATGGCACGGAAGGTCTGATCTGGTCCTTCCTCACGGACATCGACATATCGTTTTACCGACCTTTTATTTTATTTTATGTTTATTTCATTTCATCTGATCCTATTTTTTCATTGGATGTCGCTACGGAAAGGATATCAAGGTATCGAGCTCACAAGGTAGGCACTCCCGACCTTGGGTTCAGCAGCGGCACTTGCCCGCCGTGAAGTGACTTGATGTCATCAATACTTGTCGATACCCATTCGGAAGGCGCTCACAAGCTTGATCCGCTCTTTCCCGCGTGTGCATCTATGCTGTGGATAGCAGATTGCGGATAACGGCAGTCGAGTTTGCACTTGAGACACTCGAGACGCAACACAAGAAACAGAGCACAGGGCCGAGTCGATACTACACGTGACGGGATCTATCTGAGATGGACTAGAGACGAGATAAATGGCGGTAGCCGTGCGAGATGCTACAGACTACAAGCACCAGATGCTTGATAGTTTAGTATATCTCCGTCTTGTTAGTAGCTCTAAGTTTAATGAAACGACACCGGTGAGTTCAGTAGTCTTTTGATCTCTCAGCTCCAACAGCCGTGATCCTTCACCTTATTAGTGCCGGTGCCACAAAACAACCAAGGACAGCTAGCGGTTCCATTAGGAGCGACTAGATCCTACCTTGGTGCTAATACTACTATGTACTATGAAATAACCTAGGGATTAGAAACATGATGCTACCCGGACAGCTTCGTTGGCGAAATTTAAACCTGCGGACCATCGATTTTGGCGACTCCACACCTGTGCGCCATCGACAGAGTGCTGTGCGACGGAAAAGTGGTGCTCAGGCGCACAAACAGACGGAGGACGAGGATCGTTGGAGCATCTGTGTGCTCGGGAGCTTCCGACGACGATTCGCCAGGATGGCATTTCGTATCGATTCCAACGGCTGAGACGGCAGTGAGCAAACACGAAGGGGGCTGGAATTCCAGTCCAACCTCTGCGTGCAAAAAGTTACTTTGTGTATGGCGAGAATACGCCGTGGATTGGCGAAATGCTACAGGTACTATGTAATATTGACAGCATTACTCGCAACTTTGCCATGGATGAAATATCATCAATTCAAGCCGCTGCAGGGACAGGGCGAGGTGCTGTCCCTAGCTGTCCCTAGCTGTCCCCAAAATCGTCAAGATCGCGCCTCGCTTCTGGAATCCACGTGGAAGCAAGTGCTAGGCGACACCCATGCATGTCACCAGCGAGACGTGACTTGCCCGACACAAAAAAAGGGGAGATTGAGCTGAGGGTGAATCGCGGCCCAAACCAGGAAAAGAGCAAATCCGCGGTGCCGTGTCTTGAATACATTACTTGTTGAGTAGTAGTAGTATACAGCATAGATAAGAGGAACTGGGACGGCTAAAATCGACATGAACAGGACCAGACGCAGGGGGTTGCTGGATTGCGCTATTCCAGCACTACGAGGTACGAGGAGGCGCCCGCCATGCAGCCTCTAGGCACTACAGTACGAGTAGCACGACGGCTATCAGTGAAAATGAACCACTGAACGAGACAGGGTTGTTGCAAATACGAGTACGGAGTACGGCCGTGGCTGCAGCAGCTGGGCTGTCGTGCATGTATAAGTACGAGGACAGGTGTTGGTGCTGTGCAAACTAAATTTACGTCTTGTTCTCTTCAGGCATAGACGGGCGTTGGGACGAGTTTGATGCCATGCATGAAGCAGCAGCGCAGAGGAATCGCGAACTACGGAGTACAGTACTACATTCTTTGCACGAAGTATACATTAGTAGTACATACCTAGTAGTATGTAGGATGCAGAAAGTCGCTGCCATGGACCGTCGATAAACGGCGGAGAAAAGCAAAACAAACCGCCTAATGGCCGGCCAATTTCAGCAGCCAATGTCGCTTACGAAGTACCTGCAATCAACGCTGATGGTCTCAGGACACTTGCCCAATCCTGGCCAGGCAATGCGAAATCCGGGATGAGAAGCTTCGGGGCCGACCTGGGCCTTTATTGGCGCATCCACTAAGTGCACTCGACTCGATGGCTCAACGGACCAACCACCCACAACGGCGCGAATGTCGCCGCGGGCACTTGGGTCATGATGGAACCCCTGCGCTAGAGAGCCCGCAATACGGAGCAAGGCGTTTCACCCATGGGCTCGAGTTGGTTGACAAGGGGGAGCAAAGAGGAGGAGAGAGAGAGGGAAGAGAAGGAAGAGAGAGAGAGAGGGCAAGACTGCGGGTTTCAGGGCATTCATACGTCCCCAGCACTGTCTGTACGCAAGTACAGCACTGTACCGCACAGGACAGGATAGGACAGGTATTGTACTGTACTGCAGTGATTGCATGGAGGCCCGTGGACTGGGTTTATTGATTGATTTCCTGCTAACGCTGTTATAGTTGCAGCCCGCACGTGGGAGTGGCGTCCGTGGATTCCATACAATAGAGCCCAGGCATTATATTGAAGCAATTTGATGGCCCAGACCCAGACCTTGGCAGACCCGGACCCCAACGTCCACACATGTACATACATAGTTGTAACTTTTGGACACGCAGCTGCTGTATCGTCTCAATCTCTTTCTTTTTTGCCTCCTCCTTTTCCATCCGCCATTCCCCTCACACTGGTCAGCTCCAATTGGACATAATCCGTCTAGGCCTGCATAAGGCCATGCATTCGCCATTATCCCCCGAAGCAGCGCCTTACTGTACCTGGGGCCACCACCACTGGGCCGCCACCACTGGACCACCACCACTGGCACCTTCTCGCAGCGACGTGGGGACCCCTGCGGCTCGTTCAGGCTTAATGCGCCTTAGCGCTGCTGGCCACAAGTCTCGGTACTTTGCGCTACAGGGCATCATAGGGCCTCGCTTGGTGGTCCAGCGTGCTCTAACAAGGCCCGGCAAGGCCCAGCAAGGTTCAGCAAGGTCCAGCAGGGTCACAGATACCTGTCGCTGGTGATCCCCGGCCGCTGGTGGCGTGCCGTAGCAGCGTTGCCATGCGCTTCTGGGGCTGCCAGGTACCAGTACGGCCGGCGAGTAGCGGTACTTCGTCCTTGGCACCGGCGCTGGTACGCGCTACCTCCACTGCGGTGTCATCTCCGCTCATGGGCCTCGTACCTCATACCTCGTACCTGCTGGGCCGTATCTTTGCCCCCGGCCCGCCGATTCCCAGGATCTTTGCCCACGACCTTCCACTCTTCTCTCTTCTGCATACAACTTGAACTTCTTTTCTTCCCATCTTTTTTTTTTCTCTCTATTCCTTATCCAGCAAAGAGCCCCTGTAGCTGCAGGTCCCCCAACCTCTTGTCACTCTTTTCCTCTTCAACGCTACTAATACAACGGGAACTCCCAAATACATCCCCTGCCAAACGTACCACTTCCTTTTCTTCCATCCTCCCTCAAGACCGCTTCACCTCCCATCACCTGATTCTACTGTGTACTTGATACGCAAGACTACAAACTCAGGACATCTCCTATTTGATCCGAATTCGAACGCCCTTTTTCTGACGCAAATTGAAACGAGCAACAAGAGACGACGGCATCACAAGCATCTACGCTTCGGCTGCTACCTACCTATCCGCAAATCATTACACCTGCCACACAAACTTTCCTCTTTTCCTCATACCGCAAACATGGGCCAAAGCCTCTTTGAGCGTATCCAGGCCAAGCTGGAGCTTTTCCGCCTGGAGCAACGCTACACCCGTCGCCGTAACCGTCGCTCAACCTTTGTGTCCAACGCCGTCTATGTTGATGGCGAGTATGTCTACCAGACTCCCAACAGCACCGGCTCTTCCACAGAGTCCACCGCATCTCGCATCGACGCACTACACGGGGACCGCGCCTCGCCCACTCCCAGATCTCCCATGCACTCCATGACCCCCGAGCCCACCTCTCCTACCATGGAGGCACTTCCTGAGCGCAAGAAGCTGAACCGCTTCAGCTCAATGCCTGGTTTCGGAGGGTCTCGGACGGAGCAGCAGAGGACGGTCCAGCGCCGAACCAGCATGATTCGGTAAAATAGCTCCTAAGAGAGTACAAACAAGATTTACACAAACAAAGAAGCAAACAAACAACAAAAAAAAAAAAAAAACGGCAAAGCCAATTTTCATTTTGGATGGTGTACGGTTTGGATTACAAGACGACGAAAAGCGGAAGATACCATGTTGGGTAGCTTTTGGTTACGACCTTCCACGGCAACCCTTACGTACAAGTAAACCGCCGGTCGTTGTCACGATTATCATTTTGTATCTCGTCAAAGGTCATACTTTTTTTTTCACGCTCGTTCGATTCTAGATGCCCTTTCTCTCTGCTTCACCATGACGTTTCTTGGGTCTGGACATGGGGGGCGGTGTTGGCCCTAGAAAGATTCTCTGGACGCTCTTCATTGCTAGGTTTAAAGCATCTTGTACTTTTTTCTTTTATACTTGATTTAGTTTACGGAGCTGGGCGCAGCATATGCCATGTCTGCTATGACTTTTGGGTTGAACATATTTTTTTCCCCCTCAAAACAGTCTTTGTACATAGATGCCAGAATTATGAGATGAATTACTCACATCATTTTGACCTACCTGCTGCCCCGGACCCAGTTTGTTGAGGCTTATACGGCTTTGTCGGGGCTGTTCGAGTACACATGCTCACATGATGGCCTGTTTCTGTGAGAATTCCTATTTTAATCCGGCAGTTCCGCCCCCCAGCACATCCGTATAAGTCAGATCTATAACGGGAATATATTCCCCTCATTTATTATCGGCGCAAGACAAAAATCCCGATGACAGACAAAGAAAAAAAAAAAAAAAAAAAAAAAAAAAAAAAAAAAAAAAAAAGAAGCAGTAAGCATCATCACTCAGCAATTAGAGAGCAGCTCTTTGTTGCCGCGTCATGCGCATTACGTATGTGCCGCTGCCACCTCGTGCATGACACGGCAACCCGCTCATGCATTCTACGCCAGAAGCTCTTAAAAGCGCAACATTTATCGCCTCCCTCCACATATTTCCCGGAAAGAAGTGGGCTTTTTTTTTTTTAATTCCGCGTCTTTGTTCTAGGAGGGCCTATCCGACGTAGCCGCCGGGGCGGGATATGAAACTTACTTTGGGCGGCAACGCGCGGTGTTTTGGAAATTTTGGTGGGAAGTGAGGGGGCCGGTGATGGTTTATAAGAGGCGGGTGAAAAAGAAAAAGTTGTTAGGGGTGCTGTAGTACTACTTGGTGTCATATATGTAAGAGGGAAATATGCATATGCAGAATGTAGCGGGACGTTGCGTGGATGTTTGAGGGTTCATGAATCGAAGTAATTTTTTTTTGGTTTCTTTGACTGGTGGTTATTTACGGAGACGATGGGATTTCTGGATTTCTCAGACAATGTATGTATGTGGGTGAGACATGTTTTTTTTTGTCTTACCCTTTTCTTTTTAGGGCGGGTTTTCTGTATGAGGCGAAATGACTGGCTTAGAGTGTGTCGTGTGTCGTGTCTCTGGTTTTCTTGTTTTTTCGTTTTGGAGTAGTATCCGGTAGTTGCGAGAGGTGGCGATTCATGGAGGCGTCTTGCGTTTGAAATGGGGGGCGTAGCTTTTTTGATGCCCGGAATGGCGGGCGGGGGGGATGTTCTTGTTGCTGATACGAGGTAGAGGTACATGCATTGGCTGCACGATCGGATTGGATCGTGATATTGGTGTTTGCGATTCGGTGTGCTTATGACGTCGGTGTCGTCGGTCGATATCTTGATTATGGCTGGATATCGTGAGCCTTTGTATGGACGTTCTTTATCGGGTGAGTATCCACTTATCGTGATGGCCTCAATCTCATCGTTGCAATCTACTCTATGTCACAACCGGGGATTTAATTACTCAAAGTTTCGAATTTTATTACAATAACGTCTTATATCAAGTATACTAACAAATAGCCGACGCATTACTTCGCCGTTACTTGCCTCAGCATTAGGTCTATATATGGAGAGAAAAACAAAACACCATTCTAGCATCTAACCAAACGTGAGTATCACACGGCATTCCCGGCCCGGCCAGTAAATGCAAACCAACGCCAGCCAGTTCGCCATTCACACACGCAAAGAAAGGCGTCACCGTCTTAGTACACAAAGGATGAGACAGACAAGCTGAAACACAAAGCAAGGTAAGACAGGGTTCGAGTCAGGGCTGCATGACACTTCATGCAAGGGGTGAAAATCAATTTTGATCCATGCCAGCTGCAAAATGCGTCAAGACAATCAGCCAATAGCAGCAATATGCGCAAATACACTGATTGCCTTTCAGCCGTGACAGCAACTCCCAACTCCGTAGAATGCTCGTGCGACCACTCATCAGGATCGCTTTTCTGGTATCCAAGTGCATGATGGTAACACATGCACACACTTTATAAAAAAACGCCGCCCATGATTTTATGCCCTCGCTACCAATCCCTCGTATGCGCGGTCTACCGTTCGCCCACCAAATCCAGGAATCGCTCGTAGCTGAGATAGATTCTCAAGCTCGCCGCCACCCTCGGTGCTCGCGAGCTCCAGGTAGTTTACCAGGTCTCGAGCCTTCTTCACGCCGAATCCTACGAGCTCCCGGATTTGGGTCGTATCTCGTGAGTTGACCACGTTGAGAAGCCGCTGAGTACGCGGCGACTTTGCTCCATCGTCCTCCGTAAAGACAGTCTGTGCTCTCCTAGCCTTCAGCTTAGTTGCCTTGATCTTTGGCGTAGAAACTTGGCATTCCTCCTCCCCATCTGCCTCGGCATCATCGCCGTCTTCGTCGCTGACGGCCTTGCGTCTCTGCTTGCGCTCTCTTCTCCTCTCCTTTCTCTCGGGGGATGTGCCCCCTGAGCTCGCTGAAGCTTCCATACGTGCTCGTAGGCGCTCAATTTTGCCTAGGAGCTTTGGCTGGTGTGGAAAATACGGCAAGGCCATTTCATAGGCCTTGAGCGCGGCGGCATCATCCCCTCGCTCTTTGTGGTGTCTTGCTGCCAGCAGATACCGCAGGCCCTCAGACTTGGCGTCTTCTCTCCACTCTTCGTTCTCAATCCGTCGTTCTAAAGCTTCCAGCCGTCTCTGGACTGCATCACTCGCCTCGGGCGAAGTCTGAGTCCGTCGGATTGATTCCTCAGCTGCTTCCCTCGCTGCCAGAATCTCACTGACTTTCTTCTCCACCATGGCCTCAATTTCTGCTGCAGTCACAGTGAGAGCTTGTTGCGACGCCTGTGACGACGCCTTTGAGGGCGCTGGAGGCGCTGAGGGTTGTGAGGGCTTTGCGATTTGCTGCTGAGGGGTTTGGTGAATGATGGGCCGAGCAAGCTTGCTAGGTCGAGAGGTCGTGTCGTGATGGTCCGAGGATCGCTTTAACGAAGAGGACCGAGGTTTAGAGGAGGATCGAGGAGGAGCAGTGCCAATCGAGGGTCGCCCAATAGCTGAGGGCTTCGCTTTATCTGTATATACACTGAAGGCCTTGACGGGCTTGGCCGCCTCGGTACTTTTCTCCGTAGTCTTTGCTGCAGCGTTTCCGTTGGCAGTAATATGGGCATTTACGGCATTGGCCAGAGATTTTAATGGCTGCCGAGTCGACGTAGCCGAGTTCGTCCTAGGAACCTGCTTAAAGACGACCTCGTTCTCAATCTCGCGAACCTCAATTCGCTTGGCCCGAGAGCTAACGTTCAAACTGCTGAGAGTGTCCAAGTGATAGTTTCGCAGCGGCGATAGATTGAGGATCATGACGGTGATGCCGTTGTTCTGACCCAGTGATAGAATCCGAGTCATCTTGGACTCTCGATATGGTATCCTCTTGGCTCCTTGAGAAATGGCGTCAATGCACTGGCTGAGCACGAACAGGCTCTTGTTGATAGCTGCCGATTCCACCATCCGCTCTTTTCCATTTTCTGTCCGGCGATTGTCCTCCGAGCCAGCCAGATCGATGGCGGATGCTGTGCTTTCGCGAACCATGTTACCGGTTGTCTGCGTTAACTTGACTCGTAGAATGGCGTGGCTTCGACTACTGTGAGCGTTGAGCTTTGTGGCGGCTGTTACGCGGTTGTTGTTGGCCTCGATGTACAGCTTCTCAAAGTCCTTGAGGTCCTCGCAAGCTCTCTCCGTCAAGCCCACCACCACCGTCTTGCCGCTGGCCTCTGCGCGAAGGGGGAGCCCGGTTGGCGTTCGTTTTTCAGGGGGCTCCATCAAGTCGTAGACCTTGTCGTTGTAAATTTCATAGTAGGACAGCGCCACGTCTACCGTGGTTTCTCCCTCCGACTCCTTCATAATCTTCTTCCCTCTGCGGAAGATGCCACTAAGCAACCGGGGAATCACGCCCCGTTCAGCCAGTTTCATCCCCCCTCGCATCGTGTGCGTCTTTCCCGTGCCCGTGACACCATACGCGAAGATGGTAACATCGATACCCTGAAACAGTGACTTGATATGCGGCGCCACTGCTCAGGTTAACACGGGTAGTCCAGTAAGACGCGTTAGACGCGGAGAGTGGCAGACAAGAAAAGAAAAAAAAGCTCCCACCTTCAGAAGTAAACAGGGTTTCCTGCGTCGTCTCGGAGCCGTAGACGCCATTGAAGGTAAACGAAAACTCCTCGCTCTCGTTGCGCGGATTTGGAATCTTGACGACTGTCGGGGGTTTCTCGGGCTCAACGCTGTCGGTTCGAACAATGATGTCCTTGTCCAGCTCCTGAGCCAGGAGAGGCCGCAGCCTGGCGATGACGCGAACCGACATTGGCGATCAATTGGGGTTCTCGGCGAGAAGGAGAGAGGCAACGGCTGCCGGAGAATGACGATGGAATCGAGGCTCCTAAATCCTGCTTAGTGAGCATCCGTCGTCCTTGTCTGGAACGTGAGATTAATTAATAGATTGACCGAATTTTGGCGTGCTGGAGGGCTGGGAATAGTACGGGGGGGGCTGGTACGGGGCATGAAGCAGGTCCTACTGTACTCCGTACATGCCGTTGGTACCTTGTAGGGGTTAGTGCCTGTATTTTGCGTACCTACCTATTTTGCGCTGTGTTACCACGGCAACAACACGTGCAGCCCGCCGAGGTACATGCGGCAGGTACCTCTCTGGCCACGGCCCGGGAAAGACCGCAGCGATTGCGAGAATTGCCGGGATTTTAGCGTCCGAACGGCCCTTCAGAAGCTCATCACCAGCTTTTCCTTCAAGCTCGTGAGAGCTCGACAAACGGCGCAATGAGGGGCCCATCGCCGCTGCTACGGACAGCGCGTGCATTGCGCGGCCAGCCGGTGCAGTACGTCTGCTGGCAATGCCGCGGCATCCAGATCAGTGCAACTCCAAGCACCACAGCGGCGGGAGATGCTTTTGGCGCAACTGAAAACCTGAGGGACACAGCTGGTATGGCTCCTCTGCTGGTGGGATTGTACGTGGGCTGACAGGCTGTGGACTCAAAGATGCCCGATTCGAAGTCATTGGCTCGCCGTATTCGCTGCTCTCGGTATCGCTTTCGGCTTCGCAGAGGCTGTACACACGACGTGGGACGCTGGTTGCAGTGGCGGGGAACCCAGACAATGTGAGAGCGCTGATGATGCAACGGCAGCGGCTGAATGGAAATACTAACGTGTGGTGGTTTTGCAGGCACAATCGACTCTTTCACTACTAAATCCTCTATCGCGGGCGCCGTTTGGGGTTCCATTCATATATCAGCGCATCTCTGCCACTTCGCCAATTACTGCCTTGATCTCGACAAAATCCCCCACTACGACGTTTACTATCCTACACCTAGATGGAACGACCGATTGGATGGTGATTCAGCGCAATGCCCTGCTGGCTTGGACAGGCCACACTCTGACTCTGTCATCGCGGATCCAGAGACGACTCTCGATGGCGCATTGGGGCAGCACCTTTGTGACTGGGCGTGGTTTGGCGGCTCTGTCGGCGCCTGGGCAGATTTATCAATTACATCTTTCTGAAGGCGAAGAATTCGTCGCCCACCCCGGCAGCGTTGTCGCATACTCTGTGACAAAACACCAGCCTTTGCCTTTCAGATTCAAGAGCTCCAGTCTACGATTCCAGATCCCGTCCCTGACCTCCTGGATACCCGAGACGGAGTTTATGAAGAAGGCACGGGATTCACAAGTCTACAAGTTCCTCGCTCGTGTTTTCTATAGCATTCGAACTATGACACGCCGAACAATCTGGGGTGATCGATTGTTCTTGCATTTCAAGGGCCCCAGCACTATTTTAATGTCAAGCCGAGGCGCGCGCGTTGTCGATAATCTCACCAACGAACAGGTCAACGAAATTGCTGATGCACAGGCCGGTACGCTAGCGTCTGCGTTGCATTTGTCAGGCAAACCTCCAAGTTTGCAGCCTGCATCTGGTGTCGATGAGAATGCCCCTGGGATCAGTGTGGAACCAACAAACAAGGATGGAAAAGTAACCTTTGAGGACAAGAAAGACCTGAAGGAATTTGTTCGATGATGAACATCGGAACGTTTAAAAAAAGGAGGGGGGCGGTACGGTGGATAAAAGAATTTGCTTGTAAATCAAGCCTGTATGTTGTATACTATTATGACTCTTACGCGGACTATCAATCGGCGTGCTCCGTACACTAGAATCCTGTCTGCGAGACATGAGACGACTTCAAAACCCTCCGCGGGACTTTGAGCGCTCGTAATGCGGACCTTGTTGCGATCAATGCGATGTGTGAAAAAGCGATCCGGCGATTCGAGTTCAGCGCTTCCCCACGCGCGAGTCTGAGCGCCGTATCGAATCGGTCTGCTGAGGAGTGAGGGGAAAGCCAAGTAGCTGCGTAAGTGAAACCTGCGATATGCGCTGAATTTGAAGTGGTTTATACGCTTTAACGATTGAGTAGGAGAGCTTTCGCTAGAGGAGAGCTTTCGCTAGAGGAGAGCTTTCGCTGGAGGAGAGCTTTCGCTGGAGGAGTGGCATGAGCCAGACATTATATCGCACATACTATCAAGGACCTGCTTTATTCCCCCTCAGTCCACAGCCATAAAATTGCCCCGATCTGTTCCGCACCTCCCTACCCACAACCGATACTATTTTCAATCACACGGCCACTCTCGGGGGCTTTAGACGCAGATCTGGGGATAACAATGGTGCCTGTTCGCTATTGTAACCGTTATGGTTTGCGTATTGTCGGGGCCAGTGTTTTGTTGTTGGCCGATGGTTAGTCTCGACTAAGACGGGCTGGAGACTTCGCGACACGACCGATTGTGGGCAAACCGATTTACTAGAGAAGAGGCGATAATTAACTTGGAGCACGCCAATCTGCGATGGCGGTTGCGTTATGTTTGCGAATCTTGGTAGTTGAATGATAAAAGACCGAGGATGCTCTTTGCTTTGTAATATGGATCTATCATCGATAACTGCCTGGTTTCTCGACATATGAGGCCTCACTGCTCTTTTCCTTTGATTCATCAAGATTGAAATCTGGCCGGCCAGAGTCTCTTTTTTTTTTTAGCAGGTACTCGAACACTCATTCTATTGCTCCTGTTTCTGACAGCTGAATTCCCCCGTTTCCTTCCTTTGGGGAGAAGCAGTCGTTGATCCGACTTACACTTGCGCTTCTACCCACAATGCCTTCCTCTGTCTCCTCCTCTGACAGTACTGCCGTGAGAAGCGAGAAATCGCTGTCGAAAGAACGACTTTACTCTCTCTCTCACTCCGACAGCGAAACGTGTGGCACTGAAGAGCATATTTCTATTGTCGACGTAGATATCGAGGCTGGCAAACCCAAACCTCCTTCTCCGGGCAACTTTCCTGAGGGAGGGCTGGAAGCTTGGCTGTGTGTCTTTGGTGGATGGGTCTCTCTATTTAGTACTTTTGGAATGGTTAATTGCTTGGGTGTGTTTGAACATTATTATGTCTCTGGTCCGTTGAAGCAGTACGATGCTTCTGTTGTTAGCTGGATTGTGTCGGTGTTCACGTTCTTCTTGATCTTTAGCGGGTTGATAGTAAGTTTCACTCTAATTCTTGACGCGAAAAGAGAAGAGAAGAGAGAGGGAAGGGTGAGGTTGATGCATTGCAATTCTAACTGCTACAGTTTGGCCTCGTATTCGACAATTATGGACCACGATGTCTCCTCTGGGGAGGTTCCATTGCCCACATCTTTGGCCTCATGATGATGTCTCTCTCCAAAGAGTATTACCAATTCTTTCTGTCCCAGGCAATTGTCTCTGCCATTGGGTCCAGCGCCATCTTCAACGCTTGCATGTCCTCTATTGCTACTTGGTTTCTCGAGAAGCGCGCTACTGCCTACGGCATCATGGTCTCGGGCTCATCCGTCGGTGGCATCGCTCTGCCGATCATGATGAATAAATTGATTCTCCGGATTGGCTTCCCGTGGATGATTCGTACGGTGGCCTTCATGTTTACCTTGATGCTGGGTATTGGATGTTTTACGGTCAGGTCGAGAGTACCACCGACGCGGCGCCGATTCGTTCTCAAGCAGTACGCGGAACACCTCAAGGATATCCGTTTGGTCAGCATCACTGTCGCCGCCTTCTTTTCCCAGCTGGGGCTTTTTTTGCCCTTCAATTATGTTACTCTCCAAGCTCAAAAGGCCGGCTTCTCTCCGGGTTTGATCCCATACCTGTTGTCAATCCTTAATGCCATGGGTGTTTTCGGACGAATTCTCCCGGGCATTGCAGCCGACAAGATTGGCAGGTTCAATGTAGCCATCATCATTACTTTTGTTTCTTCTTTTTTCTGCCTTGCAATCTGGATACCCGTCAAGAATATTGCTGGCATCATCGTTTTCGTTGCCATATTTGGCTTCTCTTCCGGAGGCATCGTCTCTCTTGGGCCATCACTCATTGCTCAAGTCTCCGAAATGAGCCAAATTGGTACTCGAACCGGTGTATCGTTTGCAATTCAAGCCATCGGGGCGCTGATTGGAAGTCCCATTGGCGGCGCCATTGTGTCATCGCAGCATGGCGACTACCTCGGCCTGCAGTTGTTTTGTGGCTTATCTATGATGCTGGGATGCCTTGGGTTCGTTTGGTCGAGATACACACAGGTTGGCTTCAAGTTAGCCAAAGTTTGAAGTGGCAGAAAGGACGTGTGTGGGTGCAGTATCTTCACTGCCGGTGCTGATGAGAAATTGTGCATATGCGGCGTTTGGGCGACTGGATTCGTTTCATAGTAACAACATGATCAAATTCATGAACATTACCAAGATAAATGCGACATGAAAATATGCTGCATGTACATACAGTCAGGTACGTACCTTTGACTACCGTGGCATGGCTCGAGGTCATTGGCGATACTCTTACAAGGTTAATCGAAGATGAGGACCGCGGCCATGAGATAGTTCAAGAAGCACTACGAGATTATCACATTATTGAGCATTGGAATAGAGAATATTAAATAACGTAGTGTCCTTCTTAGGGATAAAAAAGTTAAAGGTGAGCAATTTGTTTCGGTTCTTTCAGGACGATGAGCTGTTCCTTGCCATCTGAGATCTGTTACACTTATTTGATGCAGCCAGTAGAGCATATGCAGCGAACCAAACTCTTCCAGACAACTGGGCCTACTTCCACCGAAACACTTTCATATACCAAGACTCTGGGACATTTAGATAGAGAATATTTTAGTGTTTTCGTTTCATATGCCTAACTAAACGATCGCGCCGAATGTTGTCAAATTTCATCCCACAAATTCTACACAGTACTTTCGAAACATCAAGCCCCAATCTCTCAGCCTCCTTCCGATGGTTCGACACGATGTGGCGATCCAGTTCTCTCTTCTGCGCATGCCCCATTCCACATATATGGCATCTCTCTGGCTTGGTGGCTTTTCTTTCGTCTTTCCTGCACAACACGGTGCTACATTAGCGAATATCTGTGTCGAATAGTCAAGAATCACTTACTTTAGTGATTCTTTTCGTTTGCGTCTTCTTCTTGGGTTTTGAACATCCGTGGGACTTATTGGGGGATTCATGGGAGTTATCGGCGTGGGCAAAACAAAACTCTCTGATTGATTGTCGTTATGGGAGGGTATATCTGGCGACCGGTAGTTCAAGACATTAACAGGAGATGCTGAGAGAAAATTCTCTGTTGGTGAAAGTGTCGTATTACTTGAACTCCATGCGCTTGGAGTTGTCGCAGCGTTCCATGCCCCTTGACTCATATTGGCGGCTTCGAAACTTGAGTCAATATCGCCGCATTGAAAGTCATTGCTTGGTATAAGTTGATCAAAGCCGAGTTGTAGTAAAAATCCGTCATTGTCGTTGCCCATGCCCTCCTCAGTATCCAAAAAATGCGGGACTAAACTATCCAGGTTACCAGCAGGCGCCAGCAGCTCATCAAAGTATTTGTCTCCGAAGAAAGTTGGATCCATGAGTAGCCCCAAGTCGATATTGTTGTCCGGTATGGACATAAATTCTAGATTTTGGCACGAATCCCAGCTCATGGTTGGCACTGAGATTCTGCAATGCTTTGTAGCTGCCAGCGGCAGCGGTGTGGTAAGGAGTTTTGGCTCGAGAGTATTGATGGAAATTTCGACTCTGACACTTCAGAGCGGTAAATGGACACCTTTTAATGACGTTATCCGGGTCCGGCAATCTGGCTTTCTGAAAATTGTCAATACTGTTTTGGAATCGAGTATCAGATGTCTCGACGGCATCATACCATATCCGAAAGCTTCAAAAAAGGGTCACGGCGAAGATGGCAAGCTAGCCAAATGACAAGGCAAGGGTTTCCGAGCATACGACAGAAGTAATGAGAATTTTCAAGTTGACTTGAATGCAGTGTCTGCTGTTGCCGGTGACAGGCAACTACATTGCGTTCAAGTGAACTTCTGCATCTCATCTCTTGTGTCGTATGCATGGTACTCATGCCCAAGATCATTTTTCCTAGAGTCAAAACCTTGCTGTTAGCAACATATCTATCACACATCTGGTACATGGCGCACATACCAGCTGCCACTTTGAAATTATCGAGAGAATAAAAAATTGGCCTTGATATACAGGTAAAGTATACGAAATCAGGGGGTAGCACCACACGATCCAGCTACAAATATAATTGTCGCTGGATTTATAGCTGGATCGTGTGGTGCTACCCCCTGACTTGTATAAAAAAAAAAGAGTGTGTGCTGCAAGCAGGAAATGGGAGGATGATGATGATGAATGAGACGTTCTGGGGACTGCTTGGGTAAACTGAGCTATTTAAAGTTGTCGATGCCCTCAGGCGGGGGTTATTTGCTACCTTGTACAATTCCTTGGGTTGGCTACGTGTTTTACAGCCGTCAACAGCTGATTCGCGAAAGCCTGGAGGCCTTCGCATAAGGTAGTGGTGGGTAGTACTGTACTGGGTGAGACAATCCACCGTACATGATTGGTTCTCTCGGGGGCCTTTGCATTAACGACTGAAGGATGCTAATAGAAATTTGGATTGGGGCCCACCTCTTCGTCATTCTTAAGCTGCCACGACATGAATGAGATGCAATTCGTGCATTATAAAAAGCATAGATATTGGCTGAGCGCTGAAGCTGAACTTCATCTCCCCGGACATCTCATTTCCTGAGTTACTTATTATTTATTTATTTATTTAAAAAAAAATTTGCCTATAATCCCGTCATCATCGGGTTCTATTTTTCATACAAGTTTGCCACCATGTCCTTCACCAATACAGAATACCAGCATTTCATTCCCCAGTTCATTTTGAGAAACTACTCCTACCCACTCAAATGTCTAGAAGCCGAGCGAAAAGGAAAGAAGAAATGCAAATGCAAGCATGAGAAAGGAAAATACCCTGGAGATCCCGTCGTGAATTGTGTCGTTCTAAGCTCTCCTTCTTTTCGACTGGAAGCTTGTTCGATGAAGCGCATATTTGGAGCTCCCGATATGTACAACGACCCAGCGAGAGCCACTTCAAGTGAGCAACGCCGCATTGAAACCATGTTTGGCAAAATAGAGTCGCAAGCAAGCATCATATTTCGCCGCATTATCAAAACCCACGAAGCTGGTGGCACAGCTGTGACACTTACAAGAATTGAGAGAGATTTGATCCGCAAATTTCTATTTCTATTGAAGTATCGCGGCTCCACCTTCCATCAACAATTTTATAATGACAAACTTGAGAACCACAACCCCGAGGAGCGAGAGCTGCTTGTTGAATACATGACTGAGCATCGCTTTTCCACACCGAGACATATTTGGTATCATAATCTGGAAACAATCATGAACTTGGAAATGGATTCTGAAGGCAAATGGATGAGTGAACTCCCACGAAAAATGTTTCCTTTTGATGCACTTTGGTTTAATATGCATGTCGGAATGTATTATATGGCTATATGCACCCCTTCCGAAGTGGCGGATGAGTTCATCCTAACTGAGAACTGTTATAATGTTTTTGAGGGCCTAAGCAGTTCCACCGTGGACAGCGTTACAGGTCAGGTAACGGGCGGCAACCAAGCTGCATTTCACGAGTTCGCACCCATCTCGCCGCGGTTGATGCTCGTTTTACGGTCTCTTGCACTGCCAAATCCTGAGGAGGACTACCGATGGGAAATTAGCCGGGAGCGCCATGATATTTTCTGGTCATCATTTCAGCAGGCGTATGGGCCGGATTCGAAATCTATGCTGGAAGATTTGCCAATAAAAAAATGCAGGACTAGTTATGCTGAAATTATCAATGGTGAGGCCCATCCTATTGCGGGATATGATGGAAAATACCGACCAGACGACGAGTTTTACTTTACATTTTATCCCATCGGAAACGACCACGTTCGCATCACGAACAACATATTTCTGGATAATGCCTACAGGTCTAGCGTAATCGCCTACCGAAACCAAGAAAGCATCAAAGAAATACTGGAGACTTATGTCAGTGGGCCTTGCGACTTACACAAGGTTCTCCGCGATGACTGGGACAGTCGATATTCATTCCTGCAAGGGTTAGAGACTCTTGCCAAGGGTCTGGGCTCTCAAAAGTCCCTTGTATGGAGGTGCGAAAAAGCCGATGAAACGTCTTCTACACAGCATTTCAGGAAAAAGCACCTAGAATTTCGAAAAATGATGATGCGGACATTCAATAAGGGCGTTGTTCATCATGGCCACATGAGTACCTTCTTTGAACTACACAAAAAGCTTGGTAAGCAAAAGCCTCCGAATTAAGAAATAATAATTACAAAACTATGAATGCTGATAACTCGGTGTCAGGTGGAAAATTAGACTTTGGACGAGACATTGCTCAAGCTGGAAAAATGGTTCAATTCCAGGCTGTAGTAGAATCCTTGAGTGCGAATTGCAGCGAGATGATCCGACTAAGAAATAGAGCAATCATCTCCTCCATGTTTAGAGCCTCGTATTGCTCGCGATACTGGCTTTATCTGAAGTTACTGAGGAAAGCAAATTGCGGGAATCGAGATGGAACGCAAGATGTGGTTGACATTTATGTTAACAAGGATATAAGAGAAGGCCCAGAAGATATATTTGCCCAGAGTAAGCACCCTCTCACCCGCCTTGATTGATTCAAGACGGATTTCTCGCCCCATACTAACCTAGGCAGCCTCTCAACTCTATACTGAGAATAGCTTAAATGATTTGATGCAGCTAACTGTATTTAATGACATTTCAACTCGGAAATATAAGATAGAAAATATGTGGGTGAAGGTCTTGGATACCGAGGATATCTTTTATCATATGCTATTTTATTCTATCATTTTTTCCCTCCCAGGTACGAACATCATTCTAAAGTGCTATAGCCTCATACTGATTATTATAATAGGAAAAATTAGAGACTGTGGTATGCTCCAACCCCGAAACTACCTCATACCCCCACCTCATACTGATATGGTAACACCCTCTAGGTATTTTAGACGTTAGGCTGCTGGCTAAGCAAGGGGAGAAAATCCTCCGCAAGAAAGGTATACCTGGCAGGTTATTCCGTATTCCTTATGCTAATGTAGATGACTACTTGGAGCTGATGGTGAGAGTCTATGTGAGATCGAATTTTCACACGGCCATGGTAGGGAAGGCTAAAGATGGTATTTTGAGAGAACTGGAGGAAGTCTTTTTTAGGTTGACTTTTCCAACCCCGCCTTGGGATTTTAATTAATAAAGATTATGTTGATTTGGCATCTTTATTGCGTTCATGAGGCGAAGTTTGTGACGTGAGTAAATGTCCATGCAAAGGAGCTGGTCTGTCAGGCCAACCACGGTTGTATTTAATGCTATCACCTGATATCCCCAGACACGAGTGTTGGACACCGGCCGTCAAGTTCAAGAATCGCTTGAGCATAGATCAAGATATCAAGAGCGGTACCTGTTCAAATATGCTTGCAAGTTTTCGGCATACGTTAGCCGGGTGTTAATAATGACCACACACTTACTTCAGTGCAATCGAAAAGTATAGCACCATATTATAAAGCCTATCGTGATGCCCTGTGTGAGGGCGCGAGACACACAAAAGGCCAGCACATGAGAGATGGATGTGCATTGCTCGTTCACAAAACGACAGTGCGTGACGTTCCTAGTCGCTGTCGGGTCGGTATACATGCTATTTAATAATATCTAGAGCACATACGTATGTCTCCTGGCAATTTAATTCTTGGTATATAGCATCCGCCCTTTAGCCATCTCTGAATCGAATTACCCGTTGGTATGACTTTCAGCGGGTAAGACTCTACGTTGGTAACTGAATGCCCCGCTGACAGTCATACCGACGGGTAATCAGCTACGAATCATGCATTTTCTCATTCACCAAGAACTGTATAAGTCAACTAAACTTTAAAATAGCATTTCTGTGAATAATACAGAGTGTTGCGGTATTGGAAAACTTATTCCGATCGTCGTGGATGAAAATCAGCGGATATAGCTGATAGGAATTAGCACAAGGAAAAGTATCTCGTAAACGCCGGGAGGATCGTGAGACTCGTATTAAAACTTGCAATAGAACAGATCTATTCTTCCACTACTCTCAAGCTAACCGCACCAACAGCGCCAATGCCAAACCCATGCCTTATGATCACTTTATCAAGTTTCAGCCTCGAGAAATGCCAATGCTAATGTCAATTCGCGCCACGAGGCGTATAACTCCGTTCTTTTCAACCCGTACTCCACTCAGGCATGTATCCATGAGAATGTTTTCGCGCTTGCTTGGTGTTCAACAACTGCGACCTCACTCCGCTAAATCATCTCCGCCACCACCGGAAACCATCCCGGCTGATGTGCTCGTGGATGAAGAAACTGTGCCAGGCTACAACTGGAAGACATTCTACCCAGCTCATCCAGGGGAATTGCTGGACAACCGATACGAGCTGAAGACAAAGGTCGGCTGGGGATCCTCATCGACCGTTTGGCTGGCGGAAGACATCAGCTTGTGAGGCTACCGACACCGGAAGCGCCGTGTCTCTCTCCACCAGTGATATTAATTGTGTCATAGCAAGACGCAGCAAAAGTCGAGGAAATACGCGGTGCTCAAGATACATACGTGCGACAATGCAGGCGACGAGGAGAGCAACCATGAGCTAGAAATGACGAAACGAATAGACGCCGCAAGCTTAGAGCACCGCGGTCGTGCCGCCTTGTGCGTGGCCAACGAAGCGTTCAGCATCAAGTCCCCTACAGGCTCATCTCATGTATGCTTGGCATTCGAGCCCATGAGGGATCCCTTATGGCTACTACGCAGCCGAGTCTGTGGTGAACAAGTGACTCGGGAATGGCTGCCCATCTTCGAAATCTATATCCAAATCTTGATCGAGGGCCTCGACTTCTTGCATTCAGAGTGCAAGCTCGTTCATACAGGTACGCCGTTCTGCTCAGGTGTCATTTCAACCCCTAAAGTGTGAAACTAAGATTCTCAGATCTCAAGCTCGATAATATCTTGATGACTTTCGAGAGTCTGTCCATTCTCGAGGCTTTCGTACAAGCACAGAAGTCAGACCCCATGGCCCAGAAGGTCATTGATGGACGCACCATCTACCGCTGCCACAACGACTTTGGCGACATTACTGAAATGTCCCCCCTGAAGAACATGTATCCCAAGATTGCTGACTTTGGTCTCGCACAACCAGCAGATCGACCTGACCCGCTTCTCCATCCTATACAACCTAACTATTACCGCGCCCCGGAAGTCCTGCTGGGAACCTCGTGGTCCTACCCTGCCGACATCTGGAACTTGGGCATCCTGGTGTGGGACTTGCTCGCCGGCCGCAAACTATTCCGAGGCGGCGTAAGCGGCACGAAGCCATACAGCCCTGTACAGCATTTAGCGGAGATGATTGCGATTCTCGGGCCTGTTCCGGACGCACTGGTCCGGCGAGAGCGAGAGATGCGGCGTTGGCGGTGGAGTCCTCCCGTCCGCAACCCCCAAGGCAAGCTGTGCAGTAATGCGTCCGAGTACTTCGATGGACCCTTCTTCACCGAGGATGGTAGGTCCGGAAGCGCAGCCCAGACGCTTGTTTAGTTGAGGCTTACTGGTTTCTAGGCAAGTTTGTGGGAGAGGAACTGATCCCCCACTCGCGAACGCTCGCGGACGAGGTACCAGAGTGCATTCCTGAGCAAGACCGGGACAAGTTTCTCGCATTCATGAGGAGGATGCTCTGTTGGCTTCCGGAAGAGCGTCTGACAGCGAAGGAACTGGAAGATGATCCATGGTTTGCTGTCAAGCTCTAATACAGTTGCGGTGGCCTGGCTCGTTATCCCTCATCTTGTAGTATAGTTTCGCCGGGGAGTGAATTATTGATGTACTCTACTCTGCTCTTGATCATTCCAAAGTATCTACAGAATAGAACAAAGTAATTAAGGGCGTCGATAATAGGATACCGGTAGCTATTTGGTCAAGGCACTATAAGGTTTATCGTCATCCACACGAGTATCTACGTGTAAAAAAACAAGGCGCATATGAGGAGGTACCGCTCCCTGTATAACTACATGTATGTATGAGGTATTTGCTATCACTACCTATAACTATGAACAGTAGACATTTTGCGGTTTATGGCACACTCGCCACAAGTCTTTATACTTTTCCTAGTAGAAATCTTGATATAGCAATCTATCTTTAAGCCATCCCTGATTCTTATCAACGGAGCCTACCACTTGACTAATCCCGCCAAGAGTTTTGTGTATTAACTGAACTCTAAAACAGCATTCTTATTGCTAGCATCTGGCGTCAAGCGATTATAAGTTGTATTGCTATCCTCACAGATAAATACGACCGAATACGGCCGATGGGAATTGACGTAAGAAAAAGCATCTGGCGATCAATTTCTGGGGCTAGATAGAGCCCAGTTTAATACACGTATACAAATCTTATTTCATAAACCTGGAAGTAAAAGTTAAAAATGAATTCAGAGGGCTTTTGCAAGACCCCATCACCAGACATATATAAAGTTAGGCTGCTCCCTAATTCGTCCTCGCCGACATCTCTTACCACCTACATTCGAGTTGCTCAAGAAACACGAATCACGCACTCTCAACTGCTTCGTACAATAACAAACGAAATGGCTTCTATACTCTCCACCGCCGCTTCCAATATCACTGCCCTCGCTAGCAGTAGATTCGTCAATCCGGAGACTCTCAGTCAAGCGGCAATCCTACTCCCAGTAATTGGGTATCTGTCGCTCCCCCACAACGCGGCACTTGGAATGCTCGCTTGGTCAGCTAGCCTGTATTTCTGGTTGGGTTACAAGTATCCTCATATGGATGTATACAGTTGGAAACTTCTTTTGTCGCTCCTCTATTTTGTCGTCGCGGAGCGGGTTTCCAGGCCAGGATGGCATCAATCGCGGCTAGAGCAAGCCTTTCTCGGTGTCTTCGTGCTGATCCCATTCTTCATGCTTTACTTTCTCTTACATGCCTTCCACTCGTTGGAAGCAGATAAAAGGAGCAATTTGAAGTCTCAATTGACTCCTATTGCGATGTTCTTCATAGCCTCATACTTCCTTTCTATTACAATCTGCGTCTTAAAACTCAGCATGCCACTTTCGCTCCATCTATATCGACTTGCCACCCGCAGCATCCCCTGGCTGTCCCAATTCGATCTAGAAGACACTAGAGCCAACGCCGAAGCAAATCTCGAGCACACTACGGATGGTTTCAACAAAGATCTGGATGAAATAGCCGAGAATGTGTCCGATTTCGAGGACAGCGTGTCTGATCTTGAAGATAACGCAACCTTTTCCGAAAAAGACGGCTCTATTAAAAGAGATGATATGCGACGATCCCCCTCTACTTGGGAAACAATTTGCTCCATCTGGAGGACACTTTTCTCGGCTATTGTACACCTCACTATACTGGTTCTGATGGTTTACCAGTTTTAGAGGCCTGACTCTAATGGAGGTATATTAAGGGATTTGGGGTGATTCTGGCTTAATATGTTGAGCATGATAAGGAAGCAGTGGATTAATAGATCGTGGCTCCATTGTAATTCCTGTCTTTGAAGCATTGAGATTCTTATCTTTATCCTTACGGATCAATACCAGCAGCTACGTCTGATAAGAAGTGATCTAGTACATGATTTAGTTTAGGGGCTTGGTATAGAATAGTTTATAGTTTAACATTATCGTACAAAATCTGTTTACAACCTCAAAAGTATATATCAAAACAAGATTGGAAGATTTCCGGATAATCCCATTGTCAAAATATAAATAAAGCTGGTGCCGCTGTTTCCATCTTCCTTTTCGCTATCAAGTACCATCTGCATCTACAATTTCGCATCTTACCGACAATTATTCTACTCTCTCATACACAATCTCTGAAATCTATCGTCACAGACTCTCAATTCTTTTGCAAAATAACACCGATGAAATGGCTTGTACGCTTGATAATTCTATCTTAAACAACACTGTCGTCGCCTGCAGCAAAATTATCCCTGTTGAGCATATGAACACAATAACAGTCTTGCTCCCAGCAATCGCATATCTATTGCTGTCCCCCAGCCCAGCATATTGGCTGCTCGTCTTATCATTTCACCTCAACGGCTACTCCTTCTTAGCCCAATACGAGCTTTGGGATAATGGGCAACCTTATATCTATATACACCACTGGAAACCCCACTTTGTGTGTTTCTGGTACGCAGTTGGTTTTTTGGGGCTAACTCGAGCCCGATACCGCGAAACACAGCCAAAGCATACCTTGCTCTTTGTCCTCATTCCTTCGTTCTTCCATTTTGTGGCATACTGGATTGTGTATGTTTTTGTGTTTCTACTTAAAGAACAGAGGGAAACATATTCGCAGTTGCAGAAAACTCGCTGTACCAAATTCTGCGTAATTTCCGTTTTGGTTCTTACCTCAATCTGCTGGAAGAGGTTCGGTCGACTGCCTTCGATTGCTATATCTCAACTTGCCGCCCGTCGAGTCCGCTGCTTGTTCCGGTTTCGTCGAGAAGACGTCGAGGCTAACGCAAATGCCGAGAACATAAACTACACCTATGCTGATTTCAGAAACGATGTGTCTGAGTTCCTGTCATACACCCTCATGGATCATTATACACGCCTTCGAAATGGCCTATATGGTCTTCCGGATGATACGCCTTTCTTCGCAGCGGATATCGCTCATAAAGGAGATGGCCAAAATAGGCAATACCCTCTATCGATCTGGGAAATTATCCTCACTTGCTTTGTGTATATCAGCATGCTGGGTCTGGTGATTTGCCAGGTATATGGGCCTAAATCTGAAGGGTTCACACCATAGAGTGCCTTGGGGGGATCCAAACTTGGCACATCACCCAGATTTACAAGGTATTAATTTCCACACACCCTTTTCCCTTTCCCGGAAGAGAAAAGAAGCCTTCTATTTTTTTTTCTTTATTTTTTTTCTCCGCTCACATTTTCTCCTTTGTGTTTACCTTCTATATCCAGTTGAAGCTACTATTTATATGATGTGCTTATAAGCATGACATAGGCCTGCTTTAGACTAGCCCAAGTGTCATGCTTCTTCTTCTTCTCCACCATTACTTGGTGAAATATAATCAGTGTTTCTCCAGTGGATCTTGTCAAGACCCGCCATTCACAGGTACACTCTTACACGTTAAACCTGGAGGTGTACTTGAAGCTGACTGAAGGTTGCAGTTTAGACCAAATGCGCCACCAAGACGAAGGAGCTTCAAGATGGATCCGTTTCGGGGGTGGAGAAATTTGCACATGTTATGGCGCAAATAGGAAAGAGGGGGTTCATCAGAGGCTAGCTGATGGCTTTTGGGGTTGGATGGACTGGAGATTTTGTGATGTCAGTTCTGCAATTGTTGTCGCTTCTTTGCTTGACCCTCTTTTAGTTCTCTTCATAAAGTACTCCGTATAGCTAGTATTAATAGAAAACAATATCAAACAGATGCTTCGCCCCCATTCCCAATCTCAGATCGTGCTTGGCTGCAGAATCGTTGGTTCCACTGCGGGATTTCGGCAGCTTTGTTCGACTCGTTTGATAAGTAATCCACACATATTCATACGGAGTGTCCGCCATACTGGAAATACACCGCCACATTTGAAACAGCAAATGGACGGGTGCTTGCATCTCAATGGATAGGATCCAACAATCCAACTGTTCGAATCTAGACATGAGAATCGTGCTGTAGACAGCCGCATTCCTGTGCGTCCCACCCTGGAACATCATAGGCCGCCATCTATTCGCTGACATACGTGGCAGCGTGATATTGGGGGCTGTGCCGAGTCTTTCCCTGTCGCAGACAAAGGTCGTAAGCCACTCTTGCAGCAGGGGAGTGGAGTTGGGGATTGTATTGACCGGGCTAGCTTTGTGTATGGGGATGGGGAGGGACCGAGTGTCAATGTCGTGTCTTACAAAATGCGCCTTGTCCCGCTCCAATTGCTAGGTTGACTTTTGCTTTCGCCAGACCCCTTATAGACAACTCGACCCGAGTCTTCCGTCCTCCTCCCCTCGAAACATCACAAATCGACGCAATCATGAGCGGCTACGGCTACGGAAACGACGGCTACGGCCACCAGAACAACTACCCTCAGCAAGGCCATCCTCAAGGCTATCCTCAAGGCCCTCCCCAGGGCTATCCTCAAGGCCCTCCTCAAGGCCACCCACCCGGCGGTTCTGCCAACGCGTACTACCAGGGAGCCCAGGGCGAGCAGTCCTACCACACACAGTACCAGCAGCCCCCTCTGCCATACGGCCAAGAAGGCCAACTCCAGCACTATGGAGCTCAGCAGAACTATGGCGGACCCCAGCAGGGCTATGGTGGACCTCAACAAGGCTATGGCGGACCCCAGCAGGGCTACGGAGGACCCCAGCAGGGCTATGGAGGACCTCAGCAAGGCTACGGAGGACCTCAGCAAGGCTACGGCGGACCTCAGGAGGGCGACCGAGGCTTGCTGGGAGCCTTGGCTGGAGGTGCGGCCGGAGCTTTTGGCGGTGCCAAGCTGGGGGGCCAGGCCACCGGCCACACCAAAACAAGTGGTGTTGTTGGAGCTATTGTTGGAGCCGTTGCCGGGTCAAAGCTGCAGGACGGCGTCCAAGACTGGCGACACGAGCGAAAGGAGGAGAAGCACGACGCAAAGAAGTACAAGGAGGGGAAGAAACATGGAGAGGGGCGCCACCGTCGCTCTGGAAGCCACTCTCGCCACCGCTCTCGCTCCAGCAGCAGCAGCAGCAGCAGCTCCAGCAGCTCCAGCGGCTCATCCAGGAGGCATCGCCACTAACTCCAGCGCTTAGGCTCCAGGTCGCGCGGCCACCACGGCAGCTCCATCGTTGTCCAGCAGGGAGACACGCTTCGTGGTATTGCCGCCCGCTATGACACCTCGTATGAGGCGATTGCCGGACACAACGGCATTGATAACCCTGATAGGATCTACCCTGGCCAGGTTCTCCGGGTCCCCGATCGTTGGGAAAGTGGTTTGGACACATCGACATGGCAGAGGCGTCTTGTCGATGGTGGACAGAGGGGGTTGAGGCAGAGAGTAGAGACAAAGCTATATCTACAAGAAAGATGACCCCAAACACACCGAACGGGTCACCATGGATGATTTAAAGAGAAAGCGTAAGACTGAATTTGAAAGTCCCCTCCAATAGCAAGGATCAACGATGCCTTGTGTTCAGCAGATGAATGCCGTACCAGTTCTATAACTCGTAGTAGTGAACGGCAGTCCCCTGTGCTTGTGTAAATGCTGTAAGTGACATGTACTTCGCAAGAGGCAGCAGGTGTTGCGATCTAAAGCTCCAGTCATCGCTAAGGAAAAAAAAAAAAATCAACGTCAAAGGTGTTTCGGTCAAAGAGAAGGAAGGCTTGTTGCTTGAAATATGTGCCCAAGAAAGATACTACCAAGGTAATAGGAAACACTATACGGAGTATCGCTGTAATGAGTTTTAATAAACGACAGCAGCTTCGTTGAACTTTATTTTGATGCAGAGTATTACGATGCCCATTAAGAAATGGTTATTTGCACCACATTCAACATACACTCAGATCATATTGGTCTGTAGTTTTCCAGGGACGAAGATGCTACTGTCACAGCCATACAGCCATTTCAACATAAATAGAGCTGAACCATGCAAGGCACGCAAAAAAAATATATATCTGATAACTGACATCTGATATACAACCCAGCATCTATCAGCGTCACAAAAAAAAACCTTTGGGAGCATGAACTAGATATCTTCAATAGCACAGTATTTTAGATCGCACTTTTATCGAAATTATACGCCGTTAGATCGATTAGTTTATTAGGCGAAACTAACAATGCAGGCAGATAGATCTAGGTTTAACAGAATCTTTTTAAATCGTATTATGCGTGTCTAAAATGCAGCCTGACCACACCATTATAGGTCTATGTAGAGAAATCCGTCACTCTAACTGCATCTACAGCCTCTCATGTATGCTTGCTCCACAAACCATCTCGCTTCCATGTCCACTTGGTCAAAAAATCTGGATCCATACCTTTCTCAAACGCCTCATTCCGAGCCTCAATCTGGGCATTCAGCATGTCCTGCCGAGCAGCCGCGCCCCGGTTGTGTAGGTGGGGCATGCGGTCAATAGCATCAATGGCCAAGCTGAATCGATCTGTCTGGTTGCGAATGGCCAACTCCAGAGGGGTGTCGATGTTACCCTTCTCTTTGTATCCGCGGACATGGATGTTCTGGCTTCCCGGTCGCTTGTATGTCAAGCGGTGCACCATCCAGGGGTAGCTGTGGAAGTTGAAGATGATGGGAGTGTCGGCTGTGAACAAGCTAAGCCACTCGTGGTCGCTGAGACCATGAGGATGCTCACTTGGGTGAATCAGCTTGAACAAGTCCACGCAGTTGACATAGCGGATCTTGAGCTCTGGGAAGTGCTGAAGGAGCAGGTCGATGGCAGCCAATGTCTCGTGAGTGCTGATATCACCACATGAAGCCATGATCAGGTCGGGGTCCTGTCCAATATCGGTACTGAACTTTGGCCAGATGCCAATGCCCTTTGTGCAGTGTGCAATGGCAGCATCCATGTCGAGGTATTGGAGATGTTCTTGCTTATCGGATACGACGACGTTGACGTAATTTGAAGATCGAAGACAGTGGTCCATGACTGTAGTCGAAATGTTAGCAATGCGTATATTCCACGGCAACTAGGATCTCTTACCGGAAAGCAGGCAGTTTCCGTCGGGAGGAAGATAAATTCGAACAACGTCGGGGCTCTTGTTGGCAACAACATCGAGGAAACCAGGGTCTTGGTGAGTAAAGCCGTTGTGGTCCTGTCTCCAAACAACAGATGTCAAGAGGATGTTGAGGGAGGCGACTCTAACACGCCACTCCACCTCGAGACACTTTTCGAGCCACTTGCAGTGCTATTGTCCATTGTTAGCAGTCGTAGAGATGGGTATCGCACATCTTCTTTGCTCACCTGGTTGACCATGGAGTCAATGATGTGAATGAATGGCTCGTAGCTGTTCAACAGACCGTGGCGACCACTCAAGATGTAGCCCTCCAACCAACCCTCGCAGGTGTGCTCAGACAGCATTTCCATAACCCTGCCTGCTGGGGCAAGATTGCCGCCATCCTCATCCTCCTCGAAGTATTCGCCCATCCAAACTTTCTTGCCCACTTCGTAGACAGCAGACAGCTTATTTGACTCGGTCTCGTCGGGGCCGAACAGTCGGAAGTTGTGAGGGTTTGCCGCAACAACGTCTCGCAAAAAGACTCCCAGCCTCTTCATGCTAGCATCCATGACAGCGCCAGAGTGCTCAACGCCGACACCGTACTTCCTGAAGTCGGGCATGTTGAGTGGCTTCCTAAGAACTCCGCCGTTGGCGACAGGATTGGCACTCATACGGCGGTTGCCTTCCGGAGTAAGAGCAGTCAATGCGGCGATAGGCTTTCCACTTTCGTCAAACAGCCTTTCGGGCTCGTAGCTGCGCATCCATTCCTCGAGGACCTTGAGATGCTCTGGATTTGTCGCAGGATCGGTAATGGGAACCTGGTGTGCTCTCCAAAAGCCTTCGAGGTAGTTGCCATCCACCTTGCGGGGAGCAGTCCAGCCCTTTGGCGTTCGAAGGACAATCATGGGCCACAGTGGTCGAGTGGCCTTTCCGCTCTCGCGGGCCTCTTTCTGGTAGCGCTTAATCTCCTTGACACAGTGCTCAAGCGTTGCGGCCATGGCCTGGTGCATGGTCTCGATGTCATCTCCCTCAACAAAGTAGGGAGTCCATCCATAACCATGGAACAGGTTCTTCAGCTCCTCATGCGAGATTCTGGCCAAGATTGTCGGGTTGTTAATCTTGTAGCCGTTGAGATGCAAAACGGGGAGAACAGCGCCGTCGGTAATGGGGTTGAGGAACTTGTTGCTATGCCAAGCAGTAGCCAGAGGACCAGTCTCTGCTTCACCATCACCCACCATGGTCACGGCAATGAGCTCAGGGTAGTCATAGACAGAGCCGAAGGCATGAGAAAGAGAGTATCCAAGCTCTCCTCCTTCGTGGATGGAGCCTGGAGTCTCGGGGGTTGCATGGGATCCAACACCGCCTGGGAAGGAGAAGTACTTGAAGAATTTTTGGAGACCGTCAACGTCTTGCGACTTGTCTGGGTAGACTTCGGAGTAGACACCCTCGAGGTAGGATTGCGAGAGAACGGCGGGGGCACCGTGACCGGGGCCGGACACGAAATAGGCATCCAGATCGTACTTCTTGATAAGACGGTTGAAGTGCATGTAGGTAAAGATTTGGCCGGGAGCTGAACCAAAGTGTCCGAGCAGACGAGCTTTCAAGTGCTCCTTCTTGAGGGGCTCGCGAAGGAGAGGGTTGTCTCGGAGGTAGATCATACCCAGAGAAAGGTAGCAGCTGGCTTTGAAAAAGTCATTGTATTGCTTGATTTCCTCGTCAGACAGCGGTTTGCCCTGGACGGTTGAGCGGGCCTGGCCAAATGCCCGAATGGACTGAACGTCGGCCATTTTTGTGAGGGTGATTAACTTGGATGTTGTGAAGAAGGGAGTTGTCCGCAGACACAAGGACGGAGCGCTATCTAATGCGCAGCGTAGCTCTTGGTTATATATGAGGGCCAAGGGCGGCCGGATTGCTATAGCTTCACGCCGAGTCGGGAGCTTGTTAAGGCCGTTGCAAGGGTAAGCTGCAGACGATTTCGATCTCTTGCCACTTCCGTGTAGTCGTGGATGGGTCTGGGAGTCGATGGCGGCTCGTTTGCGCCGCAGCTGCAGAAGCTTGGCCCAGCAGATAGAAGGGCCGGACCAATGAGTCGCGCTATGGGTCGCAGCAGCAATGCAAGAGAAGCACTATCTGCAGCTGCGATTGACTGGAGAACGGAGAAACAGCAGAAAGCCTGGTTATCAGGCGATGTCGCAATCGAACGAGCCCAGCAGGATGCAGCTTGCTAGATGCATGTGCGAGCGCTGCATGCGGGCCCGGCCAATGGCCCTGGGGGAGTGCTGGAGCTTCATCCATGGCGCTGGACAGATTGGCGAAGCTGATTCGACCACGCCGGGGCTTGGTTCGCTGATAGAGTTCTCCAGGCATGGCTAGAGGTTGGCTGATGGAAAAGTTGGCACACCCTCGCATTGCCATCTGGCGTGATCTATACGTCATCGCTCGGACGACTGTGCCCGGAATAGGCCCGCGAGCTGCAGCTACAGCGCCTAAGCGGCGGGGGCGGGGGTGCTGATGAGGGGTCTACAGAGGGGCCTACAGAGGGGCCTACAGAGGGGGCTACAGAGGGGGCTACAGAGGGACCTATCATCTGTGCTACCTTAGTACCATGCCCAGGTGTACAAACAGAGGCGAAACACCGCTGAAGGCGCGGAATTGGAGGGGCTCCGCTAGCATGTGGTAGGCCTGTCTACTGTACAGTATCTGCCATCGGCGATCGCCATTTTTGCTGGGATCGAGACTTGTGGCCTTTAACCAGGGCCGATACTGCGGATGGCTTGATTGGATCGCTTGATTGGCATGTGAGTCCGGCCCGTTGACCTTGACAACTTTGAAAACTTTACGAGCTCCAAGTTGCTAGCATCATCGGCGAACAGGAACAGGAAACAGGGCCGTCTCCGTTGCGCGTTACACGTTACACGTTACATCCAGATCACCTTCACGTTGGCTGACACCATACCCAGTGTTTTTTTTTTTTTTTCCCTCTCTCTTTCTTTTTGCCGAAGCCGGAATCATCTCACTGTTTGCCAGGTAGCCTCAAAGTATTAGGCTTTTACTCTCAAGGAATTTGCCTTGAGCCAAACAATAGAGGAATTAGCTTTTGGGGATTCACCTTCGTGGCCATGTGCTAGATCAGCATCAACCAACGTGGCGTCTCACCATCTCCAAGCCATTCAGCCTTAGCATTGTCCTCTCACAGTGGCGCTCACTCATTCGTTTGTTCATGGCTTGTCCAACCCGCCGCAGGCAGACGCCTAGATGCTACACAGACGCTACTTCCTGACGTAACGATGCTCATCACGAGGTCAAAGTCCCTTGATAGGGCAACGGCGTTATAAGTCCCGCCTTTTCTGTTTCGACCTTTGACAACCAGATTATCTCGACAACCACCACATTGCAATATTTGCAACAAGCCACCGATTCAATCCAAAAATCGTTCAAAACAAAACAACCTGCATCAATCCAATATCGAGCCCTTGTCAAGCGCAATGATGCCGCAGCACAGGCCAGAAACGCCACAGCCTGAATCCCCTCTTCCCACCGAGCCTGATACCAGCGAAGGCGACGGCACTGCGGATTACTGAGGGGCAATTGCAAGCTCAAAACTCTGATGACGACAGAGCCGGTCGGGAATGAGAATACCCGCGAGTCTAGATTGGACTCGAGAGCAGTGCCGAAACACCCGTTGCGGAAACAAATTGAGGGAACTAGATTGAATAGACATACCCGGAGATGATGCATGATGGAAGCGTCTATGGAAGCGCATGTCTTTTGGCTTCCAGGTTTCTTTTTTCACGGCCGACTACACGATACGCCGATTACATATTATAAATTTGCCCCCCCCCGCCACTGCCTCAGAGCACGACTCTGTGGGTGTGATAACTTGGTCAGAATGAGCGAGGAACGGAATTGAGCGAGCGATGTACATTATTTTGATTTCTGTTTGATTGCGAAATTTCATTTGATATGGTTTTACCTTCCAGGGCTATTTCTTTTCATGGTTAGGACTTGTGAGTGAGCTGTCCAGAGTACCTTAATTTGTTAGTATAGGGTATTGATCTGTTAGGACACCTTTATGAGAAATAGATTGCACTCATCAAGATTGACCGAAAAATCATCTCTGTGCATGATAATTGAAGGCAGATTTACAGCTTGTTTTTCGTTAAATTATTCTTTTTATTTATGAGACTGGTCATTTCTGTTCCTTGCACGCCAAAGTCAATTCCAGCAACGTCGCCGGGGTGGATGTTGTCCCCTACACGTCATCGGTGGCTACCACTTCGGAGCTCGGGATCTCAACTGCATAGAGAAAAAGTTCGGTGCATTGTGAACATTCTTCTCTTCGTCCTCTTCTTCAACTTGAATGTAATACCAGTGTCTTTTGAAAACAGAGCTCTTAATCTATTATCAAAGTCTCATTATAGTCGAAACACCAAACTGTTCAGCATCAACGCCATGGACCCCTCATCAGGCAGTCAAGCTACATGTACCGGAGCACCACCGACGCTGACACCCGAAGCCATCGCGTTTGCTGGAAGAATGTACGACTCTGCGAGGAGAGGAGAGGTGGCTGTTTTCGAACAAGCACTCCCAGCTGGGCTACCTCCGGACATGACAAATGAAAAGGGGGACACATTAGTAAGGCGGACCAAACCAGCGCTGCCTAGCTGACCTGCAGTCATGCTGCCTTGACACCTCTTGTTTTGTGCTTACATGACTCACATTTCTTCTCAAGCTCATGCTCGCCGCATATCACGGACATGCAGATCTAGTCAGGCTGCTGATACAACACGGCGCGGACCCGAACCGCGTCAATGACAGAGGGCAGAGTCCCCTTGCCGGAGCCGTGTTTAAGAAGGAGGATGAGGTTATCGAAGTACGCACTCGATCTCGTGCCCTTTTCATAAACATGATTCACTTGATTTTGGAATGTTTTATTGACCCGGGGTAAATAGGCACTATTAGAGGGCGGTGCAGACCCTGATTATGGCAAGCCGACTGCCATGGAGTGCGTGTCGATGTTTCAGCAGGAAGATACATGGAAAGCCAAGTTTGAGGCTGCTCCGGGAAGAGGAAAGGCCCATCCGCCTGCGTGGATTTAATGGTTGCGATTTGATGCTTGTTGGTTTAGATGTATATTTAATGTAATTCGGTGTATGCTGATTAATGCCAGAAATGTAATGATGTCTCGTGTTCAAATTGGTGATGTAGCTATCGTGGATGTTGAAGGCATTTGGCTGGTTAGGTGACATCCAAACTGAGACCACACACACGCGCGCACGCACATCAGTCAAGACGGCTTGAACAGGTTTGAATAATAATACAGTATAAGAGAATTCCTAGAAATAGTTTATTAAATTTTACATATTTATTTTATTACTATCATTCTTACAACATGTCAACTGTACAATTCCGTTCCTCAACCTATGGCGGGGTTCTCGATTCTTCTAGTGCCTAAAGGGGTTGGAGGGGCTCCTTCTGGTTGACCCCTGGTCCGTGCGCCCAAATTCATTGTCAAGGCTGCAACAATTTTCCGGAGCTCGACAGCTTCACGAAAAGACGCCGCATTGCCCCTTTAATCCGCCCAAAGCCACCGCCCTCCAACCTCTCCGTCGTCAGGTGTTTGTTTTCGGCCGCTGACTCTCTCAAATCACCGCCAAAATGTCGTTCGGAGGCCAGACCCCGACCATCATCGTCCTCAAAGAAGGTAGCCAATTTGCCATCTATTCCAACTTACCCCTCCGCCCACCGCTGCCCGTCCAACGCATCCCCGGCCATAGGCACGAGAGCTGACCCAGTCGTTCAGGGACCGACACCTCACAGGGCAAAGGCCAGATTGTCTCCAACATCAATGCGTGTCTGGCGGTCCAGGCCACCATCAAGTCGACTCTGGGTCCCTACGGTGGTGATCTGTTGATGGTGGACCAGAATGGCAAGCAGACGATTACAAATGATGGCGCGACGGTCATGAAGGTACGGTCGAAATCCGCAACACACATCACACACCACACATCTCCCAATATATCATGCCCTTTGCTTCCTCGGCGAGTGACAACATGCCAACTAAACGCGGCCAAATAGCTCCTCGACATTGTCCACCCCGCCGCCCGCATCCTCGTCGATATTGCACGGTCACAAGACGCTGAAGTCGGAGACGGAACCACATCCGTCGTCGTCCTGGCTGGAGAGATCCTCAAGGAGGTCAAGGAACATGTCGAACAGGGTGTCAGCTCACAGATCATCATCAAGGGCCTGAGGAGGGCAGTGCAGATGGCCGTCAACAAGATCAAGGAGATTGCTGTCAGCACCGACGACGGCAGCCAACGCGATACCCTCAGCAAGCTGGCCGCAACCGCCATGACGAGCAAGCTGATTAAGCGAAACACTGAATTTTTCACAAAAAGTAAGACTACATACACACATACACACATACATATACTGCACGAGGTTGCGTGTTGGTGGATCATGGCACGAAACTAACAACGTGGCATAGTGGTGGTTGACGCCGTCCTATCACTTGACCAAAACGACCTAAACGAAAAATTGATCGGCATCAAGAAGATCCCCGGCGGTTCCCTGACCGAGTCACGCTTCGTCAACGGTGTTGCCTTCAAGAAGACCTTTGCCTACGCCGGTTTCGAGCAACAGCCCAAGTCCTTCCAGAAGCCCAAGATTGTGTGCCTAAACGTCGAGCTGGAGCTAAAGGCCGAAAAGGACAACGCCGAGGTTCGCGTTGAGCAGGTGTCAGAATACCAGGCCATCGTCGATGCTGAGTGGCAGATCATCTACCAGAAGCTCGAGGCCATTTCCAAGACCGGCGCCAAGGTTGTGCTTAGCAAGCTGCCCATTGGTGACTTGGCCACCCAGTACTTTGCCGACCGAGACATCTTCTGCGCCGGCCGTGTTGCGTCCGAAGACATGGAGCGTGTCACCCAGGCCACTGGCGCCGTCATCCAGTCAACATGCTCAGACATCCTGCCGGAGCACCTGGGAACCTGCGAGTCCTTTGAGGAGAGACAGATTGGAGGCGAGAGATACAACTTCTTCGAGGGCTGCCCTGAGGCAAAGACGTGCACTCTGGTCCTGCGTGGTGGTGCCGAGCAGTTCATTGCCGAGGTCGAGCGATCGCTGCACGACGCCATCATGATTGTCAAGCGAGCCGTCAAGAACCGAAGCATTGTCGGTGGAGGCGGTGCCGTCGAGATGGAGATCTCGGCCTACCTGCACCAGTTCGCCGACAAGAACATCCCGCACAAGCAGCAGGCCATCATCAAGTCCTTCGCCAAGGCCCTCGAGATCATCCCCCGACAGCTGTGCGACAACGCCGGCTTCGACGCCACCGACATCCTCAACAAGCTCCGCGTGGAGCACCGCAAGGGCAACACCTGGGCCGGCGTTGACTTCCAGAACGAGGGAACCGCCGACATGCTGGAGCGCTTCGTCTGGGAACCTTCCCTGGTCAAGATCAATGCCCTGCAGGCCGCCACTGAGGCCAGCTGCTTGATCCTGGGCGTCGATGAGACCATCAGAAACGAGGAGAGCGCTCAGCCGCAGGCGCCGGGTCAGCTTCCCCCTGGTGCGGCTCAGAGGGCACTCAGAGGCAGAGGACGGGGCATGCCTCGACGGTAGATGTAATGGGGGGAAGGGGTAGATAGATAGGGGCGCATAGGAAGGGGAAATTTAAAGCATTTTTAAAAAAAAGGAAGAACGAACAAACCCGAATGGAGGTTTTGAGGATCTGTAAGATACCTAGAAATGGCCTCTATTATCTACTAGACTTTGATATGAGACTTTTTCCGACGATTCTGTTTTTTTGTAGCTTCTTGGTTTTCCTTGTTTCTATTTGTCTTTTCTTTTTTCTTTTTCTTTTGGTCTTTCTAATTGTAAAAAGGTAAATAAACGAGTGTCTTATTTTTTTTATATGTGAATCTATAAGGTATCCATCCCATCATACCTGCAGTCGTATATACATCATCACCACTCCCTATCAGCCGTTTGTTTCCATGCATCATCCATCATACTACTTGAACTTCCCAGCTACAAACTCCCACGCTATAACAAAACCACAGCACACAACTCCCCCAACTCTCAACGATGCCATATAAAAAAAAAAAAAGGAAAAAAACGAAAGAAGAAGAAGGAAAAGTGTGTGAAAAAAAAAACTTAAAAAAAAAAAGGAAAAAATTGAGTTCATCCTGCGGGACCACCAAAACCGACGTCGTACATGCCCCTTCCGTCTCGGTGGCCTATTCTACGCATCACTTGCGCGGCTCCTGTGAGGCCATCGACCATGACGTCGTCGTCCATGACGTGGTTCCCGTGGTCGTTGGGACCGACGTCGTCGACGTCGTCGTCCACTGCGTCGTGCTCGATGAGCATTTCCAGGTCCGTGTCGACGGAGGGCGGGACGGTGTCGTCGGGCTGCGTGGGGACGTCTTCGGTCGCGCTGAGGAGGGCCTGGAAGTCGGCATGCGGGTGGTAGTGCTCAAAGGCCATGTCGTGGTGGGGCTGCGGGTGGTGGTGGTGGTGGTTTATGATTTGGGGGTCGATGGGCTGGTAGACGTGCGGCTCGTGCTGGTTGGGCTGGTCTTGCAGCATGGGGTTGTGGTGGTGGTGGGCTTGGTGATGGGCGTGGTGGAGCGACGGCTGCTGGTGCGCGACCTGGTGGTGGTGCAGGGCCTGCAGGTGGTGGTGGTGATGGGCCTCGGGGGGCAGGCCGTGGTGGTGATGCTGTTGGTGCTGCTGCTGTTGGTGGTGATGGAGGGCCTGGGCGGGCTGGAACGCCTGCGACGGCGGGATGACGGAGATGTCGCTGGGGTTTGCGTACGCGCTCGGGCTGGGGCTCGTGCTGGGGGACAGCGACAGCATCGTGTCGTGGCTCTGCAGAGCGAGGATCCGGCCGGTGGTGCCAATGTTGGACGGGATGGAGTGGTTCCGCGGCGGTCCGTTGCTCGGCAGGATCGGCGTCGGCGCCGGCGCAGGCGTCGCGACGGTGGTGACGGGGGCAGACGAGGTGGACGCGGCCGCCTTCTTGGTGCCGCCCGGGTTCGGCGTCTTCCCCAGCTCCTTACACTCGGCACAGGCGCGGATGACGTCGCTGACCGTCTCCTTGATGCGGCTCCAGTGGTACTTTTCGGCAATGGTGGCCGTCGTCTTGTTGATGCCGCCGTGGTGCAGGACGTGCACGTTGCGGGCAATCTCGTACTGCCGCGCCGGGTCCGAGATGACCTCCTTGTCCTTGAGCATGAGCTTGTCCCCGTCCAGCAGCTTGTAGTGCGTGGCGGCGCTGCGCAGGCGGCTCTTCTCGGCGCGGTCCGCGCCGTTGGGATACTTGCCGTACTTGAGGTAGTACTTGATCTTGTCGAAGCGCTCCTCGCTCACCAGCTCCTCGGTCTCGCCGGGGGCCAGGTCCCGGCCGTAGATGATGGCGTCGATGAAGCGGTCGGGGTAGCTCTTGAGGTTCCCGCAGCCCTTGACGCGGCCGATGCGCTTGAAGCCGAGCGCATCCCAGATCTTGCACGACGCCACGTTGGTCTCGTAGACGAGGTTGAAGACGCTGTACGTGTAGCCCAGCCGCGGCGCCCAGTCGATATATGCCTCGCCCATCAGGCGGCCGGCGCCGCGGTTCCTCGACGCGTCGGTGACGAGGAAGCCGCCGTTGCACACGTGGCTGCTGCGGCCGGGATAGTTGGGCTTGATGTAGAAGCTGCCCAGGCACTCCTTGGCCCAGTCCTTGCCGTCTAGCAGCTGGTCGGCGCTCTCGATGTTGCCCAGCAGCATGACGGCGCCAAAGTTCTGGAACCAGTAGTCGGCGAAGCCATCAGCGCTGAAGGGGTCAGTCAGGGGGTACGTGTCGCCACCATCAATCTCCTTGTTGATCTGCGCACACAGATAGACGACCAGCGACACGGGGATCTGGTGGCGCGATGCGATGGGCACGATCGTCGCCACCGTCTGGCGGTCCCTCAGCGTCACCTGGCGAGGCACAATGTCCGGCGGCAGAATTGGGTTGTTCGGGTCCGGAAACGGCGGCTGGCCGGAGACCCGATGGATTGTGGGGCTGGCCGGGTCATCGACGGCGGCCGGCATCGTTTGGGCTGAGCCGGATGATGGCGAGGAGAGTAGCGTGTGCGTTATAAGGGGGGGTGAGAGAAAGGAAACCGTTGGTTACCCAGAGATGCTCTGTGCATGCCGGATTTGATAATCAGCCACAGGCCCGCTTAAACATCTCCCCGTGAGGGAATCATGGCCCTTCACCCATGGGGTACGTCATCCGCGCAAGGGAAGAGGGAAAAGGGACAAGGAAATGCACAACAGCAGAGGGATTGCATCGGGCGACGCCGATTGGGCATAGTCCACAGGGCCAGAGAGAAGGGGGAATAGAAGGGGGAAGAGGAAGTACATACCATGGGGTAAAAGAAGAATTAAGAAAGTAACGGCACCTCCAGAATAGGAAACAGCCCGGAAAATTTTCCCTGCAGCAGGAGAAAAAAAAAAAAGAAAGAAAATCCCCCCAAAAGAATCCCCCAACCAAGAGCCGTGCAGAGCCCCAACAGGCTGCAGGCGGGAGATAAAGGGAAGAATCCAAGAAAAGATAAGCAGAAAAGGGTAAAGGGAAAAAAAAGGCGACTAGGAACTTTCTATTCTTCTGTCAGTGAGAGACGTCAATTGCAGTTCGGCCAAAAAAAGAAAGAAAAAAACAGCCCCCAAATTCTAATAAAAAAAAAACCTTCCAACTTTTTTTTTTTTTTTCCTTTTTTTGGTTCCCGCCCCCCCGGAGAAAAAAAAAGGTTAGTTTCAGGCCACTTGATTCATTAATGCAAGCGTCCTGATTTGCGGCTGGAAGTTTCTTTTTTCTGCGCGCTTCTTCCTTTTTTTTTTCTCTCTGCGCGCCCGGTTCTGTGCTGAAAAGTTCGTCGTGCGACGTTCTGCTCGGACCAAAGAAGTAAGAAAGTTACAGCACAGGGAGGTGGTAGTAAAGAGAAGCGGCTTTTTTTTTCCCTCTGCCCCCAGCTTTTGCGGTTAGTGGCGTGACGTCTGGAGGACTTTTGGTTTGCGTTGTGTGTCGGCGACTAAAAAGGTAGCGGTACCTTTTCTGCTGCCGGCAGCGGAAGGACGGTTTCTCCGCCACTCGACCCATCCAGGTTCTAGGGTAAGCTGGCGATGTTATCAACCACCAAGGTACTGGAGGTAGTACATAACAACCAACAGCGCTTTTTGGCTGGTTTGGACAGTTATACTGTAAGCTGCGAAGACGGATAGCTTGGAAATTCAAGTGGAAAACATTCATCTCGTTTGCTTCATGCCCATATACATCTATTATACAATTTTTTTTTACGACCCCCTTCTCTTCCATCCATCTAGTGGCATTTGTACATAGGTATTTTATACACTTCCTCGCACGGCGTGCTCAATCTCGGCGGCATTTTTCTGCACGCTCTTCAGCTGTGCTTCGATGCTGCCCAGACGCGCGCCCAACGTCTCCTCTGAGGACGCTGCCTTCTCTGTTGACGCCTCGACTGCGACCGTCTCTCCCATCATGTTGACCAAGTCGTCTTCGGTCACCTCCTCCTGCTGCTCTCCCAGATACTGGGACCTCAGCAGCTTCATCTCCTCATCTGTAAATCCCTGAACATTGGCCTGCATCCGGCCCATGACCTCCTTTCTCTTGATGACGGCAGCCTGCACTTCCTTCCTCATGTGGCGGCTGAGTTCTGGAGAGGTACTCCATGAGATGTTGCCGGTAGCAGCATCTTGGAGTCGTCGCTTCTGACCAGCTTCTCCAGCTCGACCAAGTACTCCAGCAACCAATGCCATGGAACGCAGACTAATAGACAAAATGGTTAGTGATAAGCCATATACGAGTTTGGAACTGGATTGATCGGGCTCAGCTCACCTGTCGTCGTTGGCCGGGATCGTATATGTGACCCATGAAGGATCAGTGTTTGTGTCAATGACTCCAATCGTGGGAATGTTCTTCAAGCCACACTCGTACAGCAGCGTGTAGTTCTCCAGAGGGTTGAGGCAAACCACCAGGTCTGGCAGCAGCGGTCTCGCCGTGCCCTTGAACATGTCGAATCCATCAAGCTCCTTGTCCAGGTGGTCCACAACCTTCATGCCCTGAGTCCTGAGAATGACATCTCGGTTTGTGATGGATCCAGGAATCCACTTTGTGAACAGGTGGTAGGCACCTGCCAGCTCAGATGCCTTTGTGACAATCTCCATCTGGCCCTTGCGGGTACCAACGAAGAGAATGATGCCACCGCGATAGGCCACCTCCTCCACCACTCGGGCCGCCCGTCGAAGATGCGCCGCAGTTGTCTCGAGAGAAATAATGTGAATTCCCTGTCGCACTCCATATATGTATCGGGAATTCGCCGGATTCCATAGTGAAGTGTTGTGGCCCATGTGTGTCTGCGAAGCCATCAACAGCTCTAGCGTAACGTCCTCCGGCCGGGGTGGGTTGCTAATGATCTCCGTGGGGATATAGCGCTTCTCGAGTGTTGAGCCAAGGCTCCTTGTGTTCTTCTGAATCCGCTGGAATTCGGCATATTGCTGGGCCGGGGTCAGAGTCTGCTTGCCCCTCTGATGCGACTTGGTCCATGCAACTCCGTGGTGCTCCTGCGCAGAGTTGGCTCCGAGTGTCATGATGACTTCTTCGACAATCTTTTGCTTCTTCTTGGCCGACGATACAATCTTGGGAGGGGCAGCGGCTGATTGAGGAGCCGGCCACGCCTGAGCCGTGCCATTGGCGGTCGAGGTTGAAGCTGTCGCCGTCTTGACTTCGGTCGAGAGTTGTCGCAGAAGGGTTCGCGGTAGGGGAGACGCCAGTGCGCGGCGGCCTAGATTTGATAAGCATCCTCCGTCTGCCGTCTTCGTCTTCGTCTTCGCCTCCAATTGACTTACCATGCCGCACAGCGGCGCTCTGGACATTCATGGCGGCTTTCTTGCTGCTGCTGCTGCTGCCGTCCGCCTTGCTCGCATCGGTCCAAAATTTGGATCACGCCGGTATGGATGGGGTCTCGACGGCGATGCATATTTTCCGGTTCCGCTGGACAAGCAGCCGCTAGGTTTTCAGCAGCAAAGCAGCTAGCTCAAGCAAAATGACCCCGCCATCAATTTGCCAACGCAAATTACCCCACGTCGTTCGAGGCTTGTGATTGACACGCCATCTTGCATACATTCGGCATGTTAAATAGCGTCTGACATGGTGTGTACGAGTTTTGATGGCATCATATTGAGCTGCGAGGAAATATATTGAGATTTGATAGAACAGAAGACGAAAGTGAAAAAGCCCTTAATCTATGACGATTTGTCTGTGCTTGAGAAATCTACAGTTACCAATGCCAACCAACTTTTCTTCGTAAGGTCATGATGAAAAAAAAAAAGATCCCAAAGGGGACGCTTTGCTCTCTTTTACCGGCTAGTCGCTCTGGCAATAGTAAACACACCGACTATAACCACCGCAAGGGTAACAATGGCTCCGGGCAGCAACAGGTCGTTGGGCACGCCAGCAATAATCTGCTCCTGGTGGACAATCGTCCTCGTCCTCCGCGACCGGCGAGCGGGCCGCTCCTCCTCCTCTTCGGATTCCTCCTCCTCGCTCTCCGATTCCTCCTCCTCGTAGGCTCTCCGTCGTTCGCGAAGACCGGCGGATGATGAAACTGGGGTTGGCATGATGTCCAACGAAGGTGCTGAAGGCGGCTTCTCTGAGTCATGTACAAAGAGATCGACCTTCTCGAGATGCGCCTGGCGGGCGAGGAGGATGGCTTCCAGGAGATCATTGTCGGTGGTGATGGACACGGTATCACCCTCGTTATCCAAGTAGCTGAGAGCAAACCCAGCACCGTCGATTCTGCCCTCCAAGACATCCGGCATGCCTCCGATGCTCTCGATTTCATTCCCCAGCTTGGATGCAACGGCATGCACAAACGACTCGATGCCCTGCGATGCAACAACTTGCAGTCGATGAACGCGTCCCGATGGTGCCTTGAATTTGAAAGCAAACGGAACGTCGCCGGTCGTCAGGTCCGGGGCGATGGAACGAGGAGGCGAGTCCAGTCCGATGTGCGACGCAGAGTCGTTGGGAGCGACGCTGTCTCCAAGCCGGTTCGCCTCGGGCGACATCATACGAGACCCGTGGTGAGGGTGGTGATGGGTGTGGCTGCCGTCGCCGGATACCATGGATTCCGTCTCGTGGTCGATGGAGAGCCAAAACTTGTTCCACGCCGGGCCTTCACCATTGTCACTCGACATAGTGTTGATTTGCTCCAGCGTAGCATAAGTCAGCTTGAGCACGTCCACCATTCCCACAATCTCGCCGCCATCGTTCATGACGGGAAGGTTGAGATAATGACCATCTGAAATATGAGTGTTAGGCACATGTTTGACCATATTTTTATGCTTCTTGGGCACGCGAAAAACGGGATAGCCATAAAGCTAGGATGAGAGCAGTAAAGGTGAGGAGGAAAGGGAAATTAGAGGTGCTTACCATGCATCTTCCGTAAGGCAGCCTGAATGGTCATGTCCATTGGGGCAAAATCGGGGTGAGGGGTCATGACACGCACGACGCTGCAATTGGCCGGGTCGAGTCCCGGGGCAATGACACGAAGAACGACGTCTTTGCTGGTAAAAATGCCCGTAATGGCACCCTGGTCCTGCACGAGCACTGCAGTGGTGTGGTTTTCCTTCATCATGGCCGCGGCCTCTTTGACCGAGGTCCGGACGCTCACCGTGGTCGGCGGGATGCCGTTCAACACGGATTCGAGTGTGGGCCCAGACATTTTGGATCGGAGAGCCTCCACATACTGGATAATCTGCTGCGGCTGGCTGGCGCCCAGCTCGGACTGCACACCCTCGAGAGCGTCATACAGCTTCCTGGAGGAAGAGTATGCGCGCTCCAGCTTCTCCATGGCGTCATAGAAGCACTTTGTGATGTCCAGCACACCCGAGATATCCTGGTTCTCGTCCATGACGGGCAGGTGGCGGAAGCCCTTGCGAACCATCAGGTCCAAGGCATCCGTGGCGCTCGTGTCGGTTCTGGCGCAAAGGGGGTTCTTGGTCATGATTTCAGCAATCGTGACGTTGGCAGCCTTGAGCCCAGCCCCGACCACACGAAACGCGAGATCCTTGGCGGTAAAGATACCAGCAATCCGGTCCTCATCGTCGGTCACCAGCACGCAGTCCTCCCTCTTCGCAGCCATCAGCTGAGCAGCCTCGGAGACGGTAGTGGCAGGCTTGATCTGGAGGGCCTGGCTGGGCTTGAGGGCAAGCACGGTTCCGGGAGGGGCTCTGCGAATTTGTCGTGATCGGCCCGTGAGAGTCTTCTTCTTGGAGAGGTCGCTCTCTAGCTTCCGGCGGATCGCCTACATTATGCGCGCGTTAGCCACTGCAGCCGAGGGGTGGTGAACCTTGTGGTGAATAGCTTTCTGCTCCCCTCCTCTCCCCCCTCTTCCCCAAACGACTCTCCACCATGACTCGAGTGCAAAAGCTGCGGTAGGCGCCATCACGTACCTCATCGCGCTTAGATTGCTTCTGTCTGCTCGCGCTGAGACCGGCAGAGCTGGACTCGTTTGGTTGCTGCTGCGACTCCAGAACAGGACGAGGGATGCCGGAAGTCGCGATAGCAGGGCCGGCATTGTTGAAGGGCGTGGTGCTTCGGGGTTGATTCCGGCTGGGATTGTTCCCTCTGGAGGCGTTGACTGTCGACATGGCTGCGATCCGCGACAAGGCGTTAGGAAATGCTGGCGAAAAGGAAGCGTCGTCTTGAGCAGCGAGAGAAAAGAGTCAAACCGGATTTCAATTCCTTGAAATCAGTTTTCTGGAGTCAGCCAGAGGGCAGCCAATGACAGTGGAGGAGGGATTTTCAAGGGTGACGAAATGAAGTCGAAAGGTCGGTCACCAGATAATGAGCCCTGGCCAGGATCCCCCCCGGCACTTTTTTTTTTCTCGCTCAGCCGACGAACCCTTAGGTTGGCGCAGTGAATCGCATTGGCCAGCAGGCGGGTTACAGACGGGCTACAGGCGGCTTATAGGCCTACGGCGCCCCGAAGCAGGCGACGCACAACCCGGAAACACCCATCGTGGGCCGCTGGAGGGGGAAAAAAGCGCAGCGCGAGTCGACCTAGTGCTGCAGGTGCGAGACATGGAGCGACGCTGGTTCGCGAGATGAAGAAGGGCCCCATTGATGGATTTTAACTGGGGACTCATTGCAGAGTACGAAGGAGGGTCTAATTATGAAGCACATCCATACGGTATAGTGTGCTTGTGAGCGCTGGGAGTCTAACTGGCAGAAGATGAGGTGGTTGATGAGGTGGTTGATGAGGTGATTGATGATCTTCATCCAAGGGCTGAGTGAGAAGGGCGATTATTGTCTCTAGCTTTGATGAATCGCAGATTCGTGCTCATTCTAATTGAATTCTACCTAAAAGCGACAAACTATCTGATGTCGTGTCTCAGTCTGCACCTACCAGGTACTCTCTATGAGCACAAGTTGGTCAACATCTGTCTCTGAGTCGTCCCAATGCGGACTCCCGTGCGTCTAGATGCCCAAAGCGTCAGCCCTCGAATGATACATAGCACTGAGATAATACGAGTCGTTTTCACCTGCTGCCAGGGGCTTGTCTCTCCATTCTTCTGCGCTGCATCTTAAACAGCATTCAAGCCTTGTGGAGTCATCGCATCTTGTCTTCCTCCCGTGACGACGCCGTGGACAAACCCAGAAGCTAGACCTAGACCTAGCCCAAAGACCGGGATACTCCATTTTTTCATGTAGGTGAGGCCTGCAGCTAGAATGCAGCAACATGGGCGCCGTCAATGCCATGCTCTAGCAGCATTCTCCCATTCTCCATTCTCTGCACTCCGTATTACTATGTATGTACGGAGTACTGTACTAGTATATTATGTGCTACCAGTATGTTGGGAGAGTGCCTACCGTGCTAGCCAAGCACCAGACTCACTTGGTCCGTCGCCCAGGCAAGGCTCCAACGTGAGCAAGCGGGGAAGCCGGGATGGAATGCATCGTATCGTATCATCAGCATCTTGCATGTGCAGTAGCTCGTCCAGTCTGCCAATCTGTCAATCCGTCAATCCGTCAATCCAATCCACGAGCCGGCAGTGGCTCAACAGTGGCGTGTTCCAGCCAGCCACTCGCTCCGTCCCGCCCGAATGGCGTTGCCGATTCCATCCAGCTTCAATGTTGACCATCCCGAGATCAAGATGGATGGCTGCCACGCCGTCTTAGTGGCTTGCTCGATGATAATATTTACGCCCTCTGCCGCGGCCTATTCCCGTGCTTGGCTGTGCACCAGGAGGCCCTCATTTAACATGGCTCATTGATTGGCCTCTGGTTGTTTGTTATTGCTGAGAACCAAACCCTGAGCGAGATTGCTCGGCGAGTAATTTCCGCTTTGGGCAGCCTTTGGTGACGTCGATAAATATTACTATAAAAAGCCATAGCGCTTAGCTGCCATCTCCTCCAATGTTATGGGTGCAATCTGGTTGCCATGGTGCGCGTCAGCTGCTATCAAGGTAGTAGTATACTGTATGTAGTCATAGGGCCCAGACACAATAAGCCGCCCGTTTTGATGAGAAAACAACGGGTACGAGGTACAGGTACATGCTATCCGAAGCAATGGTGCGGGCGGATTGCATGTGCTCGGTGACAAAAACAAGCTTCGGCCTCTTCACTGGGGAAACAATGCTTGCTTGCCTTGCTTGGCAGAGGCGTTGGTAGTGTGTCCAGGTTTTGCGCTTGTACTTGTACACCCGAGGGATGATGCATGGGGGGGAAGAGAAAACACAGACACTGGCTAAGAAGATATCGATCTGGGCGTGAAACATGGCGTCCCTCCGAGTCTCCTGCTAAGACTCCGTCGTCATAGACGCCGCCATGGTGTGCTAGAGTTATGCTGGAGCAGTATATGCTGTTCTGAATTTTCACAACGACTAATGCTCTCTGTTCATATGCATCAATCTCACGTTCATAGGGTAAGCGAGAGATGTGTACATGTAGGTGCTGTATGGAGTGCTCGACAAGGTTTCGACATGGGAAGCCAGTAGCAGGCGGACAACTCATCCATCCTCGCCCAACTGCGGACCGCGGGAATCAACACACGGCATCGCCACAAACGCTCTTTGTTCCTGGACTTGTCTCAATATTGCCGGGCTGTTTTAAGCTGCCACATCCAGTTCGATAGGCGCGGGCTATTGGTGGAGACGTTTGCGCTGGCCCGTTGCCGTGGCGACGACATCCCATCCCATACCTAGTACTTGAGCTCCTGGGGACCGTTACTGCGGCTCAGCTGGCCCTTGAACTTGGATCTGGAATCTATTCATTCTTCACCAACTTCACCGTTTGTCCCTGGAGCATATTGCCTCTGGTATCGTACCATGTTTGATGAAATGCGACAGCAAGCCGAGCCGAGCCTCTCAGCTGCTACGGGCACAACCTGCCCAGGCGCCTTTCCAAACGACAAGCCATTGAACGCCGTACCCATGCAGACATCGCACTATATGAACATGAACAATATGAAGTATGAATCAGCTAAGTTACCAGGGCGAATTGACAATGTTACTGCTGATGATTGGATGCCTCACCCAATGACAAAGCTAGAAGCATCACAGATGAGACCCGTCGCCGGCAGCGGATATGCTGCTCAGCCGTCGCAACCTCGGCTCAGTCACAGCTACGGCGCGCAGAATTCTCCTGTCGATCGCCCTAGTCGCCATCGTCGTACCGAGTCCGCAGCCAGCATCGCCAGCGCGGCTAGCATCGCCGATATCAACATCGATGAGACGCGAACCGAGACGGGAGTCACTGTCGAAGAGATTGCGCAGTACATCCAAGGGCCCGAGACGACAGACGGCAAATGGACCTGTCTGTTCGAGGACTGCGGAAAGCAGTTTGGTCGCAAAGAGAATATCAAGTCTCACGTCCAGACACATCTCAACGACCGCCAGTATCAGTGCCCGGCTTGCATGAAGTGCTTTGTTCGACAGCACGACCTCAAGAGACACGCCAAGATTCACACTGGAATTAAGCCGTATCCTTGCGACTGCGGAAACAAGTTTGCGCGACATGATGCCCTCACGAGACATCGCCAACGAGGCATGTGTGTCGGCGCTTTTGATGGTATTGTGAGGAAGAGCGTGAAGCGCGGACGACCCAAGAAGAACCGTCCGGAAATGGACGCGCGACTTGAAAAGTCCGCAAAGACTAGGAAGAAGAACATGTCCATCAGCTCCATCTCTTCATTCTCGGGCTACTCGGACATCTCTAATGCCAACTCCCCCGAATATGAACTTGATGTGCTGAACGAGGTGCTGGACATGGGAATCGAGGGCGAGGCTGAACCGCTGCGCTCGCTCTCATCGGCACCGATGCCCAACCTGCCCAGCCCACCGGTCACCAGTAACGTTGTCGCATCTCCTTCGGAAGCCAGTGTGCACTCATATGTATCCCCGGAAGCAATCATGGAGAGAACCTCACATCCTTCTTCTCCCGGAAAGAGCACGCCAGGCCACTACAACACGCCGCCCGGTCTCTCTCAGTCATCCTCATCGCCACCGCCCTCTCATTTCTTCGAGCTGGATCCCGCCACATCGACAACTACGGAGGAAGTCGTCAACTTCCCCGCCGGCGGTATGATGATGAGTTTGACATCCATGGGTCCGCCTCTGCCCCTGAGCATCAGCGAACAGGAAGACGATCTACTCCGCCAGTTCACCAACGACGACAGCTTCATACCGCTAGATCGCGACCAGAGCCTGATGATGATGCCTAAATTTGATGAGTTCAACGGTGTGGCCGTCAGCATGCTCAACGACAACGGCTACTACTTCTGATGAGATGCTTGATGCGTCTAATAACTTAATTGCGTTATGATATATTCCGAACTTGTCTTGTATATGTCAAGTCGGCCTTACGATGACGCCTTAATCTGAACCGGGTCTAATGATCCGGATAATGTTTCTTCTTTTCCTTTTGTTATAAGGCTTCTTTTGACACCCCCCCTTGGCGTTTATTTGCTGTGCAAACCACAGCTCGCCATGCTGGAATTCTGGTGTCAGTTCAATTGTACAATACGGGGGAGGAATGGGTTTGCGGATTAAAAAGGGATTGTGTTTTTTTCTTTTGTTTGAATATTCCTTTTGTTTGGATATGCAGTCATGTTACAACACGTTTCACGTTTGGAAATGAGGCCTCTCCACGAGAATCCGCCACCGGGTCCTCTTTGGCGATTTGTTTGGAGTTTTGAGGATTTACCTTGGCACACTAGAGTACGAATGAGAGCCTGGATATTGTGGGAGCTGAATGATTGCCTCTGTTCCTTGTGATGCTTAATTCGATGAAAATGTGTCTCCTAGCCTTCATGACCGCCATGTGAGAAGGGCTGAACTGACCCCTTCACCGTATATTGAGCAACAAACTATGTGGCTACATCGGATAGAAGAAGATGATTGGGACATTGAGCTTTCATACAACCATGAATTAATTAAATGAGGACGGGTTTGTTTTTTTCTACAGGCGGTGTGCTGGGAAATGTCGTCTCGACTGTTGCACAAGATTCTGGTATATAAAACGCTGCTTTTCAGTTTCCCAGCTCTCTTGCTTTGTTCTTCCTGCACACACCTCGCCGCCCTCAGTTTTCCTTTTCTCCCTCTCCTTTTCCCTTTTCCCCCAGCTTCACTCTTTGTCGGACTTTGACGCCGTTTACTCATTCGATTGAGCATTCATCTCTCATGCTTGACGTTTGCTTTACTCCTAGTGGAGATGCTGACCCCTACTGTTGCCAACCAATTCCGTTGGCTTTACGCCATCGGGAACACACCTGCGACGAATTTGGCACGAAGTATTCCCAATGGCCAAGATGTCTGCTTACTGTCACTCGGTTGAGGTGACTTGAGGAATGTTCTGTACACTTCCTATGTTGAGCAAGGGCTTCGTGAGTTCATGTCTTCCTTGTCTTGCGTGGATCGAGTTGCATTCGACTGACAATTTTCTCTTCCTTTAGCTGACAGAAAGCTCGACTTCACATGCTGTGATATTGACGAAAATATCATTGGTTAGTTTGACTATGCCGTTCATCCATGCATTGTGCTCTATAAATTGTTAACCCTGACCCCTTGGTAGCGGGAAACTTGGTCCTCCGGACTATGATATTGGTCGATGGAGAGGACATCAACAGCGAGGCTCTTTGGGACGTCTACTACCACATGCTATTGGACGAAGAGACCATTGCCCTCATTGCCCGCCATGTTCGGACAATGATTCCCCTGCTGGAATCGCTTGACTCTTTCACCAGCAGCCCATATGGATCGATTGTCAAGATTTGCGATGAAGGCACCCTTCGTGATGTCCGTGACGCTCTTCAGCGCATTCTTAGGGCAGCAGGAAAAGATGAGTGGAAAAGGCAAGCTGCCAAGCTATCAGCGAGCCTCGCGATATCCAAAGCAGAGGTAGAGGAGGGCTCTATGGTCCTAACGTCGTTGCGATCAGCTGCCCTCCTCGCTCTACAATCCAGGTTTGCCTTACCTGGGAATTTCTCACACTACTGGAAAAAAGGAGTCGCATTGATCAAAGGGAAAACCGCTGAGCTACCAAATCCTATGCTGGCTGCCCTCGTTACCGAATGGGAACCTTACCATTATGGTAGTGACCCCTTACTAAGCTTCCATCTTGCGACTGCATTTGTAGATTTGACAGCGAGTTCTCCTTTGAAGCCTGAAGCCGACGACGAGAAATTCAAGGTTTGCGAAGCTGCTAGGATACAATTCTTTGCATGGATTTATGCTTTCAGAAGTTTGAAGGATAACATGTGTGTCCGCCTTGTCATCTCAGACGCTTTCACATTCAGTCATACCCTCCAATATTGCGATTCAACCAACAAGCTATCGGCGAACTGGTACAGGCGTCTATGGGACTCGACAGTCTTCCGCTTGGACAAGGAGGCATATGGCCCCGGTGGTAGTGCGCCGATCAAATTCGACGCCATCGACACGTCCAACTTGTCGGATCACTTGGAAGTCTTGAATATCCTTGTCTCCACGGCGCCTTTACTAAAAGTGGTGATGGTGCTGTGGCAACGATACCTCGCAAAGGGCCCCTTAGCGGATGGAAGCATCTGCCGACGGTGGTGGCCGTTACGCTAGTTGTTCCTCGAGGTGCCTTGGAAGAATACTTCCCAAAACCTGGACCGTTATTCCCAGTCCTAATTTTGGTGGGCATGTTGAGGTCTAACGATTACGCTCCAAAAAAGAGATACGACGTGTTCGATGATGTTCATCTTGTTTTTGGCCGGGTGACGACAACATGCGACGTGGCCTCGGGAGATCCGATTGTGAACATAGAAGAAGATGAGCTCGGTTAGTCAGGGACCTCGCCTATGATAGCGACCTTCTTGGTGCCTACAACTTCGTTGTTGGAAGAGCCAATGGCAGAGGTGGTTGGCCTGCACCTAACCCCGGCTAGTACCGCTCTTATGGACACAATGCTGAACATATCGAGCATTGCCTACGAAACCTCATTGTCAAACACTACGAGGGTTTTTATATCCAAACTGATGCCGGAGACGACAGAGCACAAGGTAACGGGTGGTGGCGTTAGGCCATTGGTAGATGATATTGCCAAGGTGGACAACGAGGGCCCTTTCAAATTGATGGCCGAATTACCCTCAGGTAAAAAAAGCCATCGAATCATTGACCGCACGTGTTGAGATTTCCTCAAAGAGTGGCCAAGAGCTGCTGCGGAATAAGGCACCTATCGTGCTGCAACAGAGCGACCCCTTTACCATCAACGTCGTGTTCGGTAAGAAGGAGTTGATCTGCCCGCTCAGATACCCAGTTCCCGTGACAAGCCTCGGCAGCAAAACTCGCATTGCTCGCACGTCCGGATACATCGAGGTGATTGCTCCTCTGGCAGACCCGAAGCAGAGCGGCGTCCTTGGAGATTTTATTTCTCCTACTTTGATTGCGCCTGGCGGTCTTCCAGTGGCTGTTAACCTGCCACATGTCAACCTTGATAACCTCCCGGCTGTTGATTTGAAGGACAAAGCGCGCTTGTCGTGGCTGCCATCACTGACATATCTGCAGTTCTCCATGAGAGAGAGGCAATTACGAAATGCCGTGGGTTCATCGGGTCTTGCAAAAGACGTGCGCGTTAACTTCAAAGAATCTCTCTTTATCATGTTCATGGTTTCTTCTGGTGTAAAAGGAAGACAGACAAGCTTGATTTTTATCAAGCACCAGCAAAGGGGCGGCATCCAGGCAGTTATTCTAGTATCGGCTCTACGGTTGGATGGTGTCGCGGGATCGGCGGTGTTGGACGCCGCCATCATCCCATTTACACTGAAAACGTCGAAATCCGAGACGTTGAGGATGCTCTTGTGCGAACTGGACTCGCTTGGGGGTTGCACACTGATAGTCAATGATGAGGAGCTGGCTCTTTGGAAGAAGACCGTACCGTCTTTCGTAGAGCGATGCCGCACCTGGAACCATGGCCCCAATTGCGAGTACACGAAGAAAGGCGCCACCGTACCGCTCAGCCTTGAGCATGGGCAACAATGGCTTTGCTCATGCGGCAATGGTAAGCTGCCCAAAGACTTTGTGGCGTTGCCTCTGTGGGACAAGGCCGCGGAATACGCGGTGCGGATTGCAATCAGCCCCATCTACTCTGTCCCCTATATCGAAGCTGTTTTTGATGAGAGGGGGTTTACGATCAGGAAATCAGCACCCACGGTTGAGCAGTGCGACACATGTGGAAAGATTGAGCAATTGGACGGGTCGAAGCTGAAGAAGTGCAGGGGGTGCATGAAGGCCACTTACTGCTCGGTGGAGTGTCAAAAGTTGGACTGGAAGCGGCATAAGAGGGAGTGCATACGTGAATAGATAGATGGTATGGGGAAATAGAAAGGGAGTCAGTAGCTGTGGCGTATGATGATTTCTCTTCGAGGTCTTTGATATACAGGTATGACATGGAGCAAAAGGGGGAGCTGGGATGTGAATGAACTTTTTGGCGGGGGGAGGGGGGGGGGAAAAGCACCGGGATTAAAGGGCATTGCTGTGGATGGATTCATCAATTGTTTGTTATCTGGATTTGATATTTTAGCTTATGAATGATGAAGGTTTCTTTTGTTTTTCCTTGAACTGCGAGCAATTGCTCCTAGGAATTCATCGTGTTAATAGAGTGGGTAGCCTTCTAATACGGAGTACGGAGTATTAATACTGTACACTTACAGTGCAGTTGATGCCAAACTGCCACTCAACCCCCACCACACCGCCTTTGGCTGGCCAGGCAGAAAAAAGTACCCAGCCCACCACTCTGATTGCGGGTCGCCAGGCAGAGGGAAGCTTGTCGAAAGCACGATACTGCCAACACGGAGCCCACGAGATTTATAATCGATCCGGCGAGCTCAGAGCCATCAACATGTCTGCGGCACAACTTCTCAACCCAAAGGCCGAGTCCCGAGTGCGTGTGTCCTGTGTCCGTTGTTTGTGAGCTGCCGTTATCTAACCGGGTGCAGAGGAGGGGTGAAGCTCTGAGGGTCAACATCAACGCTGCCGAGGGCCTTCAGGATGTGCTCAAGTCCAACCTGGGCCCGCGAGGCACCATCAAAATGTAAGGCAGACGGCTTCCCCCGCGGTATCTCATCGGTGCTAACAGCGTTGCAGGCTCGTCGACGGCGCCGGACAGGTACGCGATGCCCAATTTCTACCCCTCAGTGACCGACCCCCTATTCCCGATTTCTAACAGCCATCGCTCGTCAACAGATCAAGCTTACCAAAGATGGAAACGTGCTGCTGCGAGAAATGCAAATCCAAAACCCGACCGCCGTCATGATTGCTCGAGCGGCGACTGCGCAGGACGACATCTGCGGCGATGGCACAACGTCGGTGGTGTTGTTGGTGGGAGAGCTGTTGAAGCAGGCGGACCGATACATCTCGGAAGGACTCCACCCTCGCATCATCACCGACGGCTTCGAGATTGCCAAGGTTGAGGCTCTCAAGGTGAATACGGGATGCTTGCCAATGTATGAGCTTCATCTGACTGTTGCTAGTTTCTGGACTCCTTTAAGCTGGCTAAGGAGGTCGACCGCGAACTGCTGCTAAACGTTGCCCGAACATCCCTTGCCACGAAGCTGAACGCGACATTAGCAGCCAAGCTTACCCCCGATATCGTCGATGCCGTGCTGGCCATTTACCAGGCCCCTGCCAAGCCCGACCTGCACATGGTGGAGATTATGAAGATGCAGCACCGCACTGCCTCAGACACGCAGCTCATCCGAGGATTGGCATTGGACCACGGTGCCAGACATCCCGACATGCCTAAGAGACTGGAGAACTGCTACATTCTGACAATGAACGTTAGTCTGGAGTATGAGAAGACCGAGATCAACTCTGGCTTCTTTTACTCAAGCGCCGAGCAGCGAGACAAGCTTGTCGAGAGTGAGCGTCGATTCATCGACGCCAAGCTCAAGAAGATTGTCGAGCTGAAGAAGCAGGTGTGCGGTGACGACGGAAAGAAGAGCTTTGTCATCATCAACCAGAAGGGCATTGATCCTCTCTCCCTAGACGTCCTGGCCAAGAACGGCATCCTGGCTCTGCGAAGAGCAAAGAGAAGAAACATGGAGAGACTTCAGCTCATCTGCGGCGGCATTGCTCAGAACAGCGTCGACGACCTAACGCCCGATGTTCTTGGCTGGGCTGGTCTCGTCTATGAGCAGACTCTTGGTGAGGAGAAGTATACCTTTGTCGAGGAGGTCAGGGACCCCAAGTCCGTCACCATCTTGATCAAGGGACCCAACCAGCACACCATTGCCCAGGTTACGGATGCTGTCAGGGATGGACTAAGAAGCGTCTACAACATGATTGTTGACAAGAGCGTTGTTCCCGGCGCTGGAGCTTTCCAGGTTGCCTGTGCTGCCCATCTCAAGAGCGATGCCTTTTCGAAGACGGTCAAGGGCAAGGCCAAGTGGGGTGTGGAGGCGTTTGCCGATGCTCTTCTCATCATCCCCAAGACCCTTGCTGCCAATGCTGGACACGACGTCCAGGATGCCCGTAAGTTGACAAACAAGACCCGAATTTACAATGCAAGGGCACAATGCTAACGTTGAATCACAGTTGCTGCCCTGCAAGACGAGTATGCCGAAGGCCAGACCGTTGGCTTGAACTTGGAGACCGGAGAGCCGATGGATCCCGAGCTGGAGGGTGTGTTCGACTCCTTTAGAGTCCTGAGAAATTGCATTGCGTCAAGCTCAGGCATTGCGTCCAACCTGCTGCTCTGCGACGAGCTGCTGAAGGCTCGACAGATGGGCAGAGCTGCTGGACCGGGCCCAGGAATGGACGGCCCCGAGGATCAGATGTAATGAATGAATCTATTGTTTAGACTGGTGGTAGACAAAAATCATGCTGGAACAGGTTCAAAATATCCAGGCACTGCCGTTTATCTACTATTGCATTTTAATACAGCCACGTGTTGTGTCTTGTGTCTATTTCTCATCATCATCATCAGCATCGTCTTAATCTATACAGAACATGTGGCTGGCCTTTGAATGATACTGGACCTGCACTGCTGATAAGCCCCGCAGCCATACTATCTTCCGCCTAAAAAAAAATCTTGACCCCACCATCGTTGAAATACATACCACAATCACAAGCCTCCAGTCTGCGGGCAGTTTTGCGACAATGGCAGATTACGCTTCCGACTCCTCGGACGGCGAGTTCACAGAGACAAATGTCCTTCTTGGATATGCTTCAAAAGAGGCCGAGGAGGACACGATAAGCAAACTGGGAGGCACTCCGGTATGTCGCTTTTGCCTGTCCTTGTCCTGTCCTTGATGCGCCAAAGCTTTGCGAGTAACGACAATATGCTAAATGCGATGGGTGCTTAGGACTGGCTCGATGCAGATAAACCGCCGTCAGCAGCCCTGGCAAGATGCAAGGTCTGCAAAGACATGATGGCCCTGCTTCTGCAGCTAAACGGCGAGCTCCCGGAGAAATTCCCGTCCCACGAGCGGCGGCTGTACGTCTTCGCCTGTCGCAGGGCGACGTGTCGGCGGAAGGCTGGTAGTGTTCGCGCGCTGAGGGGCGTGAGGGTTTGGAAGGATGGCGGTGAGGCGACGGCGCAGTCTGAGGAGAAGAACAAGAAGCCCGAGGCGAAGAGCGAGCCGGAGGAGAAGAAGCAGGATGGGCCTGGTCTTGGGGAATCGCTATTTGGGGCGAAGCCTTTGGGAGGTTCTGGCGGAAACCCGTTTGCCAGCGGCGGCGCAAATCCCTTCAGCTCGGGGTCGAGCAATCCCTTCAGCTCGGGGTCGAGCAATCCCTTCAGCTCTCCTTCGTCCAACCCGTTCTCAAGTCAGCCTGCGAAACCTGCTGCTGCTCCAGCCGAGAAGCCAGCTGCTACTGCTGCTGCATCAACGAACCTCTCCAAGACCTTTGCCGAAACTCTGGCCCTCAACACCACGCCCGCAGGACCTCCCCCCCCTGCCGAGCCATGGCCCGAAAAGGCCGCCCAGCCAACGCCGTACCCGACCCTCTACCTCGCCGACGCAGACTACGAAACGCTCGATCCCACATCGACGAAACTGCCCGCCAACGTGACCGTCGCCGACGCCGACGCCCCGGAACCATCTGCTCTTGACCGCGAGGCGTTCGAATCCGCCATGGACGCCACGTTCCAGAAATTCGCTGATCGAATGGCGCAGAATCCGGAGCAGTGTATTCGTTATGAGTTTGGCGGCGTTCCGCTGCTGTATTCCAAGACGGATGATGTTGGTGAGATGTTGACCAAGCGGACGATGCCGGGATGTCCTAATTGCGGTGGTCGGAGGACGTTTGAGGTGCAACTGACGCCTAATGCTATTACGGAACTGGAAGAGGACGATTTGAGTCTGGATGGCATGGAGTGGGGGACGATTATTGTTGGTGTGTGCGAGAGGGATTGTTCTATGAGACATACTGCCGTGGAAGAGGCGGGTTATCTGGAGGAGTGGGCGGGTGTCCAGTGGGAAGAGCTGTCAAAGGAGAAATAATGTTTGTCTGGGGGGATTTCTTGTGGTTAGATAAAAAAAAAAAAGGTTAAGAGGATTACAGAAAGCCTCGACGAGTTTATGATATCAAATAGGGAGCGCGCGAATAGAATGTAGATGTGATGCCCAAAAAGATAGCCCTGTTATATGCATGGCTGATCTTATATCGCTTTTTTTTTTTAAATTAAACAGTTGTTTTGTTTCCTATTAAACGCCTGAGTTTTTGGGACCCCGCACAAATAATGCCAGTGATGTCTTTTTTTTTTAAATTCCGCATCACGGGTTCCGTCGACATATCCATTTGTCACTCTGCTCCCTGTATAAGCAAATACTGGTTTAATCAACGCCTTCTATCCCCCATGTCGTTCCCCTTGGCCTCTCCCCTCTTTGTTTGTGACAGCGCATTTATACAGTTTCCTCCCAAGACCGTCTAATCACTCTTGCGAACTGTTCGACGTTGACGTCCTCGCGAATCTCCGACTTCTTGGCCTCGTTGTCGGGGTTGGAGGGGATCTTGACGTTGGCGTCGTCGTCGATGGTCCAGCCGGCGACCTCGGTGATGAACTTGCGCGTCTTGTCCTCGTTGAAGCCGAGCCATGAGACCATGTGTGAGAGCTTGATTTCGCGGAAGGCATGTGAGACGAGGGTGGCGATGCGCTCGCGGACGAGGTCCTCGAAGCCGGAGATGTCGGCGATCAGGTCGGCGCACAGGTCATCGCCGTCGAGGTCGGCCCAGAAGTCGGCGTACTGGGCGCCCTGGAGCTGGGAGTTGAGGGATCGGAGCTTGGTGATGGCCTCGTGGAGCTCGCCTGAGGAGGCGGCTGAAGGGTTGATGAGGTGGAGGGCGAGGGTGAATTGGGACGAGGGGAATTGGGTCATGGCCTTGACGAGGATGTTGGTGACGACCTCGTCCTTCATGCGGTCCGGGTTGAGCTGGTAGCTGGTTTTTGGTGCGCTTGATTAGCATCGCGGCGTTTTATGCGCTGACAAGCGAAATCGAATGGCAAAAGCAGAAAGTAATTTTGTTCTTCGTCTTTATCTTTTCAGACACCACTAAAGTTGACTTCAAGTGACTGGGCTGTTTAGACCCAGTCTCAGGTAATAGGAAACGTTTACAAAAACGGTCATCATATAGACAGATAGTCGCAGAACCTGCGAAAAAGAACAAGGAGATTTCTCGCACCAAGACGAGGCAAAACGCCCGCGCTTCCCAACAAGGCCACTCACAGCTTCAACAGCGTCCGGTTCGCATTGCAGTCGGCGAACTTCTGGTCGCACTGCTCCTGGAGGTAGCTCTCGAGCGTACCAACGGCCTCGGGGTTATAGCGCTCGAGGCCATTGATGACGGTGGTGATGTAATCAGGCCGCTCCGCGGGATCTTCGCCGTTCATCTTGGGCTGGACTTGAAGGGGGGGGGGAACTGGCTGAGGCTGGTGATTTCGGTGAGGGGAGATGTCGACTGGAAGTTCGAGATGGTGGGGCTGGAAGGGAAAGATTTCGCATATTGCGGGTTGCTTGGTTGTGCGGCTTTCAAGTGCCAAAAAAGGATTAGCGGCGCAGGGGGGACGGGGCCGAAGAGGGATTCACGGTCACGTGCCGTCGTGTTGGACATCGTCATGGAAGGCGAGAAGCTCGCGTGAAGAGGAGCTTCAGTCATCATTCGTGAGTGATTGTCCGGGGATTACGCGTCTTGCCGTTATTTCCAAGCTGGAGCTATTGTATGATGATTCCTCCATGTCGACGAGTTTGAGATTCCAACGTTGAGGGGCTTCCCCAGCAGTTCCCGAGCTGCACAATCACACCATGTCGAGTCCGGCCAAGAAGAGGAAGCTCAACAGCGGCAAGAAACAGCCGGCAGTCCAGTCAAAAGGACTAGAGTACTTCTTTTCCAGGCAGAAGCAGTCGGATGCATCGAAATCATCGGCTGGTGAGGATGGTGCCCCGAGCAGTTCCGCAGCTATACTCTCGGATGAGGAACTGGCACGGAAGCTACAAGCAGAATGGAACCAAGAGGTAGCGAATGAAGTCCATACCCCTTCAGAAGGCCAGAATACGATTTCGATGGACAAAAATGTCGGATCTATAGCAGAACCAGTAGAGGATGATTCGACACCTGCTTCTGCAAGCCAGTCAGAGCAATTCACTCCTGTCGCGACACCTAAAAAGCAGGATACTAAGAAGACGCTCTCTCTGCAATCTACTGGAATGGCCGATGATACAGTAACAACATCGATTCCTCTTGACGAATCACCACTTACTTTTGACCCGTCAAAATATGTAAAGGAGCTGCAAGAATACTGGGCACCAGAGAACGGGGATGCGTCTTATGCTCTCCTTACTAGATGCTTTGTTCTTGTCAGTGCAACGACAAGTCGTATCAAAATCGTCGATACTCTCGTAAATTGCCTACGCGTTTTGATCGAGGGCGACCCTTCTAGTCTTTTACCAGCTGTAAGTGTTGGCACCATACCCTGTAAGCATAATAATTCTCATTGGTGTTCCAGGTCTGGCTGGCCACAAACTCTATATCTCCTCCATACATCTCCATGGAGCTTGGGCTCGGAGGGTCTGCTATTTCCAAGGCCCTCCGCCAGGTATGTGGTCTGGATAACCGGTCTCTTAAAGCCATCTATGATAAATATGGGGACCCGGGCGATGTTGCTTTTGAGGCAAAGAAAAAACAGAGCTTCACATTGAGAAAACCAAAGCCTCTCACAATAAAGGGTGTCTATCAATCCTTGGTCAAGATTGCCACTACTCGTGGACAAGGAAGTGGTGAGGTGAAACAACGGATTGTAGATCGCCTGCTGCAGGATGCGCGAGGAGGAGAAGAGAGCCGGTTTATTGTTCGAACCGTTTCGCAATATGTGTGTACTATCCGCTTCAACTTTTCTTGTCATCAGGCTCACAACTAATACTGTATAGCTCCGAATTGGTGCCGTCAAGACCACTATGCTCATCGCATTATCTAGAGCATTCTTGCTATCTAAAGCTCCAGGCTATGAGTACAGTACAAAGAACATCGAAGAACTAAAGAAGCTAAAAAAGGAAGAGCTGGCAGAAGTCTGGAGTAGAGCAGAAGAGATTGTGAAGGCAAGTTTTGCAAGGCACCCAAACTACAACGACTTGGTTCCTGCACTCCTCGATATTGGGGTGTGCGAAGAGCTGCTTCTGCGGTGTGGCTTGACGCTCCACGTGCCGTTGCGTCCCATGTTGGGGAGCATAACCAGAGACCTTTCGGAGATGCTCACAAAGCTCCAGGGAAGGGATTTTGCGTGTGAGTATAAGTATGATGGGCAGCGCGCCCAAGTTCATTGTGACGAAAAGGGCAAAGTTTCGATATTCTCTAGACACTTGGAGCTCATGACAGAAAAGTACCCCGACCTTGTGGAGCTGGTACCCAAGATTAGAGGAGAAGGCATCGGTAGCTTCATCATGGAAGGAGAAGTTGTTGCCCTTGACCGTGAGACGGGCGAGCTCAAGAACTTCCAGACACTAACCAATCGTGCGCGAAAGGATGTTGCAATTGGAGACATCAAAATCGACGTCTGTCTTTTCGCGTTTGATCTGATGTATCTCAATGGACAATCTCTTTTGGATAGACCATTTCGGGAAAGACGAGAGCTTCTTCGATCCCTCTTCATCGAAGTACCGCATCACTTTACTTGGGTTCAAAGCCTGGATGCTACTTCTGGGGACTCTGAAGCAGTTCTCGAGTTTTTCAAGTCGGCATTGGAAAAGAAATGCGAAGGCATCATGGTCAAAATACTGGACAACATTCCTGATCTGCCTTTAGTGGAAGACGAGCCTGAGCAACCTGTGGAAGACACAGAGAAACTATCGCTTCCCAAGGCTAAATCAAAAGGCAAGGGGAAGACGAAGAGCACTGCAAAAGGGGATAGCGATGAAAAGCCAGCAAAGTCCCGAAGGAAGCCGCTCCTCGCAACATATGAGCCGGATAAACGACTAGACTCCTGGCTCAAGGTTAAGAAGGATTACAATTCCAGTTTCGACACGCTAGACATGATTCCTGTGGCTGGTTGGCATGGACAGGGTAGAAAAGCGAAGTGGTGGTCGCCCATCTTGCTGGCGGTGCGTAACGAAGAGAGCGGCACGCTGGAAGTGGTCTGCAAATGCATATCGGGCTTTACAGACACCTTTTACAAGGCGAACAAGGAGTTTTACGACAATGGGGAGGAAAGCGGCGAGCCAAAGAATACCAAGCTGCAGAAGCCAAGTTTTATTGAATACTATGGACCGAGCCCGGACGTTTGGTTTGAGCCGCAGGAGGTGTGGGAAATGGCATTTGCGGACATTACGCTCAGCCCAGTCTATACTGCGGCCATTGGGCTCGTGAGCGATGAAAGGGGGCTCAGTTTACGATTTCCACGATTTCTGAAGAAGAGAGAGGACAAGGGCATCGACGAAGCGAGCACGAATGAATTTCTGGCTGACTTGTGGAGAAAGCAAGAAGCAAAGGCGGCATTGTCAACGGGGAAGAATGACGATGTAGAGATGGAAGATGCTCTGGACGGCGACCAAAACGAATGATTTTTTTCCCTACCCAGATAGATGCCATAATTTATGATACCAGTTATGTAGTGACTGCGACGAGACTGGTGTAACAAAATATTGACTTGGATTGATGACTGCCTCTGTATAACAAGATGATTCATTTTCCGGCATTGAGCCTCTGCGCAATCAGACTGAAGACGGCAACAGACCCCATGAACAGAACGGCATGATAGAACTAGTCATGTTAGGGAAAGATACGAAGTAAAGACAAGTGGCGGGAAAACGTACAGCCTTTCTGGAAATGTTCCTCTCTTCATCTTCTGTTCGGGCCTCGATGAATAGCCTTCTGAGATTGGGAAAGCTTGCCTGCGACATGGAAATTTAGCAGACAGATACGCTGATAATCGTTATTTTGGTGATTTAGTTGGCGGAATTTACCATGTTGGCGGAACAAAAGAGGGAAGAGAGGATCCCGGCTTGAGAGGGAAGGTAGAGATGGGAAAATGGGAGCTAGAGATTTGAGTTTATGGCGTCGAAAGTGGTTTGGCTTTGGCGTGAGAGGTCCGTGCACTGTGAAATGGAGTGCTTGTTTATTCCGTGGGATTGAACTGGTGATGTTTGGGCTATTTGATGGAAGATGGAGGATTGTAATTGATGATATGAGATGATGAAGTGCAGGGAAGCCCGTGATGCTACATGTGGATGTGGATCATGGTTTGCGACTTGTATTTATTCGGACTCTTGCATGAATGGCCAGAGATTGGCTGCTGATTCCACTACTACGAGTACATGACCTATAGCAGCCCCCTATAGCACATGTCTATATCTGTGTAGAGTGACAAGTACCTGCAGTAGAACTATGACATTGCATTGCATTCGTGACGAGCGAATACATTAGGCATCCAAGATGATGACCTCGTCTCTAGGCATCGAGATATGTACTTGTCTCTACCTAATCTCCGTCCATGGATCTATTCAGGTTCCAGGTTGCCATTAATAACTCCCACGGCGATTCGGTGAAGCGGGATGACTCAGCGCGACCAAGTAAATCTGGCCATTCGGCGCCGGCTTCAGAGCAGCTTTGATTGGCCCAGCTAGGGAGGCTGTCGCTGAGGCCCTGCTGTACACTACTGTACAGCAAGCTGATGGCCTGCCATCCATCTAGACATCCATAAGCTGCAACTCGCAACCCCTCGACGCTCCCTCGACGCTCCCTCGACGATTCCCAGAACACGACTCGAGGCCTTTGCTGGAGGCTCTGCCGCTAGCCACTCCCCCGACAGCAGTTCTCGTCCTCGTCTCTTCCTCTCCACGGCCACCAGCTAAACTCGCAGACGCCTGCGGATCCCGTGAGCCGTCCGAAACGCCAGTCTCAGCACCATCCTCGTGCCCCTCCACCTCCCAGAAGCTCCTCGACGATGGCGGTGAATCGCATCCGGGGCGCCTTTGCCGCGCCTCGGAAGGGAGAGACGTTTGAGCTGCGAGCTGGGCTGGTCTCGCAGTATGCCTACGAGCGCAAGGAGTCGATCCAGAAGACCATCATGGCCATGACACTGGGCAAGGATGTGTCCGCCCTGTTCCCCGACGTCCTGAAGAACATTGCGACCTCCGACCTGGACCAGAAGAAGCTGGTCTATCTCTATCTCATGTACGTCGCAGCGGCTTTGCCGAAGCAGGTCCGGGCATGGCAATGCTAACGAGGCGTGTGACCCCTTAGGAACTACGCAAAGACACACCCAGACCTCTGCATTCTCGCCGTCAACACGTTTGTGCAGGACTCGGAAGACCCGAACCCGCTGGTACGAGCGCTGGCCATCCGCACAATGGGATGCATCAGGGTGGACAAGATGGTCGACTATATGGAGGAACCGCTGAGGAAAACGCTGCGAGACGAGTCGCCGTACGTGCGCAAGACGGCCGCCATCTGCGTGGCCAAGCTGTTCGACCTGAACCCGGCAATGTGCATCGAGAACGGCTTCATCGAGACGCTCCAAGAGATGATTGGCGACCCCAATCCCATGGTGGTCGCAAACTCGGTCCAGGCGTTGGCGGAAATCAGCGAGACGGCTCCCGAGACGAGGGCGCTGCTGGTTACCCCCCCTGTGCTGAAGAAGCTGCTCATGGCCATGAACGAATGCACCGAATGGGGTAGAATCACCATCTTGACCGTGCTTGCGGATTATGTTGCCACCGATGTCAAGGAGTCGGAGCACATTTGTGAGAGGGTCATTCCACAGTTCCAGCACGTCAACCCTAGCGTGGTCTTGGCCGCTGTCAAGGTGGTCTTTATCCATATGAAGTCCATCAACCCGGAGCACGTGCGGTCATACCTTAAGAAGATGGCTCCTCCACTCGGTATGTTTGTTGCTGCTGGACCTGTCTTGGCTGTTTGGTAGATATCATGTGGTTTTACTGCGTTGCTAACACGAACACGATAGTCACATTGGTTGCGTCTGCACCCGAGGTCCAATATGTTGCTCTCAGAAACATCGATCTGCTCCTTCAAGCCAAGCCCGACATCCTGAGCAAAGAACTGCGAGTCTTCTTCTGCAAGTACAACGATCCGCCATACGTCAAGATGCAGAAGCTGGAAATCATGGTCAGGATAGCAAACGAGAAGAATTACGAGCAGCTCCTTTCCGAATTGAAGGAGTATGCCTTGGAGGTGGACATGGACTTTGTGCGCCGAGCCATCAAGGCCATCGGCCAGGTGGCCATCAAGATCGAAGACTCCAGTGCCAAGTGTGTCCAGGCCCTGGAAGATCTTCTCGCCACAAAGGTCAACTACGTGGTGCAAGAGGTCGTTGTGGTCATCAAGGACATTCTGCGAAAGTACCCTGGTTACGAAGGAGTGATTCCTTCGCTGTGCAACTACATTGATGAGCTCGACGAGGCTAATGCTCGTGGATCACTCATCTGGATCGTGGGAGAATACGCCGAAAAGATTAGCAATGCGGAGGAGATTCTCGAGGGCTTTGTGGACACCTTTTTGGAAGAGTTCACTCAGGTATGCTTCGAAAGCGGCTTACATGTTGGATGTCCAGGCTAACACCACACGTAGACCCAACTGCAGATCCTGACAGCCGTTGTCAAGCTGTTCTTGAAGAAGCCCAGCGGAGCGCAGAGCCTTGTGCAAAAGGTCCTGCAAGAGGCAACCACCAACAACGACAACCCCGACATCCGTGACAGAGCATATGTATACTGGCGATTGCTATCAGGAGACTTGGAGGTGGCCAAGGTAGGAATCCATTTCTGTTTGCCTATTTGAAGAGGCTCGCCTATACTGACATTTGTCCCCAAGAACATTGTTTTGTCACATAAGCCGACAATTTCAACAACAATGACAAGTCTGCCCGCTACGCTGCTAGAGCAACTCTTGTCAGAGCTGTCGACGCTCGCATCGGTATACCACAAGCCTCCGGAAGCCTTTGTTGGCAAGGGCCGATTCGGCGCCGACGAGATCCAGCGGGCTGCCATTCAAGAACAACGCCAGAACGCCGCGGAAAACCCCATCGCTGCCTCTGTGGCCGCGGCCGCCGCCAATGGCTCCTCATCGGTCTCGCAAAACAACATTGAGAATCTGCTCGACATTGACTTTGATGGTGGAGCACCGGCCTCGCTGGAGCAGGCAAGCATGGTGGGAACCCCTGACCGGGTGTCAAGCCCAGCCACGGGTGGCATGGCCGACATGATGAGCATGTTTGATGCTCCGTCGGCCAGCGCGGCACCGGCCGGTGGCATGAATGATTTAATGAATGGGTTTGAGGGGCTCAACTTTGGAGCAGCGAATGCGAGCCAGCCATTACCGGCGGCGATGCAGCTTCACGGTGGTTCTCAGCCTAAGAAGGAGAGCGATGATCTTTTGGGTTTGCTGTAGATGCTCAATGACTTTGATAGGCAAAGAGGGGGGGGGGGCGGGCAAAATTTGGGAGAAGAAGAGCTAGGGAAAAGTCCTTTTTGCTGATAGGGGAGTGAAGGGGGTGGCTTCGGATGTTGGGAAATATAGTTAATAAGTGATGCATATTCTGATATCTCTGATATATATACAAGCTATGAAGATATTTTTGAGTTATTTGCCCTCTGTATGGTGGTTGTTTGGGGTAAGCTTGCTTGATGCGGCAGGGCTATTCCATGTTGATGTTATCCACACAAGTTTTTGACCAGCCCTGGTGGACTGCCCATGGGTATTTGTCTGGGCAGGTTATCTCTCTGGGCCTCGTCTTTTCCCATCATATGTATCTTGCGCACGTCTTGTGCCATGGCCAGGTTGAGTACACAACATCCCTTGACCCCCTTGGTATATTGGACTTAATTCCCCCCCTTCATTCTTCACTGTGACGTCCCCTCAACGTGCCCTCCAACCGTGCCATCCAGCGACGGCGCAGCAGTGTCCTTCTCCTTGTCCCACTCCTGCGGCGTCTGGCACTTCGCCGTCCAGGCGTGGATGGCGGCGATTTCGTCCTTGAGCGCCGTGTTGACGAGGCGGTGCCGCTTAAGCGCCCTCAGGTCCTGGAACTGGGGGGAGACGATGAGAGAAGTAAAGGCTTGGCCGCAGCCCCCTGGTTTATGCAATTCGTTTGTGAGCTTTTGCTGTTGCTGCCGTGGAGTGGGGGATTTGTAATATGGAATGGAGCTGGCTGGAAGAGCGACGTACCAGACATGTCGGTGACTTCGACGTGGACTGCGCCGAGACGCTGGGTGATTGCCTCGCGGAGGGAGGCTTCTGTTATTGAGGCCATGGGAGGAGGAGAAACGTATGAGCCTGCGAAAGGGGATTTTCGGTGGGAAGGGTTGCGACAATGGAGAGGGAGAAGATGCGATCTGATTGATTAGATCGATCGTGGGGTGGCATGCCTACAGTGTGGATTCAACTGCAAGATGCGCAGTGTTGGCACGGTATGAGCTCATTGGGCGTTTGGATTGGTGGGGGGAGAAGAAGCTTGGCTGAGCTGGGGATCTCATTGGAGGGGCTGCATCGATAAGAGCCATTGGGGGATTCATATTTCTGCGTCTACACTCTAATACACCCTCCATTTCCTCCACTCGGCTTCACTTCTTCTACTCCACTCTCTTCTGAAAAGCTCTGGCATCACGTCGCCATCAATGCTATTGGAAAGACGCCTTAATAGAGGTCTCTCATCGGCACTCCGATCCGCATCTCGTCGTCCAGTTCCAGCTCTTCGTCGCCTCGGGTTCTCAGCAGATCGTCCCTCGCCGCGACAAAGCATTTCCGTTTCCATCTCCACCTCGAGTTCAACCAAGAGACCCGAAAGCAGCGCAATGGTTGGATATGCGGATGGTGTGGGCGCATGGGGTGCGTGGCAGGTCGAGCCGTCCAAGTTTACGCAGCTCGTCGTCAACTCCATGAGGACGCTGTACGTCTCTTCAACTTGGACTCGGGGTGCTTTTATTGCTGACAGTTGATCAACGATTGTTGGCAGATACCCTGAGGAGCTCGCCGATCGGAAATGGGACAACGTCGGGCTGCTGCTTGGCAATTCCGAGGTCGATGCTAAGAAACGCCAGCCGACGGTCATGGTAACAAACGACCTCACCTTTCAAGTTGCAGTCGATGCCATTGGCCAGAGCGTCAGTGTCATTGTCAGCTACCGTGTGTTATTACTGCCTTGTCCTATTCCGTCGTCTGGCTAACCATCGGCCGTGGTGGCTGATATCCAGATCCCTTCATCTTTTCCGGCTTCAAGTCGGTGACGAATAGCGACCCCCAACAAGCCACACTCCTACAGCTGGCAAAGGCTGGCGTTGCCGTCTACTGCCCGCACACGGCCGTGGATGCTGCCCCCGAGGGCCTCAACACATGGCTCGCCGACATCGTTGCCGGACCCCATAAAAGCACCCGGTCCGTTGCCATTCCTTGCGCCTCGGCCCCCGAATCACACTCTCCAGCTGGATATGGCAGCATAGGGCAGTTCGATAACGGCGTTGCCGTGCCCCTAGCGGAGATCATCAAGCGACTGGCTCTTAAGCTCGGAGGCCTCAAACATATCATGATTGCCTCTCCCATTGGCGGCGACATCAAGACTGCCACGGTGCGCAGCTTTGGCGTTTGCGCAGGAAGCGGATACGATGTTCTCAAGTCGGCCGACGTGGATCTGCTGGTCATGGGCGAGACAAGCCATCACTCTGCTCTGAGGGCCATCCAGCAAGGCAAAACCCTCATCCAAGTGTTCCACAGCAACTCGGAAAGAGGCTACCTCCGCGAGGTATTGAAGCCCAGCTTGGAGAAGCTGCTCAAGGAGGCCGAGCCCAAGGCAGAGGTGATATTTAGCGAGTATGACGCGGATCCGTTCAAGATACTGGATGTGAGTACCTTGCAGGAGGACTGAGAGGCGTGATATATGGCGTCAGGTAGACTACTGGACTCGTTGCATATAAACAAAGGCTGGTCGGTCATTGCTCCATGGCAGGCACTGTGTTTGAATGCAATAGACCGTATCGCCCATCCCTCGACGCCCGCTGCTCGAGTGCCGGTGATCTGTTTAGCATCAGAGAGCAATGGCCGCATCGCCCTCGTCAATGCATGTTTGCACGTCGTCTCCGCCCACTCCCTTCTGTTTCCAAGCTTCCAGCAGTTTTCTCGGCATATCCCACTCTCTCCTTGCCTCCTCGAATCTGCCTTCCTTTACAAGTGTCTGTAGCCGCCCTGGAGTCGCCAGCACCTCAATGGCCAGCTGTCTCGTGCGTTGGCGGCGTTGCTGGGCTTCCCGTGCCTTGCCCTCGTCCGAATCTGGCGGGGGAACCGATTTCCGTATTGATTCTTGTATGGCGGATGCCTGGCTGTAGATGTGAGCAATGGCCGGATCGAGTGTTGTGGCCATGGGATTCAAGGGATCCATATTAGCTCGCATCTGAATTGGTTAGCAGCTGTAATCTTACACCCTGACACGCAGTTCCCATTCCGGCCATCACGGGTACACACCTTTCGAATTGTCTCCGTTGCCGTGATGAGTTTGCTGTAGTTGTCGTACACAAGCGCCTTCTTCTCCGCGTCCAAAGCCCTCACTTCGCCCAGCACTCTCGTGTACAGCTTCAACAGCTCCTGTAACGTGCTCTCGGCCACAGTCTTTTGGAGGTACTCATCGAGGTTAAAGTCGGGCGCGTCGATCTCGCTGGCGGGAACCTCCGAGTCGGGGACCTCGATGATGCGCGGCGTCGACGGCGACGAGGCGGAAGCGGCTGCGGCCCGGAGATTGTAGTACTCGCGCAGCGCGGCGCGGTTGTTGGACCGCTTGGAGCTGGTGGCGGGCTGGGATGCGGCGAGGACGGGGGACGTGACGGCGGAGCGGGAGACGTCGGAGGAGGGCCGGGCGGAGGAGGTGGGGGTGCCGGAGGGGGTGCGGCGGAGCGGGGCGGGGGGATTGCGGGAGGAGGCGATGGTGGACATTGTTTGGGATTGAGGCTGGAGATGGCGATGGCGAGGCTGCGATGGTGAGGTTGGAGGTTGGGGGAGACACGATGAGGCTGGAGGTTGAGATGGAGGTGACAGACAGCCTTGTAAGCTAGCGCTGGCACCCTGAATTATAGCGCCCCTGGTCCCCTAAACCTTATCGCCTCTATCAGCCACTGCGCTGGAGCTACAGGTAATACGTCATTTAGCTAGTGCTGGGCATCTGCTGGGAGGGAACCTTGAAAAAAAAAGGCTGTCGATAGCTTCAACCCCAACCCCAACCTCAACTTCACACCAAAACTCCCCACGCAATGGACCTCACCCCCCAGCTCCGGCGGGCAATCCTCGCCCAGTCCCTCCCCCCGCCCTCGCAAAACCTCCTCGCAACGCTCGCCTCTCGCTCCCCGCCGCCGCCAATCCCGTCCCTCGTCGCAACCGCCAGGGCCCGCCTCCTCGCCGCCGACCTGGCAAACCCCAGCGGCGCCGTCGTCGACCCTTCGCTGCCCGTGTTCCCGCAAAACATCGACTCCGCCACCGTCCGGGAATCGGCGCTCGCGCAGAACATGCACGTCCAGGTCCTCGACATCGAGAATCTGAGTCTCAGTCGCTGGGAGCAGGTCGAGGAGCTCGAGGCCATTGAGCGAGGCGAGCGCACGCGCGGGCGGCAAGTCATTCGCGTGGCGGACGAAGATGGCAGCGAGGCTAATGGGCCTTCTTCTTCCACTTCTTCTTCTGCGGGACAGACGCAGGCTTCTCGTGCCGGTGCGGGAGCGAATGCCGTGCACAGGTTGGTGCTGCAGGATGGAGGCGGCAAAAGGGTTTTCGCGGTGGAACTTGGGCGTATCAGCGGGATTGGCATAGGCAAGACGCATATCGGCGAGAAGATCCTGCTCAAGGCGGGCGCTGTTGTGGCGAGGGGCACGGTGTTGCTGACGCCGGAGACGTGTACGCTGCTTGGAGGCAAGGTTGATGCGTGGCATGAGGCGTGGATGGAGGGAAGATTGGCGAGGCTCAAGGAGAGCGTGGGAGCGGACCGGCCGCAGTGAGGAGATGGATTGGATCTGGGACATTGGAATTTCTTAGTGATACCCCCTATATACTTTGTGTACTGCATACTCTGCTTCATTGACGGTAAGTCACTTCGTATAACCGTACATCTTCCTGTTTTCTTCTTCCATCATCGTCGTGAATGGCTTTCCCTTGTTCATAGCTACATACAAAAAGTCATGATACATCATCAGATGCCCTCAACACCAACCTCCAGCGCATTCCATCCAGACCCTTCCCACGGCGCCAAAAACGCCGCTCTCTGCGCATCCGCCACTCTCCCCGTCCCAGCATACGTCTTGGCCAACTCCTGCGCTTCCAGCGTTCCTCGCGGCGGAATCCACCTGGCGGCAACCTTGAGCGCCATCCCGGCCGCGTAGTCGCCATCTTCGCCCGCGGTTTCGGCAAGCGATGACCAGCCATGCGGGAGGTGGGGATACAGCATGATGTCTGTCTGGACCTGAGAGACCCCGTCTTGCTCCGTCTTTCCGTCTCCGAGAGAGGCTATGGCTTTCAAGACTTGGCCGATTCGGGACTGCTCTGCTGCGGTTATCTTGTCGTTTGTTCGGAGGCCTTGCAGCTCTTCTACTACGGCTTCCAAGCTTGCCTCATCTTGATCCAACAAGGCAATGACTCCCAGGAGCAACACGCTTTGCACATGATCGGGATGCTTTTCGATAACCTCAAACAGGGCACCACGAGCCCTCTCCCTTGCACCCTCTGTGCCCTGAGCCCATAGAACCTGGGCGAGCAAGCACGTAGCATCAGGATTGTTGTCAGATTCTTCCAACGCTGATTCAAAACACTTCTCTGCCTCGTCATACGTCTTCAGATAATACTGAGCAAGTCCCACCGTCAAGTGCGCCGACAGTCTCGCCTTTCTGCGCTGCTCGCTCGTCAACTCATTCTCGCCCTCCTCGCCGCTCAGTCCCAGTGCCATTTCTCCGCACTCGACAGCCTGCTCGTAAGATCCAGAGGCGAGGTATGCGCGCGCGAGATCCGTCCGGGCCAGCGTGAATCGCCCAAGGTCATCGGCGGACTCGGTCTTTTCGTAGTCGGCCTCAAGCTTTTCGCATATCTTCTCCAGCGTCTCGACGGCGCGGAAGCTTTCGCCCGTGCGCTCCTGCAGAAGGGTTTTGAGATGGACAAACGCCAAATCATCAGGGCGTAAGCTCTGCACTTGGTTGACGGCAAAGAGAGGCTGGATCAGTGATGCCACGTTCAGGTTGAGCGGAGCCGTCAAGATGTGGTCGAAAAGCGAAGACGAATAGTGACGGCGTGCGGGCAGCGACGACGATTCTGAAATTTCCATTGCGTGCGTAAAGAGACTCCTGGCCTCCTTTACCTCGCCAAGCAAGAGTGCTATAAACCCTTGACCGAGCCATGCGTGCGCATAATCCGGGTCGGTAGATTGAGCCCTGGTGAAGATTCCATTGGCGAGCTTAAAGTCTCCTGCCAGCAGTGCCAGAGTCCCAAGATTGGTCCATGCCACTGGACTGCGCTCATTCAAGTGCAGGCTTCTGACAAAGGCATGCTGGGCTATGGCAGGATTAATGTCGCTAGTCACTACTCCCAGCGCGTTCCAGAAATCTGCATTCCTGGCTTCCAGTTCAATGGATCGCTTGAATGCTCTGACAGCAGCCCTGATGTATCGATTTGGTTTTTTCCGCAGCTCTGATGGCAGGCAAGTATGAGCCCGATATTCGGCCCATCCCAGATTATAGTACGCAACAGCTTGTGCGTGGACATTGGCGGCCGATACGTGGATGGCCTGCTTGTAGCTCAGAATTGTTGCGTGTAGGCATGTCGCAAGCTCAATGCCAAAATGCTCGTCTACTGTGGCCTTTTGGTAAACAACATCAGTGCTGACCTTGTCAACGTTGGCAAGGACATCAAAGGCTTCCTGCGGCCGAGACTCCAGCAGATGTTTGATAGAATCGATGGGAAAGTCCGCCGTTCGACTCTGCACCTGCGTAAATATAGAGCAAGCCTCGGCGATGCTTTTCCAGAAATTGAAAGTATCCAACACACTGCCGCTCCTCTTTGTCGCAAAGTTGATGGCATCTATGGCAAGGTGAACTGCCTTTCCAAACAGGCCTCTATCCACGCTTGAGACGGCATTGTCTACCATTGTTTGCATTAACCCAAGAACCACTCCCTCCTCATCACCATGTGTTTCCAGAACCGTCTGATAGAGTGTAATAGCCTCGTCAAACTCTCCCAGTTCCCGCTTGATACTAGCAAGCATGTAGTTGGTAAACCAGGTATCCCCAGACACATCCACCTTGGATTCTTCTTCCAGCTTCTTTGCATTGAGGATGGCTTTGGTCGCCGCAATGTACCGTCCGGAGCTGTGGTAGCTTTCACCGAGTCCAACCCAGGAGTGGTAGTCATTGGGAGAGATTCTGAGGGCTGCTTGGAACGACACGATAGACTTGTGAAAGTCTTGCTTGTTCAGTTCGGCAACGCCCAGTGCTGCAAAAGGCCAGCTGATTCCCTTTCGTTTCGAACCTGGTGGAGGCTTCACCTTGCCAGAATCGACGATGCGCTGAGCAACCAATTCCACTCGGTCCCAATCGCCGTCATCTGCAAAGAGGTGGGACAGGCGTTCAGCTGCCGTCACTTCTGAAGATGACAGCTCCAGGGCTTTTGTGAAGCATCGTCGCGATCGCTTCTTATCTGCTGCGTAGTCGGCGTAAAAGATACCCAGGCTGGTATACGACGGGGCATGATTCAAGGAATTGTTCAGAGCCTTCAGCCAATAGGCGTAAGCACATTCACCCTTCTTCCGCTTTCGAGATTGCCGATCCGTGTCCAGGTTCCAAATGCACATTCCGATGCGATATTGAGTATCAGCCAGAAGCTCCTTGGCCGCATCACCTTGCTTTTCGAGAGGATCCACACATTCCTGCAGCTCACCCAGAGCGACTTGCCAATCTCCCCTAAGGGCTTTGACCCAGGCAGCTTCGGACTTGACACGAATGTTTGAAGTATCTCGAGCCAATGCTCGAGTAAGGAAGTCAACCGCCTCTTCGTAGTCTTCCTCCTCCTCGAATATGAGGCCGACGCCGATCATGGCCGGAGTTGAAGTCTTGTCGTGATCCAGAACCTTGTCAAATAGGCGCTTGGCCTCTTGGTGATGTCTTGGAGATTGGTAGTAAATGAGCGCCGTAGCAAGTGATATGGAATAGGCATCTTGTGTGTTTGCATACGATAGGCCAATCCTTTCTTTCTGTCTGGCAAGGAAAGGGACAGCCTTGCGCATCAATTCCACCGTACTCTCATATTCCCCAGACCGCACCAGGTACTGCCCTACCAGCCTGTAGCCAAAGACGGATTCAGAACTTGCAATGCCATCCGTCATCATGATTAATCGATCCTCTTCGGTCAGTGGGATCACAAAGGTTGGTACGCCGCCATCTTCCTCGTCACTATCGTCAGAAGTTTCAGTCTCGGCAGAGGACGCACTTTTTGATCCTTCTGCCGCGGGTGCTGCGAATGGAGAAGAGGTGCTTGTCAGGAACCCAGTGATAATCTTATATAAATCACTTTCTGGGAAGAAGTGGCAGTAGTTTCTTAGAAGCTCCACGTCGTAGTCGCGGATTTCTTTCTTGTCTTGCCAGTTAATGGCAATATCCCATGCTAGTCGGAAGGGGTGTCTGATGATAACCATGTCATTCGCCAGTCCAAGGACCTTCTCCCGCTCCTCCGTCTTTGCCGGCCCTGCCGGTAGCACAATTAGGCGATCATGGCAGTACTGGATCAGCTTCTCTTCGTAGCTTCTCCTTACATCATCATCACTCGTCCAGTTGATGAGTTGCCGGTAAAGGTGCTCCAGTTTGCTTTGACCGTAAATTTCCCGCTTTACTTCGATGGTGACTTCGGTCAATGTCGCACCCAGCCTAGTCCGCCGCTCTCCAATGAGCGTGTTGATGGCCTTTTTCTCATATGTTTCGATAATATGAGTGATGCTTTCGTACGTCTTGGCGGGATGGGGGAAGTAGCCTTCAAGTATCGAGTACAGAGGGCTCTCGGGAAGTCTAATCCACAAGGCATCTGCATACTGTAGCTGGTCTCCATGTACTCGAGCAAAGTCAACGAATTTGTCGACTACTTCTTGGCACTTGTACAATTCCTCCGCCTGGTGAAAGATTGGGGCGAGATTGATGACTGCCGCTTGATACTCGCGCAGCTTCTTGGCAGCCTGTTTCTCATACAGCTTGATGAGGCCCTGCCAAGCCTGTGCATCTTGAGGGCGCAGCCGAGCTGCTGATTGGTAGACAGCCTCAGCCTCATCCGGCCGGTTCTTCTTATCCAACGCAAAAGCCAAGAAGATATGCCTGAGGGGTCAGCTTTTGTGCACATGCCGGCCCAGCCTTGGATGTAGAATAACCAACATACCCCTGATAGTTATTAGGCTCCTTTTTCAAAAATTCACGGGCCTTCTCAATGGCATCGTCAAACTTTTGTTGGCGCACCGCATCGTTGATGCCTTTGAGCGCCGCCTTGCTGGCCATGATGCCCAATATCTTCAGCAAGCAAGCACGAAGGACGGAGTCAGATTAGAGAGAAAGACAAAGCAAAGAATCAAAAGCAATATCACACGGGTTGAAGCTCATGGCAGACGGTGTCTCTGCCTTTGAATAATCCTCAAGCCAACACTGCCATGTCTGAAAGCTCAAGCGAATGTCTGGTGATGAGCGAAGTTATAGCTTCAGTTCAATGTTGTGGCTAAGCCATGAGCCTCAGCTATCGCGGGCACTGTGCTGCCTTGGCCGAGGATTTGCCGATCATGCCCACCAAGGTCCTCATCTCGTCTTTGACTCCAAGTTTTCAATTCTTATCATCACTACTCAAACAATATCGGCACATTAAGCAAAATACCAAATCAAGACGCAATTCACGTTGTCGTCTTAAGTGTGCAATTATTCATCTAAGTTCACCACTTACATGAATAAAACATCAGCTGCAGCTCAGTGCTGTTGTTATTGCGAGTGACATCCAATAAGTGGGCTACAACAAGCAAGTAAACAAACTCTTCTCTTGTGATCAAGAAGCGCGAAAAAAACTTCAGGGGATTCATCACCTCCTGGTTGATTGTCCCTCGTCAGCTTGCCAGATACATAACAAACCGGGGATTATGGGAAGCCAATGAGGATAAAGCCACAAAGGTTGCCTGTTGAGATAACCATCAGTAAGACTGAGTGAGGTCTGTACAACTTCGAGAGCCTTTGAACACTTCAACTTTCGTCAAATTTCGACTCCTTTGTATAGCCAGCATATATTGGCACCAGTCTCATCTCAATTGCAGGTGCCGCAGCCTCATTTTTGTGCCCTTGTGGACATGGATTTGTTTCCAGAAACGCCACATTAGACTAAAAGAATAAGGCCGTTCCCTGGTCTGACCAGTGCATAGTCCATTATTCCTTTCTGTGGCGGCTTCCTTTCTACTAAAGTGTCACAGATTCCTTTCCGTTCTATGAATGGCATCAAGAAATGCTGATGCCTTAGCCAAGCGAGAATCCAGCACGCCTCACATGGCGGTCTGTGTAATTAAGCCTTGATTATTCAAGAACGTGAATTAGATGTGCATAATTTGTTTTGTTTTGTTATTTGTGTGTATCAATACGTGAGCGCCATTGCAGGTAGGAATGCTATTGTATAAGGCGCCCGGTCTTCTGAGTGACTCGAGCGTCTTATTGTTGTTGCAACTCTTATCCACCAACGTCTCGAATCCATAACTCTTTCCCTTTTCTTGATATAATCTCGCGTGAACCATCTTTACCATTGATGCCTCAGATGGTCAGTATAATTGACCATTCTGGCGTTCGTGATGGCTTCATCAGGTCGAAATACACGCGCCTCGGCCAGCAATGAAAGCCAACATTCAGCTCCAACCAGAGGGAGACGCGCAAATGGCAATGCCATCATCGAAAACCCTCTAAGTATGATTACCAATAGAAAAACCAGAAACGCGAATAGTCATTTGTCAGACGCTGACGGGGATAGTCCATCTCACGGACGAGGAACTACAAAGGGACGTCCGGTCCTTTGTCGAGAACCACCTGCCATCCGTGGCATACGAGGACCTCCTACGTGCCGCTCGAGTTGCAAAAGACATTCGTATATACGATGAGGTTGCGAGACAAAAGGGATACAATTTTGAATCGGTTCTGCCGGTACAATTGACGGCGGAGGAGAAGAGTGCTTTGCGTCGGGAAAGAGACGTTCCTTTTAGTGAGAAGGGCATGCGAATTGTCATCGTCACAGTTTCCATCGCTGCTCTATTGCAAGGTAGAAGCACTTCATCCTCCTATTCTCTTTTTACTGTCTAACCTCTTCTTCTTGTAACAGGCTTTGTTCAGTCGTCCTACAACGGCGCTTCGCTATACAGAGAGGAATGGGGGCTCAAAGAAGACCTCAACCCCTCCAGTTCGGAAAATTGGAAATTAGGGGCCACCAATGCAGCACCATTCGTCGTTGCTGCACTGATTGGCTGCCCTCTCGCGTTGCCAATTAATTATTGGTTTGGCAGACGTGGAGGCATCTGCGTCTCTGCGTTCCTGATATTTGCAAGTTCTTTCGGCGCTGCTTTCGCAAAGACTTGGTACCAACTACTCGGAATCCGGGCGGTTAATGGCATCGGTATGTCTAACCGAGTTAAAATCCGTCAAATTTACATTCTAATTATTTGAGCAGGAATGGGAATCAAGGCTGTTAGCACGCCAATTCTTGCCGGAGAGACTGCTGTTGGATTCTGGCGTGGATCTGCCATTCTAGCCTGGCAGCTATGGTACGACACACGTCTCAATGACCAAGTTTATGCCGTTAACTGACACGCAAGGAAAGGGTCGCATTCGGTATCATGCTTGACTTCGCTTTCAATCTCGTCTTCACAAGGGCCCAGACGCCCGCGACGACATTAGCACTCATCAATGCAGCCCCCATGGTGCCAAGTCTAGCACTCTTCATAATCGTCTTATTCTTCTGCCCAGAGTCCCCTCGATACCACCTTACAAAGGGGCCGAACTACAACGTTCAAAAGGCATTTGAATGCATGGCAAAGATTCGAAACACTGAAGTTGGTCATTCATCGGATGCTCTCCGAAGGGTAGTGCATGAAGCTAACTCGGTGATAGCTGCAAGCACTACGAGACATGTACGTTGTGTATAAATCGCTCGAGCAACAATCTATGGGTTTGGGAGATCTTGACCCCCAATCCTTTCGATCTCCAGGATTCGTGTGGGTTATTCGAGATTTTTTGAGACAATATGCACAGCTATTCCAACAGAGACGGCTGTATAATGCTCTCATCTCTACTTCCACGGTCAATCTAGCCCAGCAGCTCTGCGGAAGTAAGTCCAGTAAAACAAGCTCTCTAGTGTGACACTCTCTAACATGATTACAGTCAATGTTCTTGCTTTTTATTCAGGTAACTATTGGATCATATGGGCGGATATTCGGTACAAAGCTCATTGAATTTAGGGTACCTGTTCAATGGTGCCGGTGGCGGTAGCTATATGCACTCAAAAGTAATTCCAATGACATACAGTCTTGGGTTCGGTAAATACATACCTAATCGTCGACCTCCTTTTGTAGTAGGAGATGCTGACCGCTCAATGAATAGGGGCAATCAATTTCCTGTGTGCACTACCGGCTGTGAGAAGTATCGATACGCTGGGCAGACGAAAATGGCTTTTAGGAACGCTACCTTTGATGGCCTTGTTCATGCTCGCTGCGGCTCTATCGTTCAAGATTACGTCTAATGAGGTTAGAGTTGGAGTTGCTGCTTTCTTCTTATTCGGTATGAGAGATAAATACCAACCGTCCCAGGAACTCGATCTAACTTCCAGCTAGTCTTTGCTGCTGTGTACTCTCCAGGTCTGGGGCCCATTCCGTTTACCCTTGCCTCAGAAAGCTTCCCCCTGTCTCATAGAGAGGCGGTAGGTTATCAAGACAATTCCCATGCTTGTTGTCAATCTAATTACGTATTAGGGAGCTTCTTGGGCTATTGCAATCAACTTGGGCTTTGCCGGTCTCTTATCTATTGGGTTTCCAAGGTATGTTGAAGCTTCTGGCCGACTCATCAGTCATCCTTAGCTAAGGATTACAAAGTGTAAATTCGGGTCTCAAAGAAACTGGCGCCTTGTGCCTCTTCTCTGGCCTCAACATTGTCGCTTTGGTCATGATCTTCTTACTGGTAGAAGAGACAAAGCGTCGCACTCTTGAGGAGCTCGACCACATATTTGCCGTTTCGAAGAGGAAGTTTATTCGTTTCCAGTTGTTTGAATATCTACCCTGGCTGATCCAACGATATATCTTTGCGAGCCCAAAGCGCCGGCCAGAGCTCTATGAGGATATGATATGGGGCCCCGCAGAAGGAGAAGACCTGGCACCGTTTCGAGCTGCGGATCTCATAGGACACGATAGTCTACCATCGATTCCCGAGCCGGTGGAATTGGGCCAAGGCCAACCGATCCACCCCCGAGCAGAAGCACAGTTCGGAGTATGCCGGCCTAGGGTGAGTCAATATTCAACAGACCAGAGCGATGATTCGGGCATGCAGGCAACAAACAATCAGGGGCCGGTGGATATCCGTTACTAAAGCGGGTATAATGACGAATGAAAGTGTGAAGAAAAGATGATTTTGCCTCTACTGGATGTTGATATTTATTTTAATTTGACGTTGCCATGTATAATGAGGAAGGGCTGACTTGGGAATGGACGGTTTTCTTTCGAGTTTTGTATATTATATTACATGGATATCTATTGCTAATTGACGACTGGATTGTTGATTACCAGCATCAACAAATCAAAGTTGCTTTAGCCTGGAGTCTAAATAAATTGATGCCGTTAGAGAACATTGGAATTAGACATACAGTACACGTCCCATGTAAGTTGCGTGTATCTCAGCCACTGTCAAATACCATGCAAATTCAAAGATAGAACCCAATGTCTCCGAATTCACTAGTTGATATACTAAATATACACGGATTCAGCCAACTCATGTGCAAAACTTGCATGATGCAGCGACTACAGCGCGAAATCTTTTCGTATTCGCAATCGGCATCGCCACCCGGGTCTGCCGAATTGGAGAAATCGGGGAAATCCAGCGGCAGAGATGGGATCCAGTCCATCCGCTGTGGGGAAGCAGCACCACTAGCCACCTCGCTATATTCCGGTTTGGGCTCTAGCTGTGGCGACCGTGAGACCGCTATCTGGTCCAGGGATAGCGGGCGCTGGCACTGAATCTGCCTGGTGACATGCTCACTCGACGAGACTCTAACAAAGCGTCTTCCGTCATCACTCCCCAGTTGCGTTTCTCGCTTTCTGCGTCGGCCATTTCATCGTTGCCATCGAGGAGGAGATTCCATCCCATTCGACTCAATTCGCTGCCTGGTGAGAGCCATGGCTTCCTTTCGCCTGACGATCGAAGATGGCCAGTTTCGCGATGCCCACGGCCGCCAGATTGTTCTTCGCGGCATCAACGTCGCTGGAGACACGAAGCTGCCGAGCGAGCCCAGCCAGCCGTCTCACGTCGGCGACGATTTCTTCGATGGCGACAATGTGACGTTCCATCAGCGGCCGTTTACCAAGCAAGACGCTCCGATGCACTTTGCGAGGATCCGGCGGTTTGGCTTCAACACGATCCGGTATCTGTTCACCTGGGAGGCCCTTGAGGCTGCCGGGCCGGGCATCTACGACGAGGAATACATTCAGCACACCATCGAGGTCTTGAGGATTGCCAAATCCTATGGCTTCTATGTCTTCATGGACCCTCACCAGGACGTCTGGTCCAGGTTCACCGGCGGCTCTGGAGCCCCCATGTGGACGATTTACGCCTGTGGACTGAATCCCCAGAGCTTTGCTGCTACCGAGGCGGCTATCGTCCACAATACCTATCCCGAGCCAGACAGTTTCCCCAAGATGATTTGGTCCACCAACTACTATCGACTTGCTGCTGGCACCATCTTCACCTTTTTCTTTGCCGGCAAGGATTTCGCTCCCAAGTGCATCATCGACGGCGTCAACATCCAGGACTATCTGCAGGACCACTTCATCAACGCATGCGCCCATCTTGCGAAGCGCATCCACGAGGCCGGGGACCTCGAAAACGAAGTCGTCATTGGCTGGGAGAGCATGAATGAGCCGAATCGAGGCATGACCGGATATGTTGATTTGAACGTCATTCCCAAGGAACACCCCCTCAAAAAGGGAACATGCCCAACCATGTGGCAGACTTTCCTGACAGGCATGGGCAGGGCGTGCGAGGTGGATACGTGGGACATGGGAGGACTCGGGCCATACAAGACGGGCACAACACTTGTGGATCCCCATGGCGAGTTTGCCTGGTTACCTGAAGGATATGACGACTCGAGGTATGGATGGAAGCGGGATGCTGGATGGAAGCTGGGCGAGTGCATCTGGGCTCAACACGGCGTGTGGGACATCGCAACAGACACTCTCCTGAAGAAGGACTACTTTGCAAAGAACCCCAATACTGGACAAAAGATTGACTATCCAGAATTTACAAACACCTATTTCTTGGATTTTTGGAGGAAATACAGCAAAGCTTGCCGCGCTCAACACAAGGACTGCATCATGTTCATGCAGTTTCCAACCCTGGAGCTTCCTCCCCAGATCAAAGGTACAGAAGATGATGACCCAAGGATGGTCTTCACTCCTCATTTCTATGACGGCATTACCCTCATGACAAAGCATTGGAATAGTAACTGGAATGTCGACGTCGTCGGTGTGCTTCGTGGCAAGTATTGGCACCCGGCTTTTGCTATTAGAATCGGTGAGACAGCCATTCGGAACTGTCTGAGAGATCAGCTAGCGACCCTCAGACAAGAAGGCATTGATCGGACTGGCAACCATCCTTGTCTGATGACAGAATTTGGTATTCCTTATGATATGGATGATAAAAAGGCATACAAGACAGGCGACTACTCCAGCCAGTCTGCGGCACTGGATGCGAATTACTTTGCAGCTGAGGGATCGGGGATGGAAGGGTATTGCCTCTGGGTGTACTCTACGACAAACGACCACGAGAGGGGAGATCAATGGAACGGAGAGGATTTGTCCATCATTTCGGTAGACGACAAGCTCCCCGAGACATCTTCCATACTGAGCGAGTCTGCGTTTGATCAATCAACTGCGAGTTTGGTTAAATCTGGCGTCACTGTCATTACCACGGAAACGCTGGATGATGTTGGAGTGAATCCGGGAAATCTCCAACGCACACTTACGAACCCATCGATCAGCTCTGCCCCCTCCGATAAAGACCCTGAGCTGGCAAATTCTCCGGGATACCGTGCTGCAGAAGCTTTCATTCGCCCAACACCAACCGTTGTTGCGGGGAAACTGCTCTCTTCTGGCTTTGACCTACGTGGATGCACCTTCAACATCAAGGTGTCAGCTGCCCAGGCTGCAGCCGACGATGCTCCTACTATTATATTCCTTCCCGAGTACCACTTCCCTAAGCAGGAGTGTGAAATCACTGTCTCGGCTGGCAGATGGGAGATTAGCCATGATAACAGCCAGGGTACACTGCTTCAGGTCCTACGATGGTGGCATCCCGAAGGAGAGCAAACTTTGACAGTCAAGGGCCCGGTACGAAAGTACAATCTCGCCGAAGGCACCTCCGACGACGCAGGCTACTTGGAGCAGTGCGAAGCAGGAACTGGCCTGAGCTGCTGCATCATGTGAGGGTTGTTGATCTAAGCGCTCGTTGTAGCGACGACATTATAATGCTTTGAGATTTGCGGCGCATATCATCAGAGGCCATTGGGCAGGCCTGTCTGAGTGGAGTTATGGTTTCCTCCGTTCGGGTTTTGAGATGTTAGTTTGGCCTAAACAGACGATTTGAGCGTCATGTATCGACACGGACAGAATCCGTGCGCATACCAATCATCATTCATTCATTATATATAGCATGCAGTCTTTTGTCATATCATCTGACCTGAAGACGAGCTGACCAATCACGATGACATTAATTTGCGATGAGAAAATAAAAACCAAATATCTTTCGGCCTGGGCACCATTTGATCCAATGACTAGGTCCGCGATGGCGCATTAAGTGAAATAGTATCCATCGTCAGCACCTTGATGGCTCTGACGTGACAACCTTGATGGCCTACGACGATTTCATGATTTTTTTTTTTTTTTTTTTTTTTTTTTACCTCGGCTTCTATAAAATAGAGAGTCAGAAAGTTTCCAATGTAGATTATACCAGTTTTCTCATTTCTTCTGTTTGACATATTTCTTGCACCTATATTCTATACATCATTGACTCTGGACTATCTTTCTCATCATAATGGGGCGGCATCACACTACCAAGGCAAAGAAAAGTAAAAAGTCGAAAGACGTGATACCATCCAAGCCTTTACCTGTGACGCTCTTGTCTGGCTTTCTCGTGAGTTGGCGACATCTGCTCTACTGTGTGCCAGTCTGTTCTGGATGTTCCTGACAAGTCCTTTGCAGGGTTCAGGCAAGACAACGCTGCTACAGCACATTCTAAAGAGCGACCATGGGCTTCGCATAGCCGTTGTGGTGAATGATATTGGAGCGTATGTTTTACGGTGTTGTCTATTATTGGAAGAGTACTGAGATTTGTGTAGTATCAATGTCGATGCCTCTCTCATACAAAAGACTCATCACCTTACAAGGACTGATGAAAAGGTCATTGCGCTGCAGAATGGATGCATCTGCTGTACTCTGAGAGGAGATTTGCTAGAGGAGCTTGTGCGCATTTCTCAGCTCCAGCAGTTTGACTATATAATCATCGAAAGCAGTGGTATCAGCGAGCCAGAGCAGGTCGCTGAGACTTTTGATTCTCGTCTTGCGGAGCAGATGAGTCTCTTGACTGAAGGCGAAGGCACCGCTGACCTTGATGAAGACATGATTGAGGTTTTGAACAAACTGTAAGCTTGCGCACCGTCTCTAGTAGGCATTATAACTGATCTTGATGTAGGAAGAAGGCTGGAGGGCTGGAGAAGTTTGCCCGTTTGGACACAACGGTGACAGTTATCGATGCTTTCACGATCCTGAACGACTTTGATACGGCGGATATATTATCTAGTCGACGAGACGATGTCACCCTAGAAGATGAGAGAACTGTGTCTGATCTCATGGTTGATCAGATTGAGTTTGCCGATGTGATTATCTTGAACAAGATTGACATGGTACGACGTGGAGACGATAAGATCATACTGACGGATGACTGACTGATTGATTAGGTCAATGACGAGACGAAATCCCGGATACTCGACCTTGTTAAACAACTGAACCACCGTGCCAAGATTCTGGAGTCCAAGTATGGCAAAGTGGATGTCAAAGAGCTGGTTAACACCGGCCTCTTCAATCTCGATCATGCGCAAACCGGATATGGTTGGCTACAGGATTTGCATGACATGACTGTGCGCGAGGTATGTCTCCCATTTGATATTTGCTCCTGCTATATGAAGTTTTATGGGAAAGGCTGACGTAGATATTCTAGGTAAATGGCCGCAATGTGGTGACTCCTAAGCCGGAGACGGAAGAGTATAATGTGCAGAGCTTCATCTATTCGCGCTATCGGCCATTCCATCCAAGGCGGCTTTTTGCACTCTTGTATGACAAGTTTATCTTGCAGATGGAGCATGCTGAGGATGATGAGGACGAAGAGGAAGAGGACGAGGAAGAGGGAGACGAAAGACAATCTGACGGCGAGGATGCTGAGATGGTTGACTGTGAAGACAGTGCAAGCACCAGCTCGTCCACAGAAGACAAGTCAGATCCATCATCTCCTTCTCGCGGCCCCTCGACTCCTTCTCGCGGCCCCTCGACTCCTGAAACTGCGGTGTCTCCTCAAAGTGACAGCAAAGACACCAATGGTATGGACGTCGATCCCTTGATGATGCCCTCCAACGAAATCATTCTCGCCAATAAGCGCGCTCACCCAACCCTCACTCGGCTCTTCCGCTCCAAGGGCGAATTCCTCTTGGCCACGAGGCCTCACCGGGCCGGTGAATGGTCTCAAGCTGGTGCTATGCTCACTCTCACGGGTGGACGGTCGTGGTTCTGTACTTTGCCAGAAGAGGATTATACAACAGGAAGACCTGAGATAGATGCTCTAGTGAAGCATGACATTGCCAAGGGAGGTGAATGGGGAGACAGAAGAAATGAGATTGTCTTTATCGGAGAGGGATTGGACCATGATGGGTTGGAAGAGATTCTGGATGCATGTCTATTGACGGATGGCGAGTATGAAAAGTGGAAAGGAGTGATGAGGAAAGATGGGATAGAAGAGGAGAGGAGGAGGGAGATGCTGGAGGAGTTGTTTGAAGATGGATTTCCGGATTGGAGCGGAGATGGCGAAGAAGAGGGACACGAGGGACACAATCATTAAGGTGGGATGCCTTATTAAAAGTACATTGACATGGTCATTAAGACACGGATGTCTGAGAGATTCCACATAACTGGAGACATTAGCAAAAAGCCAAAAGAGGGTTTGCACCAAGAGGTCTGGAAAGGCGTTGATGATTAATCTGAGATCTCGAGATTGATATGATTATGGAGATTGTGTCTTGTCTTGGGGAGAGCTGGAGACTTCTAGAAAACCCCCCTGTCCAAGTGAGGCTGGGCATTACCACTCGCCACAACCGGCACAAATCACGCATCTGAGGCTGAGGAAACGGGGCCTAAAACCGGCACAAATAACGCAGCGCTGGGTATATAAGACTTGCGAGTTTTCTCGAGAGGATGAATGTTTTCTTTTCTTTATCACAAAACAAATAATCAAGTCTCTTTCAACTACTTCAACTACCATACCAAAATTTCCTCACTTTTTTTTAAACACCAACAATCTCTACCTATTCACCATGTCTGGCGGAAACTGCGGCTGTTCTTCTTCCTCCGACTGTAACTGCGGCTCTAGCTGTAAGTATCAGCGCCCTGAAGCCACCGATTTGGAGGGGATCTTGATTGCTAACTGGCGTATTGCACAGGCTCTTGCTCCGGCTGCCACTAAGAACTTGATGCTCGAGCACATGCATGCATCATTTGATGGATGAGAGAAATATTGCCAACTACAACCACTGGCCTGGTCTTTTCGGAATACACAACAAATACTTAGTAGCTAGCTAGCACCCTTCACAGTCAATGTATTACCATTAAACTGCAATTATCCGTCTTGTGCATGCTCCGTGAATTATGTTCGATCCATGTACAGTACAGTATACAGAGCATACATACATACACAGACCCAACAGGACCCTGTGTTCTGCAGCCAGGACTTCCCCGGATTTGGCCATTACGGGAGCCTACAGGGCCGCTGTGGAGTCTAATTTCCAGCGGCTTATGTCCCTGCTAGCTACTCCGTGCTCCGTATATACGCAGCAGGGCAAATCCCCCAAGTTCCCGGGGCCTCAGGCACATGATGGAGCTGCAAGGCACTTTAAAGCTTCCTGTCATGTTGTCAGGTACAGTACAGCACATCGCAGGGAGTCCGAGGTACCCCATACCCCTGCGTGAGCCCGTTTCCTCACCGCAACTCATGTACCCGGTACACAGCAGGCGGAGTGTCCACTGCCCGATTTGCATGTGATTGGAATCGATCAAGGCGACTCACGTGGCCAACCCGCACTCATCCGTTTGCCAGCAGGTGCCTGCCCTCGGCTCCTGCCAGAGCAATCAGGACGATTGCGGCCTGCTGACCATCGACTCTGGACTCTGTGAATTTCTCCCATACTCTCCTCTCCTCTTCTATCTGGCCTATTCAATATTTCTTCTCTGCGGTGCTTCATGTAAATTCTGCTCCAAAAACCCGCCTGCCTGCAGCCTGACGCCGGCTGCGCGACCAATGACGTTTTGGGCTGGCGCAGACGACCGGACTGCCTTAGATGGCTGCCATTGTGAGTCGCAATATTCCCTGTTTCTCCCTTGCTGGTATTCGTACTCGTACACGCCCATGGCTTCTTTCCCCCTGCGAGGCCTCGATTTCCTTGCGCCGCTCGCTCTGTTCTTTTTCCCACTCTGCGCGACTGCTTTCTGCTGCTCGTGGAATTGCTTTTCTTGCTTTTCCTCTTCTCCGTGCGCGCGCGCCGGTGCGAGACAGAGGATGCCCGCCATTGGATCGAACATCCCGTAACTTTATAGGGCTCGTTAGGGTGATGTCATGAAGACACGCAGCCTGGGCCTGTCTCTCGTCAGCTTTTCGTCGACGCCACGCCTCGAGCGCTGACCAGATGCCTCGCTGTCGTTACGTCGTCGAGTTGCTGCTATTACAGTTACAATTACCTAGTGCTTGCGCCTGTTTGTCGCCGCGCATCTGCTCGGGCTGCTACAACTCTTGCTGACCATCTGCCGCATTTCCCACTCGCAGGATCTTCCGTGGATCTCACAGCTCGGCCGGCCAATGTCTTCCCGTGACGACTCGTCTCTGGGCGCCTCGCCGCCAGCCTTTGACTCGCATCCAGCTCTCGGAGCTCCTCCTCCCCCGACATACGCTGCCTTCTCCCCGGTCACGCTCTCGGCCTCGACGCCCTCGAAGAACAGCCGTCGATCGACCGTCCTGGTTCATCAGAAGAGCCCGCTGCTCCTGGCCACGCCTCCGCAGATCACGCGCGCTCTCGCCTACAGTCACCCTTTCCTCCTCCCACTCAACACCTTTGTCGGGCTTCTAACATGGAGCACCGGAGACCCCTGGCAGAGCTTCCTATTGCTGTGCGCCTTCTGGGCTGTCGTCCTCTACGGCGATGTCGTGCTCATGCGGGCCGGCCCGATTGTTGTCTGCATGGCGCTGATAGCGGGCATGTACGGCCGGCGATATAGTCCCTTGAGCAGCAGTGGCTGGACCGAGCCATCACGAGTAACTAAGGATGCTGCCACGTCCAAGAAGGCGGTAGCCAATGGTGGTAACCATCTGGAGGAGACTCCAAATGGGAAGCAATCGAACCACTCTCGGGCTAGGTCGGAAATTACAAACACCAAACACCAGAAGACGTTGGATGAAATTGTCGATACACTCAAGGAGTTTACCGGTAGATGCAATGTCCTCATGGACCCTCTCCTCGAGATGACCGACTTTCTCAGCACTCAACGGACCCCGACCAGCGCAACCACCAGGCCAGCGCTCACGGCCATGTTTATGCGGCTCCTTATAGTGACTCCATTTTGGGTCGCTCTGACCATGTCACCGCTCAGGATCATTACTACTCGACGCGTTGTGCTCCTGGCAGGCTCCATTGTATTGACATGGCATGCCAGGGTGATGCGAGTTTCGAGAACCATTGTTTGGCGGAGCGCAACTGTTCGCAAGCTTGCCGGAGCTATTACTGGTCTCCGCTTTGAAAGCCCGCCAAAACCACCGCCTAGTAAGAACGGCACAAACGGAAAGGAATCACAGATGAGCAAGGCATCAGTTCTTAGCTCTTCCAGCTTGCAGGTAAACCGTCGACGAAAGGGTTCTTCAAATGATGCTAAAAGCGCCGGCGTCAAGTTCACTTTTATCATTTACGAAAATCAGCGACGATGGATCGGCCTGGGGTGGACAACTAATCTTTTCGCATACGAACGGCCTGCGTGGACAGATGAACACAACAACGCCGTACCACCGAGGGACGAGTTTGAGCTTCCCGAAGTCGAGGATGGAAGCCGTATGAGGTGGCGATGGGTAGAGAAGAGCAGATGGCGGGTAGATGGTGTGAGTGAGTCTGAAGAGCAGGGCACAGTGGATTATGATGGTCCCGATGGGAAGAATGGTTGGATATACTATGACAACAAGGTAATTGGACCCTGCCTCCCTCACCTCTCACCCTTTACCTTCACCGTGCTAACGTTGACCTCTTCAGTGGCAAAATGGTCGGCGGGGAATTGATGGATGGGGCCGTTGGACGCGTCGCAGAAAGTGGTATCGTGATGCCGAACTGGTGGAGGTGGACGAATCTCAGCTTCCCCACGAATTGGATGCTACCGAGTCTATTTCTACATCGCCGCCTCACACCACATCTTACAGCACCGCCAACGAGAAGATGCGTGCCGAGCCTCTAGTTTCCACCTCAGATGAAGACCAGGTTGCGGACGATTTGGGTACAAAGATTGCAGATGATACAATCTCACTACACTCGACAACATCATCGCGGTTCTGGCCCACTCTGAGAAGACGCACTACGGACCGTTCAGGGGATAGTCTCCGCCTGGACAGCCAGCGACAGGAGAAGCGGCGAAGTGGTAGTCAGAAGCCGAGGAGAACGAGCGACGTAGCTAGCGACATTGTCGGAGAGGATGACACGAGCTCTTTAAACATTTCGGTCGCGCTGGAGCTGCAAAAGCAGGGCAAAGACGGCGGGCAATGGGGGATCGGAGATGAAGCACGCATGAGTCTGGAATGAAAGGCGTTTGGGGTGCCATTGACTACCCGTGGATCAGCATTCACTATACAGGGCTGGCCTTTACTTATCTTGGGGGGTGTTTGCATGGAGACCTTTGTAACAACAATACTGTCGTAGTAGCATTGGCTAGCGGGTTTACTGGGATTTGGCGGGAGTCGTGGACGCGGCGTTGGGATAACCATGTTTCTGTGAAAGGATACTGGATTATTGCTTGTATAAATTACATACTTTTACTCTTTGTTTATTATTACTTTAGGCTAGTGTTAAGGGATAGATATTCCTAGGTGAAGTTGGCTGAAGCAAGTGATGATGGGATGTGACCAGCTGGCAGTCGATTACAGCTGGCTCGCAGTTCTCTCAAACAGGGCACTCCACTCTGTTTGGGTGACTGCTCGTTTTCCTATTCTTTCTTTTCGATTCTCTCTCTTCTTTCTGCTCGCACCGATTTTCTCTTCCTAACTCTCTCTCGTGTGCGGTTGAAAAGAGCGATTGGCTCTGCTACACCTACTAACCACTACAGTCGCGTCCAATCACTTCCAACCTTCCTTGACCAGTTTCTTCGGATTTTTTTTTTTTTTTCGAATGATAGAAGAAGAAAGTTAGAGAGCGAGCAAGAAAAAGGAAAAAGATGGCCGAACTTTCGGATATTGAAGAGGTGTGCTCGACTGGTGCGCTCGAACAGAATAGCGAGGAACAGCACGGAGAGAGCGCGATAATTGCCAGCACTATGAACTATCAATCTAGCCATGAAGGCCATGTTTTGAACTATGGAAAAGCAAAAAGAAAGGGACTTCTGCGTCAAGACTACGAGCTCCCGCAGCAGTGTCAGAACTCGCCCGTTTCGGCGACGACAATCCCACCCGCACTCCATTCATCATCGCCAGCTTCTTCTTCTTCTTCTTCTTCCTCTCGAACAATCACCCTTCCAGATAACGCCGCTCCATCTCACCGCGTCTCCTCCGACGAGACGGTGCAGATCGTTTCTCCTGTGGCGACTTCCGTTACGACTTTATCCCAGACCGAAAGCTCTGCCTGGTCACCCGTCTCCAGACCATCTCGCATTTACGGGATGGCCTCTGGAACTGCTTCCTCGGAAACTCTCGCCGGACACGATCATCTTGGCCGTATTCAGCGGCGGCGGCAGGGTCGGCTATATGCGCTGGAGGGAGTTCCGCAGGCGGCTAGGCAGCCGTTTTGGTGGATGGATTCGTCGGTGGTTGATTTACCTCGACATGGTGATGGCGATGGTGATGGTGAGGGAGATTGTTTGCTGGAATGCGCGGGTAGAGGAGGAAAGGAAGTGAAGATGCAGGAGATTCTTCAAACGGTGATGCATGGGGTTGTCTTGGCGTTGCAGAGCGGTGTTTCGTTGGGAGTCTTGACGCTTTTTGCGTGGATGGCGCTGTGGAATGATGAAGAAGGGGGTTTGACTGGTATACCCGGTGGAATGTATGCGTGGTGCTCTTTATTTTCCCATCTTTCTCTTGTGAAGAGAGGTTTAATGTGCTGACTATCGTCTAGGCTGCGCAACATACCCTCCCTGGCAACAACTTTGGTCCTCATCTTCTCGTCTGCTACGCTTCTCGTCCACGAAAAATACGTTCTCTCTCCAGTTGCATTGCTCTATCTCCAGGCGGCGATCCTTGCACTGACTACCGTTTCTGCAACGGCCATGTGGATGAATTGTGTCCAAGAAGATAATGCGATGCTGAAGTGTGTCTTGATAAGCTGTAGCATCTTGCTCTGGGGGACTTCTGGACTTGCTTTTCTCAGAGCGGTGGTGGTGTGGAAGATTACAAGTGCGAATGAAGTTGAAGTGTTGGGACAGAGAGGTGATGGGGGGATACGTGGGGGAAGATATGCAACATTTCAGGGGTCTGGATCTGAATGATGGGGTTTGTGGAATATTTTGAGGATGGAATTTGAGTTTGAAATGTAGTTTGTGTTAAATGTAGTCGGGAAATGAAGCTTGGGAGTTGGAGATGGAAAGGGGGAATATCTCACTGGCACACTCCAGATGGCTACATAGTAGTAGCTTGAATAGTTCCTTGCGCTACAAATACCTGTACTGTTGTTACTGATGTATATCCTGCTAGTTTCATCATCTCCAATCTCCATAATCTTGGGAAAATGTAGCCATTCGACATTAAAATAACATGCCCTTACTTGAGACCCCTACTCTTCCTCTCCAATGCTAACAATCGCCTCAGTACAGGATACGAAACATCAACCTCTTTCTAATCCATCGAGTAGCCTTGATGAAAGGTTTGCTCATCCCATCTCTCGCAACCCGGGCAATTCATCAAAACCACAACCTTGCCATCCAACCCCTGTTCCTTGACAAACGCATCAAACTCGGCCAGAAAATCATCCTTTGTAATCACAAACTTCTCCTCCTCCGCCATCTCTCTCAATCTCGGCCACATGACCGCAAACCACGGGTTCGCATGCTGCAGCACATCTCTCCACGCCTGGTGAGGATCTTTATGGGTCGAGACGCCGTAGTAAACTAGCTCTGCGTGCAGGTACGTGACGGCTCGCATCAGGTTGGCCACGTCAAAGGCGCGTTTGTCGCGGGTGATTTGGAGCTCGATGTCGCGGCCGAGTTTGGTGGCTAGCATGGAGGGATCCCAGCAGAGGGCCTGGGAGCGAAGCCAGTTGCCGAGATGGGTTTTGTAGGAGCCTCTGATCCAGCCGAGTTCGCTGATGGGGCGCGGCTCGGTGCTGTGTTGGAGGGTTCGTTGTTGAGGCATGTCGTTGTGGTTTGTGGTGAGAATGGTGGAATCAAGTACTTAGGGTTAGATATAGAACTTGATCTTTCTTGAGAAATTTGAGCTGAAATAGGATGTTGAATGGAGAGCGGAAGAAGACGAGGAGAAGGAAAAGTAAGGATGCAAAAGGATATATTTAAGAAGAGAGTTTAGCAGGCGTTCGCTTGGACTGACAATCTCCCACTCACGCATCTATTGTACAACATAAGAGCAGGCGAAAACTGTAAATCTTCAGTGTGCTTACAAAACGGGGCAAATATCCTTGATAAACAGACGGTGAAATGTGAAGCGAAAAGCCTAGCAGAGGCATGCCATGGCTACATGCATGTACATGACGATATTCCATCAAACGTGCCACCTGCAGGCAAACAATACAGAATCAACTGTTTGTTCGTCTTGTCATTGCCATTTAGTGCTCGGAAAACACATCTCCTATCTTGAGATCCCAGTTGTCTTCATCAGCCAGCTTTCTCATCACATCTGCCAAGCCATCACAATATCCGTCTACTTGCTCCGCATTCAGCTGTGCCGTATCCCACGAGGCAATGAAGAAGAGATTATCTCTATCCACCATAAAGGCGTTCCAAAAGAGTCCACTGTCAGTCAGATGTTAGTCTGATCGACTCACGTCCTACACCAGAGATGGGGATGCTCGTCAACTCACCAATCTGGCCAGTCATACCGCGCAACCGGCTCCAGAGTCTCAAAATCACTGCGAAATCCTCGAGATGCCGCTACTCCCATGCTTATATCCCACACAAACGCTTGTCGGAATGACGCATCCATGGCTACACTGCCTTCTTCTCGAAGCTCCTGTACCACCCTTTCCCATGGCACATGCTCATGGCGGCGAATCTGCTCTTGCTCAAGGACCATGCGCTGAATAAAGTCTACGAGCGTCTCTTCACGCTTTGCTTCAAACATGTTCAGGATCCATTCCACAGTCGGGCCATCGATGCTCATGGCAGGCGGAAGCGAGTTTGCTATCCAGTCCGGGACAAACGGCCATAAGCGAGCGCTTTCCCATGAGTTGAAGAGGGCGACTGATGATTTTGTCTGGAGAACATTGAATAGCACCAAAGCACATTTCGTGAATAGCACCGGTTCCAGGTTGTGTAGCTCACGCATTTTCGCCATGTTTGGCAGACGGACGATTCTGCTGCGGCGTGGAAACTGGAATTCGTCTGCTTTGCCTTGCCACTCTCCCTTCCAAATCTGGGCTCTCATGGCTTCGCGCTCGGTAGCGTAGAAGGAGCTTTTGTCGTTTCCAATCATCATTCCTGGAGATACTTGTTTGGGCCATAGGGCGGATTTGTAGCGCGAAATACCTCGAAGTCGCTGAACGTGGAATGAGACGGCTCTCTGCGCTGGTAGACTGTCTTGGTATTCCGTGAGCAAGCCTGCGAAAAGTCGATACGGTGTCTGCATAGGGACTATTATTTTGGGGTTGTGTATGAGCCGATCCAAGTCTCTATGCCAAGGCAAGAGAGTCAAGGCATCCGCTATGGAGTGGCTGTATGTTATACATAGGAGGTACTGCTCCGTCTCCTTAACCTTGATGATGGTGGCGCTGAACATGAACATGAGAGAGTGGGTATCCGCAGAGTCGTCTTCATAGATGTCTTTTGCCTCTTTCTCCGATCTCACCTCGACTTCACGCACTAGCTTTTGAAAGAGAGGCTGGCTATGGCGCACAACGGTATGGTAGAGCAATCCTTGATTGCCCAGAAGGACCGTTCGTAGAAGAGGTCTGGATGCTATCCATCCAAGCAGCCCATTGTAAATCTGTGAAATTTCGGCATTACGAATCCGAAAAGCAAGACGGATTCGATATGACTGTGGCCGTTGGCCGACAATCGTCCGATACATGGAAGCTCGGATGGGAATAACATCTTCGACATCGGATCCATCGAGACCAAATCTGTCGATTTGCTCTTGAGCAGCGGTTAGAATACTTTCTTGAACCTTATCCCCGAGCAATGGATCTTGGCTGGGGCTGTAATCTTGTCCTCTTTTGGGCATGGGGCTGTAGCCATCATCTGTGGGGTGGACTTGGATGATGCTTTTCTTTTCCATTTCAGTTCCAGCTCCAGCCAGCGCATCTCTACTGACCAAAAGCTTGGCCTGTTGCTCAATCGTAGAGTATTTACTCAAATCTTGAAGATAAAGCTGCCTTCCAAGTCCTCGGAGCACAGCGTCGCAGTATCGAAGCATCGTGATGCTGTCGGCCAAGCGAAAGATATCATCCGTCTTGCTGGGACGGACTCCTACCAGCTGATTCCATATTTCCCTCAGGCGCTCTTCTATTATCGAAACTTCATCTTTCTTCTCCTTCTCGGAGGCTTTGGCTTGGGTTGCCTGCCGTTGTTTTGTAACGATCTCAGCAAGAATAGCTCTCTTGGGCTTTCCAATGGAGGTGACTGGGACGCTTTCAATACCCAGCTCTTCAAGCGTGTATACTGCATCGAGTGTATACTGAGGACCTAAAAGCCTTGCCTTTTCTACGACTTTTACTTTAGAAGCCTCTGAAGAGAGCTTGGCAATAGCGACTGGGACTTGGCCCGCAATATCATCTGGGACACCAACAACTAGTGTCTGTACATCTCATTAGCTGGGGTTGTCTCGATAAACCAACAATAATGGAAGATAAAAGTCCTACTTGAAGAAGACCGGGGATTTCAGATAACGCAGACTCAATCTTCAAAGGATTGATATTCTCTCCTCCTCGAATTATCAAATCGTTGTACCGTCCAAGGATATAGACCACCCCCTGGTCATCGATCATGGCTTGGTCCCCTGTCTTGAGCCACCGTCCCGATTCGTCATTGTAGAACCGTTCATCTCCTGGCTCATTCTCGGCATCGCCGAAGTAATTGTGTATGATTGAGGTACCAGAAATATGGAGCTCTCCAACTTGCATCCGCGAGAGCACCAGTCGGGTTCCTGGACGGCAAACACGCACCGCCGCTCCGGGAAGAACCTTGCCAACTCCAGCATGATATCCATCCACAAGCATCTCATCTTGCCGGGACCAGCTAATAATTGGTGCGCCCTCAGTCATCCCATACGCCTGAATAGCATCACGCGCCCCAAGCCCCTCTCTGCAGAGGCGCATGTGCTCCGGCCCAATCATGGTGCCTGAAATCGAGACAATGGACAGGCTCAGGTCCCGTGAGCTCGGGAACGAGCCGTGGGACAAGAGAGCCCGAACAAGGGTTGGCGTGGCCGACATGACGGTGCACTTCTCCTGAACCAAGGCCGTGAGCGTGGCGTCAATGTGGAAAGACTTGGCCGCGAATACGACGGTGCCGCCGTGTCGCCACGCACGAAGCGCGTTGTTGATGGCGAAGACATGGCACACAGGCGTGTGGACGAGCCAGCGGTCGACAAAAGTCGGGTCGGCGTTGGCATCATAGTTGTTGGTCTGAGACACCAGGTTGCGGTTTGTGTGAGGGCATCCCTTGGGCTTGCCCGTCGTTCCACTCGTGAAGACAATAAGAGCGGGAGTGTTTCCGTTGGCTCGGCGCGGTCCTTGATCGTCGTCTGTGTCACCAAGACCCTCCAGCCCCTGAAAGGCGAAATCCCGAGCCAGGAGCTGGCTGAGGCTGATCCAGCCATCAACAGAGCCACTCCCACAGTGGACGCGGAGGAGGGGATGTCGAGGCCTGGAAAGCTCTCTATCCAGAAGCGTCGCGGCGTCTGTGTCCTGAACCACCAGCACGCGCGGTGTGATGGACTCGAGCATCAGACGAATGTCGTCCGTCACACGAGGGTCAATAGGGACGAAGACAGCCCCGATCTTGACACAGGCCCAGAGCAAGAAGCCCCATTCCGCAGAGTTCCAAAGCACAGCGGCGACATGCATGCCAGCACCAACTCCCAGCTTCTCCAGAGTGTCAGCCAGATGCTCAGCGCGGTCCCGGAGCTTTCCATACGAGCATCTGAGACACTCCGATCGCGCAGTCGAGTTTGCATCTTCCGATACGTGGTTGGCATCTGTAGGCTGCCATAGAGAGACTATTGCTTCTCTGTCGGGATGGGCGGAGGCTGTGACCGCAAAGATATCCCAGAGATCCTGATCGAGATCAGAGAGGGGTTCGCCATGAATCTCCGCGATGATAGTGTCAGAGATGGTGTTTTCATTCATCTGGTCGGCCATTTTGAGATTCTTTTCTTATTATTTCTTCTTTTTCTCGGGTATTTTAATGGGATCGATTGTCAGTCCGTTTGAAAGGCGCAAAGGGTAATCTGCAGTATTAAGTTGAGAAGTTGACCATGGGTCAATAGAATATCTAATCCAGTTTGTTTAATCGAAGGATGAGAGTAAAGGGAAATCAAGTTGTTGAGCATATGCTTCTCTGCCTCCATCCTTTTATCTTGTCTACACAAGCCGTCATCGTTCCTATCCCGTATAGCAGACTCGTCCAGGCGCTGTGTGCCAAACAATTGCGAAGCAGTTTCACCTTTGTTCATTAGCCTGGGAGCCTAAAGCACATTCGATCAACCGTGCAGCTGTTGGTTGATGCTCATCGTATCGATTTGTGATACAGAGCCCGCGTCTCCCCAATGACATAACCAGGAAAACGCCACTCGCCCTGGCAGTGAGCCGAACAGAAGCTGTGCCTGATGTAGTACGCAATGTGAGTACCGGCAAGCAGCGTATTCCTCCAAGACATTGGATCCAACACGGCGTATTGCTGAATCTCCACGGCAAGTCGGACAGGGGGCGGGTTCGCGCTGCTGCCTGTGCTGTGACTTGCTTCGCACAAGGTCCAAAATAAGCTCTCTGGAGTATGAGTTGTTGGTCCGGAGTTACACACATCTGGGATGTGTCTAAGACTCTAAATTCGAGAGCACGGTCTGTTTGCTGCTGACGTGCTCCGCCCCTCGCTGGCAAAGTCAACATTCGCTTGGTATCCAATCTATTTCACCGCTGGATTCAGTCGAACCTGGGATCAACCATGTAAGTCTATGCAAGATCCGCAGGCTGCTTCCGTATCGTAGCGAAGATTGACGGATGAAATAAAGACACGAGTAAAAGTGCGCTTGCTCATGACATCAGAGAGTGACGCGTCAACATCTCGGAAACTAGACAAGAGCGAGCCTGAAGGAGCAGACCCGAAGGATTAAATCTCAAGCCTTGTTCACTTACACTGTCTGGATAAAGACGCCAGCTTCGTCAACAGGATGGAGGATGCAAGAGCCTCCATCTACCGTGACTAAAACGCGCGAGACGGTCTCTCCCGTCGAGCCTTTTCGTCCAAGCAGTAGTGACAAAAACTGGTTGGGAGGGCTACTTTTGTCAAGTAGCCCAAGAACCAACGCCATGATCCTCCTTGATCTGCGAATACGACTTGTACCATGTGATTGAGAAACGCACGTCTGATCCCACTCTTCCAAGTCGTGTCTCGAGTGGTTGCATATCGTAATATCCTCATGTTGCTCATGCGTAAAGAAGCACCACCCATTGGCTCCAGACTCCTGCAGCTAACCACGTCGGTGCGGTATTTCCCGGCACAAAGGAAGCTCTTCGTCGGATATCTGCTTCCTCCACACATGTCGGTGCGCAAGGGCAGCATCCGATCGGCGTTGAGCTATCTGAGCAGCACGATCCTGTACGGTTGCGAGACATACAGCTGTCAGCATCACTTCCATCCTATCTTGGCTGCTGAAAGACGCAGGGGATATCGTTATTGGGTGTGACTGCATACTGCAGAGAGGAACAGCGGTAAACATAGCATCATCGTGGGTCGACGCAGGAGGTCACTGTCGAAAGAGGGTATTGCCAAGTTGGCTGGGAGCAGGCGTGTCAGAGGTTGCCTTTTTTTTGTGGTCCTAGCAATCTATTATTATACTATTCCATCGTAATCAAAAACCGACAGCTGGACGTCTTCAGTCAATGAGAGCTTCCCTCAGGCCCTGGCTGACGCGCCCAGAAGTTCCACAACAGAGAACAGGAACACGAAGAAGAAGAAACTATCGATATTATTCGGTCCTATGTATGCAGGGTATTTAGGTAAATGAATTTGTGAAACACACCTTGACCAGAAGTGCTGTGACGTTTATGAAAAAAAAAAAAAAAACATAGGGAGACCCATTGTACTCGTGTGTTTGTCTGGATACCACGAGCTAGGTACCGCACACAACCTGGGCGAATTCCAATGCTGCAGACAGGTCCACGTAATAGCTGCCAGACAATCAATCAATTGCTTGGATATGCCACTAGCGTTCCTTGGCCTGAAATGACGTGGAGGCTTCATTGGACTGGCTCAGAAATAGAGTCATAGTTCTTTGTGTTGTCCTAGCACACCAAAGCTTTCCATATCATATAAAATCTAAGACTATTTACTTTTGGCTTGATGCTCTGTGTAAGATCATTAGCGATGTCTGAATCCTTTGATACTAGATTTTTAGTGCTCTATTTCTTCGTTCTGCTTCTCAGCTCTTACATATATCATTGTATATATAAGCAGGTCCACCAATGTCGAGTTTCACGTACCAAAGGCTGCAAAGATGCACAATCAAAGGCCCCTGTTAAAGATCCCTTCATTGGATTTGACTTCATTTACGATTGTCTATTTGCAAAACCCGTCGAAAAATACCTCGATTCTACGTACAAGACCTTCCAACAGCTAGGGTCCACATACGTATACAGACGATGGACATGGGAGGCCGTCTACACACGCGACAGCAGAAACATCAAGCATGTTCTCGCCTATGGCTTTGACGATTTCAAGATCCCTCGTCTGCGAGTCAATGCAATCATAGGGCTTCTCGGAAGCGGCATCTTCACGCTGAACGGGAACTCGTGGTCGCATGCTCGAGGAGTTTTGCGGCCCTGCTTCTCGAAGCAGAACAAAGAGAGCATAGTCAACATGCTCGAGACTCATTTCCAGGCTCTGCTAAGGAGAATCCCGAATGACGGAAGTACAGTCGATCTACAACCCCTGTTTTTCTGGCTCACCATGGACTTTGCGACAGACTTCCTCATGGGCCATTCGACACGCGTCCTCGACCGCGTATCGAGCCATGCAAAAGAAAAGCAGTTTGTGGACGATTACTTGACGTGCTCTACGGAGATTGTCAGGAAAATGCAGCTCGGCCCCCTCCAAATGTTTTCGATCAATTTCGCCGCCATGAGAGCACGAAGTCGCGTGTATCGATATATCGACGATTTCATCAGCGCTTCCTTGGACAGCGAGGACGAGAGCGAATCTACAAATATGGGTTGCAATGTTCTCCAGTGCCTGGCAGCGGTGACGGCGGATCGGAAGCAGCTTAGGGATCAAATTCTCCATATCTTGGTTGCGAGTCGCGACACCACAGCCTGTTTGCTGAGCAACCTGTTTTTCGTCCTAGCCAAGAAGCCGCACATCTACGACAAGCTGAGAAAGGAAGTGATTTCGATTGCGGGCGTTGAGACTGCAACAAGCAGCCAGCTGAACAGCATGGAGTATCTAAAGTGGTGTGTCCAAGAGTGTAAGTCAAGACCTAGCCTTCTCCGTAACTGTCGTTTAGTTAACCGCAGCGAAGCATTGCGACTCCATCCCGTGATTCCGACAAATTCTCGAGAAGCGACCAAAGATACCGTCCTACCATACGGCGGTGGTGAAGATGGCAATTCGCCTCTTCTCATCAAGAAGGGAAATCTCGTCATGTACAACATCTATGCTATGCATCGAGACGCTCAAGTATTCGGGCCCGATCCTGAAGAATTCGTGCCTGAAAGATGGAATGGCTTGAGGCCAGGTTGGAACTATCTACCTTTCAATGGCGGACCACGAATCTGCATTGGTCGTAAGCAATCCAAGGCTTTCAAACAGTCTGACGTATTCTAACGCGTCAACATAGAAAAATTTGCGCTCCTCGAAACATATTACCTGGTGTCAAGAATGGCACAGACATTCGAAACGATGACGGGCGATGATGCAGAATGGGTGGAGCTTTATGCTCTTGCCACTACATGCAAAAATGGCGTGAAAGTTGGCCTGAAGAGGCCTTGACTGGTATCAATTACACGGTTTTGGTTGAACTGGCGTTTACGCATTCGATTCTTGGTATCATACAATGGTCTGGTGTCTAAGGTGTAAAGAGATAAGTTTTGTTTTATTTTGTTTTAACCTGCACACTTTGTGAGGATTTGGAAAATCCTACCTGATAATAAGCCCGAATTTTTTCTTTGTATGTAGAAAATAGATCTTGTTGAAGATTGTCGAGCAAAGAGACCGGGCGTTTTAATCCGTTTTCCACATGAGATTAGGGCTGATGATGAGGCTATCGCGAAATACGATTCTAAGTCAACGACACAAATTTTATTCAAGACTGTTCTATAATATAGCTATAAGCGGTTTAGAAGATCAGAAAAAGAAGAAAACTAAATATCCGAACGCGTGCGACAAATTTAACTAACGACCCCCAATTCTACAATTCACCCATGAATGAACGTGGTATACCCAATCTAGCCAAAATTCCATCTACTTCAGTAACGCATAGACCATCGTAGGCTCGTAATCTCATAACTTCGTCGACCATATGTTTTATAGAGGACGCAACCAGCTTTGGTATGGAGGTCCCTCTCCCCGTTGATGCACTCAGTTGTCATCATCCGCCAGCGTGGGTTTCCGTCGAAACATTCGCGAAAACATGCCTCTTATGCCACGAGGTTCGTCCTCAGGCTCGCTTTCGGGCTTTAGGCTAGCGCGTTCGTCCTCGTCGTCCTCGTAAATGTCGACGTAGAGATCATCATAGCGGTCGTCATATGCAATAATCTCGACGTCGAATTCGGCTTTGGTGCAACCAGGTTCGATGGGGATCCATTCAGCCAGTTCCTGATCTTGGCGGCTGACCCTTTTATCAAGATAAATGGTCTTGGGCCTCCACGCGCCGCCTTCTTCGGCTATCCATTTCATCTTGATCGACCATCGATCATCGTCCACCTTCTCCATATGCTCGTCTTTGATTCCATGGGTCCAGAGTCTCCCCTGAGTCTTCCCTTCGTAGAAGAATACATTCTCAGGGTCCCAGATCATGGCATCCTGGGCCAAAGTGATGAGCAAGTGTTGCTTCAGCATCAGTTCTTTGGCCTTGCCCAGGATGACAGTATTTCTGCAGCGCTCTTTGCCAATCCTGAAAAAGAAGCCATCGTAGGTGTCGGGGTTTGGTACGAGTTTGATCTGGATCGATGGCTTCTTGAACCAAAGGAGTCGTCGGAGCAATAGATGGGAGAATGTCCTGCATTTGCTGAACTTGCGTCTGACAGCTTCGCGTTCAGCTTTACCGCGGTTGACCACTTTCTCCATCCACTTGAATTCTTCTCTCAAACTGCGCTTGTGACGCGCAGCATCTTCGATCGCGTCTTCCACCACATCTTCGAGGCACTCTTTCATGTCCATGTAGAGTTCAGCGTGACTATCCAATATGCGCCTGAGGTGATGGAAGCTGCCTCTCGTTCCCTTTAGGGCAACTGCGATCAACTCGCTGCGGTACCTCTCAAGCTCCAGGAGTATGAGGTCCAACCGCTCTTTTCGACTTTGGCAGAAATCGACATTGGTTGCCAAAGATTGGTCTCTGAACTGCTCAATTTGGTTGAGCTTCAAAAAATCTCGGACCCTCGAGTTGATCTTTGGCCATAGCGGCCTACTGCTATTTCCGCAGAACTCCTCGCCGACATCATAAAGGAGTTTCTCTATCGGTCTCAGTCAGCAAAGGCTGTGGAAAAAAAAAATGCAAAAAAGCCACGACAGCAGCTTCATGGTATTGGTACGGACCTTCATCCTCTGTGTCGGCTATAGTCTGTGAGCGATCTGAATCGCCAATTTCCTGGTCCATTTCCGCAGGTGGCACTTGGACAAGCATTATGGATTGGTATAGAACTTTGCCTGATCTGTCGCCCGGAAGATATCAAGAATGGGATTCGGGGACTAGACAGTCGAACAGTATAAAGAATACAGGAGCTTTAGGTAGTCACGTTATACTGGAATCGGCAAAGATATAATAGATGATGTGCATAGGAAATATTCCTGATGATTTGGATACGAAGAAGAAATCAAGGGGGGCTACTCCCTCTTTATAGTTGGACAAGCTGCGTGTAAAAGAAACTGTTGAGTGGAAATCTCCTGCCATTTCACAAACTCTTGTTGGCCGAACTTAAGATTTATATTCCAAGAAGCTTTGAGCAAGCTTTGAGAGCTTCACTAGCCTTGATAAGATGTATCCGGTAACTATAAACCATGACTCCGTAGGCATATGACGACTGTCGTTAGATTACACCAAGCAAAGAAAGCAGTCGTGGGTGGATAGATAGGTATTGAGGCATATTCATAATAGTACATAGCGAGAGTATTTCTTCGAGACAGATTGCTACAAATGGCCCTTTCTCGGCCATATAAGATAGTGGCTTAGATAGTAATGTATATTTAATCATGAAGTCTAAAGTCTATAGCAATCGAACTCTTCCAACCAGGACCAACAGCTCAACGGTTGATCCCGTATCGCAACTTTAAGTTCCAGCTAATAGCTATTGCCCTTAGATAGCATAGCGTTCGTGGCCATGAAAAATTCCAGAAAAGCAAAATATCCTTAATGTTGAAACTTGTATTCATTCGTGCTTTCGGATAAACCCCAAATCATCACCAGTGCTTGAATAAGTGCGGCGCTCAAGACTGATCAGATCAAGGATGTAAATACTTACATACCACGTAGCCTATTGGCAAACGACGTGCCGTAGCTTCTCCCTTTATTCTCATTCGGGCCGGCTTTGAGCCAAAGTTACGCCATCGTCATAGAAATTTAGGTTTGTGTTCAATAATTGAACCTTCGAATCAGTGATATACTGCTGGACCATCTGTCAAGTGAGCGTCAGAGCTTTCGGCAAATAGTCAATATTAGAACATTTGTATGAAGGCCGATTAGGGATCACGTAGAATAGCGAGGTCCCCGATGGCCTACGAGTCATTCAGCTGGCGGTTTGGCTGTGAGGTCATAGGATAGTGCATACATGTATACAACAGGTCACAGCAGAGGGGTTGTTGGGAAGAATTGCCCAGCCACCAACTAATTAATCTAAGGTAAAATACGTATTAATCCCCTGTATAGCGGCTTCATCCGTATACGCATATGTATGTGCTCCCTGTAATTGCCACCGGATACTGTATATTCTCATTGTTCATGGCTTTGCAGTTGTGGCTTCCCATCAAACAAGTGATGTCACGCGAGTATCTGCTGCCTCAATTGAACATATCAGTACTTCCAATCTAAACCGCCCCCCAACAATGGGGCTTATAAAAGGTTGATTGTGTACTTCCACAATAATACCTTAACTCATCATTTTCTATCACATTTTCTATCACAAATACATGTACGTATCACCGTTCCTGAAATGACAGACTCAGCCTTGATAGATGATGGCGTCAACATTATCAACCATGCTTCTTTGGGCGCAAGGGTGGCTATTGCGCGATTCCTATTTAGTCATTGGTGATGGCAAAGTTGAACATGGCTTGACGATTTTAGTTGTAGGGCTGTCTTTTTTGGGGCTCCTCTCTTCTCCCTGTCGGCTACCTCTTGTTGAAGACAATCTTGTCTCGTTTCAACGACAGACAAGAAGTGAAACCACTTCCATCTATACTGTAGACCACCCTTGATCTCCCGGTGATACTCGTGCACGGCAAAGCAAAGATGCCCATTCTGGAAGTGGCTAGCACGCATCTGCACGTTTATGCCGGCGATTGAGTCATGCCTCAACTTGCTCGTCCTGCAGATGGATGTTGCTGCTGCCTGCAATATGGAGCACGTTTCTGTTCCGATGACCCTTTGCCGTATTCAACGGGTTCAAGTTCATGTGCCGAGACACAAGGCATATTCTACAACCTATGCTCTAGTACATTCATGTAATAGACATCACACGAAACAAAACCTCATATATACCTACAAAGCCAAGGGGAAAATCTCCAATCACTCGATCTAAAGATCACCTAACCCGAAAAAAGCATCTCTAATGCGCCCTTATTACGTAGCATCTGCGAGATTTTGTATCCTCCGTAGAATTCGTGCCTGTGTGTACATGAAACGCAGACACTGTCGCAGCAATTGGTGGGGGAGGGGAAAGATGGGACCGTTTTGCTGACCCAGAAAAAAATTAAGAGGAAAAAAAAAAAAAAAAAAAAAAAAAAAAAAAAATACCCATCGGGAGGCGCCGAAAGCATGTGTGAAGCGGATTTCTTGCGCCGGTGATTGCCTCTATATCTTGCTGCTGTTCCTCCTCCTCCTCTTCTTCCCTTTTCTCTTCCTCTTGGGCATCCTGCTTATCCCGTCTCGCTCCCGTGGTCACCGGCCTCGTCAAGAATCCGTCCATCTCGAACACTTTTGTTCCAGATTTCACTATTTGATACCCCCTCGTTGACAAAAAAAAAAACCCCCCCCGTCAAAATGGTTGAGAAGCTTTACGTTACTTACAACGATGTGCGATAAGCCCTTACACTCGACAACCCGCCGCCTTGTTTCTGCGATAACAAGAAACTGACTTGAATCCCCTCGCAACAGGTCCACAAGCTGTGCCAGCAGGCCGCTACCAAGATCCTCGATGAGTTCAAGCCGCAGCTCATAATCGCCATCGGCGGCGGCGGCTACGTCCCTGCGCGAATCCTGCGCTCGTTCCTCAAGCGCCCCGGCTCCCCCAACATCCCCATCCAGGCCATCGGCCTCTCCCTGTACGAGTCTCTGGGCGACGACACCCAGGTCGAGGAGATTGGCACAAAGGTCACCCGCACTCAGTGGCTCGATCTCACCGCCCTGGGCGAGATGGCGAACCTCGTTGGCAAGCGAGTTCTGATCGTGGATGAGGTCGACGATACCCGGACAACGCTCGAGTATGCCGTCAAGGAGCTTGAGAAGGATGTCGAGCTTGCTCGCCAGAGACTTGGCCCCGAGACGCCCAAGGCTGAGTTTAGCATCTTTGTTCTCCACGTAGGTTTTTTTTTTTTTTTTCAACCGAGGTAATATGGTCAAAAGAATAGGATTTGCTGACACCCTTCCAGAACAAGAACAAGGACAAGAAGGGCCAGCTGCCCGATGACATGGTCACCAACCGATACTTGGCTGCCGTCACCTGCGGCGATGAGTGGATCAACTATCCCTGGGAGGCTATCGACATCGAGGAGCACGACCGTCTTGCCGCCCTGAAGAAATAGAATGCGCTTTGCCGTCAGCCCTGCGAATACGTAAAATTGAAAAATAGAGCAAAAAAATAATAATACATACGATTCCATGAATATTGCTACTCTCCTCTCTGTTCTAAGCCTGCTCTCTTTAATGTCTATTTCAATGATACAAGATGCTGGATTCTATACATGATGCCCCATGCCACACCCCTTGGAATTGAATGACTTATACAATATCCCGCCTGATGAAACTCCGACTTGAACTCTATTCTTCTTCTTTCTTCTTTATTTTCTTCATCTTTCAGCCACCCAATGTTCCTTCTCGCTGGTGCCGCTCCTTGAGTCGCTTCTCCTGCTTCATGAACTCGCGAATGCCAACCGGAACGTTCTGAAAGGCCTCTTCATCCCACCTATCCTTGGTGAGGTCGCCCGCCCAAGCAGCATCCGATCGACCGCCATCAGCATCCATAGTACGGCCTCCAGCCTTTAATCGCGCTTTCGCCTCGGCCTTGGTCGCCGACCACTCTTCCAAGTCTTCTCGGTAGCGATCCCACACGCAGTTGACGCACCCGCTCATGCAGCAGTTGTCGGGCTCTTCCGGGCGTGGGGGTATTAGGATGCCGGCGACGTATGTGGATTTTGCTTTCTTCATGGCAAGGCGATCCGCTTCTTCTGCGGGGCCCAGGAGACGAGAGCCAAAGACGACACGCGCTCTTGCTTCTGGGGATTCTAGCGGTTGTGACTGTTGAGATGGCAGCGTAGAGAAGGTCTTGGGAGTAGTATCTTGAGGTTTCTGGGTTGTTGGGTCCTTGTGGACGGAGCTAGGCGCTCTCTTAAGGGTCGCAATAGGCGAGTATAGCGTAGGATTTTCGAAGATAGTTTGGTAGTATGCTCCAAGAGGCGTTCTTTGCGGCCACTGCTCCTCTGTGGCTGCTTCGGTGACGCTGGCAAAGCATCGTCGACAGCATTTCCCCTGCGACAAAGCCGCGCCGGGTCGCACAAGCCTCAGCCGCGATACGAAGTTTCTTGACGCCGACATTGCGATTGTTTCGGTAGCGTTGGAGAATTGCGCTGCGGCAGAGGCGAGGCGAGGCGAGGCGAGGCGCAAGGCCAGATTTATAGCAGCCGGCGAGAAACCGGATGGGAGCGAGGCCTTGATCCGGAATTCGCACTTCGGCTTCGCAGAGCTTTTGTGGGGGGCAATTCGGACGTCATCGGGCAAACCGGCATTTGTCTCTCAACAGCCGCACGTGATGGCTTCGGAGCCGAGTCGAGCTTCATTTTCAGTCTCGCACCGGCATCTGTCGATAGAAGGACGAGATAGATACGGGAAAAAAAAAGATTAAGCTCACCTATGCAATGGCCCTGTCATTTTTTCGTTGCTGACGAAATAATAGCAGTAAGAAGAAACCAGAAACCCGCATCGTCTGATTTCATCCTCTTGTTCTTGGAGCTGCACAGTGCCGAACTCAAGCGCTACCGCCTACCGCTTCGGTCCAAGCCCGCCTTGTTTAGCTGCAGCTTGCTGTGACGCGCTCCATTCAGTCAAAAACACCATCCCGCATCTCCAAGCTGTTCATACAGGCACTCGCATCTCTTGAATTTTTTTTTTCCCTTCATTTCTCTCAGTCAGTTTCTTTAAATCCAACATACGCCTTTCCCCCCGTTGCATGGTTTCACCGCCCACCGCCCCCTGTTTTTTCAGCAATGGATGGGCCTGCGTCAAAGAGACGCCGGGTCTCACCTATTAATTTGTCTGTCAACATTGGCAGCAGCAGCGACGCGACTCCAACATCTCCAGAGCCCGCAAGAGTCCGAGCCAATCGCCTTGCAAACGCTGCACAGCCAAAAATCGGCGGAGTGCGTCCTCAGCCACGGACTCTAGACAATGCACAATCTGCGCCACCAACAGGCCTACCAAAGGGGCCCTCTACAAGCGACGAAGACGCACGAGAAGCTGTCGACAAATCCGCCAACGTGACCACAGCGGCAGTCGGTGGTCCAGCGCAAGAGGACAAGGAAGCTTCGCTAGGCCCTAGGTCATTACCGTTGTCAGAACAAGCCGAGAGCAGCTTGGCGGGAATACCTACCAGATCGCCTTTCAAACCGAGGCCACGACCATTGCCGCCGCCTGCGCCGGAAGGAGACGATGAGGCCGATTCATTCTTGGGAAGAAGACAGCGACGATCACCAAATAGCGGTCGACCCATTTCCCACCCAGAACCCGAGTTGCCGCCGTCTGCCCCCGATGCCGTCTCTTTCAAACCACCAAAGGGCATACACAGCAGTCCATCGCGATGGAGAGACAAGCCAAGGCCGAAAAAAACCTCGCCTTTGAAAACCTCCTCGAGCCACCCCCCCGTGAAACCCAGCAGCAAAGCTGTGTTGCTGATGCATAGCTTCCAATATCCTCCAAGGGATGGCGATAGCAATCCACAAGAGAACCCTCTACACGAGAAAGCCCATCCCGCTCGTCAAGTCGGCGTGTTTGATCCGAATAGAGACAAGAAGAAGGAAATAGAGGCCCTTGACGAAGAGATTGCAAAATTGAAGCAGGATCTGCAGATAGTAAGCAAAGAGAACGACAGAATACGGCTAATGCAGTCTTCTGGTCGCATCCTTAGCTTTGCAGACGAGGAAGAGGTGTTTGACGTGGTGCAACGACATCTCATCGACTCCGAGGCAAAACCTCCACCGCCTCCGTCACAACAATTGTTGAGAGCGGCATTGAATCCTACGGCGCTGCTGCCTTTTGGGAGGGCGACTCTAGTTGTCGCCACGACAGACGATCAGGTCAACATTGCCGACATCAAATCTCACCATCCCGTAAGGATGACGGCCGAGGAAGAGTTGCCATATCTGCAACTATTCAGCCCATTCGAGGTCACGTCAACAATGGCTGTCTTGCATGCGGACGGGGACCAGCCCTTGCGGCAGCGACGTGTCATGACGTTCCGATCGAAAGACACACCTGGACTCTTTACTTCCAAGATTGAGATGGTGGTAAATGCCGCCAGCTCTAGCATTTTGGAACTCAAGGTGCACTCCCTCGAGCCTGCAGCAAGAGCCGAGCTGGGGCCTTTCGTCACTAAGATATGCGAGGGCGACTGCAACAGAAGCATGCAGCGCAACATAGGGATACTATCATGGGCCATGGGCGAATGGTACCAGGCGGCAGTGCAAAGAGCACAACTGTGGTCCAAGCTAGACCGGGAGCTGGCTTCCAAGGGAGAGTTTTTGCAAGCTGTTGCCGAGGCGCGGAGGAAAAAGCCATTGCGAAGAACAGCTGAGGAGATGGAAGACGGTAGCAAGGAGCAGTCAACATCCGCGGCATCCTTTAAAAAGGCTGAGTTGGTTCATTTCATGGGCCAGCAAGCATTCGAGTTTAACATCCCATCAAAGAAGCGGTCGGACCCTACATCGTCTGTGCGGTTGGAGTGGAAAATTGACTTTGATTGGATTGGAGAGGCGCAAAACAAGGTGACTGTCATGATTGGCGTCCCCGGAAAGTGTAAGAGTTCCACTGCCCTGTTCCACCTTCGAGGCTACATGCTAACACATCTATTGGCGTAGGGCGCAGAGCTGATCAGCGCGGTGTGTTGGGAAAACTCCCAAAGCTGTTTGAGGATCTTGTTGAGGGGGGGCAGGACCCATCTCTCGCGGTTAAAACGATTGTGGCATTAGTTGTAGGAGAGCAGTGAGGCGCGTCTGTGTTGGGCGATGTGCTATCAAGGGACACCGCGTAGAAGAGATGTTTCAATCTAGTGGAAGATGAGCACTTGACGTGATTCCATCTCGTCAATGGCAAGAATAGCGAGTGTGAAGCGTGAAGATGAAAAAAACACTACTTGATTTGATCCCAGAGTGATATTGCACATGCCTATTTTTACATTTTGTTTATCCCTCGTCCAATTGCGCCGCGTATGCCACGATTTAGTCCACGTCAACGCCGAGCTTCCTGAGATCGACCTTGGCCAGCTCAATCTCCGCCATCAGCTCCTTGTGCGCCGCGGGAACATCGTTGAACGTGAAGACGCCCCAGCCGAGACGGAAGAGTAGGAACGCGCCGAAGGAAATGAGGGCCCAGAAGGGGAGCTATAGCGTTGCAAAGGAACAGAGGTTAGTTGCAAGTTCAAGGGACTCGGACGGGGGATATTGTTTTCGAGTAGCGACGCACCACTGGGACGATTTCTTGCTGGATGAGAGGAGGGAGGGGGATGAGCTCCAGGAAGAGAGCAAAGTAGAGCTATTTCGAGCAACAATTAGCAAAAAGAAGAAAAAGAAAAGCTTCGTTTCGTTTCGTTTCGCGGTTCAAAAGCCAGGCCTTGGGAGACAGAAGGGGGGGTGATTTTCGTACAGAGGAGACCAAGAGGCCAATGGAGATGGTCTGCTGCGCGCGGGTCATGATGACGACAGAGGTTCAGGCTTCGCAGCGAGTTGGTTTCGCGAAAACGGCAGAATAAATGAGCGTGAGGGTTTCGGGTCTGCGATGCGTGGGAATTGTGAGCCCCCTTTGCGAGATGAACAAGGTCCAAGGATGAAATTCCGCGATCTAACAGGTGGCGCCTCGGCCGAGTTTGGAGCTTAGGCTTGCAGTGGGCTTAGTGCAGTACAGGCGCTGGGCTTGGGCTTACACTTACAGCAGGGAGACGCGTTGAAAGGGCGCTGGAATTGCCCTGTAAATTTCAGAGGGGGTGACTAAGCAGGCTGTGTTGATGGGCCGTTTACCTTGGATTCTCCACTTGGGACTTGGGACTTGGTAGGCTCTGTGTGTGTCTTGCACTTGTCATGGCACAAGAAAAAAGGCAGGCAAACAGTGTCTTTGTCTGTCTGTCTGCTTAATCTCCTCTGCTTCACCTCGTTTCTCTCGTTTGTTTGTTCTTGACTCGGGTTTCATCATTGCCCAACACAAATGGGCGTACTAATTGAAATAGTAGCACAGTTGGGTCTACCGCTTTGACAAAAGACGCGAGGGATGCCTCCATTCAGATCGACCATCTAGCTCCTCGGCTTACCAGGATCACCGAGTCCAAGCTACAGTACAGCTACTGTACATACTGTAGTAGTATGTGCTAGACGTGAAAGGGGGAGGCCATACGGAGTGCTGTCCTCCCTACAGATGACCCTGGTATTCAGCTTTGCTCTGGCCGGCGTGGCGTCCAGTGACGGCCAACTCCCAGCGTCGCAACAGGCCCATCCGAGATTGTCGGGAGTGGATTTGGTGCGCGGTGGCCACTGGGAGACAGGCAATTAGCTCTGGCTTTGCTCTCCCAGCCGTCCTAATCGCCGGTCCATCCATTCAGAGCCCCGGGCGCTAATGCAGGCCTTGCGATGTGCCGGCCGCTTGGAGAAGCTCAAGAGGAGAGCAGAGGCGATTCATTGATGTGACAGGGAAGCTGCTGCGTCCCTTGTAAGACAGCTTGATTTCCGATACGGGACCAAATGACGACAGACGTCGGCGGGGAATGTCTCACTCTGCGGCCTGCAATTCGTGCGTCACGGTGGTTGTGACCACTTAGACGCGGGCCAAGACTGCCCGTGAAGCAGAAGGAGAGCCATGCCCGGGCCGCGATGCTTGCTCTTGGTCGAAGCCTGCAGAGCTAGTGGCACTGCATGGATGAGTTGGCACCGCAAATCAAGCACCAACGTAGGATTTGTGATGGCGGTGGTGAATGTCTCACGACAGATCCACGGTCTTCCGGCCACCCAATACGACTTCATCTCTATCCGAGCCATTCCTACATGTATTAGGCTACAGACGAGACCTCCCCCATCCCTTCCTCCTCTCCTCCTCTACTTCCTCCTCCTCTGCCCTCCTCTGCCCTCCTCCGTTGTAGCCCTCTGCTAGTCGGTTGTTCCTTAAATCCTATAACAAGATCATCATGACGACTCCGATTCCTAAGCCACCCGGCGTGCCATTGCTGGGCAATATTTTCGATATCAAGCCCAGCAACATGTGGGACTCTTTGAAGAAGCTCTCGGAAAAGTACGGCGAGATCTTTCAGATCAAAGTCCTCGGCCAAACCATCGTCTTCGTCGCTGGTTTGGCTCTAGCCGAAGAGCTTTGCGACGAGACGCGATTCCGCAAGTACATCGGCGGACCAGTTGTCGAGATCCGAGCGGCCGTTCACGACGCGCTCTTCACGGCATATGAAGATGAGCCTAGCTGGGGCATCGCCCACCGAATCATCTACCCTTCGCTGAGGCCCGACGCCGTGGGTACTCATTTTAGAGAGATGAGAGATCTAGCTACGGATCTCTTCGATATTTGGAGGGGCCTTGGAGAGAATAATAAAATCTCTCCTGTAGAGCAGCTCAACCGACTGAATCTCGAGTCCAACACCTATATTTTCTATGGCAAGCGGCTCGAAGGACTCACCGGTCCTCCGCACCCAATGCTTCAGGCAATGGAAGACTCTTCCTCGGAGGCCATGAAGCGCCCTACTCGACCAGGCCTGCTCAACTGGCTGGTGTATGGTCGCAAGTTCAAGTCGTCAATCAAGGCAATGCGAGACTATGCCGAAGACTTGGTCAAGTATCGCAATGAGAACCCGACTGATCGGCAAGACCTTCTAGCTACTATGATGAAGACGACGGATCCAGAAACGGGCAAGCTTCTGACTGCGTCGCAAATCATTGATGAGATTGTTACGATGCCTATTGGCAGCAGCACGGCGCCCTGCTTGCTCGGGTACGCAATCTACCTTCTTCTGAAGAACCCAGATGTCATTGTCAAGGCCCGTGAAGAGCTAGACAGGGTCATTGGCAACGGAGAATTCGAGCTTGAGCATCTTGAGCAGCTCGAGTATGTGCAAGGAATCATGCGCGAATCACTCCGTCTGTCCTCGGCTGCACCAGCCTTCAACATTGAGCCACGGCCTATCGAGGGTGACAAGAGCCCCGTGCTGCTCGGTGGAGGCAAGTACCAGGTCGCACACAACCAGGCCATGATCGTTGTCCTGTATGGAGTGAATCACGATCCAGCGGTGTTTGAGGAGCCTTTGGCGTTCAAGCCCGAGCGCATGGTCGGCGAGGCATTTGAGAAGCTGCCCGCCGGAGCCAAGAAGTGGTTTGGCAGTGGCAAGAGAGTGTGTATTGGAAGATATTACGCTTTGCAGTGGAGCTTGGTTCTTTTGGCGAAGTTGATCAAGGAGTTTGATTTCGAGTTTGCGAATCCGGAGTATAAGCTGGAGATGGACGGATGGTTTAATATTCGGCCGATTGACTTTTACGTCAAGGTGAAGCCGAGGGCTCAATAATATGTCATGGATGATGGGTTTATATATGGATACCAGGTAACTGAGTGATGGGGTGATAATAGGGAAATAGTATGAATCAATTCTAAGATACTCCACACCACCATTCGCACATCCATCTACTCATCCATCTACGCACCGCTTCACCTCTTCGGAATCACCTCAAACGGATCCTCCCCCTTCCTCACCGCCGTAAGCAACATCTGGATCCTCCCATCCACCCTCTCATCCAACCTCCTGCACGCCTCCTCCGGCGAGATGCCCTCCCTCTCGCAAATCTCCTCCACTTTACTAACGACCTTGTGCCTCACGCCGACGTAATTGCTCGCGTACTTGATCTCTCGAAGAGTCCCCGTGCGCCATCCCGTCGCGTACTTCTTCTCCAGGAACTCGATCGCGTGGTTCCCCTTCCAGCCGAGCTTGTACTCCTTCCAGATGTCGATCACGGTGCGGCCCATGCGGTGGAAGCGAAAGGGCCGGTCTTTCGGGCCGGATGCGTAGCGGGGGATTGTCGTGTGGCGGGGGGTGGAGTATCGTGGACGGTTGTTGGATTGGGATTGCGGTGAGGGTTTTGTTGGCGTTGTTGAGTGTTTGTTGCGGATGGGGGTCCGTAGAGGGGGAGGCGATGGCGAGAGTTGTCGAGCTGGTTCCGAATCCGAAGAGGCGGATGATGGCGAACAGGGGCGGTATTCTGCGTTTGGGTCTGAGTGGTTCTGATGGTTGTTAATCGATTTCCAGGCTGATTTCCGCAGCATTGCTTGAAGTCGTGGCGCGCCAGCCAAGATCTTGAGACCATCATCATCATCATCATCATCATCATCATCATCATCATCATCATCAACATCATCAACATCATCACTTTCTTCGCCATCCGCCACACCTTCATCGTGGTCAACCTCTTGATGAATATCTTTCGCCGTTTCCACACCAGAAACCTCCGTTTGATCAAGCTCCATTTCATCAGCGTCGTCCCTGGAATTCACCCCTCTCTCCTCCGTCGACGCCCTCCTCACTCTCACCCGCCCCTTCCCTCCCCTCCTCACCCCAACAGGCCTCCTCTTCGCCGCCTTCCGACCAGTACTCCTAACCAGCTCCCCATCAGCAACCGGCGTCGGTGGCACCTCCATATCCAAGCTCATCCTCCTCATCGTCGGCAGCACATCATCCTCCTCCTCCTCATTCCCCTCCTCCACCAACACCGGCACATCCACCCTCTCAACGCCCCCCAACGAACCACTCCGAACACCCTGCATAAACTTGTTCGCCTGCCGCAGCATCACGAAATGCATATCCAGCCTCCTCCTCAGCTCCTCGTTCTCCTCCTTCGCAACCCTCATCTCCTCCTTCAACCCGCCCAGCTTCCCCGTCAACTCCTCCACCCCCGCAGCGTAATACTGCTGCATGTTAATCACAATCTTCGCCACCTCCATCGGCAAGTAATCCAGCACGTCCACCGCCACCACTTCGTCCACGCATTTCGCCTCGTCTTCCTCGTTCCTGCTTCCCACAACCGGCACAATCCTCTTCCTAGGCGAAAGGCACCGGCTTGCTCTGCCGGGACGCAGACCCACGCCCCGCAAATAAGACCCGGGACCGAGTGGGTCTCCCGGAAGCTCTGTCGGGGCCGAAACTGAAGACACCGAGCAGTAGACAGATGGCGTGGTGCTCCGGGATCCGAGAGGTCGCAAGGCGAACGAAGTTTCGGGGGAGCCAGGGCAGTTGCTTGGGTAGCTTGTAAACCGATCCATTGCCATGGTTGGCTCATGGCTCTCCTGTTGTTCCATTTCGTTGGAGGCCGTCTCACGGGCCATTACGGTATTGCTATAATATGAATAAGCACGTACTCAAAGTTTCCAAAGAGTTATCGTGTGTAACCAGGCGGGAGAGCGACTATTTATTGCCATTAACACGGCTACTTTTCTTTGCTTCATTGTGGAAGTATGCTTTGATTGCTTCTATCTAAAGCCAGAATTGAGGATCAAAGAGCCTGGGTTTGCTTGTCTTCCTCACGGACCTCAGACGGGCCCTCAACGCCACCCCTTCACTTTCGTTGCATTCCAGTCTCAATGGCCATGCTCTTTATTCTATCCATCAGCTCTAAAAACAAATATTGGTCATTTTCTCGTCCACATCGTTGGATGCTGCACTGTTCAACCGCAACCAGCGTTCCACTCGAAATGAGCTAGCCAATACGTAATGAAAGAGGGGGCATCACAGAACAGCTCTAAACCTGCTGTCCCATTCCCGTGTCTATGCAAATCGAAAACAAAGAAAGAAAAAGTGTTCAAAAGAAGAAAAGAAACGCTCTCCTGGTATATGCACATGCTTGGTATCTCATCTCGCCCAGACCCATACGAGCACCTGAAAGAACCTGAAAGACTGGGGGAAAAAATCAATCGGGGTATACAACGCCGAATAAATGTGATGCGCCGAAATGCAAAGAAGAAATGATAGAAAGGGTATTTAGGGGGAAAGATCAAAAGGAGAAGAAGGAAGCAAAAGTTTAAACAGAAACGCTTTTGCGGTGAATTCGGATAGAAAATCGGCTCTTGCGTGACGATGAGGTCGGACAGCCAGATACACACTTCTCTTCCTGGTCGTCTTCCAGATCTAGCCTGTACCGACGAACGCTGCCAGTATCATCATCAAAGGCAACATGTCTGCTTTTGCCCGCAAAGCAGTCAGGAAGTAGGTTTCTTCGAAACCAGCCCTTGACGCCCTTGCTCGCAGCGTCAATGGCGGCATACTCCAGTCGACGAGTTCGATCGCTAGTCCAGTAATGGGTGGTCTGGGGTGGCAAGAGAGTATTCTGAGCCTCCTGGCTCGTCTCTGCAACTTCAGCGAGTTCAGGAGCTTGGAACTGGTAGTAGGCCATTTGGTTGGCGGCCTCGACGGTTCGAAGTTGGTATGAGCCAGATGTTTGGCTGGTTGCGGGTCGACGAATAGCGGGCCGGATGCGGGATCGTAATGACTGAGTTGATGAAGTGCCATACTTTGACAGTCCTGAAGCTCGTCGTGAAGGCTTGGGCCGAATGTAAGTGGCTGACGTGCGTGGCGATGAGGTGTATGACTCGTATCCAGAGTCCTTTCGTTGGACCTTGACGATGGTTGGAGACTGCTCTCTGGGGGACCTGGGGGACCTGGGGGACCGAGTGGGCTGGCGACCTCGAGAGGTCGAAGGAGGCGATGATAGCGGGTCTACCAGCTCAGCATCGTGGAAGCTGTGGTAGGAGATTTCGGACGTGCGCCGTGTTGAATGCGCCATGATGGTGGATTTCCCAAGGTGTTTGCGGCCGGCGCAGTGTAAGTGATGGCTGAATGTGGTGGGCGTCGACCATACAAGTCGCCAAAGGAGTTGGTTGTTGGTTAAGACGAGGCCACGACCAGCTTTCGGCTTATAATATATATGTCAAAGGAGGGGGTGTTGTGAGGACGAAACTCGACGAGAATGCGATATGGAGGAGTGGTATATAGTTGGGCATCCCCTAAGTATACTCGTACTGAGAGAGGCCCCTGGAAATTGCAAGCGACTCGAGACAAGTACAAGAAGTAGAAAATAATTTGTGGTTTGGGTTACCGCCCGTAAAATGCCACACAGAATGATTATAACGCAAAGTTATAAAACAATCGCCTAAATGCGTAGCGACAGGTCTGCCGGGAGCGCCCAATCTTTTCGAATCGAGGAGGGCGACAAGCGGGATTGCGTCTGGCAACGGCAAACGCTTCGATTGGTCCGGTTTGTGGTGTCCGATTCAGGGCCCACGACAGGCGGGGACAAAGAAAAAAAAATTGAAAGCCAAGGGGCCACTCAGTAGGGATCCGCTGGTGGTGAGCCGATCCCTGCCCCAGTATGCAGGGCCGGGGTGCTTGTTCAAGTCGGCTGTGGAGTTGTTGGAACGGCAGAGTCGAATCACCAGTCGGCGGTGAGCAAATGCAAGAAAACCACCGCAGCAAGGGTCGACTGCGATGACGAGATTCAGACAATTTTGATAACCTGATTCGAAGGGCGTCTATCTCTTCCCATTTACAACTTGTGGACTGCACGGCACGTATTTTATTCTCGCCTCTTTGGGGTTTCCCTTGCCTGCTTCTGACAAAAGAGGCAACGATGGACAGCAGATGAGTCGGCTGAGGCTAACAGTCGCTTAGAGAAGGGAGCAAAAGTTCTGTTGATGAGTCAAGGCAAAGGCGTCGTCCAGAGGGCGTCGAGATGTCAGTTGCAATGGTAACCAGTCTCGTAATAGATACTTGTATAGCCAAGCTGCACTGACGCCGTCGCGTGGCTAATCGATTGGACCCAGAATCCAGAGTCCAGGATGCTCTGGCGGTTGGGAAGGGCCCATAGCCAAGCTGCGGGAGCTGAGGTCCAGTCTGTAAGTAGTCTTGGGTGCCAAGTGGAGAGCTGTTCACCAGGCCCCTCTCGCTTCTTTCAGTTCTTGAACGCTTAAACGACCAAGAAGTGGGTTGACGGCGTGAGTCCGCGAGGGGCTTACAAGGGCGCTATTGCAAACCCGAGTTGAACAAGGGCCCTTTTGCAGAGAAACTCGGTTCGCCAAAGGGAGAGGCAAAGGCGAGAGCCGGGGCCACAGATGAATGATATACTACATAGTACTACTACTTGGAATAGCGCATGCAGCTGTGAACGGACGGCAAGTTGTCGAATCAAAGAATCACAGCCGAGGGATTATCTGTGAAAGAGGTCCAATCGTGCATGTGTCTCTGCCGTACAGGTACCTGTCATGTGCGTCGATCAGCATGGCGAGGTCGTCATGATGGTCCTGCATCAAGTCTAGTACGTACAAGTACATGCCATTTGATCGATTCGTGCCAAAGCCAGTGCGCAAGGGGCCACATGCCGCCACACACACCAGCAAATCAAATCTTCCCAGCACCAGAGTCCGTGGCAGGTTTCGCATACAGTAGCCCTGGGAGCACCAGTACTGTACCTTGCTTGCTGCAGGCCAAGTGGGGGAGGCGCTACAGTACAAACACCATGCCGGCATGCCACAGCAAAGACTTGCAACTTTGTCCGTGGCAGTGTTTGTAGTGTTTGCAGCAGAGGGGTCGGGTCATGCGCAACGAACCCAGAAGCAGGGCGAGTTCGATGCAAAGGGTGGTCGGCTAATGGACAATTGTCTTCCGATGTCGCTACGATGGATGCGCCCAGCAGCAGCGCCATTGGCCACGCGGGTAAAAGAAAGTTGCGGGACGGGACTTGGCTTTTTGGAAGAAAGACGCCATGATGATCAGTTGCTTCTAGTCGAGTGTGGCGGCTTCTACAGCCGATGGTGGCCACGAGGAAATAATGAATTTGAGGGAGAAAGCCCGCCACCATCTCCGGCCAGCAGAGGGGTTCTGATCGGGGCAAAGTCGTTCCCTGGACTTGGACTTGGCGTTGGCGGCTGTCGCTCGAGTCAAGAATATTTGGCTGCTGGTATGTGCTTCTCAGCCGTGCAGGCATCAGGTGGTAGAAGCGCCCTCAGCCGCAAAGGCGAGGCTCAGGAGCATCACGATGCTGAGGAAGCAGAGACAGGCAGAGACAGGCAGAGACAGGCAGAGACAGAGATGCTAAATCGGGACATGAGCAGAAAATAGAGTTCGACATTCACATGTCATCCATACTAAAATACCAAGATGCCGAAGCCACAGCAAGTCACACAGTCACAGTCGCAGCAGGAAGGCGGCACTACCTAGGACTGCACAGTACGCTGCCCAGAGCCAACAAGCGAGGGCAGGCGCTCGTGACTTGGCCGTGAAGACGCACCTGCCCAATCGCCGTGTCCCGCTGTACTGGTGCAAGCACGAGCCAAGAGCAGAAAGCGGTGAAACTGAGACAAGCAGCAGCCACTCACACGCTCATGCTCTGTTTGTTTGTCTCTCCCCCTCTTTGTCCAGGCAGCTACAGTACAAAGCACCTACCTAAAGTGCAATACAGGTACCTTAACCTACCTTGGTACCTATATTAAATTGCATATAAAAAATTGCATGTGCTCGTACTTGTGCTTGTACCTCTCTCGGTGACCTCCGCATGGGGTACGGAGTCCTACGAAATACAGCACAGCTCGTCAATCCTGTGCTCTCTTTGTCTCCTCCTCCGCCAACCAGTCTGGTATTTTCCGCGAGCAAGTTCCACACTCAGTGATCCAAGCCAGGGAGGCACAATACAGTGGATGATGTGCCTGTATTACTCCGTAGGCTGCCGAGTCATTCTCCTTGACCCCGCCCAGATGCGGAAGCACATCCGACTCTAGACCATCTGCCAAGCTGCCAACCGCATGATCTCCTTTCTCCTGCAAAAGCTCAACGAAACGCTGGTAGTCCAGAGCAGTATGTAGGTCAATCCGCCGATATTCAAGTAACTTTACTCTCTAGAACGGTGGCTGAGTACTACTACTACTTGCTGCCACTGCTGCCAACTTGAATGACTTGCCTAAGGCACTCTCCCCTGTCCCTGCTCCAGCCATGCTTCAGACATGGGTCGTGACATGGTTCAAGGGAAGAAAAAAAAAATGCAATCAGAGCACATTAGGGCACGGCGCAAAGGCAGGGTCCCCTCTATGTACCATTCATGCAAGGTACAGTACCGTACGTATTGCTCTAGTAGTACGGTACCGAGCAGCTCTTTCATTTGGCATCTACTCGCAATTTCGACTATCAGATTCGCAGCCCCAGGCACCTCATTTCCTCCTATCCAGAACCTTCGGTCGACCTTCTAGACGAATCTCCATTGACCGGAAAGGAGCCAGAAGCCCGGGAATCATCGCCAATGCAATCTTATCTTCTCCTTGCCCAGCAGATGGGATGGCGTGCTGTTGCTGGGCCTTGTCCGCTGCCAGGTTCCTGCAGCACTGCGCAGAAGCAGAAGCAGAAGCACGTCGCGTATCCTCCCTGCATGGGAACTGCAGTAGCACCCTGTACTCCGTACAGTATACAATCAATCGCAGACTCGGCCCCGTCGAGATTGTTCCGCAAGAGGCCTCTGGAAACCTTGTGGCTCGGCGACTTTCTGCTTAGCGGCAAGCACCTGCTACCACTGTCGTCGTACTCATGCAATCGCCTCGAAATACCGCCGCTGCCCATCGAAAGCGTTGGCAAAGCATTGCTGTCGCGGATCCGCGCGGCCCGCCGGCTGTTAGCCAATTGCTTTCCCCAGATTGCCACGGCTCCAGAGGACGGCGGGTGCTAAGCCTATGGATTGGCGCCTCTAAGCGCCTTGGGTGTTTTCTTAGAAGCCTTCTAGACGCCTTTGTCCACTTCAGGAGCATAGTTGGCGGCAAATCGAATAATCGACCGCTGGACACGAAGCATCAGCGGTCATTCTGGCTTCCTCCCTGTCCAATTGCCAAGGCAATCGACCGAGAGGGGCGCCATTTCGGCAGTACTACTAATTTTTTTGGTTGAGCCCCTCTTCAACGGTGCAGGATCTGGCATCTGCCTTTATCTGCGGGTCTCGCCACTCCCTCGTATTTCGCGGGGGGATGAGAGAAAGGGGCCTTTATTCGTCTCAGGATCAACTCCTCTACTCCGGATGACATGCCACTTTCGGATTTCTGCAATACGCTTGCAAGCCTGAAGCTTCTGGCCAGTGGAAGGCGTGCATATAAAGATGCCTCTACATGACCTACTCGGGTCTGTCGGCAAACGTGTGAGGGATCAAAGGACCACCAGCAGTGCCATGCCAGTTATAAACTGAAAGCTCCAGAGTCCGCAAAACCCTTCGTCAGGACATTGGAGATATTTCCCATGTAGACCTGGTGCTTCAAGTAATATTGTGTATTGGCCAATTATGAGATCTGGTCGCAACGTTTAAATTAAATCTAAGCCTTAGCTTGGATCTATCATGACGGCCTGCTCACATACAAGGCACACTTGTTTGACAGTCGCAACGGCTCTATGGTCTACCCTAGATCAACGCTTGCTTGGCTTGCAGCATGTTATTATCCTCCTACCAATTGGTCCAAGGACCAGGTATCTTCGACGTTATTCCATTATGGAACTCCCAAGGCCCATTCCGCCAAAACAGGATTGTTCCCATGTGCCCCAATTGTGCTGAATATCACATTGGAATTCGTCATTAAGGTTGCCTAATCAATGCTAAATGAGCTTACCCACCGCTTTTACAACCTCAACAGTGGCGGTATCACGTTCTAGAGCAAGTGCTATTATTCACTCCAATTTCCATTACAGAGAATGAAAAGATACTCTTTGGTCCCATTTACGGGCCGCAGCGAGATCTCATCAACATTCCGGAGAAATCGAGAACAGTGGAATGAAAATAAGCTACACAACTCCGATTCATGAAATGCTATTGGATTACTAGACACGGGGGTTTCATAATTTAAAAAGAAGACGCCATTGTGTCACAAAATTAGCACATCCTCTTTCATTGATGTCACCCGCGAAACCCAGCCGCAAGTTTGACAGTAATGCTATTGGGATCAGCCTCGCATTCCCTAGGTCCAACTTGCTGTTTATCCGCCACTAACCGTTAAGGCAATTTGTCGTTGGTCTCCTAGAGATCTCCCTTGTGTGTCTTGGAGAAAGCAAGTTATTGGAATGGATTTTCATATCGAGAGTCTCGATACAGAGCCCGTGGAGCCATGGCTTGGCATCGTCACTTTACACATTGTATCCCTTGATTCCTGGACGACATCGTTAAGAGAGATATAAAATACGAGTCAAGATCCGAGCCGAATTAGTCCGCTTCACCACCACCACCACCACCACCGGCTCAATCCCACAACTCCAGTCCTCTCTACATCTCCATCTCCCAAAAAGAAAACCACCAAAGCTCTCGGCCATCCACCGCCAAAATGCAGTTCAAGATCCTGTCCATCCTCGCCACCGCTCTGACGGTCCAGACGGCCTACGCCATATCCTCCACCCAGCAGGGCCAGGCTCAGCAGCAGAGCGAGCAAAGCAAGCAGGTTCACCAGCTGGAGCAGCTTGCCCACGAAATCCACGTTCAGCAGCTGACCGAGCTTCACCAACTCGATATCGGCCTGCCTGCCCTCAACGCCAGTGGCATTACCGCTACCTTGAACAGCGTCTCCAACGTGTTTGTCACCACCGGAAACGCCATCAGCAACATCACTACTGTGACGCTTGTCCAGCAGCTCCCTGTAGGTTCCCCGTGTTATGGCGTAGGCAAAATAGCGTCCTGATGAAGTGGGCTTGCAGAACATCATCTCCAGCATCAGCGCTCTGGCTGGAAACCTTGTTACCAACGTTGCCAGTATCATCACCACTCCGGTGACTTCCACCTTCAGCCAGGCCGATCAGCTGAGCATCTACAACGCTTTTTCCACTGTACGTATTGCTCTAATCCTATGCCCATCATCAAGGTATAACGTAACCTAACAGCCATGACAGCTCACTTCAGCCAACACTCAGCTCATCAACGCTTTCGTCGGTCCCAACGGTCTTGTTGTTAACTCTCTCCTCCGTGGCCCCATCGGTATCGTTCTCAACCTGATTGAGCGAACCGTTGTCAATCTGGCCGGCGCCATCATTGCCCGTATCCCAGCTTATGCCTCACAGGCCCAGACCCAGCTGAGCCAGATCCACGCCTCTCTGGCTCTGACCATTAGCGTCTAAGTTGCATCTTTCTTCCAAAAAGCTGAGGTCGTCTTTCATATGATGGCATGATGGAAACATTGGACGGATAGGAGTAGGGAAGCTCCTAACCTGGGTGGGGAGGATACACGATGGAAATGACTGGGACGTCTCTTTTTTATCATGGTTTCAAGATAGGATTCGGTTATTTAGACATAAGCTGGTACTGCAAAAAGTCAATGGCAACCCCAAAAAAAATACAGTGCCCACTATCAGAGTCGAACTGATCACCTTGTCATGTCAAGTATTTACTAGTGACACGCTATACCGCTTAGCCAAGCGGGCTGTATGTTTTGAAGCTGGCTAAAATGAGACTATTCGATTTCCATGATTCCCCACACGAGAATCCATACCCGCTGTTCTGGTATTTACTCAGTTTTGCCTTGAGTACTTATGGATAGACTCTCTAACGTAGCTTGCGTATCATTTAAAGCATTTTTACCTTCACCATAAGCCTGGGGATGCATACTAGTAGCGAAATCTGGCGATTCGAATGGATGGATCATCCAAAAAGGCAGTAAGCCAAGTCCGAAGATGAGCGATTGCAGCTCGCTGACTATAGGGGCTACTACGGCTTCACAAAGAACCTTTGTCCTTGAAGAAAGAATAAGGGAGATCTATCGAGAGGGTTTTGGCAGGCGTAACAGAGATTCTGGGTAGATCGATGCGCATCGATTATCGTGGATACATGAGGTCTAACACGAGCACCACGGGGGATGTAGAGGTAAACCGTAATACAAAGTAAATGTTAATAATGTACTATGCTGGCTGTGCCCTTGGCTTAGGATAAGTTTCGCTCGTTTTTGGTACTTGATGGGTGATGACCGATCCTATGTTATGTGTTAAATCTAAACCTAGACAAAAACATTTTATTATCACAGGGACATGCCACTCTTTGGTCGTTGAATCACGTACTGTCTTAGTGTGCGAATGGCGCCCGTCTCACCGCGTCTTATATACCTTGGAGACCTATATTCACACCCATAGGATATAAGCCTTGACAGCTGCGGCAAATTCCTTGTGGACACCAATGCCGGCATACTCTGCCCAAGTCTTCATATACGTAACGATATCATTTTCTGGGATGGTAAGGCTCAGAAAATCTTCCCCGGACGCGAATTCGCCCAGTGGGCTCCCAACCCAACATCATGGATTTTCATTCAGCTAAACCTTTCAATACCCTCTGGCGTGCTTATATATTCCCCATCATCATCGACATATAATGCAATAATATTGACTGATGGATCAGGATTCTCAATCATTGAAACCACAGGCTGGACGGTGTTATAGGGAACGCCCAATCAGCAAATTGAGGGGATAGAAAGCTCAATATGCTCAATGATACCGGCTTTTAACCTATTCGCTATGGCTTCAAGTATATCTTTTGGCAAGGTTCCACCAGAATAGCATATTTTATGTAATATCTTGCTTGCTTCGTATCCCAGGACAGATCCCGGGTCTCCTGTCAACTACGAAAATGCAAGCTCAAGTATGCGTGGCGAGATATTCGACCGATTTTCTACTGCGTATAAGATCTTTCTCTTCTCCGATTCAGATGTTCCTTCATGTTGCAGCATTCTCATTAAAATTTGATCCGGAAAGTCTGACTCAGCTGGAAGTCGAGGGTTTTTTTGAAACACGAAGCTCAAAGACCAACCATTTAAACAAATCATCCTCTAACCTATTTTTAATTAATTCAGGTAGATACCTAGCTTCATTCATGCACTGCGTGATGAGACGCTGGTGTGTGGGACCCAATAAGTCACGGGGCTGTTTCTCGAGATGATCAAAGAAATCGATAGTATTTTCCTCTGATGTAAACAGTCCGGTAACGAAACGCCAGAAGATATCTAACTGTGCAGCGTATTTATATTTTTGGATAAATCTAGTATGCTCCATGATTGTTGTTTGTCCAGTAGCCAGGTCTATACACTCCAGCTGTAATTTCTTCCATTTCCGAATAAAGTAGCGAGCGGTAAAATATTCTTGAAATGTAAGGTGTAAAAGATGATAGCTTCTGTTAGGTGTTGAAGATGTGTCAGAAGCTCTAAGGAAGGACAACCTTGGCAGATAATTGCCAAGCAGTGATGCCTCAGGGTGCTTTGATATGACTCGTTGATGGTCATGTGTAAACTCTATAACGTCATAGATTCCAGTAAATGCTAGAATCTCGAGAATCTTGATTTCGTGATCCATAACTTTCTCGATATCTGACGGGTGGAGATTAAAGACAGTGGAATCATCCATCATTTCTCCATAAGGGGTTTTTTTGAATCGCAAAATATCTTTCACCCACAATTTCTGCTCAATAGCATCATAAACACCAGTCATGGTCTGATGTATTGATGTGCATATAAAGTATTCCCATGTAAAGCAGAGGGCATCGAGTTGAATTGGAATTCGAACAAGGTCTCGGAGGAGAACGTGACTGTTAAGGAAATCCTTGATTTCGTGAATCTGCGTTGGATCTATTGTATTTTTCTCCAGATATTCATCCACTTGATCTGAATCAAATCCAATCGTCTCCAATTCGATATCGACAGGATCAATGTACGCCTGAAATGGCGCACCCGGCCTTGATGTAATAATAACATGAGGTTGGTTCAGAAGTTGTTGTAAGACCAAGAATGTATCACGTTCACGACTGAGGCCTCCGACTTCATCTAGTCCATCCAAGAGGAACAGAGTCTTCGTATCTGACGCTTTAAGTTCCTGGCATAAAATATGTGCGAAATGGCGTCGTTCTTGATCGGTGTAGCTTTCAGATCGAGAAAAGAGTTCATCGCACACCATCGTTTCAAGATTGTAACCATCATCCCCAATATCTGCTCGTCTTTTAAGCCTCCTTAGTGGCAACCAAAGTATGCGATCGAACAAGTCGCGCCACATGCCATGTTTTAAGACTTCATGAACAATTTTTTTTGCATATCGTTGTCTTCTCAACGCCTGCCCGACCTCGTATGAGAATTCGATTCGGCTTTTTCTTCTCCCCGGATTGTATTTCACGCGGATCGAAGAGCTGTGGCAGCATTACTATCCGATTATGAGGTGGGTCTTCAATCTAAAGCCGGTTGGAAAGAGACATGCTAGAAGATCGGATGCTTTTGTCTTCTGCTGCGGCTCCAGCCTGTTCAATTATGGCTAAGTTAATAAAACAATGATACATTGGCAGTAATTGGCACGATAACCGCTCAATCTTGAGTCGTGTGTTGGAATAAAAGTCGTGGATCAACTTGTCTGCCATCTCTAGTGGTGTCCGACATTGAAGTTCATTGATCGCATTTTTTAAATGTTTGTAGAGCTGGTCATCTCTTCCGCCACATTTATTCAGTCCAGAATGATCAGTGTCGATATGAATTAGCTTGGACGCACTTCCAGTTGCTGAAGTTTGATCAACAATCTTGAGACAGAGGCCAGTGTTAATAAAGCAGCCTATTATGAGTAATGGAGATGAACAGTATATACTCACTAGACCAAGTGAAATGCCTCCAAAATAAGTTGGTTTAGTTTCACAAAAGGATATTGTTTGCTTCTTTCTTTGCCCCACTTGCTTTTGTTCTTTTTGGCAACGTTTGAAATCTAGGTCTAACTTCAGAAGTTGGGAACTATGATGTCGAAGAGGCAAAACCAGAGAGTCGTTAGACCCTTGAAGTCGTGTCAAATTAACAGCCATTGCTGCTAATGTCGATATAGATGTACCATAATGAGGAGTACCAAGGAATATGACACCGCATGTATCTTTGAGGATACTTTGGGCCACTGGATTTGGATCATTGTAGCATTGGACCAGCGTCTGTATATTCGGGGTTCGCTCCAAGGCCGTGGATAGCAACAATCCTGTGAGGCACAGCTGAGGTTAGACAAATCTCCTAAACGCACTTCCGATAAAACTTTCGGTAAGAAGAGTTTACTTACTCTACGCTGGGGTTCTGGGGCTCCGAGAGAAGCTTTAATTCGACATTTCGGACACTTTGAATGCGACGACGGATCCTTAGAGAAATACGACTGAGAATATTCTATATGAGAAAAACAGCAAAGATTATCCACTTTTTCCAGGGTTGCAGTGCTGGATTGTACCAGTGCACAAGGCGTCGCCGCGTCGTCAAGACAAGAATAATCTTGAGAGTGCTTTGGACAGATCTTAACCTATCCACTATTGATTCGGCCATTTTGGACGCTTTCAAAGTTCAATATACATTGTTGTTTCATTGGGGATGATGAATGAAAATTTAAGATTAGAGATATTTGGATCTCACAGCCCAATGTGCATGTAAGTATTGACAACCTTATGCAGCAAGATACATGTATGGAGCTGCATGCATTAGTACACATCCCCGCATAGCCACAATATATAAGAATATCAACAGTCTTTGAGGTTTTAAGGAATGGAAGAACGTTGATCCAATTGGAGTAGAGTGCATAGGTTTTGGGCGGAGTTGAAAATGCTGTGAAATTATTTGGAGCAATCATTTGCAGCCAAGGCGTCAGCACTCCAGGCCTCGGGCGAGATTAAAAGTGCTGTGAAGCCCCGACATTGTGCGCTACGGAGCCCTCTCTAGCATTCCTGCAATATGTAGGAACGACTGCACTTTACTCCAAGACATGGTATGCTAAGCTGACCTGATTTGAATGGAAAATACACACGCAAACCTGGCCAGAAAAATTTCAGCTGCTCGTGGTCTCATTTTAGAAAAAAATCGAGTGGGCAAACCAGCGATCTCATGACCGGGTATGATCATGGCAACTAACCTAACTGCCAAGTTCCCTTTATTAGCAACACATGGCACGATCGACCGAGCTTGGTCAATCACGTTATCGATACATCTTTTCCCGCTTCTAAATACTATTATTATTACCAATAAAACATCAATAGCAAGCTAGAATGCGGGTGTGTCCAGTCCATTTGGAAAGAAAGGGACCACGAAGGTTATGTTGGTGCTACCCTGTAGAGGACAATTTTTCAGCAGCAAATGAACATTTTCTTTTATTTGTGGATAAGCACTCTACCACATACCACTTGCTCGTTCTCAAGGCTAAAAAAAGGAGAGCTTTACAATGCGATAGGCAAGTCTTCTTTTCCCCTTTAGATATAGACAAACTGTATTCCGTAGGGGTTTTCGCAGTACAAGTAATTGCATTCCGCCATACAGGGACAATGGGGACTTCACCTAGAGCAACGCCAACGCGAGCGAATGGAGAACAGAGAATCGTCCGAAACGTGGCTTATGATGGCCAAACAGTTTCTTCAGAAATAAACGAATTGGCAACTACGTCAAACACCGCGCGCAGAATATTTATGACTGGCACTGCTCTTCCACAAGAAGTGGCAGCACCACGCTGCATGGCGCCACAGATATCAAAATCGTTACACACTTGGGGCTTGAGATACCTCTACCACACCAGTGGTCTGCTTGTAGATGTCGTCCGATTTCATCTGCGGGCTTAAGCGTTTCACTGAATCACAGCAAACGGGCTGGCGAATGAGTATTCGCGTCCTCACCTGGTAGTTGCCGTCTTGTCTAATTGGATGACCCGACAGTTCTACACAAGTGGCCTGAGTCAAAGATGAAGAATAACGAGCCTCGGATGGGATTATGTAAAGTGAACTGCATCGACCGCGGTTCTGTGCAACGTTCGTAGGCATATGGTCTCACTAGGCAAGCCCAGTGCCCTTCGCAGACAGCAGACTTGGTGAGTCTGATCGTAGCGTCAAAATGCTTCACTGTCTGGCTCGCAAATGAAAACGATGCGTGGTATCAGTCGAATTGTCGGTTAAAGGGGGGGCGAGTAACGACCGGGCTGCGTACGTACTGTTCTCTGTCAATATTATGACACAAAGACCTATACACTAGTAAACGGTCACTGGATGAGAAAAATGCTGCGCATCGTTGAAATCATCTTTGGGATTTGATAAGCAGGGGGCCGGCTGGGCTTCCTGTTTCAACACTGTGACACTGCAACTCAGGAGGTGATGTAGGTTGCGCAACGAGGACAAAGCCCCTGCACGTACCCGATGAGCAAGTTCCTGTAATATCCAGTTCCAAACCCAGGTATTTCGTAGCAACGACCCCTCCTCTCGTTAGTAATTGTTAGATATAAGCTTAATCACATGGTAACATTGAACCAGTCAGTTGACGTGAATCCCACTCTGCTCTCCGCTTCTAGGTAGGTAGAGGGGTTTCAAGGTTGTCAATTGCCGGCCATCTTTGATGATGATGATTCTTCGTTTTTCTGGGGAACCGGCAAGACGGGCCGAGGCCATCACGACTTGCTCGCTTCAGTATAGACTGAGTTTTGATAAAGACATGTGGGCGCCATGAGGAAACTTCGTATCGACTATCGAATTATGGCACTCAGTGGATATAAATCCGGGGTCGGTAAGCTGCCGGGTTATGCTCGATTGATGCGGAAGGCTTGCTTCCGCATTTTCGATCTCGCTATGATAGGGGAGGGTTCGAGCGGGGGGGCCGAAGGACTGCGGTGAGCCGGAAATTGCGTGTGTGCAGCCAACTGTTGGCGATGCACGCGAGGCGAAGCTCGACCATTGCCATGCTCTTCTACATACTCTATGTACTGGTATACCTCCGGCGGTGACGAGACGGGGATTGCAGGGCTCAATGGCCGAGCACACACGAGAGGCAACTTACTTGCTCGGCTTCCAATACGTCCGCCACGTGCAGTCGATGTTTGTTGTCATGACACATTCGACACTGTACGGAACAGTTGGCTAGACATGCAATTAATTGCATTGGGGAACCGCCTGGGGGCCTGGGCTGCTGAAGACATCGTCTTGCTGGACGATGGAGTGGCAAATCGGCAGGGAGGTGCCAGCACTTGGTTTTATTCGCGGCTGTTGATTCCCTTGCCATGGCGAGGAGCCGAGACAACCGTAGCTGGCGGCGGCCGTCGCAGAGAAAGAAAGGGGCCCGGCAATGATGTCGTTTACGCTTGTGAATGTCAATTGGCTTCCCAACGGTGGCCCGTCGATGCTCAGGCTATATTCTCTTCTGGACTCGCGTTGAGTTACCCAGTTAGAAGCAATTTATGGGCCGATGTGACACGACACATGCAGCTTCACCATTATCCAGAGCTGGCTGGAGAGCTTTTCAGGTCGACGCTGAAAATTTATATTAAACCTTGTAGGGACCTCCCCATCCGAGGTAGCATTCTCGTCTGCGTTCATCCGATGTTGATAGCCGGCAGGTACCGGGCGGTAGCGCAGACGCACAAGCGACGCTGGGCGACTACCGCAGGGTACAAGCGGCACGACCAGGTTGGTATGCAAACCCCGCATTTGCCTATTAGGAAGCTATTCTGACCAGCCATCAACAGAATGGGTGGATGGACGGATGGAAGGCAAAATCAAACGGCGGCGCCCTCTGGTGGCGGTTGAATCTCGAGCCCGACTCGCCTGAGCGCTGCGGCGAGTCTGCGATCAAGCACAAGCCCATGCGGCGCATCTGTCGTCGCATTGCATTGCATTTGCATCCGCATCCGCATCCTTTCACCAACCCCCATGTCTTCCCCAGGCTTTTGAGGAGGAGCTAGCGGCTGGCACGGGGGCGCCCAAACCGGCATGGCGCCAGAAGGGAGGGTCCGAGTCGAGTCTGGTCGAGGGTATTATTGGCATTGCCAGCGCTGCTAGCATTATTGGTCTGCATTATTCCTGGCGGATCAGGTTTGATGAGGAAATCGGCACGCCTGGAGCGCTGGCTCTTGTTCGGTGCTAGTAGTAGTACCTGTAGTAGTAGTACCTAGTAGTAGTAGTATAGTAGCTGCAGGCGTCTTAGCTAATCGGCCGACCCCATGCGGAGAAATGGCTTAAAAGTGGAGGGGCCAAACAGACGAGAAAAATCCAAGCCTCTGCCCACTTTTCCTCCCTGTATTTGACCGTTGATAAATCCCCGTCTCGCCTCGAGTCTCCAGCCAGGCGTTTCCGACCGGAAGACGCGACATTGTCTGCGCGCCCTGCGTTTCTCCGATCGCCGACCAACCGTGAGCAGCGCGTGGGAAGCGGAGGCTGAGGGAGAGCCGTCGAGACGCACTGGAAAGTGATAGCGATCGGCAGAGCCATGGCCAGCGCACCGCTAGGGGGAGCAACAGTGGCGACAGCAGCAGGTCCAGGTCAGTCCAGCGAGTCGATGCACCGCCGTGGCACACGAGCCCCCCTGTGGTGCCCCCTAGAGGACGCTACTAACGCTGCGGTGGCCTCTGCCACAGGCTCTACAGGCACAGGCACAGGCTCCGCGGGCTCAGCAGTTGCCCTCACCACCTCGCCCGAATCGGCCTCGACGTCCCAGCCCGGCTCGCCAACGGCCTCAACGCCGCCTCAGCAGGCTCTTGGAGCGGCTGCAACCTCGTTCCACCACCATCCTCGAGGCCGGCTGGTGAGCAGAGCCTGCGATCGATGCCGTCGGCGCAAGGCCAAGGTCAGTCTAGCCCGTTTGCTGTGCTTTGCCGTGCTGTGCTTTGCTCTGCTTTGCTCTGCTCTGCTCTGCTTTGCCTTCCTCTCCTTCTTCATGTCTCGGTCCCTGGTCCCTCCCTCTCCCTCTTCCTTATACTACCACCTCCCGTCTGTCATGTCATGTTGTGCTGTGCATTGCATTGCATTGATACCTATCACTATACGAGTGTATGTGTATTGATGTAATTTGTATTCACGGCTTTGTTTCACCTCGTCTCTCTGATGCTGCGCTACGCCTCCGTCTCCTCCGTCTCCTCCGTCTTACACCTTGATGCCGTCTCGTCCTACTCCCCACTGACACCCCAAAAGTGCGAATACCTCAGCGCCGTCGATAGCTGCACGCATTGCCGCGATGCCCACGTGCAGTGCACCTTCGACCTGCCTCTGGCCCGACGCGGTCCCAAAGCCAGGAAGAAGAGCGACCAGCCCGGCCAGCCACCTCCAGACCCGAGCGCTCTCTCCACCGGCGCTCATGGATCCGGCCAGATGCCGCCGCCGTTGAGCTTCTCCGGCCCCGCAAGTCTGCAGCCCTTCAACTCGTCGTCGCTGTCGCCCGAGACGGCGTGGGAGCCCGTCGAGCCTCTCAGCATCGAGAATGGCCTGCCACGGCAGCCGCTGGGCGACCTGCCCGGGCTCTCCACAATTCAGAACATCTCGACTCGCCAGCGGTGGCTACATCTTGCCCACGCCATGACGTTGCGCAACACGACGCTAGAACGGGTCTCGAAGCGATGTATCGACCTCTTCTTCGACTACCTCTATCCTCTCACCCCCCTGGTGTACGAACCTGCCCTCCGGGACGTCCTTGCATACATCTTCTCCCAGCCCTTGCCCGGCATGAACCAACCATCGCCTCTGTCGCAGCTCACGCCAGACCCAACTGCTGGCACCACCCCCCTCAGTGCCGCCGAGTCGTGGGCAGGCTTCGGCCAGCCCAGCGGCTCGAGGACCGTTGGCAGCAGGTTGGCTCCCTGGGTCGACTCGACCTTCACCCTGGTCACGGCCGTCTGCGCAGAGGCAGCATTCATGCTACCCAAGGACATTTTCCCCGAAGGAGAATCCGTCTCGGAAATCTTTCTCGAGGCCTCTCGCGATTGCCTTCACCAGCACCTTGAGGCCGATCTGGAGAATCCGACGGCCAACTCGATTGCCATCCGCTACTTCCACTCCAACTGCCTCCACGCTGCGGGGAAGCCGAAATACTCGTGGCACATCTTTGGTGAGGCCATCCGCCTGGCCCAGGTTATGCACCTCCACGAGGAGGCTTCGCTCGAGGGGCTCGTCCCCATCGAGGCAGAGTTCCGGCGCCGTTGCTTCTGGATCTTGTATCTGGGCGACAAGTCCGCCGCTATACTCAACAACCGCCCCATCACCATCCACAAGTACTGCTTCGACACGGGCATTACCACCCTTTACCCGTCTGGTATTGAGGATGAATTTCTGAATACGGCCTCGGAGCCGCCCAGAAAAAGCTTTATTTCCGGCTTCAACGCAAACGTGCGGCTGTGGCAGTCCGCTGCCGATTTGCTCCTGGAAATCAGGGTACTTCAAGACCAGATGATGCAGCATTTTAGGGGGAGCATGCCCCCCAACCACGTTCTGCCATCTGCGGACAGGCAGCACCTTGACTCCCTTTATGTGAGGTTCATCACCTGCCTGGATGACCTCCCGCCGTACCTCCAGTCGTGCACTCTGGCCATGGCAGCAATGGCCGAGGGCAACGGGTCTGCCGAGTCCAAGCAGTACGTGATACAGTGCACAAACTTGCAGGTGACTTTTCACTGTCTGCGCATGGTAATCACACAGAAATTCGAAGATCTCTCTTATTTTGCTCCCGGTGTCGAGCAAGCCGATTTGAGGAAGTCGGAGATTGTACGAGACATGTTGAGAGTGATGAATGAGGCGCCCTTTTGGGGCCTCCAGGCCAACGGCGAGCCAAACGTGAGTCTTTTTTTTTCTTCTTTTTTTTTTCTTATTCTACCGTTTTCCTAAATCCCTCTTATCACCCTGCGGATATTTATATTTAAACTTCGGCACTTGCTTTTTTTGCTGACCAGGTGTTATCTTGATACCGCAGGTGGAAAAGATTCGCCTTATCGGAGCTAGTTTGCTAGCCATTATCCATCGGAACCAGGATTCACCCCTGGCTACGCGAGCTAGGAGCGACTTTTCGGTGCTCTTGGATATTCTTACTCGGCTGGATTCCAAGGCGTCGGATCAGCTTAGAAGCACCTCTAATACCGTTGTTGGCTAAATGTGTGGGAATGGATCCGAGCAAAAGGCCAAAAAAGTAACTGTAAATATGGCAGGGATTCCCCCTTTCTTCCCCCTTTCAGCGAGTTGGGTATGTTTGTTTTCCAAAGGGAGGGGAGGGGGGGGCAAAAGGCGTTTTTTGCGCATGGGTGTAATTTTACGTACGGGGCATCTTTTTTTTTTTTTTTTTTTTTTTTTTTTTTTCTGTATACTTCCCATGACATTAATGAGATTAACCAAAATCTCCCGTCGTTTCAAAGTCATTTCAGCCCTCATGTTTACTCCGTGGTGAGTCCAGGGACGGGTTACATGCAGCTTCCCTTGCGAGGCAAATAAGCGAAGGAGGATCTTTGCCAAAAAAAAAAAAAAAAAAAAAAAAAGGTGAGCACAAGAGGAATGTGATCGGGGAAATGCCGAGACAACCGGAGAAACATGGACGCAACGCTGTTGACCTCTGGCGATTTCTCCGCCCCCCGTCTCGTAAGCTGGCCCGGCGCGTATCACATATATAATCGGTTCTTAGCACGGCAAGGGAGAAGCATAAAGTACGGACCCCATGTCTCTTCCTCTTTGTTAATGGCTGAGTAGCATTGCATTTGGGAATATATGGCTAAACTTGCGCTATACTGCCTGCTGCTTGTTAAGGAAAGAAGGTGAAACACAGACGTGCATACAAAAAAGGCAGAATTCAACGATGGGAGGGGTAGGGCAAAGGGGGGGGAAAGAAAAAAAGAAAAGAAAAAAAAAGGAGCATAAAGGCTATTTCAAGCGGCGACTTTAACCCTCTGCCTGTCTGCAAACATGTCCTTGAGCACAAGGGCCGACTTCTTTGGCGTGCGCTTCAGGGTGGTGTAGTCTGTGTAGGTGACGCCGAAGCGGGGCCCATAGCCGTCTGACCATTCTATTGCAGAGGATGGGGAGTTAGTTGGAGCGTCGAGATCAAAGATGATAGGGTTGAGAAGAGAAAGGGGGGGGGGGGGGGTAGAGGGGAGAGGTTGTACGTACCCAAGTTGTCGAGCAGAGCCCAGGCGAAGTAACCCTTGACGACGACGCCGTCTTGGGTGATGGCCTTGGAGATGGAGTCCAGGTGCGAGTCAAAGTACCGGATGCGGAAGGGGTCGTCTACCGCCTCCTCGCACGTCATCTTGTCCTCTCCGGGACACGGGCAGCCATTCTCGGTGATGTAAATAGGCTTGCCGTACAGGCTGTGCACTCTGCCAAGATGCTTTCGGAACATGTCTGGGCAAGAGCGCAGCCAGACGATGCCGCTCTCTTCGCCGACGGGGCTTCCGTCCTTGTTCTCCTGGTGCTCGTGGATGGCACCGAGATAGTCTGTCTTGGGGACTGGGCCTTCAAGGTGCCGGGCGAACTGAGAGGTGTAGTAGTTCATGCCGTAGAAGTCAGTCTCTCCAGCTTTAAGAATGGCAAAGTCGGCTGGGGTGAGAGCCGGAAGCCTGTTGCCCAGCTGCTTTCTCATGCAAGCAGGATAGTCCTTCTTTAAGCTATCATCCATGGCGATTAGTATGTTGAGAACCTCCAACAGACAGGCCCTGATAATAACTCACAAGATTGGATTCGCATACCACCCGATGTGGAACTCCATGCGTCGCTCTGCGGCCTCCTTGTCTCTCGGATCACTGCTATCCCAAGGCTCGTAGTAGTCGCCGTTGAGCGAGATGCCGATCTGCCCCTTTTGAAAAGAGCGAAATTCTTTGCTGTAGACGGCCACAGCGCGAGCATGGCTCATGATTTGGGCTTTTCCCGCGAGCCACGGCTCAGTGGTAGTGTCGCCTTCGGTGGAGTGTTTGTTAACGCTGCTCCTGCCGGGAGCGTTGCTACCGGTGGCATAGCCCTGGCTTTTGATTAGTACTGATGGTTTGTATTAAGGTATGAGGGAGAGAGTTATGACTTACATAGATGGACTGGATCCACGGCTCGTTGATGGTGATCCAGTTCTTGACCCGGTCTCCAAAGCGCTCAAAGCACAACCTCGCATACCTCTCGAAGTCCAGCTGGACCTCCTTCACATTCAGCCAGCCTCCATATCGATCATGAAGCGCCTGGGGAAGGTCCCAGTGATAAAGAGTCACCCATGGCGTGACTCCCCGCTTCAGCAAGGCATCGATCAGATTGCTGTAGAACTGTATGCCCTCCTCGTTGATGGGATCAAGTCTTCCGCCAAGAGGGATAATGCGCGACCACGACAGGGAGAAGCGATAGGCTTTGGCGCCGTACTTGGTCAAGAGATCAAAGTCCTCGTCGTAGCGGTGATAGTGATCGCAGGCAACATCACCGTTGGCGCCGTTGGTGCGTGAGGGCTCCAGGTGGCAGTACGTGTCCCAGATGGACGGCCCACGGCCCCCTTCTTTCACAGCCCCCTCGATCTGGTAGGCGGCCGTAGCGAAGCCCCATTCGAAATCGTTGGGAAGAGCTAGCGACTCGGACATTTTGGCTTATCTTGTGTTGCTCGTGTGTCCTGGCTGATCCCTTGTGCTGTGTTTGTTGCAGGTGCGTCTGAGTCTGCTCGCCAAACGACGGTAGGAATAATAGCTCAACTCAGGCTAATCATGTACATGTACTCCGTACGAGCACAGCAGAGCCCAGGTGAGAAAGCCCGTTACTGAAACGGACCGACCCGATGAGGCTCATGGTTCGCGTCAGGGGGGACAGCTTTATACCCACACGTGAGCCCAGCGGTTTTGATTCTCGTCCTCAACAGGCCGTGTGGGGAACCATTGCCAGCGATTGCTCCGTCGAGAACGGTTCGAGTTAGGCATCCGTCGTCAGTTATCGCCATGCTGCCCGTTGCCTGGCCCGTCTCGAGCCTCGCACCGCTTCCCCGGACACACACGTGGGAGCACAGCTGGGGAAGTCCACGAGGCAATCAGCAGTTTGCATTTTGCTGCAGGCCCCGACGGAGATGCCCCAATGGGGAAATAAGGACGAACATGTTATTCGCAGCTCGCCATCTTGATTGGCTGTGCGGGCTTGGACCGGTCTTTGTCGAATTATCCGGCCTCTGGAAAGCCTCTTCAGCTAGCTTTCTGGTCGTGCCGCGGATCCTGATTTCTCCGAATCGCCGATTTAGATTCGATCTGCCCCCCCCCGTGGGGAAGAAACTTGCTGGACGCGCGCTTACTCAATTGCCCTGCATTGTTAGCCTTTATCAATCTCGTGGTGCCCATAGACCATCTTCATCCGTGATCCCAAACGATGTTCGATTGATGGACAGAATGGATTGCTTCAGCGCTTCATCTATAGCTGCCATCCGGCGGTGCCTCGTGGCTGTCCGCCTTCACCGAGACTGGCTGGCCCGTTGACTAAGCAGAGCGACCGGTGCTTTTTTTTTTTGCGCTCGGTGAACCTTCTTTGCGCAATGGCGTGACAAGCAGCAAAAGAGCAGAGGAGCCAGACCGGCTGTCTGCCACAACTTGTGTCTCTACACTTCGTCGCTGAGAGACAAGAGTGGATTATGGCTCCTGCTGCGGCACATACGGCGGACGGAATTTCATCGCCAATTGATCTGGCATCAATTGCTCCGTTTTGGCGGCGCAAGAATGGCATCCTGCTGTATTTTCTATTAACGTCATCGCTGCTCGCCAGCGCCGCGCTCGGGATTGATGGGGTGGGTGTTTTCTGCTTTGCTCTACTCTGCTCTGCTTGTCGAAATTCTCCAATGGGCCAGAACTAATCATGGGAAACCATCATAGTCAATGACCAACGGAATGCAAGTTCTCCCGACATGGCAAGATCAATTCGGACATCCCGAAGGCTCAACCCTGGGCCTTTTCGGTGCATCGAGCGCCATTGGCGGCGTTATCCCATTCATACTCCTCGGCTGGATCACCGACACATGCGGACGCCGCCTTCCGACAGCGCTCGGCTCGATTGTCATCATCGCGGGCGTCTTGGTAGAATTCTTCGCTACCTCGCTTGACATGTATATCGGAGGCAAGATTGTCATTGGGTTTGGGTCCTCGCTGATCCAGATGGGCGCCCCGGTGCTAGTGACTGAATTGAGCCACCCGAAAGAACGAGTGCAAGTCACCACCTTTTACAATACGTCAATCGTGCTAGGATACGTGATTGGCGCATGGGCAACCTATGGCTGCTTCCGCATCAACGGAGCGTGGTCATGGAAGCTACCGACGCTGATACAAATCATCCCCTCGGCGTACCAGCTCAGTCTCATCTACTTTTGTCCGGAATCGCCTCGATGGCTGATTGCCAAGGGTCGGATGAGCGAAGCGCGCGAAATTCTAGTCAAATACCATGGCGAATGCGATCCAGCCGCCGAGGTCGTCAATGTTGAATGTGCAGAGATTGAACGGGTCCTTGCCAAGGAAGCAGAGCAGAACATGACATGGGTGGACTTTTTCTCATCGATTCCCAATTTGAAGAGGATATCACTTTGCTTCGCAACCGCTGTCTTTAGCCAGAGCTCGGGCAACCTGCTTGTGTCAAACTATCTGACGCAGATTCTGAAAGATACCGGAGTCACCTCTCAAAGCGACATCACGCTTGTCAATGGCATGGTGACACTCTGGCAGTACATCGTTGCGCTCGCTGTCACGGTCTGCATCAACAAGTTTAGACGACGCACCTTTTTCCTCATCGGCTCTGGAGGTGTCTCGCTCACTTTTATTGCCTGGACGGTCGGGGCCCAGCAATATCTCGAGCATGGTTCTATTGCTGCTGGGCGGCTAGTCCTTGCATGCATTTTCATCTTCCAGGCGTTTTACACGATGGCCTGGACCAATTTGGTAGTAACATACCCTCTCGAGGTGGTTACCTATCAAATGCGAGCCAAGACGTGGGCCTTTGTCCTGCTCACCATCCAGGTGGCCACCATTTTCGGAAACTACGTGAATCCAATTGCGTTGCAAAATATTGGCTGGAAATTTTACATTTATTATTGCATTTGGGTGGCGTTCATATTTGTCATTGTTTACTTCTTTTTCGTCGAAACTTCCGGTCCGACTTTGGAAGAACTGGCATATCTTTTTGATGGGAAAGAGAAGAAGAGGCAACTGTCCATCGAAACACGGCGGCAGAAAGATACGGAGATTCGCACGCAGACGGAATCACTCGGAGAGAAGTCGCTTTCCGATGTCTCTGTTTAAAAAGGGAAAAAATAATCGGAAAACGGAACTGCATCTAGTACATAACGGAATATCGGTGGGACTGGCCGCTGGAACAGTGTAAAATCATGATAGAATGGACATTGGCGTTGGAATTGGGTAGCATGGAATGCATTTTTACGATAGATACCTTGGTCATTGGGCTTAAAATCCACATTTTCTACACCACATGGAACAACCTCTTGAAGCTGCATGAAGCATCACTCGCATGAACTCATTCGGTAAGGCCATTGGAGCGGTTGTCTTGTTAACAGGGATCAAGCAGGCAGCAGCCGATCACCTTGTTTCAATCTCCACCGAAGCAAAGGCTTGAGTGGTGTCTTTCGATGTGAGCGAATCAATGGCTAGCGATTTAGAGGGATTCGACCAGTCTCTCGAAAATGGCTCAAAAATGGCACAGGACGATCCATTTGCTGCGTGACATGAGATGCGAGTCTCCCAAGACGGACGGCTCCGCTTGAAACTGGTTGGTTGGCTGGCTAGCAACAGGAAACACGGGATGCTGCAACGGAGTCGTCCCGAATCTGACTCTATTCAAGTAACGCAGAAATGGCTACAAGTTGCAGTCTACATAAATATGAGCTCTGAAGACATTTCCTATGCTGTCTCACAACCACGGCATCAGTTGCGCCCAAGTGTCGTGTGCAAAGTATCGACAGCCGATGAGTCCCCCCATCTGCCGTCGCCCTAGCAAAGCTATGCAAGCACCGTTTGCGTGAAAGACTGGGGCGAAAACACCCGGCAGCTGTTTGGTGTGGTGCAGTGGAGATTGAAGCTAGCACAGATCCCGGATGAGGATATATCCAGCTGTCAGGAGGACATGATTCAGCAACGGCGCCGACGGGAGAAAGCGACGAGATAGGAGCTTTGCGCGGCTTCACTCTCGATGAGGCTGGCGGGCGTGCCAACCAAGCAAAGGAAATGACATCTCGGACAATAGAGCGAGATCGACTGCCGTCGATGTGATTGGACATCAACTGAGCAGGGCCGAGATCTGCTCCTAGTCGCATCTTTCGTTGTTTTCTAGAACAAGGTGGCGTCCTGGCTAGGGCGTTGGTGATGGTGCTTTGCATAGAGAAACCTACTTGATGGTGTGGTCCGGCTCTTGTTGGGACTTTAATCCGCCGAGATGTTGTTGTCGATGATATCCTTCCATGACTAAGTGATTAAAGTCATGCATCTTCAATACGGGATATCGGCAGCGAAGAAGATGTAATAAACCATGTTGTTAAAGACATTGCATTGCCCTTATCTCTCCCACCAAAAAAAACAAGGCATGTGGGCGTACGCGGATTGTCCGACCCCTCCAACATGATCGGCATGGGGAAGTTTTTTTTGGCCCCTCCACGTCTCCATTCCGATGGGGATGGGGGAAAGGAAAAGCTTCAATGGTGACCCATGTGGCTCCCGTCACGGTAGTATTTCTCCAGCGGAGGCAGGTGGGACGTGGGGATGGCGTTTTGTGATGGTTTGAGTGAAAGCAGGATGTGAAATGTATAAATATTAACGTTGCGTCGCGTGAGATGATGGGCTTGTCGATCTGTACGCCCTTGACCTGCATGTCTTGGACCTGCTCCTCATAGTTTCATTTCGCTTCTTCTCGGAGAATAGATCGTGTCTCTTCCAGCTCGTGCACTTGAATCTGTACATTTGTTCAACAGCAACACCATGTCAGACGACGGCCGAGAAAAGGTGAAACTAGAGTCTCACGTAGACTTTGTTTCCACCGCGCCAGATACCCAAGATGTCAACGCCTTCATTGAGGACATGGAGGGCCAGCTCGACGCTGAAGGGGGTCTGAGCACAGGCTTCTTCCAAGTGCACTTTAGTGATCCGCGGCACTTCACCTGGTTGCTCGTCGCCTTTGCCAGTATGGGCGGCTTGCTCTCTGGCTTGGACCAGAGCTTGATCTCTGGCGCCAATCTGTTCTTGCCCAAGGACTTGGACTTGACGACGAGACAGAACAGTTTGGTGAATGCGGGCATGCCGCTGGGAGCTGTGGGAGGCGCTTTGCTGCTGTCGCCTGCGAATGAATATTGTGGACGTAAATGGGCAATTATAATCTCCATCCTGCTTTACACTGTTGGTGCTGCGCTGGAGGCTGGCTCCATCAGCTTTGGTAAGTCTAGGCTATTTGTCTATGACCCTTAGCCCAACCATATGCTAACAATAAGTTCATAGGCATGATTGTTTCTGGTCGTGTCATTCTAGGCCTTGGTGTCGGTCTCGAGGGCGGCACAGTCCCGGTGTATGTCGCCGAGACTGTTGAGCGCCGTATTCGAGGCAACCTCGTATCGCTCTACCAGTTTAATATTGCGTTGGGAGAAGTGCTTGGATATGCTGTGGCCGCAATCTTCCTCAAGGTTCCTGGTAACTGGCGTTATATCCTGGGCTCATCGCTTCTCTTCTCCACCGTCATGTTTGTTGGGTAAGCAACATCTACCTTTGGAACCTTGCTCTATCTTTATATAAGAGTACGCTGACGATAAATTTCGATCAGTATGCTGTTCCTGCCAGAGAGCCCTCGCTGGCTCATGCACAAGAACAGAATCTTAGATTCCTACAAAGTCTGGAAGCGCATCCGCGGCACCGAGTCTACCGAGTCCCGCGAGGAATTTTACATCATGGCCAATTCCGTCCAGCAGGAAAACACAGCCGTCAGCGAAGGCGCCAAGAATCAGCGTTTCCCTTGGATGGACTTTTTCACGTGAGTACCTAGAGTTCAACCTGTCTTTCGTTCGCTCTTTTTGCTGATTGGAGAGGCAGCGTTCCTCGCGCTCGTCGTGCTCTCGTTTATGCCAACATTATGATTCTCCTGGGACAACTAACGGGTGTGAATGCCATCATGTACTACATGTCTGTCCTCATGAGCCAGATCGGCTTCAATGACGAAAAGGCTACATACATGTCGTTGGTTGGGGGCGGATCCTTGCTCATCGGAACCATCCCCGCCATTTTCCTTATGGAAACTTGTGGCAGGCGCTTTTGGGCCATTACAATGGTTCCGGGTTTCTTCGTTGGCTTGGTCTTGATTGGAGTAGCTTATCAAATCCCCATTGATACCAATCTCAACGCAGCGGAGGGACTCTATCTCAGCGGCCTCATCATTTACATGATGTTCTTTGGCTCTTATGCATGCTTAACATGGGGTGAGTTGAGCCGCTTGTCTCTTTTTCATTTCTCGTTTACTCACACTTTTGATCAGTTGTCCCATCTGAAGTGTATCCAACCTACCTCCGAAGCTATGGCATGACCACCTCGGATGCTCTCCTCTTCCTCGCTTCCTTTATCGTAACATACAACTTCACAGCCATGGAAGACGCCATGACTCGCACTGGCCTAACGCTAGGCTTCTACGGCGGCATTGCTTTTGTCGGCGAGATTTACCAAATCTTCTTTATGCCCGAGACGAAGGACAAGACGCTCGAGGAGATTGACGCCGTCTTCTCGCGTCCTACTGCGGATATTGTGCGCGAGAATTGGGCCGGCGTCAAGGAAACTGTGGTGGATGTGTGCAGTGGCCGTTTCCGCAAGGTGGTTGCGGGACAGATGCAGCGGAGGAAGAATCTTCATGAACCTGCTGCTGCTGCTTAGTTGGTACAGATTAATTTTGATATGAATGTATAGAGTAGGAATCCGTTCATGAATACAATGGGCTGGCGTGTAAGAGCCTGAGCAGGAGTTCAACCAACCACAGGCGGGCTTCTTCTCAATACTTAGCCACCACTTAGAAGCAAAATGTGAGTAATCGTTGCATGCGCAGCATTAATTTCATTGCTACAGTATAAGTCATACTTGGCTACTGATCCTTCCATTGAAGCTCCACGAAGTCAAGTCGGCTATATGAGCCCAAGACTCCACTCAAGCTTTATCCAATTAGCCGAGGCTCAACACCATCATCCCACTTGATACGTTTGCATGTACATGCATCTTGGGATGTTGTATTACTCCGTCCACCCAACTCAGACTTATATTGAGTACCTAGATGGAAGCATGTGAATCAAGTCGATGCAGGCATTGACTTGACAGACTCAGCCCGCCATGTCCAGCATCTTCAGGTCCCGGACTTGGCAATCAAGTTGCTGGCGGGCCAGTTCTGGTCAAAGATTGCAAATCCAGATCATCACCGGAGCCAAGCGCAGAAACCTGTCATGTACTGCCCATCGCCGCCTCATGGACACGACGGGCTTCACCGAGACGCAGCTCGCTGTCCGCCAAGCAGTCGGCCAGGTCTGCTCTCGCTTTCCCAACACATACTGGCAAGAACTCGACCAAAAGGAGCAAGACCCCAAGGAATTCCACGCCGCCCTCGCCCAAGACGGATGGCTGGGCATCGCCCTCCCGGAGAGCCTCGGCGGATCCGGCCTGGGGATCTCCGAAGCCGCGATGATGATGCAGACGATTGCCGAGTCTGGCGCCGGCATGGCGGGCGCGCAGGCCGTCCACGCAAACGTCTATGCAACGCAGCCATTGGCCAGGTTTGGGTCGGGCGAGCAGCTGCGCGAGACAATTCCGGGCATCATCTCGGGGCGGTGGCGGACGTGCTTTGGCGTGACGGAGCCAAACGCCGGGCTGGACACGCTGCGGCTATCGACGACGGCTAAGCGCGAGGGCGACGAGTATGTTGTTTCGGGGCAGAAGATTTGGACAACGTGTGGACAAGTGGCGTCCAAGATGATTCTCCTGGCGCGAACCACGGCGTATGAGGATGCCCCCAAGCCGAGCCTGGGGCTGTCGCTGTTCTGCATCGACCTGGATCGCACGCAGCCCGGCCTGTCGATGCGCAAGATCAAGAAGATGGGCGGCAGGGCCGTCGATGCCAACGAGGTCTTCTTCGACGGCTATCGAATTCCCGCCAGCACGCTCATTGGGGAAGAAGGCCAGGGGTTCAAGATTGTGCTCCACGGCATGAACGCCGAACGATGTCTTCTAGCCGGCGAGGCTCTCGGCCTGGGCTATGCGGCGCTGACCCGAGCCGCAACGTATGCCCGTGAGCGAATCGTCTTCCAGCGGCCCATCGGCATGAACCAGGGCGTTGCGCATCCCCTGGCGGACTCGTACATGCATCTCGAGGCGGCCAAGCTGGCGACGTACCACGCGGCGAGGCTCTACGACTCGAGCAGGGCGGACTCTTCCATCACGCAGGAGGTTGTGGGAGTGGCGGCGAACAGCGCAAAGTATCTCGCCGCAGAAGCTGCATTTACGGCTTGCGAGAGAGCTGTGCTGGCTCATGGGGGCATGGGATATGCAGCTGAGTATGATGTGGAGAGGTGGTTTAGGGAGTGTCTGGTGCCGCGGATTGCGCCGGTGAGTCGGGAGATGATTTTGAACTACATTGGGGAGAAGGCACTGGGATTGCCAAAGAGCTATTGAACCCTTTTGTTGCCATGCTTTGAGTTGTTGTTTACAGCAGCTTTGTTGCGCTGCTTTGGTGTAAGTGAAGTGAATGGCTACACGTAGGATCACATGCATGCAGGCTGTGTGTAAGTGAGACGGCTATGATGAGACGGATTGATGTAGACACATGCCTCATAAGCCCACCGAATTCCTTGGAAATAGATTTCGCATAATGAGCTTAAATCTAAATAGACAAGCAGGCCCATTCAATTATGAGTCATTCGTCCGTATAAAAGGGGTCATTAGCACCGCAATCCATCCCCAGCAGCAAAAGCCGGGCACACGCTCAAGCTCAAGCCCCACCAGATCCGAGGCCGCGCCTCCATCAGTCCGATCCGGAGCGGCAAACTCAGACTCACCTCTCAACACCAGGATTCTTCGCTCAGAATATCTCACATCTCATGCCTCGCGGCCTCTCGTCGCAATGGTGTCCCCCAAAGCCGCGTCACTGCCGCCCGCCGAACTAGACGGCAAGAAGTCGCGGGCGAAACATGCTTGTCGCGAGTGCAACACCCGTCGAGTCCGCTGCGATGTCATGGAGAAGCAGCCGTGCTCGAATTGCCTGGCGGCCGGGGCGAGCTGCCAGGTTCTGCCGTCACGGAGAGGAAGGTATACTTGAATCACTTGATGGCTCGTTCTCCGATGGGATGGATTGGTGGCTAATTTGGCAACATAACCATCCTTCAAGATATCCGCGGAGATCTCGTCGGCTGCTGCAGCATCTCCAGAGTGAGAGCAACACGCAGGCTCCCAGTGAAGCCAGCCTCCCTCCCACCGGCCAGGTCACCCCCCTCAGCACTCCATCTCATGGGAACTCAACGCCAGACGTCGCGGCATCACAGAATTACTCAGTCCCGGAGCCTCAGCCTCAGGATGGTTCCTCACCGTCATCGCCAACTACAACGCCCGGAACCCGCTTCTTCGGCGAGTCCAATTTCCTCACGCTGGTGCCGGGCGACGATGAAGGCGCTTCAACTCAGTCCAATGTCGAGGGTAATGGTCGCAACAACCAAAAGCCGCGCTTCACATTTCCCATGCCAACCACGCCGCAATCCACCGCCCAGACGGCTGAAGGCAATTCGGGCCGCAGTCCCGGCATGATGCGCTACCTCCGTGATGAAGGCGCCCTGACTCTCCCGGATCTCGAGAGCTGCCGACCGGCCTTTGAAGCGTACTTTTCCTGGTTCCATCCTGCCTATCCCGTTCTCGACAGGGCGCTGGTGGCGCGACGATTGGCCTCGGCGACGTCCTTTTCGTCGGTCGACTTGTCGAGGATGCTGCTGCAGGCAATGCTCTTGATCGGGGCGACGTATTGCGACGCGGCGACGATCCGCGCCATGGGCTTTGAGGACAGGTCGCAGGCCAAGACGGCGTTTTACACAAAGGCGAGGCTGTTATTTCATGCGGACTGGGAAAAGGATGAGACGGTGCTGATCCAGTCGCTGTTTCTGATGAGTTTCTGGAGGGGGGCGCCGTCGCATGTGCGAGATGTGCGCTATTGGCTTGGAGTTGTTATTACGCTTGCCGAGTCGTACGGGCTGCATCGCTCGTGGGTTTCTTCTTTTTTTAATTATTGTGTCTCTTTTGGTCGTTTTGAATGTTGGTGCTGACAAGTTATACCAAAAGGTCTCGATCCATGTCAAAGGACTCATACACCGCCTGCATGAGACGAAGAATATGGTGGTCCATCTATGTAAGAACAATTCCTATCCTCCAGTGCGATAACCCAACTCATCATTTTTGATAACGCAGGTGAGAGAGCGACAGGCTGCCGCAGCTCTAGGTCTCCCCAGCAGAATACGTGACGACGACTGCGACATTGAGCCTCTCAGCCCACTGGACTTGGAGTCAGAAGCCAGCCCTGTCGACCCGTCCTTTGGCTCATGCCAGCCAGAACACGTCACATATGGGATCAAGATGGTGGAAATTGCCAAACTACGTGAGAAAACCACAGTCTCGCCCCTTTTATTTCCTTCTTTTTCTCCTCTTTTCCAGTCCACTTCAGGGGACACCTGCTAAAAACGGAAGAAAACACCAGTTGGCAGAATCATCGACCTCCATTTCGGCCCCGGCCACGCCTCCATGTCCTCGGCCTCCCCAAACACGCTTCAGGATCTCAACGCATCTCTCGAAGCCTGGATGGCCAGCCTCCCGGAAAATATGAAGTACTCTCCGGATCATGACACAGATTCGGTCTGGGCGTGCCTCCTCCACCTCGCATACAAGTATGGTTTTCCTATTCGCTTGCTCTCCCATTTCTGCTGACAACCAAAAAAAAAAAGCCATCTCAAAATTCTTATCCACAGGAATAGCTTCCTCCGCCTCGAATCCACCACACCTGGCTCCCAGGTAGTCCTCAAAGCTGCCTGCCGCATCAGCCGCATCGCTGAGGATATGTCCACACTGGGGATCCTCCGTTACGGCCAAATGCATCTGTAAGTTCGCCCTCACTTCCCCCGGAACGACCTCTCTCTTACACTTCTGGGTAGCATTACGAGCATCTTCTCCGCCCTCTGCATTCACACCATCACCATCCGTCGCGGCACTGGCCTGACCAGACGTCTTGCCGAGCACCGCGCCGAGTCGTGTCTCCTCTGTCTGAAAGAGGTCCAAAAGTACTGGCGCATCAACATCAACGTCCTCGATTTCTTCTTGCACTATCTCGACCGCTCGATCGCCGCTCGATTACACGGGATGCAGTCGGATGCCGTTGCGCCGCCCCCTCCCAGCGCCAGCCAAGCTCCCGCCAGAGAAGCAAACGATCTGAAATCTGTCGCAGCGTTGGATGCAATTCCTTCGGAATCAAATTCAGATCCGAATGCATACCCCCCCGTCGAATACGACTTGGCACCAACGCATAATATTCCCATACCCAATTTCGGCCCGGGACATTATCTAGCGCAGGAAGAATTCCGAGAGCAGTATCTCGGGCTCGTCAGCCAAGGCGACGACCTGCTGGGTGATTTGGAACTATTCCTGCAGGGTGAAGATTTTTCACAAACGGGGAATGGATTTGACGTGTTGCAAAGATCATTATAGTAACTGAAGCCAGCGGCTATGTATATAGAATCATATTCTTCATCCTATTAGAGATGGATCACTGCCATCAGGCACATGAACAACTCGCTACTACCAATATATAGATCATAGATTTAAAAAGAAAGTTTCATGCTCATCCAAAGCTTATGATAATGCCAACCCATAGCATTTGATCCAACAGATACAACATGCAACATGATAAAAGGAAAACTCATTACAAGAACCATCTGAACTCAGGGGAGCTAGGGCCGTCCCTGAGGCGCGAAGTAGGAATATCCCGAGGGTCAATCTTGGCACCCGTGAGGCGATCACGCCTCCTGTTATCCCAGATCATATACAGACCCATGCACAGAGTGATGAGGGCGCCAGTAGCGCCGAAGCAGGCTGTGGTGATGAGAGCGGGCTCGTATCGGGGAGCGTCCTGAGTACGGAAGATGTTGCTAGACACGAGACCCATGACGTTGGCCAGGGGAACACCGACAGATGTAAGCGTGATACGACGGCCTTCGTGGGCGATGTTGTTGTTGTACCAAGTAGACAGCAAGACGGAGGGAGCGGAAGTGCCCCAGCACATCATGAAGGTGGCAAAGTAGGCAACGTGAAGCTGCTTAGTAACATCGTCGATGGCGGCGTAGATGATGAAGCCGGTGAAGGTGAAGACGTATCCCAGGATGATAAAGGGGAAACGAAGACGAGTGAAATCCGAGCAAAAAGCCAGGATAATCAACATCACAGCACCAGTAACGTTGGGAGCAACAGTGTAGAGGTTCGTCTTGACGGTGGAATACTGCAGGCGAGAGATGATCTGGGGCAGGAAGAGCGACACGGACTGGATGGGCACACCGAGGCAGATTTCGATGAGCAGGAAGCCATATGCCCAGGGGTAGGTGAAGATCTTGAGGGCTTCGCGGAAGTTGAAGGCTTCGGCAACGTCGGACGAGGAGTCGACCTGGATACGGTGGAAGGCCAGCGAGCGCTCCTCTTCATTCAGGAACTTGGCCTCGGAGGCGCTGCGAGGGAGGTAGAACCAGGCGAAGATGGCGAAGAGGAAAGTGATGCCACCCTCAATGATGAAGAGGTATCGCCAGACGAAGATCTTGCTGTCCTTGATGTGGAAGACGCCAAAAGCAAGCAGGCCCGAGAAGGCGTTGGCGATGTTGGAAGCAGCGTAGAAGATGGCCAGGCGTCGGGCCAGCTCACCACGGCGGTAAAAGGTGGTCAGGTAGTAGATGACGGTCGGGAAGAAGGCGGATTCGGCCATTCCCAGGAACCAGCGCACGGCGAAGATGCCGCTGAAGTTTTGCGTGGCGGCGGTCAGGAGGGTCATGGAGCCAAAGGTGATCATCATAACGGGGAGGGCGCGCGAAGCTCCGAATTTCTTGGCCAGCATGGCAAAGGGCGGTGCGAAGATGACGTAGGGCACGAAGAAGATGGAGATGACGAGGTTATACTGGTTGGACTTGAAGTGAAGATCTAAAGGGGGGCGCGTGGAGTTTAGTTGATGCCATCACGAGACACATTAATATTGGGGGATGAAGAGACCGTACCGGTGCTGAGGCCCTTTGTCTGGGCGTTACCCAAGTTTCCCTTGTCGAGGGCATTGAAAAGGTCTATGGGGAGAGGAGAGTTAGTTGCCGAGTTGATTCTATGGATGAAGGCGGTTGTCAAGAGATGAAAAGAGAGCTTCATCCCTTTTTTTTCATCAAGACACGCGTGCCCAAGCATCAGGTTGGGAGGCTCGACTTACACATAATAGCCAGCACAGGCAGGATGCGAATGTCAAACTTGAAGCACAAGGCTCGCTCGGCAGGATGATCAACGACGCGAGCCGTCTCTTCCATAAAACCCTCCTTCTGGCTCTCGACCTGGTCGAGGTGGTCGTTGGCGCCCATGTCCTTGGACACGCCATTGTCGACCTCTTGAACAGCCATGGTGCCGTTTAACTTTTCACAATTGAAATACTGTGAAATGAAAACCAAAAGAAGAAGAAGAATTCAAGACGGTAACCCCCTCTAGACTGTGATGAGAGGAAAAGAGGAAAGCCAAAACAAGAGGGCAAGGCCACGAGCGTGGCTGCGAAGTTGGGATGCGGCCGGAGCTTTTATAACAAAAGTCTAGCTCAATGCACACCGACCTGCTGGAAGCGCTCAAAAGCTCGTTTTTTTCCCCCGGGCTAAAAACGGTCGTATTTGATGCACAGCTGATGGCTGACAGGCAAACTCAACCAAACATAGACCTGGTAGATGGGAAACGGAAAGGCGGTAGCAGGGGGATGCCGGCGCTTTTTATGATAAATGTAACTCTAGATAGCAGACGAAAAGAATCTGGTCAGTTGATAGACAGTCATCGGCATCAGGGGTGGTAGCAGAAAGAGAGCGAGAGGGAAAGGGAAAAAAAGAAGATCCCGGATTGGTCCATTCCAGCTGGTGATGCTGTCGCTTCTGTCTTTTTTGCTCCAACAAGACAAGCCTTGACCCCCTCCACGCCACCCCCAGCAGTTCGGACGTGAACAACTAACTTACTAGCAAGCTCCGTAATCACGGCCGGACCACCATTAGACAGGTCCCGGAGATGTGGAAAGATTGGGCGGCATACATCCAGTTCCAGTCTTTTGCAAGATTGTCACAAGAGTCCCGTATCCCTGTATCCACCAACCCCCCAAATCTCTTATCTCTCTACCCTCTTTCTTTAGATCCACGCCAGACAGGCAAGAGGCTGATGGACAAGAGGGGGAAAAAAAAAAAAAAAAAGGCGAGTAAAGATGGGCTATCTCTTTGGAGATAGGGTTTTTCTTCCTCAATAGCACTGCCGCTTGATTTGTGGTCTAGGCCGCCTCGGTAGTGAGCTGATGACTCGTCTTCTCAAGCGAGGCACAAGATGAATAGAGACGGCGCGGTTTCCTTCCCTGTCCGGATCAATCCACAGCCTTTTCCCTTTTCTCCAGAAATCCTCTCCGTGGGGAAGACGAGAGAAAACCTGGAGAAGCAGACCAGGCTTACCCCACACTTTTTTTTTTCTTCCACTCTGGCCTTTCCTTGGGTGGTAGCACAAGATTCTATGTGAAAACGTGACTAACACAATGGCCAAGTGTCGAGTCGGAAGGGGGGTCCAAGCGCAGAGCAGAGAAGGGCGAGACAAACAACTCCATTCCAGGCCCCCTTCTCGAATCGCTATACAGTACTGTAATGCCACTAGCTTGGCAGATCCATTTTGCTTTAGGCCCGGGTGGGGGGAGACCAGGGGCGACGTTGATAGACTGATGGTGGGCGAAAACAAGGTCGTTGATGGGCTTTGGACGTCTCGGATCCATGGAGCTTCGAGATACATGCACACAGCGGCTTGCTCATGTATACTAACAAAGTCACTCTTGTCGCTCACAATGGGTTATTTTCTGTGCAATCAGTGGACCAGCATGGGATCCCGACTTTGACTCTTGTCTTGTCAGTCTATCTCGACGCCACAAACGCCCATCCTCGGCCTAATACAGAAGCTGACCGCCATTCAGTGGGGGAACGAGCATGGGGGGATGGTTTTGTGACCGATATCGAGAGAGATACGGACGGGGGTTGCGGCCTTACACGGGGGTCACTCTGCTTGGCGCTTGGCCAGCCGTGGTCCAAAGGCCGTTCCAGCCATCCGACCCCTGCTTTGGGGTCATGATAGCCACGGCCCAATGAGATGGCGTGGCACTTGATGTGTTTGGGGGTCTAGGAGGGGGTCAGACAGTGGCCACATGGTGAGGAGAAGCGATTTGGGGAAGCTAGGGCGAGAGTCAGTCAGCTTGACGCTTAACCCCTCTCTCTTGTGCTGCTATTGCTAAGCTCACGAGTAGTCGATATCTTGATATGGGCTTGAATCGTTCTATGCTCAAATTCGGAATACATGGACGCTATTCCAAGCATGCAAGTACATAGTATACATTCGAACATCAGCTGGAACCACTATTCCCACTCTCCAGCGGGGAACTGTTGTCCAAACACATACTATCTGTATCCCATTGCTTTCCAGCTTAACCCGATCCCGCCTAAGCAAGGCACCATACGTCACAAGAATACACAGTATGTAAGAGGTAAATGCAGCTATAGTAATAGAATTTCTCAAAGTGGGAATGACTGTTTGAATATGAATTTCTGTCTCCTCCACACGTAACCCTAGTCTTCTTCTCCTCTCCTCTAGCCTTCACTTCTCTCTCTCTCTCTCCCTCTCCTCTTCTCATTTCTCCCTCTCATCAAACACCATCAAACCACCGCCAAAATGTCTGGAAAGGAGCCCGTTCTCACCACCAACGCCCCCAAGCCCCTGCCCGGCATCTATAGCCAGGCCATCAAGGCCAATGGCATGGTCTTTGTCTCTGGCGCCGTGCCCATGGACCCCGTCACCATGGAGCTCATCCCCGGCGACATCCAGGCTCACACCGTACGTTCCTCTTACCCAGCAGGCGATGAATGCCCCAGCAAGATACTGACGAGTTTTCTGCCCAACAGCACCAATGCATCAAGAACCTGTCCGCCATCCTCGAGGCCGCCGGCAGCAGCCTGGAGAAGGTCGTCAAGGTCAACGTCTTCCTGGCCGACATGAACGACTTTGCCAAGATGAACGAGGTCTACAGCACCTACTGGGGCGATGTCAAGCCCTGCCGAACGTATGTAGCTTTTTCTCCCCTTCACCATCTTTCTCTCCTGTTTTCTGCTTCTCTCGCCTCAAAATCCGTCCCTCTTTTCGGTCTTACCCCTCCATGTCTTCACAAGGGCGCCCCGCTACTAGATGCAACATTGTGGTGGGGGTCCGTGAGAGTTAAAAAAAAACGAATGTCACGTATTATATGGCTGCGTGACCGGCAATTTGGTTTTCAGCTACGTCGTCAAGAGAATTGGACTAACAGTTTGTGTTTTCAACAGATGCGTGGCCGTCAAGACTCTGCCGCTGAACACGGATGTTGAGATTGAGTGCACTGCTGTCCTGTAAATAGGATTTTTAGAAACATAAGGAAAATATCAAAAGGCTAAATAAATGGGAATAAGGATATAGACGAAAAAAAAAAATTAATTGAACTTGGAGTTCTCTCATATGTTGCACCGTCATCTATGTGCTGTGTCAATTACATCTCACGCTCCAACTATACACAACTTGCTCCGTGTAAGTGAACATGACACATCAAGCCAAGTCAAATTTAGCCAGTTAATAATGTCAAAAACCCAATGAATTTGTCGAGTTGTCCCAAAAGTACAGGTTATTTATATACGCCTCATGATGTATTTCCAAATGCAAGTTGTCATCAAGCCCCTCTCCGTCTCTCCTCCATCTACGCAACGTCGGGCAGCGCATTCTCCACGTCCATCATCGCCTTCATGCCGTCCGCGATGCTCTTCACCTTGATCTCGTCCGGCCTCGGCAAAGGCCTCCGCGCCCATCCTCCGTATCCAAAGTACGACTGCATCGCCGCCTTGACGCCGACAACGCCCGTCTGGATCGCAACCCAGTCACCAGCCGCCAGAACAGCCTGAAGCGCCGCAGCCTCGGCCGCCTTCTCAGGACCGGCTTCAGCAAGACGGAACAGCTCGACATTGGCCCGCGGCGACACGTTGGCCAGGCCGCCGATAACGCCGGACGCGCCGCTGGCCAGAGCCGAGAGCGTGAAATCAGCGCTGCCGGCGAAGCACAGGAAGTTGTCGCCAGACGCTCGCACCGCAGCAGCCACGCGGCCCAGCTTGCCCGTATTGCCACAGGTGAACTTGCAGCCGATGATGTTGGCGTGGCGGCTCAGGCGAATCAGCACGTCCGAGTTGACGTCGATGCCGGGAGTGGCGCCGGGATAGTTGTAGATGATGATGGGGATGGGCGACTTATCGGCAACGGCAACGAAGAAGCTCTCGACCGTCGCGGCGTCAAACAGACCGGCATAGTAGCTCGGCGGCAGCACCAGCGCATAGTCACCGCCGCTGGCCGCCGCGTCTCGACACAGGCTCACGGCCTCGACGACGGACTGGGCGCCGCATCCGACAATCAGCGGCATGGACGAGAAGCCGGCGGCATCCAGGGCCGCTCTCGTGGTCCGGGTGATGATGTTGCGCTCGTCGTGAACCAGATGGGCCGCCTCGCCGTTGGAGCCTTGGACGGCAAGACCTGCTACTCCCGCCTTTGCCAGCCGGACGGCGTGCCGCGAGACTGTCTTGACATCAAGCTCGTCCGTCTCGGGGTCGAAAAATGCCACGGTGGGCACGTAGATGCCTCGAGCCAGAGCCCGTGCTGGGTGCTCGCCATTTGCGGCAGCCTCAGCAGCAGAATAAGCAGAAGGAGACATTGTGTGGTTTTGTTTCGTTGATATAGAAGATGGCTTTCACTCTAGCTTTGAGAGGAGGAGGAAGCAATAACAAGAGATCTTGCGATGTGTTATAGAATACAGGAGACACCGAATCACGGTACTTCTGAAGAATGAACAGAATGCGTCACACACAAGAACAAGCTAACAAGAGAGGACACAGCCCACACAACCTTCAGCCAGAGTCAGGGAATAAAAGGGAAAAAGAAGAGAAGGGAAAGGAGAAGGACGAGGGGGAAAGGGCACGGGAGGCAAAAAGAATAATAGCCCGGTACCTACCTTAGCAGCAGCCCAGCAACCCGTGTCTCGTTCCCTTTCCCCATGCTACGTATTATCGCCGAGACATCCAAGCAGACAAAAAAAAAAAAATGTTACTACTATTGATTGCCAATGTCGTGCTCCATGGGTCAGAGACACCAAAGAACGCAAAAAACGGCGGTACCCCCACGCTCCCCATACTTTTCCACTCGCCCAGGACATGTCCTGTAAGGGAGCAACAGCAGAAGAGAGGCCGCGGCTGCTGATCATGGGGGACTGAGTAAGATATTCTCCATCGTTTCTCCGTCGCTCGGCGTCTTCTCGCATCTCACGACGCGCCCAGAGCCCGGCCTTCCTATGCCGCTTTGGCAACTAGTTTCAACCTTGTTCTCCCGCAACCGCTGAGAAGCTCTGAACGGTGGTATTTCGCTCGAATCAGAAATCAGGCGCCACAATAGCTGGGAGTTTCCCCGTCTTTTTGGGGGGTGTGAATGTGGGGGAGCTTTTTGCCTTTTGTCCAGACTCCACTGATATCCCCGTCACGAACATGGTGAATGCTCGTAATCATTCGTACCTTGCAGCCGTTCGCAGAGGAAGTCGACGCATCCTGATGATCTAGCATGAAGCTGTTGTTTCTTTATCTTTGTAAATTATCCTATTGGAAGCCCAAGGCTTGCTTGTGATTCCTTCGCTCAGAGCTTCCCGGACCCGGCCGGCACCGAAACACCCCTTGCTCGCGTCGGTGGGGGTCTATTGATCTTCTGACTTGTATAGAACAAGCGTCAAGAAGCAGTGATGTGGCCTCTATTCAGAATCAAGCGAATCCCATAGTATACAGAATCAAATACAACTTATTACTCTACAGAATCAAACAAAACACTGTGCTATCTCATTCAAGTCTACATGCTAGTAATACACATGTCCATCACCACCCCCTGGCCTTGATCCAGACATCCACAATCTCATCCTCATGTCCCGCCTTATCCTCGTCCACCACAAAATACCACCCAAAGTGACTGCTCGTGATGCACGCATGGTTCGGCCACAGCCTCAGCTTCTGTCCCGCCTCCACCGCGTCTCCCTGAGGCCCCAAGCCCTTCTCCGTCCTCCGTTTGCCGCCCGCCCACGTCAAGATGCCGTGCTCCTGCGCAAATCTGCCCACCGTCCAGCCCTCGTAGTCTTCGACGTCGCAGGAGGGTATCGCCACATTGCGTCCCCACGGCGTCACCATGGCCATGCCGTCGTAAGCCTTGCAAAACTCTCGGCCCAGCGCCAGTCCACCGGCCCCGATCAACGCCTCATCGGTGCCGTTAGTGCCCCGGCCGGGATATACGCTGTGAACCTCGGCCACGACGGTGAGGGCAATGTCTCGCCATGACAGCTTCGACGATGCCATGCTGTGTGCCGCCAGCTGCTGCAGATCCAGCGTCGGGTACACGCCCGCATGGATCTCGACCGCATGGCCCTTGCTCTTAACCGTCCGGAACAGCTCCGCCAGCTCCGTCACCGCGGCCTGCAGCTCCGGCGTGCCCGTCTCGCGGTCTTGAGCCTCGTCCTGCGGTCCGCTCAGCAAATTCTGCACCGACAGCGCCGTGGGAGACGCTCCCGCCGAGACGACCAGTGTAGGCAGCGAGACGCCAGCCTCCTTCGCCTTGACAACCAGCCTCTCAGCGCCGCTCAGCATGGCGTCGACCTCAGCCCGCAGCATCTTCACTGCGGCAACACGGCTGTCTCCTCCATATGAGTGTCCGGCATGCGAATACAGTCCGGAAAGCACCACGGCTCCGGCCTTATGAGCCGCCAGCGCAGCCTCAGCAACCTCAACGAAGCGCTCGCTGCTCTCCACGACTCCGGCTCGCTTTCCGCCCATGTCAATCTTGATGTGCGCCAGGGGCTTCACTCCAGACTGCTTCTCCAGCTCTGCCGCCGCTGCCAGCTGCGCAGGATCATCGAGAAGAACTGAGATGCTGCCCTCACCGAGCACCTTTGCAATCGGGGCTAACCGTGGCACAGCTCCCTTGGAGATGGGCAATCCGTAGACAAACTGTCCAAGTATCATGAAATGTCAGCTTCAACTCGTCCCTTCTTTGCTTTAAAAAAAAAGGGTGAAACCTACGTTCACCTGCCTCCCCTTGCTCTTATACTCCTCCAACAAAGGCAATATAAACTCCGCCTCAGAGAGCGTCGAAACGATCAAATTCGCCGGCCTCGTCACATCCTCTCCAACTTGCAGCCTCGTCAACTCGACAGTCTGTCGTTCAAACCGCAAAGTCAGCCACATCCAACGTATCCACGAAAAGACAGCATATTCACCTTGTGCGTCTTCACATGCGCCCTCCACCCCAGCTCCAGCCTCTGCGCCGCCTCCAGCATCCTCTCGCAGTTCCGCCTCGCTGCCGCGACATTCATCACCGCCGCCGGCGTCGGCACGTCCCGGATCGACTTGCCCACAAACTCCTTGACCAACGCCTCCTTGGGCGAGGTGGGATAGAAGATGAGCGACGACATCTTGTTCAAGCTGGCCTGCTGGATAAGAAGCAGAAAAGTACGGGTTTGATGAGTCGTCTATGTCCACGACGGGCTCAATGCTTAAACCTAGCTGCTCGTCAAATCGCCGGATGCTTGGGAAGAAGGCAATGGAGTGAATGCATGTAATAGAGTCGCTCGTAGAGCTTGCGACATCGGATAACTGCGGTACAGTCAATCTAAGCTCTCCATCCCCATCATAGCTTCGGCCCCTCATCACGCTGCCCCTCATTCCCAAATATTGAACTGCATGGTGGACATTGTGTTCCCCCACGGTGAAAAGGTGGCACTCTCAATCACTAGCACAAAGAGGAGAAGCAGCCCGTAATCGGTGGGGGTCATCCACAGTAGCTAGCAGTGGACCAAGTAAACGGGACTCGAATCAGCATTTGATTATTAGTACAGTATTGTCATTTTTGCCTATCTACGGAGCACAGCGCCTATCCCATCTTCATCTAGTATATCTACTAGGAGATACAGGATGAAGACAATAATAGGAGAAGAAGTACATATGCCAAGCCATGGTATACGAATAACATACATATGTATTGAAAACTCATGTCTACCTATACAGCACCTTCATTTCCATTTCCATTGACAGGTTCGTCTGCCAGCGTTGCTAATTCCCAACCCTCCTCGTGCCCAGTACCACCACCATTTTCTGGAGCCGCCTGGCCCTCAAAGTACAAAACCAAGGCATCAAAGTTGACCCCTCTTTGCTGAGGAACCCATGCGGCAGTGGGTGCGTTGATGATGTCGTCCATTTCCTCGAGCGGGCCTTGTGAGGTTTCGCGAAAGGCAACCACCACGTTTAGAAATGCAACCATGTTGACTAACAAATCAGCCATACGTCTCACATACACATAGTCCCCACAGTTCACTTACAGGCGGAAAATACGAAATATAGATGGGAACTGTTAGAGCCTCCATGTTAGCAATCTTCATTTCCCTGCCCAAAAGGGGACCAAGGAAGGTAGGGCAGTAAAAGGGGGGAGAAAGGGGTCTGCCTACTCGAATATTCGTACTGCCGATCCGAACCGCAACTTGTCAGCCAACTTCGCTTTAGAAAGGCGTCTGTTTCTTTCTCCACTTACACAAACCCGGCACCGCAAAGGTCATGAGCACGTTGAGCAGCCAATACCATAGCATACACAACGCAATCCCTCTGGTGCGAAGATGACTCGGAAATATCTCTGCCGTATAGGTCCACGTCGTTGGGCCCCATGTAGCCGCATATGCGATGACAAAAAGTATAGAGAAAGCTACCACAGCCCTCGAAGCGGCCGCGTTCTGGATGATCCAGGGGAAGTTACCATACATGTAGGCTCTGCCTTCTATATCCTCTATATTGCGCCTGGCATACTCGCCCTGGATTGTCCCTGCAAAAAAGTTAGCTGGCATGTCTGTATAGATTTGAGCAATATTCACCCATTATCCCAAAGCACGTTGCCATCGTAAAGGAGCCAAGGAGGAGTGTCCACCGTCGACCCAAACAATCCGCCAGTGTTGTGCCCGCCACCAATGCGCTGACGACGTTGAGCAGATATTGAGCAAGTAAAATGATAACCAGAGACAGGATCTTGATTCCTGCCGTAGTCATGACGAAGAGAGCGTGAGATAGTATCATGTGCGTGCCACACAGCTGGTTCCACGATTGTATTTCCAGACCCAACGCAAGTTTCTTCCACTCCCGAAGATGAAATAGCATCGGCATCTGAGGCTTTCCCTTCTGGTGCTGGGCGTGGATATCTCGTCTCATTTGGTCAAACTGCGCTAGAATTGTGGGTGCATCTGGCCTTCGATTTTGCAACTCTGCAAGCAAAGCGTGGGCCTGACTCCAACGGCCCTGGGAGGCAAGATAACACGGGCTGGGGGGCAGGAGCATTGTAAATACCGATAAGACAAGGCCGAGGACGATTTGAATGACAAACGTTACTTGTAGAGCAGTAATTACAGCCTCGCGAGCTCTTGGATCTTTCGCGCCAAGGATCTCGGGCTTTCCCATGAGCACAACTGCCGTGAATTGGTTGCCATACTGCCAGAAAACCCCGAGAGCGGTAAAGGCATATATGAGACTTCCATCATGTTAGCACCTCGTCAATGGCAACACGGGTTCCGAATACATGTACCCCATATACGCTCCCCGACGCTCCTTCGGTGCAATTTCAACCTGTTTGACTCTTAGCCACCTGACTTTGTCAATACAAGAAGCACTAATTACCTGATATGCGGGTACGACTACGCTTAGGATTCCAACTCCCACTCCGGATATGGCTCTTCCGATAGACAGCAGTGTCAATTCTCGCGCAAGGGCCATGAGCCCACTCCCAAGCACCCATATCAGAGACCCGTAACGTATCGTCGTCGGTGACCCAAAGTCGGTAGCGAGATACCAAGAAACGAGCGCACCCAGTACCGAGCCAAGAGGCATCAGAGCAGCAGTAAATTCTCTTTCAAACGCATTCAGGTAGCCAAAGCGATCCGAGTACGCCATGACATCGAGATAGCCCGACATGGATGCCAAGTTGAAGCCGATAAGGAAGCCGCCTAGATCCCTCTGTCAGAAATCGGGGGGTTTTTCACTAATTTCCGGTGTGGCGCCCAAGGCTGATTGGAGGCTGAGGGTGTGTAGGTACTCACCGGCAGAGGCAATAGAGCATATCTTCCTAACATGTCTAGATTCCTGCATAGTGACGGCGTCTAATCACCTGGCGGGAAAAGAAAATAATAAACAAGTGATAAGAAAACGTGTTTCTGCAAAAAGCTATGTTACAGAAGTGAATTAAAATAGAAAGGCATGGAGAAAGTCGAGCAGACGTTATATTGCTTGATAACAGGACATTGTAGTGGCGCTCTGGTACAACTCTGCTGTTTACACAGTCTGAAAGGAAGTGGCCATTCAGCACCCCGTGTTCGAATTGCAGACTTGATACACAATATACGGGGTGCTACCTACTGTATTGAAATCCCTTGGATAGGTGAGTACAGGTAGGCAGCTGCTTACTTGGTGATACCAGATAATGGAAGTAGCAGCAGTGGTAGATACTTGAAGAAAGAGATAAGTAAAAGCTTGCCCTTCATCTCGCCTTGGCACTCGGACAGAGTTCTTCGAGGTGCCACGCAGCCCCTCCCGACTCAAACCTTCTCACGAGTCGCCTCACACTCCAGCAGCCCCGAATCACAACCCCCCATATGAATAGACTTCTCAAAGTTCGAGCAGTTACTCAGCAACAGAACAGCTAACTTTTCGCAACTTCCAACCATGTAGCAAAGTACAAACCATAAATCATCTGAGTCGCCTAAATTCGATCCATAGTCAACACCAGACCTTCCCTCTCCACAGCTCTGCGTAAAGCAGCCTCTGCAGTGAGGAAAAAATGGCGACCAACGTCACCGGGAATCCACCAAGCCCAGCCACCGAGGCCACCATCGACAAAAGCCGTCTGAGGAAAAAAAAATGATGCTTAATTCTTGAGAGCCTCGTCGACCAGGCTGAACAATTTCCGTCCATCTACATCACAGTCAGCGTCCAACAGATTCCACCACCCCTCCTCTGCATGTCACTACGCAATATGCTCCGTAGTTAGTTCAAGTTCTAGGTAAGAAATCGATCGATTCGACTCAATGCGTAAACGGTAGGGTAAAATAGTCGCGATCCCTGAGGTATTCCATTAGCTGGCAGCCACAGACAACCGCCCTGGCCATGAGAACAGTAAAACCACTGCTCTAAACCCTCCATCGCGCCTAACCGTCAAAATATTACTAGTACATGTTCGAATAACCAGAAATATCAGCCCTCTGCCATCTCCCCCAAAACTGCAAGGCATTATTCTAACATGCCTCCATTGTGGCAATGTACTCCTCCATAACAATGGGTATCCATAAACGCCAATGCCTCATTAGTCGTCATAAATGTTGCGTATACCTTTAGGCAGATCGCGTGGCAGACTAAGCACGCTTCTCGTGTACGTGTTGAAGAAAGTTTCGCTGCATCCTGAAGGATGAGTAATCTCCTCGGAAAATCACGTCAAGGATACCACCGCATTTGGCATCTTTAGCAACCTCTTTCATACGTTTCTGTAGAGCAAGATAGGCGTCGTGGAAACGAATCCTGACGCCAGGCATATTGGATGAGGAGCCAGCAATGTCGTTGCCGGGATTGTTAGGATCAATGATGGAGAGGCGGTTTGTGCTTTTGTATGCAAAACTGGTGACCTCGCCCTAGAATTATGAGTTGTTGCGTTAGCAAAGGGAGAAAGAAGAGGAAAGGAGAGGAAAGGAGAGAATTTCTCGCCATATACCTTGGGGATATATCCAATGGGAGTGGTAAGCGAAATTGCATTCCTTTCGTAGTTGAACTGGCGCCCGTAGAGGTCAAAGAATTCGAGAAGCATCTCTCCAAGATGGTGCTCAGGGATGAGGTTGCGGCTCTGGACCTGGGGCATGAGCTGCAACATGCTGACGACCAAGCAAATGACGGTAAATCCACCCAAGCCTCCGTTAACGGGCTCGTTCAAACCCCGCATGAGAAGAAAATGCTTGATTACAGTGACGAGGATGGGCATTGCCGGATACTCCTTCTTCCAGCGCTCAAAGGTTTCGATCGCCGTGACTCCGCCAAGATTCTCAAAGGATACGTCGACTCTCAGTCCGGTGGCCTTGTCGACGAACTTGACGAGCGGGATTCGAGCGTGGGCAATAACCTCGATTGAGTCGAACTCGGCAATTCGTTGGATCACAAGAAACTTACGGAACTTGTACAGCCAGCTTCGGGCACTGAGGTACGTGGCAGGGCCGCCTCTCATGAAGCTGGCGGAGCATACGACCATGTCCATATCAGCAGTTGGGAGATAGAGGCCAGACATGAACGAGCCAAACGGCATAAGATGAGCGCTGGCAAAGTTTCGGTCATCCCTCTTCAGGGCCTTTTGCAAGTTGTCAACCAGACTGTCGCGAATCGCCTGCTCAAATTGACGAGGCTTGACAAAGTAATAGAAATCCATGACTTCCTTGTGCAGCCTGGTTCGACGTGGTTAACATCACGGGATAAAATGCCCACCCAGGCAGGGGAGGGCAAAAAAGATGCACAAGCTTACCGAAATGCCATGTTTGTGGTAGCAGAGTGGTCGACAGTTGCCCATGGACAAGGCTCTTCTTGTCGTTTCGGCGCCCAGTTTGGCACCAAGTCTCCCTTAGGTTGCTTCATGGTTGCTTTCTTGAGCTGTCCGTAATCTGGTGGTTGGATGATCTCGTCGTTTGCAGTGCGCTTGCGAGAGCCAAGAGGACCAGGGGTGTTGTGGGTAATAACTGGTTTGCTTGGCAGAGACTTTATACCTGCAGGAAGTGGTGGAAGCCCGCTGGGAAGTTTCTCGAAAACTTCGTTGTGAGGCGGGCGTGGCTGAGAGTCAACCTTATCGTCGTCTGATTCCTCGCTCTCTTCGTCACTAGGTTCAAACGAGAGGAAATCTTCGGCCTGCGTTGTGGCGGCAGGCTTTATTGTTATCTCCTCCAGCCTAGCCTTGCGGATTAGCTTCACAACGTCTCGCTTCTTGCGAGTAGTCTCGTCTGGGCAGGGAAGCGCCGTGTACGGATCTGGGTTGGACCACTTGGGAGTTGCGTCAGCAGACTCGTCGACCGCAGTCGTGCGAGCTCTTTTTCTGGAGGGCTCTTTAGAGAGTTCTTCTATATCAGACTGTGACGAACGCGACGAGATGTCCATATCAAGCTCGTCATCATCCGACAGCTCGTCCAGATCGCGATATTTTGCACCTTCGCCAGTGTGCACACTCTCCTCAGGGAGATCAGTGGTGATGCCAGAAATTAAGGCGCGCTCAGAGTGATGAGGCGGCGGCTGCCAGCGAGGCTTGCCTAATCTCTGTGCCGGGCCGCCTCTTCTTCCGTCCCTCCGCGGCTGGCGTCGATGTGACGACGGTCCGGCAGGCGCGTATTCAGAGATACCAGCTGGCTTCTCGACGCGGAAAGTAAATTCACCCTGCGGGACGGCTGGTCGATACGAATCGCCGCCTCCACGATCATCACCATACGACCGGGGGCGAGACTCTTGCCTCCGGTCGCCCGGCCGCCAGTTATCAGAATCACGATAGGGTCTATCGCGCAGCTGGGAGAATCGTGGTGGTGAGCGTCGGAAAGAATGGCGATTTCGGTCATCGCCATAGCCACTTCTCGGACGGTCGTCGTTACGCCGCTGCGGTTTATTGCGCACCATGTTGGTCCCGGATTCAAGCCAGTTTGCGATGAAAAAAAAAAAAAGGGTTAGAACAAAGCAGTATCACGCGATGCAAATACACGGCGTTTACTATACAGAAGAGGCGTTGGGAGAAAAAGTGTCGTGATACGACAAATTGTGGTTTCCTCGTTATCAGCTTATCGTCGTGGCTGACTCAGCGATAACCTCGGCCATTAATGTTTGAGATTAATGTTAAGAGCAAGCGCAGCTATTTATGGTGTGGGCATGAAGAGCTTACTAGGTATTGAACAGAGTTTAATTTCAGGGACGCCTGATAAATGTACACGGAATTATCAGATAACACTTCAATGGTATGCCATATCATCTACACGACACTTTGCAGCCAATGATAGTACATGTATGTGTCGATACATGTATTAAGTATGAAGCCTTCAGCGCTAAATCGAGGGCAATTATCATTGCTCATAATCTTCAGATTTATGCTTTCGGGCAGTTAAAAGACATGAGCCAGGCAACAGAAAAGAGAGCGCGTTTTTCATCATTCAGCAGTACCATGCAAACGGCCGAGAATAGCCACCCAGTCTTGCCTCTTTGCCCACTCTTCCCAGGTCGTCATGGGACAGTCAATGCCAGCCTACAACACATTGTCAGTAATAACAACTTAATGTCACCGTGCCGAACATATATATACCTTTCTAATATCCTCTGCCTGCAAAACATCCATGGCGCCGTCATAGCCTGGCTGCGAGCTGTACAAGAACATGTCAGTAACCTCAGCTCCAAGCTGCGGCTCTCCGGTTGCCACAATCATCTCCTCGGGAGAAATCTGTCTGTAGGTAGCCGGAACCCCAGAAATCTCGCTCCAGGTTTTGATAAACTCGGGCCAAGTGCAGTTCGTTCCCGCCGCCATGTAATCCTTTCCAGGGGGCATCTGCCAGACGGCATAGGTGAAAGACCCCATGTCGTCGACGGGAGCGAAATGAGGAATTATCTTTGTAGAATCCGTGGCAAAAGTCATCTCGACTCGTCCATCAGGAAGCTTGAATACGGGTTAGAACACAGACTTTATCACACCAATTGGTCACACGAGTTTCGGATGGAGGAAACCACACGTCCTTTGACCAACTTACTCTGCCAAAATAAGACCGCGGCAGTATATTGAAGCTTGTGTAGAAGAAGCCCGTCTGAATGCACGACATCTTGGCCGCAAGCTCTGGGTAGTGCTCATTGACATATACTGGGAAGACGTCGGCCTTGGAGTCAAAGTGATACAACTCCTTGAACTTGCCGCCACTGCACTTGCCCGCGTGGCTCAAGGTGGAAACGAGGAAGCCATTCGCATCCAGCGAATCAGCAACCTTGGCAGCGGCGTCGGCTATGTTCTTGCCATGACGATATTCCGTATCGTAGGCAAACCGACGATACGAGATGCCCTGGGCATCAGCAGCCTGGCGGCATTTCGGGTGGAAGAAGGGCTCCCAGTAGTCGGTGACGCTGAAGATGACATTTGCTCCGGCAAATGCCCTATCGAGGCTGCTTGGGTCGTCGAGATTGGCCTCGATCAGCTCCGCACCTTGCGATGCAAGTTCTTTGGCTGCGGGAGAGTCAGGATTGCGAGTGAGACCACGGACCCGAAACCCAGCGGCGAGAAACCGACGAGCCACGGAGCCACCCTGGTTGCCGGTGGCACCAACGACGCAAATGAGCTTTCTTCCTTCAGAGCCCATTGTGACTGTGATTGGTGATGAGTTTGATTCGACGGGAGGCGATGTCGTATTGCACAATTGGTAGCTGCAAAAAAAACGGTTCCGGCTGGAGACTCGGAAGCGCTCAATCTGGAAACTCAGCGTCCCCACTACGCGCAAGACGAAGGAGATGAATGAGACAGGTCTGAGATGGAAAGCAAACTCGCATTACAGAGACACAAAACGCTTGATTTTATTAATCTAGGCCGGTAACCCCTCACCAGCTCCCCCAGCTCCTAAGCCCCTTAACGGCTGAGCATCATACAAAAGTCAAGGTATTCAAACACTAAAATTTTATCAGGTAAGGCAGTGTAGGCACCATCTACAGTGTCGAAAGAGGAATTCCGGCCAGCTAGTACTAGCTGATGGTTGTTGCCGGGACCTACTCCAACTAATAGGCTCGGTCAACGGGACGAAAAGGGGATAAGAACATATGTTCCTTGACGACTGGTCACCTTAGTAGCACAACATCTACTCACACCTTGACAGACCAAACTGCAAACATATCTGAGACTTCCTGAAGCAGCGAGAACCACATGTTACCAGCTAGTCGGTTACGTGTGTGTGTTGGTCGTTAATTTGCGTAAAAAAAACAGCCCAATTTCGTATGGTCCAGTCCCAGTACCATGGACCAGCTCTCACAAGCGACGGCAGAACCCACGTGTAAACGGCCCAGCAGGGTCAGGGGTTGAGGCATTGTGTGGAGACACGTGAGATGAATTGCGTTGCTTCACCAGCCTATCATGGCCCTCAATCGGGCTCCCGGCAACCCACTTATACATTGGTCGGCGAACCGCAGCACCGACCTAGCCGGGCTTGTTTAAGAACTCTGGGCGTGGCGTGAGAGCGGGATGCGACGGCGAGGCCAAGAGAGAAAGACGAGCGGGCTTGTGAAGGCCTCGGTTCGACGGGGTCGAGAGGATACGGTCACTCATGCAATTCGTATCTACGCCGGACGGATGCTGGATGAAATCCAGCATCGTGCTCATCAATCAGAACCAGCGCCATGATGACTTACAGATAGATACAAGTGCTGACGCGCGTAGGGGCGGGAAAGATTGCCGTGCCTCCAAGTAGATGCGCGGGCTTATATACAGTACAGCACTGTAACGGCTGGATAAATAAGAAGGGAGGAAAACTGACAGGCGGCAACGCCACACCGAAATGGTCCGGCATATAATAGTAGATACACCTTGTGAGCTTATGCCAAAAGACAAGCCCTATTACATGTACACAGGCAGTCATACATAGACGTCCGTGAGCACACAAACCTTCATGCGACCAAACAACCCATGACCCAACATCAAACCCAGTAGACGCCAGTTCAGTGCTTGTTGGAACATGCTGCTAGCTCGCATATGTCTTAGCCCTCCCGAGCCCGAAATGGCCCGGAGTTGTAAGCTTCGCATCCCGCAAGCCGCTCCCCGCCCCAACTCGACTCTGTTCTTACAGGCTCAATACAGTAGAATCATTTTCCGAGGCCACTAGGAGAAGAAGACGACAGGACGGGGGGGAAAAAGGCATCTCTTTTGCCCACTGATTTAGCAGTTGAACTCAAACCTGCAAGCGCAGGGAGACCCCCCGGCATATCAAACCTTGTGTGCGTGGCACGAGACGACCGAGGCGAGGAAAAAAAATCACCAGTCACATTTCTGCGACACAACCAACCATGGCGTCTCCCATTGACATGGCAAAGTCCCCGTCCACTTCTCCCAAGGGCAAGGGAAAATCCCCGTCTACTTCGCCGCCGCGGCAGTCTCCGTCTGGGCCTGCCGGGGCCGCGACTCCGCTAGCCAGCCCTGTGGCTGGTGATGCCGACAATCCTGTCCCTCTCCAAGTCGATGTGAGTGCAGCTAGCTATTGACCATTGATCTGCGTCATGTGTGTGAACCTACATTCGTGATGCGATGCAACATGTTGAGCCTTTTCTATAATGGAGAAGAAGGGAAGGGGGGGAAAGAAGGAGAGACGAGACAGGAAAGACATACGAGAAGCTTCAAGAGAGACAGAAGGGAATTGGACTGTTGTCGCGCAACCGCTTACATGAATCTGGAACCAGACCGACGCATATCTCGAGGGCGAGGCAGAAGTCGACTCAACCTATGGCTCCGATCAAGACTCGGCCTACACCGGCTCCATCACATCGTCCATCTACAACTACCAGTATGAGAACGGCCGTCGCTACCACGCCTACAGAGAGGGCCAGTACGTGCTGCCCAACGACTCGCAGGAACAAGAGCGTCTCGATCTCCAGCATCATATATGGCGCCTCCTACTCGGCGGCCGCCTCTATACAGCGCCCCTACCGTCGCCCCAAGACAGTCTGCGCATCCTCGACCTGGGCACGGGCACGGGCATCTGGGCGATTGACATGGCCGACGAGTTCCAACACTCGGCCGTCTACGGCGTCGACCTGTCGCCGATCCAGCCCGAGTGGGTGCCGCACAACTGTCACTTCCACGTCGACGACTACGAGGACCAGTGGACCTACCACGAGGACGAAAAGTTCGACTACATACATGGGCGGGCCCTCAGCGGCACGTCCGCCGACTGGCCGCGCTTCTACCAGCAGGTGATGCAGAACCTCAAACCCGGGGGGTGGCTCGAGATGCAGGAGTACGATGCGTGGATCTTTAGTGATGACGATAGCTGCGATCGCGCGCCGTGGACGATGGAATGGGTCGACAAGCTGGATGCTGCGAGCAAGCTGTACGGCAAGCAGATCAACGTAGCGAGGTTCCAGAAGCAGTGGATCATCGATGCGGGCTTTGAGGATGTCGAGGAGAGGGTATACAGGGTACGTTTGAAGCATTGGCATTGACGTTCTACATCCACGTCAAGCCGTGGAACAAAGCAAAAGCAAAGCGAGAAACCGCTAACCATCAGCCAACAGATACCAATCGGACCATGGGCCAAGGATCCCACGCTAAAGGAGCTGGGCAAATATGAGCTCTCGCACATGCAAATGTCTGTCGATTCGCACACGCCGGCCCTCTTCACCCGGGTGTTGAACTATTCCAAAGACCAGGCGGACGTGCTGATGGAGGGCGTCAAGCGGGAGTTTCGAAGTCGAGACCTCCGGCTGATTACTAGCTATCGTTTCATCGTGGGGAGGAAACCTTTCGACTCAGAGGCATAGGGGGGAAAGGGAAGGGGTGTAGATGAGGCGGAGGAGATGAGCTGATGGAGCTGGCTTTCAGGCTGTATTTCACAAGCTCTGGTAGAGGACGGGATGGGACATTGAGATGGTGGGAGGGGCTTGTGTTATATCTTTTAATTGTGTTTTTAAGTGTGCATGCTTACGGAGTGTGAATAAAAAATATCCTTTTTTTTTCTTCTTCTTCTTTTCTTTCATACGGTTGAAGTTCATCTGCGTCACCTCTTTGGAGTACTGTAAAGTAAATTAAATCGCGATCGACATGCACATGTATACAGCCTCATCTGGAATGTATCTCCCACCACCAAGCTCAAGTACCAGATACATACCCCATAGCCGGAGCTCCTCCAAGCATGTAATATTCGTAGATTGTTAATGCAGATGTACCCGTAGATTCCTTGCCTCTATTGGTGAGCCAGAGGCCGTCAAGGGGCGGGTCACCTGCAGCTTTTGCATTAGCTGTCAGCGCAAGGCAGCCTTGAAGACAAATTGAAAGCTTGTTTGCTGACTCGGGCTCAGTTGGGTTGGTTGCGGATTACGTCAATACGAGTTGCCCATAGCATAACGATGAGGCCGAGATGCTGGAGCTGGTGGAAGTAGATGTTTCTAGAGACATCCAGTCAATGTGGAATGACAGCGACAAACTCATGCTACCACGCATATGGAATCAACACCATTCTCAATTGACTCCGAGAAGCAAGGCGAGCACAGCCCCACGTGGCGTCCGCAAGGCTGTGCCAGCTGAGAAACAAACTTGATCAAGTGAAGTGTGCATAAGAACTACTCGCAACTAGTCCTCTTCCAACAGCCAGAGCCAGGTCATCACATTTGGCTCACCGACCATTGCGCCTCGTAGGGCTCAGGCGGCTGATGGGATTCGCCTGCCTGGAACGGCTTTCATACCCGTCAGTTCTAGTGCTCTTTTTTTTTTCCCTTCTGGTCAACTGGAGCTTCCATCTCGACTCGCCATCACACACTCACTCAACTCACACGCCCGCCGTAACCAAACTAAACAAGGCCGAAGGGGGGCTATAAATATATTTTCCTTCTTTCGAATCAGCTTTGAGGAAAGAGGCACGACACGATGAGCTCTACCGGGGGCTCGCAGCGCGCGAGCGAAGTCAACAGCGCCATGCTGAGTGTGCCGGGATATGCAGACGACACGATGCTCTTCATGCTGCGCTGGGGGAGCATGGCCCAGGTATGACCTGATTTCATTGATTCACTGGCATTTTTCTTTTTCTTTTTCTTCTCTTTCTTTTCTATTTTATTCATGCCTTCATTGTTCATGTTTATCCTTTCATCATGAACCACAAACCATCTCCATAATCTTACTCGGCCGCTGCTCCACCAAAAAGTAAGACACCTGACGCATTTGGGCCCGTTTGCCGCTTTCGGGCTGAATTAGATGGCGATGACTGATGTGATGATCATCCCACACCCGCGCGCAGGAGACAAACCGCTTCGGTTACATGATCAACCCTTTTTTTTTTTTGTCATTTTCATGTCTATTATTTTCGCTGTTTAACATGTGATGGGCGGGCACAACGGTTCGTTCAATTACGAGGTCTACTTGCGCGTTAATTGGCTTTTGCTTCGCATGAGTCAACCGATCATTGCCTCCCGGGTATTCTCAAGCGATGCCCTTTTTTGCCCCATGCACATTTTTTTCCCCTTTTTCATTTATTTTGTCTACTGAGTACATACATCCGAGTACTGTACATGTACCTAGAGCAGAACAAACAGGCTGATGTGGTATTGAATCGCTTCGGCATTGGCCCGGCAATCAGGCAACGCTACGCAAAGTCGACTATGACGAATTCCTGGTACGCATGTCGGCCTTGAACACGCATTGGTTTGAGAGCCAGAGCCGGAGCCAGAGGCAGAGCCAGAATACTACAAGCAGAGACTCCGTCAGCAGCGTCGGCACCCGCGGCACTCGCCATGGCGACGGAGGACAAGAAGCAGCAGCTGGAGAGGCAGAAGCGGCTAGCCGTGATGATGACAGAGACAGCGGCGGCCTCCCTCCAGTCGTCGACGATGCCGTGGATCCGCTCCAGGCCGGCGACAAGGCCGCTGAGCTCAAGGCCCGGACGCTGGAGCTGATTCAGGATTTCCCGCACCTGGTGCGCGATTTTGACAAGTTTGTCGACTGTACAAGGATCATGGCGGCCAAGTATGGGAGGGCAGTGGTATGAGATATCATATTGGATACGAGTAAGCGGTAAAAAAGAAGCAGAAAAAAAAAAGAGACCGGTACAGTGCTCCGTAGGTACTATTGAGAATGCGTGGTAACGTTGGAATCAGCTTATCAAGTGGTACCAAATTGCTTCATTAAACACCAGCGTTCTAGACGCCTAATAGGGACAAGGATCATATCATCTCACACCCCCCCAGTCGGTAGTCATAGTGATCACGTCTTTTTTTTTTTGCGACCGCCAGTAGAACTTATCGCACACTAGAAGGAATACAGTCACACGAATTCACAGCGAAACAGGTTTTTGCAGTGTTTTTCTAGGAATTGCCTTTTGCATTAATTACTATTATCTGTTTTCGGCGGATCCAAAGAAAATTTCCAACCAACATCTCTCTCGCGCACACCGACGAGTTTCCTTGTCGTTCGTCTCCATTTCCCCGAAATAAAATCGACCAAAAAACAAGTCCGGTCAGAAGAATGAATTTCGTATCACATCTGCCGGCGCATCACACAATAAAAAACAAAAAAAGCACACAATTATTTCCAATTCCAGAAATTGTAGAAACGCCATCTTTCCCGGGGGCGAACACCTCTAGATGGTGTCGCACTTTATGCAAAAGTCGAGAAGTAGCAAAATGAAAAAGAAAAGTTCTTTTGGGGAAAAGGTGAAAAAAGAAATAGAAGAAAAGCACAGAATAGTTGCCGCGCCAAGATCCCTCCCCCGAGCCAGCCGTGGTGTTTCGTTGGCGGAGGACCCGATTAGTGTTGCGGCCCCGGACACGCCGGCTCCGGGAAAAGAGGATCAAGGCTGGGAATTGTTTTGATATTCACATCATGAGCGCAACCACTGTTGGTCGTGTGGTTCCAAGATGTGACCTTCTATGTCGACGAACTAATTGTTCTTCCTCTTAAATTTTTTTTTTTCATTCCCCATCCCTCCTGTTCCTTGTTTCCTCCCGGTTTTCCTGAAAAGCTCACAACACGCCTAGATCCTCAAGGCAGTTGGGAAAGCCAAGCAAGAGTCGCTTAGAGGTTGGCAGCGAAGACGGCGGCGGCACCGACACCGAGGAGGATGTTCTGAGACAGGGAGTTGGCTCCGGAGGTAGGAGTGGTGGTGGGCTTGCCAGTGTGGGTGACGCTGGTGCCGTTGGTGGGAGAGGCAGAGCCGCCGGTCTGGGCCATGGCGGTGGCAGCGAAGATGGCGATGACAGCAGCAGCACGCATTTTGAAGGTTTTGGGTGGTTTGGTGGGGGTTTTGGGTGGTTTTGGGTTTTGGTTAAAGAGGTTGGAGGTTTTGAGTTTTAACGAATGGAATTGTTCGGCTGTGGGTTGATGGAAGAGAAGGAGAGAAAAGCAAAAGCTGACAACGAAAGTATGGCTCGCTTTATATCTCGGTCTGGATGGGATGGGATGATAAAGCATGGCAATGGCCCCAAAGAAAAAAAAAAGGAGCCCACCCACCAACTCATGCAAACGCGCACGCCCCTGTCTATCCTCCACCCCTGAGAGGGCCCGGCCGGGGTCAGGGATTGGCAAGTCTAGTAGATTCCACCTTGGCAGCTACATGCCAATGACTTGTTCCCAGCAGATCACCGCGTTAGTCGAGCTGCTGCGTTGCGGTGCTGGAGGCTGGTTATCGCGTCATGTTCGCCACTTTGCCTGTTGCGGCCAACACGACTGATTGCGTGGTGTCGGGTGCACTACAGGACACTATCACGCAGCTGCTGTGCCTCGCCAGCGGTATTTTTGAAGCTTTGCTGGGGCTGTGGATGTACCTGCGAGGTCATCAATCGCCCTTTGAGCCGCTAACAGGTGCGAATGCGTGAACATAGCCCCCCCATGTCAGGACGCCGGATATATCGATATATATAGAACAAGGGCAGATTGCAGTGCTACAGTACAGTGTTGTACAGTGTTGTACAGTGCTGCACGCTCACCCACAGAGTCAATATTACTGCTCGCACCTGCAGCCCAGTATTACAGCATCAATTACTTGCTCCGTACAGTAAAAAGAGCAGCAAGCATCTCCATGCAAATACCGTCCCAGTCCTTTGTCCCATTGACAAGCTCCCTCGTCGGTCCCGGAGTGCCGCGCCCTTGTACCCGTTACCCGTGCGGTGGACGGAGCGGTACTTTGCCTGCTAGGTAGAGGTAGACTTACGCAAGCTGCCCAACCGCCTCCAAAGGGAGAGCGGCCGCCGGAAGCTCCGACTTGCTGTACTGTACTGTACCGAGCCGCTTCTGTCACTTACCAGCGTTTATGCTTTGTGATGAATTCTTTGCTGAGCCGCCCGGTTGAATATCCTTTGCGACGCCATTCCAATGCGACTACAGGATGGGCTGTTTAGCCGTGTTTTTTCAGCTAGAAAGGTCATTGAATGGGGCACCTTGTTTTTTTTTCCTTGATTTTTTTTTTTTCTTTTCTTTTGTGCAGGTTGCATATTACGAGATTTCCCTACTGCACTCCACGCAGCGGGCGGAGATTTCGATGCGATGCCCAGGCACGAGGAAAAGAGGCATATTTTAGAGTTGTGCCGAGTCGTGAGGAACACGAGCACTGGACGAATGATTCGCAGCCAGAAAAAAAAAGAGAGACCAAAAGTACTGGTACCCGAAGCGGTGCTGCGCCCAACAGAAATCCGGCTGGATGCTGTGCTGTGCGGCTGAGGGCCTTGATGGGGGGCACCATGAGGGCTGTTTGCGCGATAGCAGCTCGGTAGAGGTACTTAGTACGATGTGGAAGCTGTACTTTTGATGTACCACGCCGGAATCGTCCAGGTTGCATTGCCTGCCACACCACACCAAAAGATAGCCTTATCTTTTGCTCTGCTATCTGCGTACAATTACATACGAAGTACCTCATTCCCTATCAACATCTGCCTTTTTCCTTGGTTCTTATCCGTTGTTAGCGCCACAGCGTCGCCGGGTCTGGCAACACCGCCCAATCGCAATCGCCAGAGGCCATCCCTCCTGCAACCCATCCCGGAAACGAACAGAACCAAACAGGGAAAAGACAGAAAAAAAACAACTTGGAAGAGAGCGAGAGAAAAACAGAGGGCTTTCTCTCCTTACCGGAGGCTGGCAAGCCACTGCTTCAAGCCACTCCCCTCCAGCAAACCAGAGCCCGCATCCGTCCCACGCTGCTGCTCCACCGCTGCTACATGTCGACTATTTCCGCCCTTTTCTCCCGGGCTGCCTTCGTTTGGGGGGCATACGCGTCATCAGGGAGGGCCACTCTGGTTGCGGCCAAAGGCGTCTAGCTATGGGAACTTCCAGGTTTTCTTTCTCTTGCTTTTTTTGCTTTTGGTGCTTGGCTCTTTGTGTGCTTGTATACTGTACGAAAAGAAGAAAAAAAAAAAAAAAACTGGGAAAAAAAGCGGGCAGCCGGAGTGGACTCTTTGGGGAGGAGACCCATGTCTTGGATACGTACTATGTACAGTACAGCACAGCACAGCAGAGCTCCAGCCTGGTCACCGTGGCATCCGATATGCTCGTGGCTGGTGCATTGATAACGATTGGGCCCTGGCAATGGCGTGACTGGGGGGCAGGATGCTCGATGCTTGTTTTCGGTTGCTTGGAGGTACAGTACTTGGGACATACGTAGAGTGGTTGGTACATACATCGGCATCACAGCTCATGTGCTCTTCCGTTGCCCGTAACCTCGCTAAGCCACAATTGCAACTCTGTGGTGCAGCCATGGTAACACGTCGTGCACAGTTGCTCGTATCAAGACAGTGTCTAACTACTGTGGTATTTTTATCACGGTATACCTTTGTTCTCCCCATTGTCCAGTGTCTCTCTCCCATTTCCGTCTCTCTTTCCCTGTTCCCTGCTTTGCCCCCGGCCTACCGTTTTTTGCTACCTGCTGCTAGTGCCATTTCCACCACTTCTCATTGCCTTGAAACACGCAGGATTCCCCTTTCAAGGCCTTCTCTGCTCTCGGGCAGGGGGTGCGGTAAAGGAGAAAGACGCAAGATTAGTAGTGGAGAAGCGTGCTCCGTCCGGTGGATCTTCTCAAACCGCCGTGCGTCTGCCGATCTGGGATATAATGGCTCACAAAGCTTGGCCTCTGGCGCCTTTGAGAGGGCCCCCCTGGCGTTCCTCACATGTCCCATGCCTTTGCTCAGAGAACTGCTCTGTCTTGGCAAGGCTTCGCGTGCTGAGCCGTGGCATGGGGGAGGGAGGAGGATTGATGCAGCTATGGAGTACAGGCAGCATCAGTGCAGAAATATTGATTACTTGGACTGATGAGATGAGCCAGGATACGGTAAGCAAAGGTTCTGTACTGTGCTTTGCTGCTCTGGTGCCGTTTTCTCTCTTTCTTTTTTCAGTTACTCTTCGGCACATCTCTACCAACTGCCGTTTTCGTTAATACCAGGGCTACCACTACTCTATACACAGACTTTCTCATAGCTGTGCTAAACACGCCTAGTAGTAGTAGCTGTCCGGATAAAGAAACAAGGCAACAAACATACCCCGTAGAAAACGCCGAAAGGCATGGATACGCTGTAATAGTACTCGGCAATAACTGAAACGCTTCCGACCAGCCTCAACGGAAAGTGAGGGGGGTGTATGAATCAAAAATAAAGGATCGCGATGTATCGGAAACATCCTTTTTTTTTTTTTTTTTTTTTTTTTTTCGTTCGCATTGCGTGGCTAGCAAAATGTCAAAAAATAAAAGTAAAAAAAAGAAACACGGCCGGAATGAAATTGAGTGTTTCAATCTCTTCCGCCAATTCTCCGAGCGATCACCGCGCCACAATATGCAAGGTACGAAGGAGCTATTTTCATGTGAGGGAGAGATTGAAGTCATTTGATGCTGCTGCTTCTAGTCCCGTGAGTTCCGTACAGTATGTACGAGTAGTAGTAGTACTTGCTTTTTGCCACGACCAACGATTATTCCGAACATGATCTGCGAGGGGGAGGGAAAAAAAAGGAGAAGAGGGGGAAAGACGAGGAGGAATACCGGGTCACGCGTCAGAGGAATAATTAGAACTGGGAAAATAGCGCAAATATTTTACTTTTTCTTTGCAGGTGCGTGAAATGAAGCTGCATGCGGCCACTGAGCTTGTAGTATTACTACTCCTGCAGTAGTAGCAATACAGTAATACGGCACGGTACAGCACAGGAGCGGCAGATGAGAGTCATACTTTGTACCATACAGTACAGTAATATTAAGTTGCAGGTGAGAATTGACCGTTCCTTTTCGTTTGCAACGATTACGGTAGGCCGGAAATATTCCCAAGTTTCAACAACTTTTGTACCTGCTGGAACAAGGAGGTCCGTGGGCCCGAATCCTGTGTCTCACGGAAAACACTCTACTAACCTCCACTGGACGGTATGTACATAGTAGGTACAGCACTACATCCAGCGTCTTTATTTCATTTCAATCAAATGTTTTATTATATCTTCCTCTTATTTCCCATCATGTGCCAAGTCCCCAATTCACTGCTGCACTATTGTACATAATACAATAACACAACGGATCCCCCTCTACCAAACATCCACTGCATCAGGTCCATCACAAGCTTTCAGCGCACACCCGCCCGCTAAACCCTTTGCCGTGACCGCGGGCTCCGGTCGCCACTGCGGAACCCGCTTCCAAGGCTTCTAGTGGCCTCGAACGCACGGCCAGCGCCAAGCCATAGCGCTGCAGGGCCGCCATTTGCCGTCCAGCCTGCCCTGAAATCGCTGTACGTACTGTGCTGTAGCTGTAGCTGCAGCCTGGAGCCAATCGCGCCGCTCGCCGTTCTAGCGACAGAAGCATCAGCCCCCTGGATCGCTGCAGGTACAGTCAACAGGAAGCTTCGCCATTGATCCATTGATCCATTGATCCATCCCATGCTTCCATGGTTTCTCATTGACTTTTTTTCCTTCCGTGGTAGCCGGAGCCACCGCATTTCTCGCAGAACCCAGTTCCAATCTCGGCTGCTTCTTCTGGGCTCCTCTTGGGCCCATGTGCTACTACTAAGGTACCTAGTAGTACTGTAAGAAGTACTCGTGCATGCGCTTGTAATTTGCTGCTGCTTCAGGTACCACGGGGGTTCTCGTCCGCATCTTGTTTTTCTCCTCTTCACCCCCTTGCTGCGAGCCGGGGACTTCGGCCGTAATCCAGCGTCTTTTTTTTTTTTGTTTTCTTGTCACTCGCTCTTCTCGTCCATTGCCCGCAAAATGCCCCCCATGTCAACTGGAGCTTCTGGAATCTGGAACATGCTCGTCTCGCTTCAATATACTCCACTGCTAGCTTGGGCAGCGGTGTGAGTGGTGAGTGGCCCCCGTTTCTTTCTCTCCGTCTCTCTTCAAGAACGTCCATCCAAAGACGGATTTCGTTGTGTGTATCTCTCCGTATGTACGTACGTACATAGTAGTAGTAGTACTCCGTAGGCGAGGGAATCCTTCGAAAGTCCGACGTGTCCCTCAAGAGCGTTTACCGCCGTGTTTACCGTCTCTACTCCGTACTTCCACAGCAATACCCCCACGGCGCTCCAACCCTTGTTCCCCTGAAGAGACGCCACCATCGAGCGAATTCCTGTCCAGAGTACAGTACAGTAGCATCGAAATCTAGCCACTGCTACAGTATAATCGCCTCGAGGCTGTCACTGCCAAGCGGTCAAAGTTGCACGAACCCACGCCTCAAGCGGTCAAGGCCCTTCCCATCAAACACCCCGTCTTTCCCAGCTCTTCTCGTGCCGTGCCCACGCCCATCGACGCGAGCCCCCCAACCCCCCTTTCCCATCCCTTCCCCTTCCTCCAAAAGCTTATCGACCAAGAAACCAACATCGTGGGCGAGATCCAGATCTCAGCAAGGGAACGACCATATCCAGCCCCGTTTTCAATACCATGACCCTACATAGCAGTGCTACTTGTGTTCCGTGGCCGGCAAGTTCCTTCTCGCCCCCCGCGCCCCCTTGGAGCTTCATGTTGTTCTTATTTCTTTGTAATCTCGCTACTTCGGTAGCCTTTCGCGCTACTAGTACACGTTTTGCTTGCCGTAGCCCCTGGTGTGCAACGTGGAATCGCAATCCCGCTTCGGCTGGCGGTTTCTCTGTCTGGAAGGCCAGAATTGGGAGCTAGCAATGCCAGGGGTTTGCGAGACTACGGTGGTATCTGCTTGTGCTGAGCGCGGTGATGGTGCTATCAACACGCCAATTGATGTCCCTAGATATGCCAGATAGCATCAACCTGATAATATCAACCAGTGACATGCGAGCTAGGTAAGATATGTACAGAGTGTAGAAAAGTGTAGACCTTGTTATCATGTCATAGATGTCTATTGTACTGTAGCTCAGAGCACCGCCATGTCAACATGGAAAACGACATACTACCAAGCATCACTCGCACCTAACCTGCACTAACATCATCAAATCTCTTAAAAGAACAAGCACTATATTATTATCGAGAGAGAAGCTCGGCGAGAAACAATAACCCCAACGCCGAAAGAAAGCAGTGTCATAAGTACGGCTATACAATGCAAAAGATCTATATATAGAGAAAAGTTCACCACTCGCCAGAAACAAGTCCATCACGTCATTAGAGTACAGAGAGAGTCCCCCGTCCGTCGCTCTCGCCAACCTCTCTGTCATGAGGCAATGAAGAACAAATGCATGCAGAAAAAAGAAAAAGGGAAACCCCCTTCGAGTGGAGTAGCCCTATGAAAGCTTCATCGTAGGATCCCGTTGATCCTGGACGGCAAGATTGTGTAGCTTGAAGCATGATATCAACCACCGCCTCAAATGTCTGTCATCGCTCCTTTTTTTTTTGTTCTTGTTTTTATATGTCGATCACTAGAGAGTGGATGATTCAGTTAGCACCGTTCACCTCGCCATTGGCAACGGGCACGTCTTCGGCCAGGCCAACGAGGACAGAGTACTGTCCACCAGCGCCGGCAGCAATAATCTTCTTGTCTCTCGTGGCAGTGTTGTCGATCAAGGTAGGGACGTGGATGTCGTCAATAGTGCCCTGGCCAGTCTGGTAGTTGCTCGAGAAGCCCCAAGAGTAGGCCTTGCCGTCTTTGCTAATGGCAAAGCTGTTGTCGGTACCGGCAGCAACCGCCACGATATCAGAGATACCTGGGGAATGGTTAGCGAAAATCAAGGCCAAAAGATGATGGAACCATCTACTTGCCTTCGTGCTTAGTGGGCTTGACGAGGATTCTGGCAGTGCCTCTCTCGTCCCGGATGATGTACTCCTCGTCAACTTTCTTAATAGTCTCGAGCTCAAAGCCAACCTGGTAGCCGTCCACACGGCCCCAAGCAAACAGCTCTCCCTTTTCGGTGCATGCCAGAGAGTGATGGATGCCACCCTCGATGCCCGTGACTGCGTGGTCGGCGAGGAAGCTGATCTTGACGGGCTTGAGAATGACGGCATCGTCCTCGCCGGCGCTGTTCTCAACACCAATCTCACCAAAGTTGTTCAAGCCCCAGCCCCAAACGACTCCCTTGTTGTCAATGGCGAAGCTGTGGTACGAGCCGCAGGCAATCTTGGCAATCTTGCCTCGAGGCAGGCCGACTCCCTGGGGAATCAGAGAAGACATCTTGTTACGCTCAATGATGCGTCGGCCAAGCTGGTTCTGCTGGCCGCATCCCCAAGCCACGACATTGCCCTTGTTGTCGAGCGCCAGGATGTGGTTGGCTCCGGCAGCGAGAGCTTTGATGTTCTTGAGGCCAGCAACGAGCGCAGGTCGCGATTGAACCCTGACGGTTTCCGTAAAGCCCAGAATGCCATCGCTAGAACGGAAGGTACCCCATCCATAGACACGTCCGTCTTCCGTAAGCACAAAGGAGGCGCTGTCACTGGCAACGACCTGAACGAACTTGGTGCCGGGGGCAAAGTCCTCCTCGGACACGGCGGTTGGGGTGCTCTCCTTGGGGTTGATGCCAGTGTCGTCTTCATCTTCCGAGTCAGAGTCGTCGGCCTTGTCGGCGTCCCGCAATCCACCATCCCAGTTTGTGTCGCGGCCCAGAGCGCCCTGGTCGTTGACGCCCCAAGTGAGAATCTTGTTGTCGCGAGTAAGCGCAACAACATGCATACCACCGCATGCAATCTGCACAACTCCGACTGTCTTGGCCGAGAGGTTGTCGTTGAGTCGAGGACGCTTCACATCGATGGGCTTCTTGCCGTTGACGCGCTTGCTTCCCAGTCCAAGCTCACCCGAAGTACCTTCGCCAAAGACGTAAATGTCCAAAACTTGCGTGGGAGCGTCGTTGATCTTCTTTCCAATCTCGGGAAACGAGGGCTTCTTGGCCTTGGCCGGCGCAGCGCGTGGCACCTTGTCCACCTTGCTCTTCTTGGGCTGGGGCTCTTCTATGACGACGTCCCGGTCATGCTCATCCTCTGTCTCTGAAGCCTTTCGCTTGTTGGATGGGGCGCCATTCGTCACAGGCTTCTCATCGTCAGTCTTTTCGTCAACCTTGTCCTCAGTCTTGTCCTTGACGACGGCCTTTGCGCTGGCCTTTGCGCTGGCCTTGGCTGGTTTCTCATCCTTCTTGACGGCCTTGGCGGCGGCGGCCTTTGTTGTTGTCGCCTTTGTGGCGGCGGCGGTCTTGGTTGTCGCCTTTGCGCTGGCCTTGGTCGCAGCAGGCTTTTTGGCATCTGAAGCCGCCTTGGAGGCAGCGGGCTTAGCAACCTTGGGAGGCATCGCGACGCGCTGGTTTATATCGCTTTGCGGTCTGCTTGATAAGCGAAGGGGGAAAAGGACGGTATCGGGGGATGTGCTCGCAGGAGGGCGATGGAAGCTTCAATTGCAGGGACAAATGCGATGCGGCACCTCCAACGGACTCGGATTCAGATTCTTCTTTTTCTGATGGTGAAGCAGAGATGGAGCGCAAGCTGCGAGGCGCTCTGTGGGATAGTTATAGGAGTGGCTTGATGATGGCAGGACGCGACCAGGTGAGATTTTTCGCCCAGCCCTGGTGGGTGGCACAGAGAAGTAGCCCCACACAAGGTAGGAACTCTACCAGCGCTACGGCTCAAAGAGGCTGACCGCTCTTGATTTGTCCGGCAGTTGAGTTGGCGACAGCCAATGAGCGGCGTTGTTTGGCACCTCGCGCGGGCGGTGAATCGCAGCCCGAAATTACATAATGCCAACAAAGACAGCTTGTGTGATCTGATGCGCTGACTTTTGAATGAGATTGATTCAGCGCTCTCACTATTTGCTCAGCAGGGAGACGCGATGTGTTCCCAATCGAGGATAGCACGCTCATCTTTGTTGTTTTTGAATTGATGTATTGATGTATCGATGCATTGATCTTTAGTATTATTCTACTACCATCTACTGTACTGGTATACTTCGTATGCAATCCCTTCAGAGGGAGCAACCGGGTGCCACACAACGCCAATTCCCAATGTTGTGCATGTCAACAAAAACAAAGGCTCAGCCCAAGCCCAAAAGAGCAAATCCGCCCACAGAATAGGCGACGGCCGGCCTGCCAAAATCCGCACATCTACCGTAATACTCCGTATGTACAATCGTCCGTCTAAGTGCATGCGACATGCGACATGCGACATGCGACATGGATGCAACATGCAACATGCAACATGCAGCCAAGTATCGACCGGCAGTAGTCTTGCATTCCGTTGCCCGCCCTGAACGCCACCTTTGACCGCAGTCTCAAATCAGGAGACCGAAAAACAATGCAAAAGAAAAACAAGGGAGAAGAGCAGCGTAAGCGCCTGTAAGGCGGCTCAACTCTCCTTTTTATTTGGCGTAGTTGGTAAAGTCGACCTCGTTGGCGGGATTGTAGCCGCCATCGGTGGCCTTTTCACAAGTGCAGGCAGCTACAGCAAAAGGCCCAAAGTCAGCACACAGCCAACACTTCCACTTGCAATATAAAACAGGCACTTACTGGCTGGTCGAGCACCGCACTGGCAGGTTGAGCCAGTCACGGGCGCGTTCTCTGTAGAGGCCCGATCGCATGTGCACTGGCCTGCGGGCCGAGCGCGGCACGAGCAGCGCGGACCCTCGACGGCATTCTCGGCGGTTGCTTTGGCGCAGGTGCAGTGAAGAGCGGATTCCTTGCCGCACGAGCAGGTTGCCTTTTGGGCTGTCGGGGATATTTGTTAGATTTCCAGGTTTCAAGCAGCTGAGCGTTGCTGGGGGGTGTTCCACTTACCACAAGCACACTCGGCATCGGTGCCCTGGCGGCAGCAAGTGGAGGCCTTGGTAGCGGTCATTTTGGCGGTGTTTGGTTGAGGAGAGGGAGTTTGAAGAATCGTTAAAGACTTGGAAATGGACTGTGAATGGAGAGATGCAAATTGCTTGCTTGATCAGAGTCGAGTTTAGATGCCGGGTCGTGACGTCTTTTGTACCTGATGCTCTGATCCACTCAGCCTTGAAGCTGCTGGGCTGATGACCCTCAGTTTGGGTCAGATTGCGGCGATGCCCATTGGCTAGGAGCATGGGGGGTGGCAACTGGCCAATCAGAGGAGTGCTATTTGAAAGCATCTTGCCTCAGCCTTGGATAAGGCTGCTAAGCAGACTTATCTGCGTGGATCGATGTTGGAAATGGTTCGTTTTCCACTTGATTTGCCTGATAATTTGCACGTGATGGGCATACTGATCGATTTGGGTTCAATCAGATAAGATGTGATGGGAAAATACGAGTATGGTAGATGTCGACAGGGGACGCTAACATCAGCTACCCGGAAGGACGCATTGTATGAGATGCAGAACTCGGTTGATGAAAAGTCTCGAATTAGAACTACGACTGTTATTTGTGTTGCGATAAAATTGTTTGCGCTAGATTATGTGTGGCAGTGCTGTTGATTCCAGTATCTGTCTGTACGTACGTTCTCGATGGTTGTTGCTCTTTGAACTGATAACAGACTATCACACTTACACACTGTCGACGCGTAATATCCATGCAAACTCTCATTCTTAGCACAGTACAATACTCGACCTTCAACTACTAGTCCTACTACTACTACTAAATTACTACTACTACCTAGTAGGTACTAGACAGGGAAATTCTATATGTAACTTTTAGCTGCTCGAGTTACAATCGCGCTTCTAGAAGTATGGACTGTTGCCTCCCTAGTAGTACCATGCACCATCTTATTAGTTGGCGCGAGCATTTCTCGCCACTCGCTCTCTTGTGATACCTACACATGGATCACATCTCAGTAGCAACGGTATCTTAATCCCCTGAAAATACCGAGTGGCCAGCACAAGATCGCACCTCGGTTTCTCGGGATTCATTTCGACTCGTCACGATGCGACCTTGCAAGGGTCTTACAGGAATGTCACTCAACATGCATACAATGACACTCCGAGCACTGCCAACATATATGCCTATGCCTGCGTCCGAGTTATCAATACAGTTGCTCACAGGAATGACCAATACCTTGCGTAAACTCTAAGAGATTAAAATCCAGACTACAGAGTACAGGGGGGGCCTTCATGCAGCTGCCTCCCGAGTCATGACCAACCATACCGTACATGTAGTCTATTGATAATGCCAATACTACCAAGATCGAAACTAATCTCCCCCGCGATGTCTACATCTGTTTAAGGTTAGAGAGTCGTGGGGAAGCATAAAAAGAGGCTGTCCACTGCCGCATTAGCGACATTATCCGGCCCAAAAATGACGGCTGCTGGCCACGGCAAAGTCCCGCGGATGGCATGCCAACGAAGCAAACGCCCCTTCTCCAATTTCATGCTTACTTGGAGAACGCCCAACAGCCGTTTTCCATTACCGACCGTTCCAGACTTGTGAGGGGTGGATGGACAAAGTTCGAGCTGTTGGCGTTGATTTGTACTCTCCAACGCTCACTAAAAGCGGCTGGTGGTTGCATCCCAGCCGTTCCTCAGCATATGCAGAGGGAAGCCACAGGCACTTCCCCCCGGGAAATCGTTCGTGACTGGATGCCTAGGTATAAATAACAAATATGAATCCTGGTAGGGTAACATTGCTGCCTTGCCATTCCTAGGCGAAAAAAAAAAAGGAAAAAAGTTGATCTGCGACAAATCATCTTTCTTCCTGCAGAAACAGCAGCCTTGGCTAAGTGGGTTCTCCATTTTGAAGGTTGGATCGCTTGCCCATATTTTTTTTTCTCTTTCCTCTACCAACATCAGCACTGTTTTCAACTTTTGGGCAAAAAAAGGAATCGCTGAGATATCAAGATGCTGCTCAATACTGAGGGAGACAAGGCCGAAATTGCGACGCGTGATGTGCACATTGCGGCTGAAAAAGGCCAAGCCGCTACGGATAGGTGAGCACCGACTCTGTCCTGTTGTCTTCACATTCGGGTTATATGTCAGGCACCTGCTTCGTATGCTGACATAGGATACGCCGGAATTAAGATATGGAGAGACTCTCGTCACGTATGATGCTGTAGCTGAGCGAAAGCTGCGGCTGAAGATTGACCTCTACATCGTTCCGACTGTAGCTCTCCTCTATCTCTTCTGCTTCATTGATCGCGCCAACATCGGTAAGCTGGTTCTGAGGCCTCTTCCATCTACATGCCCATGCCCTCTCCCTGACAAAGCATACCATGTGATGCATAGGCAATGCAAAGATTGCCGGCCTCTCCAGTGATCTTGGCCTGGAGGGATACGACTACAACATCATCATCTCCGTCTTCTTCATCTCCTACATCGTCTTCGAGATCCCCGCGAACCTGGCCTGCAAATACATCGGTCCCGGCTGGTTTATCCCCCTGACGACGCTTCTATTTGGCGTCTGCTCCCTGGCAACCGGCTATGTCAACACCATGGCCCAGGCCGCCGGCGTCCGCTTCCTTCTTGGGATCTTCGAAGCCGGCATGATGCCCGGAATTGCCTACTACATGTCCCGCTGGTACCGCCGGTCCGAACTCGCCTTTAGACTGTCTCTGTACATCGTCATGTCGCCGCTGGCGGGAGCCTTTGGAGGGTTGCTGGCGTCAGCCATCTTGAAGCTCGACCACGTTGGCGGCGTCCACTCGTGGCGCATGATCTTCGTGGTTGAGGGCATCATCACCATTGGCCTTGGTCTTATTGGCTTCTTTACCCTGACGGACCGCCCGGAAACAGCACGCTGGCTCACACAGGAAGAAAAGGACTTGGCCATTGCGCGTGTCAAGTCGGAGCGGATTGGTGTAACCACTGTCTTGGATACCATGGACAAGACAAAGGTTGCGAGAGGCATTTTCAACCCTGTGACGCTCAGCACGGCCTTTATATTCCTCCTAGACAACATCACGGTCCAAGGACTGGCGTTTTTCGCCCCTACAATTGTCGCCACTTTGTTCAAGGGCAAGACAACCATACACCAACAACTCCTTACCGTACCGCCGTACGTGGTCGGTGCCTTCTTTACCGTCCTGTTCCCCCTTCTCAGCTGGCGTCTCGATAGACGCCAGATATTCATCGTCCTCTCTGCCCCGATGGTCATGGTAGGATACGCAATGTTCCTCGGCTCAACCGACCAAAAAGTCCGTTACGGCGCAACCTTCCTCATCGCCTCCTCGGCATTCGCCCTCGGCCCCCTGACAAACGCACAGGTTGCCGCCAACGTCGTCGGTGACACGGCCCGCAGCGCGGCCATTGGCACAAACGTCATGTTCGGCAACATCGGCGGCCTGATCAGCAGCTGGGCGTTTCTTCCATTTGACGCGCCGGACTACCATATCGGGAACGGGCTCAACTTGGCTACGTCGGGGACCATCTTGATTCTAGCTACGCTGATGTTGCTGTGGATGAAGCGTGATAATAAGAGGCGTGGGAGCAAGGATATTGACGCAGAGTTGAGTGGTTTGACGGATGAGCAAATCGAGAACTTGGATTGGAAGCACCCGGCTTTCCAGTGGAGATCTTGAGTGACTGACACAGAATCGCACAAACCCAATTACAATCATGCTTCTACTGCACAATTGTTTCTTCTTTGATCGTGCATGATATACGAATGGGGGTGGATATGATGTGGCAAAGTAGCCTATGATCATGACATTTAACAAGTCTTGTACCGTTCTTCGTGTTCCCTCATCCATGTCAATTTCCCAACCCTCAAAGGTAGTTTCTGATGTCACATGTTGCAAGCACACTCGTTCCACTATCAAGGCTGTAGAAAAGTAAATAAATTGGCTGGCATAGCGACTATTAGTTAGATGATAGGTTAAACAAAAGAGACGTGCGAATGACTATTAGTACATCTATAATACAGAAGGGACAAAAATATGCACATGTCTTCATATACGAAATCGATGATTCGTTTGGACTTCCATCAGTTCAGCCCTCCCCCAAAGCCGTGAAATCGATCTCCCAAGTCCTGAAACGCGGATTGGTAGTATCCATCGCCCCAGCCTCCCAAATCTCCATGGGGTGTGAGCTCTCCCGGCGCATAGAACTGGTCAGGCATTGGGAAGCTATTGCCAATGTCTCCATCATTTGGATCTGAGACGTTGTTGTTCCAGGATTGGACGGCAACAGAATCCATCGGACCCGTGACGCCCATGGTTGACATAAACGACATGTCGCCTGAGAAGCTGTGATCCAGCATGCTCACTGCGGCCGGCGTAGGCACCACTGAGGGATCGGGAGCCAAGTTGCTTCCCCGCCTGCGAAAATCGTCCTTGATGGTTCGCACGCTGTCTCGGGGCCCGAGGGCAGAGTTTCTGATGCTGCCGCTTTCGTCGGAACACTCATCCATCATGACAACCCCGGAGTCGGGCCGGGGAAGTATTTCCCTCCCCTTTCGTGGTAGTATAAGGCTTTGGAAGCTCTGTGCCCGAGATGGCTCATTTCTCTTGTTGCTGCGATTAGTGTAGGGCATACTCTGCGCGGCCCCGATACATCGCTCCACGGCCTCCATAAAGCATTGCTGGAACTTGGTGGTCAAGGTCTCCAGAGTTGCTGGATTCGAAATCTTGTCACGCAGAGAAGAATGCAAGACTTCAAAGGATGACATGTAGTAGCTGGAAAGCTCAAAATGTTCGATGACGGGGGTAAAATCTGCTCAGTCAGAATTAGTGGGTTTTCGCATTCCAAATCCATCACAATCTTGGAGCGCATACGGTATTGATGGATCTGGTGGTCCTCATCATCTGGAAAGAGAATGTTCCAGATTTCTTTCCACTGGGCCTCGGGGGAGGCGCCGCTGGCTCTTTTACGGGATAGGAGCTTGACCGATGTCGTTCCATCCACTCCCGACTCAGGATCGTGATCCATAATGTCGCACATCATCTCCTTGGGCAGACGCTGGTGATCACGAAGCTCCTTCCGGGTATGGAAGTCACGGTTGCATCTGTCGCAGACAAATGCGGACGGATCGTCTCGCTTATGTTGCTTGACAATGTGCTGCCTGCGGGAGTGTGTTAGCCGCCGGAATGTGATGGAAGATAAAATGGGACAAGTCCTTTGCGTACCTCAGCTCAGCAAACTTGGGAAAGTATGTCATAGCACAACTATGATGGTCCCTGACATTAAATCGCGACGGGTTCCTTTTTCTATAAGGACAGCTTAAACGCAGATTCTCCTCGTCCTTTGGGTTTGGCCGTAGCTTCTTGGAGGGATTGTATCCCAGGCCTTCGCCCTCGCTGAATTCGCCGTCATCTTCATCCCCACGGCCTTGCTTCTTCCTCTTGCCTCCGGATTGCGAATCGCCAGCGCCGCTACCGCCCTGAGAAGGGGTCGAGGAGTTGCTTGATGTCGACATGACTTGTGTCATATCAGCGTCCGATGGCGTGGTCCAGAAACAGTTCCCGACATCGCCGATAAACTTGCACACAAGATTCCGCACTGCTGGCGTCACCTTGGACGACTCCTCGTGAATATCTACCCCGAAAACTAATTGAAGGGTATAATCGAGAATGGCTTCTGTGTCCTGAGAGGAAACGTCGTCTGATGTCGACGATGCTGTATCCCACTTGGCGGACGAGGAGGGCTCAATGGTTGAGGTTTCAAGCTGCGGCCATTCATGTGAGTCGCTAGGAGTCAGGCTCTCTTCCTCTTCCTTGATGGGCGAGACGCTGACGGCAAAAGTCAATATACATGAGACCAGAGTTGCCTCTGAAGATCTTCTGTGCTTGCCTTGTAGATTGATCCAGGCAGTCGCCCTCGCTCAGAGGAACGGGGGTGACCGGAGTGGCGACGTGAATCTCCCCTAGCTTAGCGCTGAGGTCTGGATATCCTGCGAAGGAGAAGCCGTCGTCATCGTCATTGACGTGAGTTGAACAAAAGGATCCCGTAGAAGACTGGTGTCTATGAAACACTCTGCTGGCCGGGCGTGAAGCATCGACAGGATGGCCGCAAAAGATGTCGCTGAGATCGCTGGCGTAGCTGGTGCTGATGGGACTGGCTAGCGTTGAGTGAGAATAGGTGGTTGCCGAGTCTGGTACGTTTGCCGACGAGATGCTGCTTCTTGTCGAGGCCGTCCTTGAGCGCAGGCGAAACGAGCTCGGGGCAAAGTGAAGACTTTCGGGGAAGTGTTTCCGCTGGCCGAAGGCGGTAGAAAGACTTTGGCTCTCGATGCCGGATTGCGACGCCGTCGAGGGCTTATCGCCGAGCGAGTCTCTGGATCGCGAATCTCGTCGCAAGTGGATGGGAATATGATTGACAGCGATGCCTGGTCTGCGATCTGTCTGATCAATTGAGCTATCGGCCATGGAGTGAGCCGCTGAGAAGCTGGCCCGTCTTAAGGTCATTGAGTGCTGAGGAGGGTGTTTCTACTATACAGATGGAAAATCGACTTGGCTCAGACTCTGCCCACTTGTCAGCGCTGTGTCCACGGCGCCATTTTGAGACACAAGGTTGGTTGGTCGAGGAGAGGAGAATAGAAGAGAATAGAATAGAGAATCATTGAAGGCAGGACGAAAAGACGAGGAAAAAAAAAAAGGTACCAACCTACATTGAAATTAATTAAAATAATATATTAACTGCGCGGAAAAAGAAAGGATGAAGAGAACATGAGAGAACCGAGAGAGGCTGCCTCTCCAGAATGCCTTATCATCGATAGGTGCGGGATCCGTACTATTATTCGTCCTGTATCCCGGCAAAGGCGCTGGGAATGCCTCGCGAACCGCTAAAAGCTCCATCTTGGATGCCTTCTCAGGCCCCTCTTCGCCAGTCCTGGACTTTTGCCTACAGCCTCTAGTGTCTCGCATTGGGGGATGGCCTTGCCCAGCTGGGTCGTTCGATGGCATCCTTCGTGGGGACCAGCCGTGGAGCTGCGCCTCTGATTCGCTCATGGCGACGGCTGTTGCATGGGGAGCACTGCTGACGCAGGCAGAGACGATCTATCGAGGCAGCCCTATGGTTCGCATCTTGAACAGACGCCAAGTGGCCGAGTCTGGTCCTCGATCGAGGTCTAGGGACCCTCCTGATACGGCCTCGATGCCTGTCGAGCAGCCAAACACGGCAAGTCAAGAAGAGACACGAATAGGCTAGAAAGTCGAGCACGAAAGGGCGTTTGAGATGGAACCAGCCGGGGTCAGGCTCAGGGCCTTGGTAAGCGCCAGCTGAACGTCCGTCATCATCTCATTGTCTTGTGCCGATGGGCCCCTGGAGGATGGGCCTTAATCTCTGATCCAGCGGGACGGCGCGCATTAGTCAAGCGCGTATGTAGGCAGGCTAGATTGATTGTGTTTATCGCAATTTCGAGAGTTGCCGTCCCCGGAGGAGACGTGAAGATGAAGTGGTCAGATGGCAAGTTGATAGGGCAGGTAGGTGGTTGAGGAAGGATAAAAATAACATGGACGGGGGAAATCCAGGGAGCTCTAGTCCACAGCGGACAACTGACGGTGGCTGCCATGGGCTTTCTCTCCGTCTCGACGCCTTGTTTATCTGGCTTCACAAGCTGCTTTCTCTCTTCTCGTTGGCTAATGAAGAAAGACCGGCGCATCACGGATACTTTGAAACAGTCCTTGGATCCCAGGCTTGTTGCACTTGGAGTTGCACGGAGGACGTTTTTAGCCTTGGGCTGAATTCTGCGTGCAAGAAGCTTTAAGCAAGTCCTCGTGAGGCTGCTAGTTTTGTAAAGATATGGATAGGACAAATGACTGGTTTCTGGTTTATAAGGACGAGAGACGGGAACTCGAGTTGGGAGAAGTAGATGAAAGTATTCGGCTTGAACCTATCTGTATAGCCATAGCTACCTTGGTGTTGTCTCTCTTTGAAGCTCTACAATAGCAGTCTGTCGACACTAGTTTCTGAACTTGAAGCCTTTGGTACCGTCTATTATTAAATCCCACTTTGAAGAGATTGACAGGTTTCTCCTCCATCATGGGCACTCAGCAACCAAACAACAGCTCAACCCAGCAAAATGGCAACTCAGCCCCAACCCCTTCCGCTTCCAGGTGAGTCTGGGCCGCTTCTACCGCTAGCCACCGCTAGCATCCCGGCTCCCTCCCCCCCAAGCAACCACTAACAACTGCCAAAAAAAACTCGGCTACGTCCGCTAACGCACGCCATCGGCGCCTGTAGCACCGCCCAGAGCCCCGCCATGCTCTCCCGATTCCTCTATGACAGGACAAGCGTGCAAGATCGTCTGGTGGCGCGATCCTTCAATGGGGCGACTCAGGGCCCAGGACACGATGCCGATGCTTCTGAGCTGGAGCATTACATGTCGCAGAGCTCCAGAAATGCACAGGCAACCGGGTCGAATGGCAGGCGTGCTTGACTTGGCGTGGCTCTGCATGGAGCAGCTGGAGTCGATTTGCGAATCATCTACTTGTACTCGATGCTATCGTGCCCTCGGGGATGCGAACCACGAGAAATCGGTCCCGAGATGCGAGGTCTTGGCCGGCTGCAGGTGCCATGGCCTCAAACGGGCGCATTCCTGAGTTTGATGGGGCTGTTAGTCTTAGGCATTCTCCATTATATCCTTCCAGAACCACTTGAGCCTCCAAGAGCCTCACATGTGCAGCATCAGCTTTGCCTGTTGTGATGCAGTCCCGTCCCACCGTAGCGGAGATCCCGATTCAAGAAGAGCAAAGGCCACGGGGAGGCTTAAAATAGAAAGAAAGGGGTATCATTCGATATGCATCAATCTCTACAAGTAACATACGAGATAAGCCATGTTCGATCGACTTGTGCGGTGGTGCCGGGTGCTTCAGGAAGCCGCCTGGGCTAGCTTCCTGCGCTTGTTCCTTTCGTCTTGCTCTGCCAACACCCGAGCCGTCAATGTCGCGGCCATCGAGTTGTTGATGCCCTTGATTCTAGAGTCTGTTTCCTTCTTTGCTCGGCTGGCATCGCTCTTCTTGGCCTTGTCTTCCTTCTTTTCCGCATCTCCCTCCTCTTCTGCTGCGTCTCCGGCTTTCCTCTTCTTCTTCTTGTCCGACTTGCCCTTCTTGAGCGTGTGAGTGAGGCCGCTTGCCTGTAAATCTTCGATCCGCTTCTGTAACCTGTCCAAGTCTTTTTTAGTAGTTGGGAGGATGGCTACCACATTCTCTTGAGTAAAGGCTTCTCCACACTCTGGGCAGGCCTTCTCTTTGATCTCTGTAATGGCAACCTCTGCAAATACGTGGCCACATGGCACCAAGTAGACGGCCCTTGTCGCCGGTCCCATCTCCTTCATGGAGATTGGGCAAGCCCACTTATCTCCAGTCTTGGAGAATTTCAGCTTTGCAACGTCACGTAGTGAGCGGATGCCTAGGGCTGCTGGTGTCACTTCGTTGGGGTCGTCAGACGGCATCAGCCCCTTGAGAATGGCTTCGTAGCTGTATAGCCTCCCCCGCCAGTCCGAAACCACTGCGTCCAAGTCGAGGGGCGCATCGCTGAGGGCGCAATGAGCCCATGCATGTGCTAGAGACTCGAGGGCCGTCGCCTTGAGTTCCGAGATCGTCGGTGCGCGCGCCGCGTTCTTGACGAGCTCGCGGCGCTTGGGGATGGATCCGCCGTCATTGCCCATGGCTGCTGGTCGTGAGGATGTGTATTGTGGTTCGTGTGATTGGACTTGGTTGGTAGGCGGTGATTTGCAAGAATAGGAAAAGTATCGTTCTTCAGCAAGTGGCGATTGGGAGAGCGTGACCAAGAATTAGCTTGGACTGACTTTCTAAGCCGCTGAAAGTAAAGTGAGATCTCGTTCACTGGCGAATCACCGCTGCCGTTATCGATAGCACTTTCCGAGCCTCATGTGCCGCCCAGTGCCAGTATCAAGGTTTTATGCACCGTGCACAGCTCGGCTTGGCCGAATCCTTTACAGTGCTCATACAGTGCCAGCAAACGCGCAGCCATTCGATCCTACGAGCTCTGAGGCTAACCGGCCTTGCCATGTTTCTTGTGCTACCCAACCTTCATCGATCCGGCAACGCAGCTTGTCGGGGGCATCATGACAACGTGACCTTGGGCTGCCAGCGAGGCATTCCTTTGAACGTGTCACATCTTCATTTTTATCATTTTACGACAACCATCTACGAATTTTCCCCGTCTAACAGCATCGACATCTGTGGCGCGTCAGCCTATTTTCCTCGGTGCGATTTCGACCTCGCAGTCGAGCTTCCGCGACTCATAGCCTCGGTGCGGTACATGTGGCGCTTCCATTGAAGCTCCAGTCGACTTGGGGACGATGGCGCAGGCACAACAGGTCGCCTTGGAGCGACTCGATTATATTACAAGGGGATTGCGGTCAAGGTGAGCTCCCGTGGTGGGGGTTTGCGTTTGATGTTTTGATCAATGGAATGATGACGCTGACGAGTTGCCCCTGTCCAGGACCAGCGACGATTTGCGCAAGCGATCGGCCATCCAGCTCCGAGAGCTAGTAACTGTGTGCCATCGAGGTGAGGCGATGCCGAGTCTGTCTTGTGCGTATCCAAGGGCTGCTCAATTAACACCCCTGCAGATCTGAGCCCCGAGCAGTTCCTCACATTCTACAACAATGTCAATAATAAAATCACCCAACTCATCACACATGGCAGCGACTCCGCAGAGAGACTCGGCGGCATCTATGCCTTGGATTCTCTCGTTGATTTTGAGGGCGTGGACGTGGCCGCCAAATATACCCGCTTTACGCAGAACTTGAAGACTATTCTCCGTGGCAAGGATACCATGCCTATGCGGCATGCTGCGATTGCCCTCGGAAAACTTTGTCGACCCGGAGGAGCCATGATTTCAGAGCTGGTCGACTCCGAGGTAAATACTGCACTCGAATGGCTGCAGAATGACCGAGTCGAGGAACGACGGTACAGTGCAGTTCTCGTCCTGCGTGAGCTTGCGCGAAATGCACCCACCCTAATGTACCAGTATATCCCGACCATTTTTGATTGGATCTGGGTCGGCCTTCGTGATCCGAGACAGCTCATCCGCGAAACCTCGGCCGAGACTGTCAGCGCCTGTTTCCGCATCATTCGCGAGCGAGACCAGGAGATGAAACAAATATGGATGAGCAAGATCTACAATGAGGCGAGACAGGGCCTGAAGGTGAACACGGTCGAGTCAATCCACGCATCGTTGCTGGTGTTGAAGGAGCTTTTGGAACAAGGCGGCATGTACATGCAGGAGCATTACCAGGAAGCTTGCGATATCGTTTTTAAGCACAAGGATCACCGTGACCCGACTACGCGAAAGACCGTGGTGCTCCTGATACCAGATCTGGCAAGCTACTCGCCCGCCGATTTTGCCCACTCCTGGCTCCATAAGTTCATGGTCTATCTCTCTGGCATGTTGAAAAAGGACAAGGAGCGCAACGATGCTTTCCTCGCCATCGGAAACATAGCAAACTCCGTCAAGAGTGCCATAGCCCCGTACCTGGACGGCGTTCTCATTTATGTTAGAGAAGGCCTCAGCGTGCAGTCTCGGAAAAGGGGTTCCGTGGACCCAGTCTTTGACTGTATCAGCCGCCTTGCCGTGGCCGTTGGCCAGACTCTCAGCAAATACATGGAGGCGCTTCTTGACCCCATCTTTGCCTGCGACTTGACACCGAAACTGACGCAGGCCTTGGTCGACATGGCATTCTATATCCCGCCTGTCAAGCCCATCATCCAAGAGAGGCTGCTGGACATGCTGAGTGTTGTCCTTTGCGGCGAATCCTTCAAACCCCTCGGCGCGCCACAGCCAAACACTCTGACCTCGGTGCCGACCATTACCAAAGACGCTAAGGATCCACAGGCATATGAGAACCGCAAGACAGAGATAAAACTCGCATTGAACACACTTGGGAGCTTTGATTTCTCTGGCCACGTTCTGAATGAGTTTGTTCGCGACGTGGCCATCAAGTATGTTGAAGACGAGGATCCGGAAATCAGAGAAGCAGCGGCTCTCACTTGCTGCCAGCTCTACGTTCGAGACCCCATTGTCAACCAGACCAGCTATCATGCCCTCCAGGTCGTTGGGGACGTCATCGAAAAGCTGCTGACTGTCGGAATATCTGATCCAGAGCCAAACATTCGGCGGACTGTACTAGCTGCACTGGATGAACGGTTTGACCGTCACCTAGCCAAGGCTGAAAACATTCGCATCCTCTTCTTCGCTTTAAATGACGAAATATTTTCCATCAGAGAGGTTGCCATCTCTATTATAGGTCGCCTTGCTAGATTTAATCCGGCATATGTTATTCCCTCCCTGCGGAAGACCCTCATCCAGATGCTCACTGAGCTCGAGTTCTCTGACGTGGCGCGAAATAAGGAGGAGAGTGCAAAACTACTGAGCCTCTTGGTTCAAAACGCACAATCACTCATCAAGCCCTACGTTGAGCCAATGATAACTGTTCTTCTCCCCAAGGCCAACGATCCCAGCCCCACGGTCGCTGCTACTATTTTGAAAGCCATCGGAGAGCTGGCCACGGTCGGTGGCGAAGACATGTTGCCGTACAAAGACCGTCTAATGCCACTCATCATTGACGCCCTGCAAGATCAGAGCTCAAACATCAAACGAGAGGCGGCTCTCCATTCTCTCGGCCAGCTGGCAAGCAATTCTGGATATGTGATACAGCCTTACCTGGAGTATCCCCAACTATTGGAAATTCTCCAAGCCATTATTAGGACAGAGGATCAGAGAGGTCCTTTGCGACAAGAGACCATCAAGTTGATGGGTATTTTGGGAGCATTGGACCCCTACAAACATCAGGTGAGCACCACGCCCCTCCCCCTTTATTCCTTGGACAACAAAATCAAGAGGGGGGCTTCAAGTTCGCTAATTGCTGAATGCAGCAGGTTGAGGAGAAAACACCCGAAATGCAACGGCGCTCTGAGTCAAACCAAATGACAGATATATCGTTGATGATGACTGGATTGACGCCTTCCAATAAGGAGTACTTTCCTACTGTCGTCATCAACGCCCTCCTCCAGATTCTCAAGGACCACTCTCTGGCTCAGCATCATGCGGCCGTTATCGAGGCCATTATGAATATCTTTAGAACGCTGGGACTAGAATGCGTGTCATTCTTGGATAGAATCGTCCCTGCCTTCTTGCTTGTCATTCGATCGTGCCCCCCTACCCGCCTGGAGTCGTACTTTAATCAGCTGGCGACGTTGGTGAGCATTGTGCGACAACACATCAGAAACTATCTTCCAGAGATTGTAGAAATACTCCAGGAATATTGGCACAAGTCCGCTTCATTACAAACTACGATTCTGTCCTTGGTCGAGGCCATCTCTCGGTCCCTCGAGGGCGAGTTCAAAATCTACCTGGCCTCGCTTCTCCCTCTCATGCTTGGTGTGCTTGACAAGGACATGTCCACCAAGCGAACGCCGTCTGAGAAAGTATTGCATGCTTTTTTGGTGTTTGGAGCGAGCGCTGAAGAATACATGCACCTCATTATCCCCGTTATTGTTAGGACCTTTGAGAAACAGGGGCAGCCGACCTTCATCAGGAAGCAGGCGATTGAAACTATTGGCAAAATTTCCCGCCAGGTGAATTTGAACGATTTTGCGGCCAAGATTATTCATCCTCTGACGAGAGTGCTCGACGTGGGAGAACCGACGTTGAGGCTCGCCGCGCTTGATACGCTCTGTGCTTTGGTACAGCAGCTTGGACGAGACTATATACATTTTATGGGAACTGTAAACAAGGTCATCAACCAACATCAGATCCAACACCAAAACTATGATCTTCTTGTTAGCAAGTTGCAGAAAGGGGAGGTTCTGCCGCAAGACTTGACATCGGACGCACGCCTTTTGGACATTGGAGATGAAACTCCCTTTGCAGATCTGGGTACTAAGAAGCTGGAGATGAATGCCATCCACCTGAAGGCGGCGTGGGATACCAAGGGAAAGTCAACAAAGGAGGATTGGCAGGAGTGGCTGCGAAGATTCAGCACCACGCTTCTCACGGAGTCGCCAAACCACGCCCTGAGGGCCTGCGCCAGCCTCGCGAGCGTCTACTTGCCTCTAGCCCGAGAGCTCTTCAACTCGGCGTTCGTCTCATGTTGGAGCGAGCTTTACGAACAGTTCCAAGACGAACTGATCCAGAATATCGAGAGCGCCATCAAGTCGGAGAATGTGCCACCAGATTTGCTTGGCCTCTTGCTCAACCTGGCCGAGTTCATGGAACACGATGACAAAGCGCTGCCCATCGACATCCGGGTTCTCGGTAGAGAAGCCGCCCGTTGCCATGCCTACGCCAAAGCGTTGCATTACAAAGAACTGGAATTCTTACAGGATCAGAGTAGCGGAGCCGTGGAAGCCCTTATTGTAATCAACAACCAGCTGCAGCAATCCGATGCCGCCATCGGTATTTTGCGTAAAGCTCAGCTGTATAAGGAAGGCATTCAGCTACGCGAGACGTGGTTTGAGAAGCTGGAGCGATGGGAGGAAGCTTTGGCATCCTACAACAAGCGTGAGAGAGAGGTACCCGCTGACCAACCTATTCCTATCGATATTGTCATGGGTAAGATGCGTTGTCTCCACGCATTGGGTGAATGGGATGCCCTCGCCAGCTTAACCGGCAGCACATGGGCCAACTCCGCCCCCGAAGTCCAAAGAATGATTGCACCGCTTGCTACAGCTGCCGCGTGGGGTCTCGGCAAATGGGATTCGATGGATAACTACCTGTCTTCCCTTAAAAGATACTCTCCCGATAGGTCATTCTTCGGCGCCATCCTCGCCCTCCACCGGAACCAGTTCAGAGAAGCCATTGCTTGCATTGAACAGGCTCGTGAAGGCTTGGATACTGAGCTCAGTGCCCTTGTCAGCGAATCATATAATCGGGCATACCAGGTCGTTGTCAGAGTTCAGATGCTTGCTGAGCTGGAAGAGTTGATTGTGTATAAGCAGTGTGATGAGAGGAAACAGGTCACCATGCGCAAGACCTGGGAAACTAGACTGGAAGGTTGCCAGCGTAACGTGGAGGTCTGGCAGAGAATGCTCCGCTTGCGTGCTCTGGTTATTTCCCCCGCGGAAAACATTCGCATGTGGATAAAGTTCGCCAACCTTTGTCGCAAGTCGGGCCGTATGGGACTGGCCGAGAAGTCACTGAAGCAGCTTATTGGTTCCGATGCGCCCCTCGAAGCCCTGATTCCATACTGGAACGATACCAAGCAAGCAACGGCAGCGCCGCGCAACGCACCGCCTGCTCAGGTCATTTACGGCATGCTCAAGTATCAATGGGAACTTGGCCAGCAGCCCAACATGAAGGCTACGGGAACTGCTGAGAGGACTTTGTACTGCCTCCAGCGATTTACCAATGACTCGGCTCACCGTCTGGACGTTGCAAAGGCTCACCTCACTGCGCAGGCAGGGAGTGAAGTGAGTCTGCCACTCGAGTACGGTTTCCAAAACCAGGTCGACCCATCCGTGATGAGCCCGCAGACGCAGCGAGCGTTGGTTGACCAGACAGTGCTACTGGCAAAATGCTACTTGCGACAGGGCGAGTGGCAGATTGCTCTCAACAAGGATGACTGGCAATACACCAAGATCCAGGACATTCTGGCTTCCTACTCCCAAGCCACCAAGTACAACCCTCGCTGGTACAAGGCCTGGCATGCCTGGGCGCTTGCCAACTTTGAGATTGTTCAGACCTTGTCCGCCCGAGGCGAAGGACAGCTGTCGAGAGCAGACCAGACGATGATTATCGAACATGTTGTGCCGGCCATCCAAGGTTTCTTCAAGTCCATTGCGCTTTCTGCCGGCAGCTCGCTTCAAGACACGCTGCGTCTATTGACGCTGTGGTTCACCCACGGAGGTAACCCCGATGTGAACACGTCTGTGACGGAGGGCTTTGCAAACGTCAGCATTGACACGTGGCTGGAGGTGATACCTCAACTTATTGCTAGAATCAATCAGCCAAACAAGCGCGTGCAGCAATCTGTACACAATCTACTGGCTGACGTGGGACGGGCGCATCCGCAGGCGTTGGTCTATCCACTCACCGTAGCCATGAAGTCGTGGCAGAATAGTCGACGTTCGAGGTCCGCAGCACAAATTATGGACAGCATGCGCCAGCACAGCGCCAACCTCGTTGCCCAAGCAGACACGGTCAGTCATGAGCTGATTCGAGTAGCGGTGCTCTGGCACGAACTCTGGCACGAAGGTCTGGAAGAGGCATCACGGCTGTACTTTGGCGACCATAATATCGAGGGCATGTTTGCGGCACTGGAACCGCTCCATGAACAGTTGGAGAGGGGACCAGAGACTCTTAGAGAGATCTCATTCGCGCAGGCTTTTGGGCGCGACCTCAAGGAAGCCCAGGACTGGTGCCACCAGTATGAGACGAGCAGGGATGTGAACGACCTTAATCAAGCGTGGGATCTCTATTACCAAGTCTTCCGTCGCATCACGAGACAGCTGCCGCAGGTCACAAGCCTGGAACTTACATACTGTTCCCCTAAGCTGCTGAACGCGAAGAACCTCGACCTGGCTGTTCCGGGAACATACAAGAGCGGGCAACCTATCGTGAGGATAATGTCCTTTGATTCAACCTTTACTGTCATCAATTCAAAACAGAGGCCGAGAAAACTGAATGCTAACGGCAGTGACGGTATTTCATACGCCTTCCTACTCAAGGGGCACGAGGACATTCGACAGGATGAGCGTGTAATGCAGCTTTTTGGCCTTTGCAACACTCTGCTGGCAAACGATTCCGAATGCTACAAGAGGCACCTCAACATTCAGCGCTATCCCGCCATTCCGCTCTCGCAGAACTCTGGATTACTTGGATGGGTTCCGAATAGTGATACATTGCACGTCCTTATCCGCGAGTACCGCGAAAGCCGCAAGATTCTCCTTAACATTGAGCACCGAATCATGCTTCAGATGGCACCAGACTACGACAATCTGACTCTCATGCAAAAGGTGGAAGTGTTTGGGTATGCCCTGGACAACACCACTGGGCAGGATCTTTACCGCGTTCTCTGGCTGAAGTCCAAGTCCTCAGAAGCCTGGTTAGAGAGGCGGACAAACTACACTCGCTCCTTGGGCGTCATGTCCATGGTTGGTTATATTCTGGGTCTGGGAGATCGCCACCCTTCGAATCTTATGCTCGACCGCGTCACTGGCAAGATTATTCATATCGACTTTGGCGACTGCTTCGAAGTTGCCACGAAGCGTGAAAAATATCCGGAGAGAGTGCCTTTCCGACTGACCCGCATGTTGACGTATGCGATGGAGGTTAGCAACATCGAAGGAAGCTTTAGAATCACATGCGAACACGTAATGAGGGTCTTGCGAGACAACAAGGAGAGCGTAATGGCTGTATTGGAAGCTGTAAGTTGATATTTCACACGGCCTTGATGAGGAGTTGCCAAAACTAATCCGCCGTTTTCATAGTTTATTCATGACCCTCTCCTCACTTGGAGACTTACCAATGCCGCCTCGCCGGCTGGGCCTAATTTCCGTTCTGAACGCGAAGTAGCGCTTGCAGGCCCCCACGCAATGCGAGCGCGACGACAGTCCATCTTGGATGCCGACGTCGCACCATCTGAGCTTATGGCAAATGTCGAGGCTTCAGCACCCCCCATGGCCAGAAACAGGGCCCGCACAAACAGCTCGACAATACCAGAAGGTGCCCAGGCCAACGGCGCGGAAGAGAGAGAGAGCCAAAACGCGAGAGCAATTGAAGTGCTCGACCGGGTTTCACAGAAGCTTACGGGGCGCGATTTCAAACCTAACGAGGAGCTGGATGTCATTAACCAAGTGAACAAGCTCATCATCGAAGCTACGAAGTTGGAGAATCTATGTCAGCACTATATAGGGTGGTGCAGTTTCTGGTAGGCCAAGGGGGACAGAGCATATCAGACGGGTCTTGGGAAATAGCGGAGGCAAGACAGCGGGCAAGGGAGGGAGCGGTATGTTTTGCAGGTGATGAGCAGCGCTTCAACATCAGAACTAGGGAGGTATTTGAATTCGGATATATGGGCAGCGGGATCAGCAAAGGGGCACGCGCATTGTGTCCCTCCTCTCCTTTCTTGCTTGGCCCCTGATGGGAGTTTGGAAGGGAGGGCAGTGCTTTTGGCTATGGCAGTTGTTTGCGCGCCGGCCTGGGGTTATAATTGTAATCGTTATGACGAGCGAGCAGGTTATTATTTTTGTTTTAATGATGCATGAATTTTGAATCTTGAGGGTGCCCCTTTGCCGTTTTGTTTCTCGCTGTAGACGCGCCAAGCGCCTGACTCGCATAACCTCGTATGGCTCGTATAGACGTGGCGTGTCTGCTTTCGTTTATTTTCGTTTTGGTTGCCTTTTCTTTTTCACTTTGCCTTGATGTGCAACCGAACTGTAGTATTCTTGCCATTGTTCATGAAAGTTGCTTTATTTGTGATTGTGGAGTTTCATTGGGGAGTGAAATGCTTGAGATTTATCTTTCCCGGTTACCATGGTTCCAGTGCTGTGATTCCAACTGCTACATATACAGAAATAATATTAGAGGCAACTTCGTAGTTGTCAACAGTCTAATCAATACGCACCGCTTCAGGCTAGATATCTTCATCCTCATCTTGCTAAGTAAGCATGCTTATACATACGCAAGTCAGCAGCAATAGAGAACTCGCATCCATGATTCCAAGGCATTCATTCCGCCGGATAAGCACGGAATTTAAATCGGCCTAGTTTGGATTAACCTTTGTCAGACTCTTGTAATTGTATGATAACCATCTCTTTTATGTAATCAGAGCATGGGCTTTGCTTCAGCTTTTTTTTCTTAGACTCTTGGGATTTCCTATCACGGATATTGGCACAGGCCTTGGCGAGATTCCAGCCCTTGCTAGACTGCTTCTTTTGTGTATTACTTACAGTACGCCTAATTTAGTGTTGCTCTGTTTCAGAAGGATTCAATGAGTATTACGGAATGGGCTGACGGCGAAAGAGTGGAGAGATAAGGATAATAGTTGCTATACTTTTTCCCTTCAAGTTTCTGCGGGATATACAGTTAGTAGTGAGATGAGACGATATGGAGACGAAATGAAAGAAAAAAAAAAAAAGACGGGATAAACTAGTGTAAGCGCGAGCGGGATGTGGTTTTGTTGGGAGATGAGAGAGTGTAAAAGGCCCCCCCTGAACTAGATGGAGTCGAACTTGTGGGTTACGGCATGAAGAAAAGAGTGGCGCTTTTTTTTGGGCTTCCGGAGTAAGTCGGAGAGGGAATTTGAAGAAGAATGAAGGTCTCATTGTTTTTGTGATAAAGGGGAAGAACATGGAAGGGGTTGAGGTGAGTTGAGGTAGAATCGTGGCTCTCGTTACTTGAAAACAGTAGATTTCTAACGACTTGTTCGTAAGTAGTTGTTGGTGAGGAGGAGGAGGATGTTCATCGTAGGCATGAACTAGCATATCGTGTCTGCAAACTGATAGATACGTAGAATCCAACTCAAAGTTTGGATATGGGGTATACTCTCGAGAAAACGTCGTCTTACATCAGACGGTCGTGGTAATACCCTACTCTGGCGGCGTTATCATGCCATACTGACTTTACAAACCGTGAAAGCGGCAACAAAAGAGGCAAAAACAAACAAACTTTTACAGAAAATCATTCTAGAAAAAAATAAAAATAAAAAACGCAACCAGTTTAAAAGTCTAAGATTGCTGATCCCCCCCCCATGAGAGGACCCTGCCGCAACGAGGGGGATAGCACTTTAACTTCACTATCCCGCAGCACCGGATGAGAGATAAAAAAAAAAAAAGAACCAATAAAGAAACAACAGCGACTCATTGCATCTTATCGGTGGCCAAAGCTTGTTTGTTTGAGTAACGAAACGTTCTTCTTTGTTGGGCTGCTTGCAAATATCACTTATTACTGTGCGGGACAGGATGTGACAACCAGAAGACTTACACTACGGGCCACTTCTTTGGGAGATTGTCGACGGCGTCACTCTACGGTTTTAACAGTGATGCAAAGGGAGAAATAGGGATGGCCTGAGGGACTGAGAGTCGGGTTGCATGGGAACCCCGCCCCTGTGCGTTTTCAGCTTTGCTGCGGCCAAGGAGATTCCATGCCAGGGGGGGCATTAGACGCACATTACATTGGGCATAAATATGTATGTATACGCATGATAAGGGGGGACCGCTAGTTAATGTAGTACTGGTACTGCTGACTATATTGTAGTTGTGTGTGGGACAAGGCCCGCGAGACTAATAAGACAAAAGGAGATAATACAAACGATAGTGAAAAAAAAAAAAAGGTATCCGGGACAAGTTAAAAGAAGCCCGCCGTATATATCCGGGGTTTTTTTGCATTACGTTTTCGTGTCTCCCCATATCCCAAGCCCACATCCCGGCCCGAGGCAGGCATCTCTCTTCCTTCCTCTGCGTCTGTCCAATCACCACATCCCTGATCATCCTATGACGGGGGCGCATTATGTAGCCTTTTTGGGATTCCTTGCGGTAAACACCATTGTCCTCCCGATGATCTGGATATCCACATCGCCAAAGTTCCGCCGTAGACCGTCCTCGAACACGGTCCTGCTGTCTTTCCAGTTGTCGAATATGCCGCTGTCGTTGTAGATGTTCATCAGCCGTCTGGCGAGCCAGTTCATCGGCCTCTCCTCTCCCAGGATGGTTGTTCCCACCAGGACGCCGTGGTCGGCAACGTAGTCCCTCAACAAGTCGAAAACCCGGTTCTTCTTCTCAGGAGGTCCGGCGATGCAGTGTAGCAGGTAGAAGATGCTCACGGAGTCGAATTTCTGGCCCAGCGGCAGCGGCAGCGGTTCGGTCGCATCGGCTACGACGGAGTGTACTTTGATGCTCTTCTGTGCGGCGGCGATGCGGGCAGCTGCCAGATCCAGCGTGTTCGGGTTCAGGTCGACGAGTGTAATCTCTCTACAAGGGGTTTGCGTCCTGACAGCATTGGCAGGGAAGTATCCGGTGCCGACGCCAACGTCGAGATGTTTGGTTCCTAGAGCGGATTTGAAAAGGGGGAGTTGCACTTTTTCCGTAGAGCACTTCCACGCGTAGCTGTTTGATATGCTGAGAACTACCAGGTCGTATAGTCGTAGCCGGAAGGGGGTGTAAGTTGAAGAGCCGGCATTCTGTGCCGGCAGCTCTGTTTCACCCATACTCGCGGGACTCTATGGAAGATGAAGGGGAAGATGAAGAAGATGAAGATGAAGATGAAGATGGAGGCTTCACTACAGATGTGCAGCGAAATGATACCAGAAACTTTGCCACTCCAGAGGAATATACAACAACAAATAAATAATTAATAAATGAATGTAACGAAATGAAAAGGGAAGAAACGAAACTCTTATGAGGGATCCGTTGGCCTGGGATAACGGCTACAGCCTTCCAACACAAGAGTCTGTGCTTCCAAGATGGTCGAAAAACGCCCCGAAGCCCATCAAGAGCGACACGGACCGCGGGTTCGGTCGTTGTTTAATAAGAATGCTATTAATCTTGGTAGCCTATTGTATCGGCCCCAACGAACCAGCGATAGTCGGATGTGGGCTGCTCGTACAGTATGGGACTGGTCTGCCTCTCTCTCACTCTCACTCTCTTTTTTTTTTTTTTTTTTTTGCCTCTTCCTATTTTGGGCGGCACCTTTGTTAACCGGATCAACGACGGGCATCTCGGATGCCGGCCGCTAACATGGCTTGATTCAATCCACCCGTCACATCTGATTGAAGCCTGTGCCTGCGAGAAGGCAAAGATGGGCGTCCTGACCGACTCGTCACGAGCACGCCCCGATCCTCGCAAGCTTTAACAACTAATCACCGAACGTCGCGCGATAATAAACGGAGCCGAGCAAGCTACCTAGTACTATGTAGTACTACTAGCTACCCGCGGCCAGGCTCGAGGACCGCCAGTTGGCCCAATCAGGTAGGATTCTGCGCGACACGCGGAATCTTGCATCAACCCTCAATGCGGTGAAGTCTCAGCCCTGAGGCCTTCCAGACGCCTCCGGGCACTAGGACTCAAATAGCCTGGCACTAGACTCGAGGCCGAAGAAACGATCCATAGACTGGCCCACGCCAAGCTCTGCGACAGCTTCAGCTTTGCGCCGCGCGCCCAGCCATTGACCAGTCCGCTTGTTGCTGGGCGTCACCAGTGCTTCCACAGGTCTTCGAGCCCCTTTCGTCCGTCCCCTCTCGTGCTCATACAGTACTATGTAATACAGTAGTAATAGTAGTAGTCTGGTCGTGTGTGTCCCGAGTTGCGTCGTCTGCCTCTCCCTCTGACGCTGTTGTGGGTGTCGTCGGATCGGAAAGATTGCCAACAATGGTGACGATATGCCGTGTCACCTATTAGAGTTGGAGCCCGCCATCTGACAAGCAGCGCCGCCGAGCTCCTTGACCTGAGAAAAGTCCAAAAGTCCAATCCTCGGCGCCCAACTAGACAACTAGACGGCGCGCAGTGGGTCGTACAGCTCGGCGTCGCATGAGGCTGGCCCAATGAGTGAACAAGTGACTTGGCAGCCGAACCGACGTCGTCGTCGTCTGCATTGGATATGCCGCTTTGAGTTTTCCACCAGCAATCGTCATTGTCACTGTTAACTCGGTGCGGCAATCCAGGTTGGTGCTACTGGTACAGCGTCATCAAGGACAAGAGTCATGCTCGTCGTCATCATCATTTCCGATTATCATTTGACCTTTGGTGTAAACGTCTTCTTCTAATTCCGTACTCCGTAACAGCTGTTGCCCGCCCGAAAACGACGTGTCATTGCAACTGCTCCACGCCTTACAGTGTCTTGGCCGTGTATTGTCGCTCTACGATGCCAAGGGTGTGCCGCTTTACAGTTCATCCTTTTCGTCCGACTTCTTGACGGCCTCGCCCTCACAGGCTGCTGGTGTTCCCACCTCCAGCTTGTAGACGCACTTCTCGGCCTCGCTAACCCGCCAAATCTCTTCCTTTTCCGCGCATCCGAGCCAGACGTCGGTTCGTCTCTGAGGGCCGTTCCAGCATGTCTGGCCGTTCTCGTATCGCATCACCATCCGGGGACCGCTGCCCAGGCTCCTACCGTCCACCCTCTCATCCTCGTCTGCAATGGCAATCTCGATTCGCTCATAGTTGCCCATATTGGAGGAGGCATGTCCCTTCTTGGATTTCTGAAGCGTCTTATCGAGCCAGCAGAGCTCGTACGTATACTCGCCCGCATCAATCTCAGCGCACTTGCCCTGGATGGCGCGGAAGATGTCAGACGGCCCATAATCCTTCTGAAGATCCGTCCTCTCCTGCTCAAGCTCCCTGGTCTTGTGACTAAGCTCCTGCTCGGCTGCTTCGGCCGCCTCCCGAGCAGCCTTGACAGCACTCGGTTCCGAGCCATCAGTGGCAGGGTCAGCCATCATGCCATTGGCAATCAGCCATTTACGAACAATTCTGATTTTGTCGTGAACCACATCGCGGATGAAGGGAGGAATGTAAGCATCGAAATCGTAAACTAAAAAAAGAAAAAAGACTCAAAGTTAGCACCCCAACAGAAATAAGAATGACGATTAAAGAGACAATGACGATAAGCTGATAGTGCTTACGGATGTCCGTGTCATCTTGTTGCTCTTCGAAAGCCTTCCAGTTCACTCCGTTGGTCTCATCGTCCTCTTTGAGGATCTCGTTGATATCGGACTCGAGGAACTCGGACTGATCAGCGGAGGCTTCGCGAGCAGTCCAGTCTTCAAAAGACTTGGCCGCAGCCTTGACTCCCTCATCATTGGAATTGGGGTCATAGTCTTGCTTGAACTGCTTGAGAATAGCTTCGAGCTCGTTCTTCTTGCTGCGTATGATTTCGCGGTCCTCCGTGACCAGCCTAAGAGCCTCTCGCAGCTCTTCAACCCGGTCCTTGGCGAGACCAAGGAGAACGCCGAGTTTACCACCAGCACCACCTTTGTTTTTCACAATCTTACCTGCTTCTTCGTTTTGGACTTGAGCGTATTTACGCTCCAAGTCTTCCTTCTTGGCCTCGAGAGCCTTGACGTCCTGCTCCAGAGCGGCAACGCGAGCCTCGGCACGCTGGCGAAGCTCCGATGCCTCCTTTATCATTTCTTGCTTCTTGATGTTCGCCTTTGCAACGGCCTTTTTTCTCTCTTCTGCCAGCCTCCGGTACTCTTTGCCAATTGCGGCACAGCGGTTTTCGCACTTGACACCGTTGGCACTCCCGTCCTCGTCTGATCCATCGCAGCAGACGTCGTAGTCGCAGATGCCATCATTGACGTATGTAAACGGGATGTAGGCGCCAATGTGACCCTTGTTGCTGCACCAAAACCCAGGCAGTGATTTGGTGGCATTTGTAGTACCAGAAGAGCTACCAATCAGGGGCTGCTCAGGCGAGAGAGGGTCGATGAAGGCACACGCAGCAGTGCCGGGCTCGTCTGAGCCGTCTGGACAATCGCAAGTGTTGTCATTGACCCGATCCAGGCTGATGACGATGGAGGGGTTGGCGATGCAGGCAAACTCCTTGTTCTGGTAGTAGGAGATGACTAAATAGCGGTTGAATCAGCAATTGGACGTCAATTGGGGTCCAATTGGCCCTTGCAGAGGCCACCGGACAGCCTGAGCTGAAGCTGTCCTCTGTTTGCAAGGAAGACCGCCACTTTCAACAGCACTGGCTCAGCAACGGCAATTGTCTCGACTTACAGTCTGGCCCAACTCCGCGCGGCACGCTGCCAGCAGCAGCCACTGTCAGCGAGCACACAGCGCCCAGCAGCGCCAAAGACCTCGGGTGCTGCATCGTGAGCAAGTTGCTAAGGGGTTGATGTTGACACAAAGGTGGCTTGTCGAGCCCAAGCTGTCTGTTGCTGTACCTATTAGTAGTAGACAAAGTGGCAGCTCCCCCCACTGCTCTGGTGGAGTCTCTCCTAAGCCCGTTATCCGGCAAAGCTCCGGCACCTCACCTCTCGATAGGATTTGATGTCCCACATCGCGGGGTTCTAAGGGGAAAAGCGACTTCGAGACGTACCCCTCCAAGGGGGGAAAAAAAAAAGTTCAGCACTACCTGCTACCTATGAGTTGACAGCTCCAGCCGCAAACTTACTCTTATTCTTAATCCCACACTCTTTATTCTCCTACTCTCATGGCTCCGACTCCTGATGCTGCGGCTCTTGAGAGTCTCGAAACTCTCGTCCAGACCGCAGGAGCTCTTCTGAAGCAGCTCCAGGACGTGCTTGGCGAAATCCGAAAGAACCCAGAGACGGCCTCGACTCCAGCGACTTCGGCAACTTCAACGACGCCTCTCAATGCCCTCGCTCTGGCTCGCGACTCCGCGACTCTGATCAAAGCCCATGCCACCAAAGTCTCGCTGCTCATCATAAACAAGCCCTTCACCCCAAGCGCAATCTCGTCCGTAGTCCGCGAGCTTGCCGCCGGCCCTATACCTGGTCTTGCGGCCTGCGTCCAAGCTTGCGATTCAAATGGGTTCACTCTAGTATTCCGGCGCGAGTTGGCGTGGCGATGTCAGCACGTATTGTCAGAGCTGGCCGATCTCTTGAAAAAGATTCCCAAAGACGGGAAAGTCTTGACAAAGGAAAACGAAGGGTTTGGTGCTTCGGGAAAGGGAAGCATTGCGTCAACCGGTGTCCTCTGGGCCGCCTGCGACAAGGTCATCAGCCTTGCTAACGGCGGTGTCGGCCGGTTTTTTGTGGACAAGATGAATGAGTGGAAGGATACTCTCAACGACATTATGGAAGAGATGAAAGAATGGGGCGACGAGGAACCTGATGAAGAAGACGAAGAGGACGATGACAACGACGAAGATGACGTAGATGATCTCGCAGATCAAGTTGGGTCAACCCACATATCAACCCAAAACATCCTCGACGACCTCATGAACTCGCACCGAACCATTCCTGCCTCCGACCCCGACGGCATCCGGCCCCGCCTCGAATCGTCCCTCCGCCGCCTGCGCCTCGTCATCCTCCTATACCAAGCCATCACCAAGCGCCGCATGAAGAAGCTCCCTCCCCTGCCACCAACCGACGCCGACGCAGAAGTGCCGCACCGGCTGGACGAGCTCGCCGCCCTGCTGCAGAAGCTGCCTGACAGTTTCGGGGATCTGGCGTGCGCCTTTTACGAGCTGCGGCCGAGGGAGATTGACGATGCCATGGACCAGTGCTTCCTCGATGCGTTTGCCGTGAGCGAGCTGCTGAGTGAGGGCTGGGACGGGTCAAGCGATGAGTTTACGGAGTGGACAGAAAAATTTCAAAAGGAGATTAAAAAAGCATAGCATAAACGAATGAGAATTTCCATCCACTGCCGCCACCCATCATCTCCAATATTGTTGATCCCTTCCCATAGCCTGGGCGGCAGATCCATTCAAACAGCCAATCAATCCACATCCATGTCTCTCGCCTCCCCAACAGCGGTATACTTCCCGCAATGTCGATGACTTGATACTTTGAAGCCATATCCAATAAATCCTAACACTTGAAAAAAAAAATGTTGAAAAGTCAATTCCACAATGTCGACTCCGTGATCAATGTCTCTCATATATATATACATATGCTCTCCAATAAAATATGCCAAACCCCCCAAATAGGAACATTGAATGCGCCACCTCCCGCCCGCCTCAAAACGCCGTGTCTCGTATTTCGCAGTCTTTCCCAAAGCGGCAATAACTTCGCGCGGCGGGACGACGAAAAACGACATAATCTAGATATCTAAAATAGCCATCGGAACATGGTTTGTGTTTGTTTGATGACGTTGCTACTTACGACTCAAATTTGATTCACCAGGAAAATGAAAGGAAAGGGGCGTAAAGAAAAAAAAAAGAAAGAAAGAAAGAAAGGCACAGTCATCTTTTGATGTTATTCTATTCATAGCATAATGTTCAACCGTCGCTGAATACATACATCCGCTTTACATACTCTGCACATATACTACACGTCAAATGTTTCAAACTGCGGGCTCCGTTTATTGTTGCCATCCTGGTCCACGGAAAAAAATCCGTTTGCTCGATGAAAGAAAAGAAGAAGACCAAAAAAAAAAAAAAAATAATAATAATAATAATATCCCCTTTGCTGCAGCACGCCTAACCCCTTGCGGAGGAATCATCATCATCACTCTGATCGGATACTGAGGCCATCTCTTCTTATGCTTCAATGCATAGGTTGCATCGTTTCATGATGCTCGGACACGTGGGACTCTCCCAACCGCTTGTCCTCTGGCCCGCCATCTTCAACAGTTGGAGTCTCTGGAGTAATGGTCAACTCTGGTGTGTCGAGAAAAGGCGCGACCCGTGAGCTATTCTCTGCCTCGCTGGCACTGAAAACCGTGTCGCTGCTTATGCCCGATGTTTCGATTTTGAGGGTTCTCTCTACATGTTCAGTGTTGTTCTCTTCCTCCTTCTCCTCCTCCCTGACCTGAGAAAGCGGACGAGCTGAGCCGTCGCCTAGCTCCGGTTGCTGTGTCGCGGATCCATCCTCAAGGTTGACGCCGACAATCTCAGCCAGGCTGCTAAAGTTAAACATGGGCTCACTCTCTGTCTCGCCGTCGCCGCTGTCACTGCGATTGCCCATGCTTCCTCTCTTGGCCGCATCCGAGTCGCCGAGTCCCTGTCCAGTGAGGCTGCCCGATGGGCTATCACCCAACGACGAACCAAGTGACGATGCGTTGCTCATATGCCGCAAATGGGAGCCTCCTCGACTGCTAGGGGTGGGAATAGGCAGTGACGCTGAGGAAGTCGTTTCTGTTGCGCCTGGTTGGGGCTCGCGTTCAACCCCTTTGCCCTTGTCGCTGGGGTTCTCTGCTTTCGTCTCTTGATTCGGAGGATCCGATGCCCTGGTCGACTGCGAGGCCGATGGCGAACCCGATTGCAGGGTGAGCTCCAGTCTCAAGTTGCTGGCTGCACTATTTCCTCGCTTGCGGCCAAGGCCCAAGGAAAGACTGCTTCCACTGGCTCCGCTAATGCCGCCTGCGTAAGGGTCTTTGGCTTGTTTCTTAAGAGCTTTACGTTCTGCCTTTTCGCGTTCCTTTTCTCGCTTCTTGGCTTCTTTCTGAAGAGCCTTCTCCACCTTGCGTTTCCGTTCTTCTTCCGCCGCGAGTGACAGTCGAATCGCTTCCATGAACATCATTTCCTCGAGCTCCTCCATTCGAGTGCGACGGGTGCCATCCGGATTCCGGCTGGAACTTCTTTCATTGGGCTCCTGGCCTTCTGCCGTATCGGTTGCGCCGCCGCTGTGCCCTCCAGGAGTGGTGGTGCCGCCGCTATTCGTGCTCGTGTTCCTCCGGCTAAACCTGCTCGTTCGTATCCTTGGCCGAGACTCGTTGCCCCCTATCAAAAAGGCTGCGGTGTGGAGAGCGGTGGCTGCGGCAGCGCGGCGTGCTTGGTGAGCACGCGCGGTGGCCAGTTTCGTGGCCCAGTCGGGTCGGATGCGGTCGGTAGTGATGACATTGGGCGCGTTGGCCGACAGGCTATGTGCCCTTCTCCGTCCTGTTGTGGCGGGAGCAGGGGCCAATGTAGAGTTGAGTGAACTCTGAGATGACATGGCAGTGTTTAAAGCTATGTTGGATGAAGAGAGGGTCAACCCGCGTCGGAAGGGAGGCGGCTCATATGTGACGCCAAACTCGGGTTGTTGGCAATAGGGGCATGCTGAAGGCTCTGATATCAGCATTTCAGGGGGGTCTTCCGCTGAGAGGCCCTCGTTCGGGTCTCGTGCTTGGCCATCGGGGTGGTGCTCAGGGAGGTGAGGATCGGCTCGCTTGATCTGAACAAAGCATTCGCTGCATATCGGCTGGTCACAGCATCTCGTGTGGTTGAGATAAGGAGGGTAAGTCAGGAAACAGATGGGGCATTCAGAGGCGTCCTTGTACAGATAGACCTCAATCGGCTGGCCGTTGACAAACGGGTCATGGGGGAGATTGATCTCCTTGGGCGTCAAGTCAGTCGAGGACGTATTCCGGGAGCCCACACTCAAGGCTGCAGCCAAAGCTCTCGCCCTTGGCTTTATGGAGCCCCTTGAGGGACCGGCCATCGACGGGGAGGGCAACGCGGAGCCGCTACCTGACCCGCTACGATCTGAGGCAGTAGAGAGGGTCCTAGGTCCCATCTCCACCGTCAAGCTGCTCAAGTTATGAGTAGGAAGCGAGTCAGGCGGCGGTGGTAGGCGAGGTATCAAATCAGGGTCAGGAGGCGCATCGGCTGCCGGGATGGGCAGGCCACGGGCTGCCGCGATAAGCTGGTGTTCAGCCCAGCTATCAGACCAGTCATTGAGGCCACGCCAAAAGGGTGCCATTTTTCGCTCAATCTATTGTTCCCAGGTTAGAGAGATCAATAACAGTGCTCGTCTTGGACAGCAACTACGCACCTGCAGCTGTCTGACAACAGCCTTGTTGAAATCCTCAGTCCCGACATAGGTTCCCATGGTGACGAGATAGCCTCCATCAACATGTTCCTCCCGTATACTCCGTTCGCGGTCTTGGGCTCTCTGGACTCGCTCACGTTCAAGCTTCCGTGCTTCTCGTTCTTGCTTTGTCTCGCGATGTTCGAACGGGGCGTCTGGGCGGTCTCTACTTCGGGACCCAGAGCTCGCTGCCAGGTTAAGAAAGCCTCGCTCTGACCTCATTAGCTGGAGACGTGGATCACCTAAGACGCCGCGAGAGGTATCCCCCATGTCGAATCGTCGCCCCCGGCCATCGTCGGGATAATCGGGGCGAGATTCCTTTGTGTTGGTGTTGCCCATTGTGAAAATGCTGAAGGATTCGCAACTCAACGAGGAAGCAGTCTGGGGGGAGAAAGAAAGAGAGAGAATTAAATAATAATGATCAAGGGGAGTATGAGATCCAGAAGATAGTCCAGCGCGAACCAGCGGGTTGGTTGAGATGTGAGCTGATACTGGTTCAATCCCAACAAAAGACTCTCAAATCGTCTATACAGATCTGGTGAACCTATCCGTAACAGCCGGCGCACAGATGCTAAAGAGTCATACGCCTAAACGAGGGCGCACGAGGGGGAGGAGCTGAGAGACGAGCACCTCAGCTTCCTTGCGATCCGCCACAGGAACTGGCGACTCGACAGGAACTGCTTCAGACTGCTGCACGAAGCAGGTGTTGCATAGTGGTGTCCGCGATTGACGCCTCTGACGGGCAGCCAGTGTCCCGTTGCGGCAGAGATATCGAGCGCTTGGCTGTCGGGCGACTCGAAAACGGCGGGTGGCAAAGGACGAGCTTCGCACGGTCGATAGACCTGCACCAACCAGCAGCAACTAGATCTGGACCGCCGGATATTGGGTCGGCGACGCAAGATGAAAGAGCGGCGAAAGCGCAGAAGCAAAGCGCAGAGGACAAGGCCGTGGATGAGGCGATCACGATGCGATGCGATGCGCTGCGAATGCGGGTGGTGATAGTTGCGTGCCTGGGAGGCTGGTCTGGATGTCGAAAGCGGGACGACGATAACGGTCAGCATGGGCAGAATCACCTCCCCCACCTCGTAGCGATGCAAATATGGGGAGCTTCCACAAGTACCCGGGCCAGGGGAGGTACAAATCCGGGCGGGTGAGCCTGAGGATGGCAGCCACAGCACTTGCGGAGCTGGGCTACAGCGGCTGCAGCGCCCTAAGGCGGCCTGGAGTCGCCTGGAACGGGCCTACAGCGCCTATAAATGGATGAACCCGACGTCAATTGGAATGGAGTCCATCCCAGGCTCACGCTTCCTTCGGCCTCGACAGACGTGCAAAGCATCCATGGCCTTGAACTGGCTAGCCTATCTTGGCTTGAATATCTGCATCATATGCATCAGATATTGTTTTCGTCTGACACTATGCACCTGATGGCGCCTCTTCCATGCTCACCGCACCTGTGTTGCTTCCTGCTGGATTCTTCCAGCTGCCCTCTTAATTACCCGGTCAGCATCCAAAAGTACTACTAGGTAGGTATCTCTCGACCGCGAGGTACTTTCGGGACAGCCGGACTCAGTCCGCTCGTAACGCGTATGCTGTGGTGCTAAGCCTACGACATGTGCCCTGCTAATACTTGGAGGTCGAACCAAGCTTTGCAGCTTGCTTCATTTCCCGGATCTGGGTGGATGATGGGCTTATAATTATAATCGCTGGGCTGCTTATTGCTCACCTCGGGACTGATTAGGGTACAGCCGTGCGTCTTTGTTCCGTGAAGCCATCCAAAACCCCGGGATTCGCTTGAATGGCAGCGCAAACGAGTTTGTTCGCATGCACTCACGCGGGCTGTCGAGTCTTGTACTGTACCGTCGATAGTCCCTTATCTTGCCAGGCTGTCGACATCAGTGCAGTACAAAGTACCGCCGCAGCGCCCGGAACCGGCCTTTTTTTGTCTTTGGTTGGCCAAATGCGGCCAATGCCGTCAGCCAACAATCCTTTGAACTTGTGCGCGCGCCATTCATTACTCGTATTTTGCCAGTGTCCTTTGTTTCCAATCCTACTTTCTTCTGCCTCTTCTTCGAAAGCCGATGGGTGCTATACGTGGTCTTTGCAAGAAATAGCCCTGCACGGAGTATTGTGCCATGGCCTCATGATGAGATCATTAATCTACACTCCTGCCGAGTAACGTCATCAAAGCACGTGTGAATTGAGCTAGGCTCCGATTCCGCTGTTGAGAGCATTTAGCCGGCAGCGACAATATTGAAGCTAACTCTAAGAAAACAATTGCTGTGAATTCCATGGCGAGTCTATATGCTAATAAGCTATGTAACTTGATAGATTCTTTGTCCGGGGTATCTTTGACCATTGAAATGCAATGTCATGCAATATTATGTAGCAGCTCTCAACGCTCCATCTACCCAATGATTCCTCCACCAATCTACCTTCTAGGCGCCCATGCCTGCAGCCAGTCTCTCATCCTATCTAGATTGGCCTTTTCGTATTCAGCAGCGGCGACGCACCATTCTAGATCCCAAGCTTTTTCGGCTGCCACCAGCTCTGCCAGTTTGCGACCTGTCTGGCTTGCTTCGTCCACGCAAAAGTAGCATGGTTGCGAGGCGTCAAGTGCTCCTGGAAGAAACGGCTTTACGAGAGGAAGTGCTGCGGCGGCGGATGATCCCTTGGCTTCGAGGCCAGTGTTTGACCGTCCAGTCTTGCACCATTCATTTGAGCAATGTGATTTCCCGCACCCAGCCATCAGCTGGCTAAGATACCGTCTCTCGATTCTTCGTCGTAGAGCTTTGCCATCGGGGTCGTGCATGCTGACGTATAACGGCCCGAAGCACAATGAGCAGAGGCCAATGTCATTGCCCGGAGCCTTTAATTGAGAGCCTGCCGTGCCAATCTGGCCCCTGGACCCAACACCATATAGTGTCCTTCCGCAGTTGACGTTCCGGCAGACTGAGGGCTTAGACCGAGTCACCTTGTCGAGTTCATGGTGTTTTAGGTGCGTTTCCATGTCTCGAAGACGAATGATTTTGTCACACAGATGGCACTCAGTAGTACGGGCCCCATCCGCCAGTTCGTGGGCTGTCATTCCCGAGAGAACTACCTCAGGTGACGGGCTGAAGGGGTCGCCTTCTTGAGGAACTTCAAGATGGCAAAATCGGCAGAGGATAGTTTTGCCGGGACAAATGCTTGTGCGGTGGCGTGCTAGATCTGAGAGAGAATTGGTTGAAAAATCACAAGCCGGACATTTGCGGTCGGTGTGGAACACTTGGTCGTGTTTGGCTTTGCTAAAGGCTGAATCACCATGAGCCTCATCGTGGCTGCAGTGCCAGTGGGCGTCATATTCTGGCGAGCCTTTTTTGAAGACCGACTTGCAGATAGGGCAGAGAATATTATTCCTCAGACAGAAGTTTTGGTGTAGAACCATGGTCCGCTTTGGAACCCATTGCAAGCAGTTTGAACACTGCTCCTCATCTGGAGAATGGTCTGTTTGGTCGAGCTCCATGGCCTCATCGGTAGATCTTTCCTTCGGAGAAGCGGTTTTCGCTCGAATAGTGTAGGTGTAGGGGGCCGTGTTGGTCCGCGCCGTACTAGAGTCGGCATCTTGGTAGGCGTGAACCGATATAAGGAGGCTCTCCGCATCTTCCAGCTCGATATTGGTTGGTGAAATCGTGATAGACTTGATGCCATGCTGAGCCGGTGAAAAATCCCCAAAAACATGGACTGAGTCTCGTGGCAATGCCCTCTGTTGGCGTGATTTCGGTGTAATAAATAAATCCAGACCATCAGCATCAGAGACACCACTTAGAGAGATGACTAGATCCTGCGATCGGTCCCATGATGGAAGCGTATAATCGACGTATTGACCAGGCACTACTTGCCCTTCCGTGTCTTTCCAAATGCTCAACTCGCCGCCCTTGGAACTGCCAGCGGAAGTTCCCGACTGCCCTTGTGCAATGATCTGGCGCATCGTCTCTCGGGCCTGCTCTTCGTTAAGAGCCTCAATATCGACCTCTAAATCCGTATCGATTACGCAGATGCCGTCACCATCCGGCGCAAACTTATCCACCAAGAGCTTGAAATTTTCTCCTTGCGAGCCTTGGACGGGAATGACAGTGTTTTTCGTCAATGTTGTAAAATTTTGTCGAAGCTGACGTTCCAGCAAGGGCTTCCAATCGTCCGGGTTATACCCAGCCTCGAGAGGTCGCAGCCGTACATATGTTCCTTTTTGAAGCTCTACAGCATGTACAGTTATCCGGCTGCTCTCCAAGGCCACATTTTTACTTTCCAAACTCTCAAGATTCTCGAGATCTATGACATCGGGGGTCGTTGGCACGTAATCATCGGGTCCGATGGCTAGAGCCTCGAGGAGTAGCGAACTCAACCCAATGGTCCCCTCTAGCGCAGAAAACTCTCTGATGCCGGCATACACCACATTATGGTTCTTCGGATTAACAAGGCGGAATATGAGAGGATTTGGGAGCTGCTGTGTTTCTTGCCCATACGGCTGGTTACTCAGATAGCTAGAGCCGAAGTAACCGTTGCTACCATTGGCGGATGCTGTTGCTGCTCGGGAAGACGAAGCCGAGAGAAGCTGCTGGAGGGCGGAGGGAGGGAGGATGATCTTGTCTCCTGGAAGCCTGCTGCAGATCGGATCGGAGGGAGGGAGTATGGCGAACGTGTCTGTCCACCGAAGCGGGATGGGCTCGTCCATGCTGGTTTGATACTACTAGGTAGTATTATGCTACGCCGAAACGCAACTCTTTGTTATGGGAGAAGGTGAATTCCAGGGGACGCAGAGAGATTGCACGAGCGTTGATTCAATATAAATAGCTTCCATTTCTTTGCTGCCGCAATATCGAAGATTTAAAATAGATCTTTGGATCCCCTACGCCATTGTGAAGGCGACAGCTGGAAGACGCGGCCAGAAACGCCTAGAGGGGCAATTGCGATAAGTCAGCATTCCGTGCAATTCTACCGACTACGAAGCACGGAGCTTGGTGTTCTGCTGTATAAGATAAGCTCACGTGATTTTACACGTGCGTTTTGCGTGATGGCTTCGCCATGATTGGCCTCTCCCAGGGATACAGTAATGCAATACGTCAAACATCCTTTAATAACCCATCTAAAAGGTCATCTTCAACGCAGCCACACAGCGAACGGGGGAACTCGCAAACTTGCAGCTCAAGTTGCTGTTGAGTCTACCGCTACTTACTAACGAACAATCAACATCAGGAGACGCATATTGAGAGGAGATGCCCCGCAAAACGAATCAGCCGTGCGACCAAAACTCTCCCCCACGCCGAGAGATCTTGCTCATCACTTCGGATGCTGGACGGCACAGCTCCGCCCTTCCGGTGCATGCAGACCCATGAGTTGAAATGAAAGTGGCATCAGAGAGGGGGCCGGACGCACTGGTGGGCGGAAGTGGTATGGCACACGGCCAGTGAACCGGTGCTGCAACATGCTGCAAGCGAGTCACACGGAGAGGAGACACGATAGCAATCTTCCAGCTGTCCAACCATGTCAATAGCCGTCGTCCTTTGTTCCTCTGGACGGACCCCGCACTCCACGCCTGCAAGATTCTGGCCGCACCGTCCAAGCACAGCTGCTGATGGTGGGATTTGGGATTTTGTGGGGTAACGGCCGTTGGGTGGTGAGAGCTGTTCTGTCGAAAGCTTGGGAGTGCGAATCGTTGCCTTCTCTGATTCGTCTTCCAAGATCCAGCCAGATTATGCCACCTCGTGCATGGTGCGAGCTCCCAGAATGACGAATCTCTAGGGAGGTTACATAGTACATACCTACTGAGAGTGCTACATAAACGCATTACGTCTTGGCCGCCCATTCGCCACACACAGTCCCTCCATCTCAGCCGATGATCCATATCCGCAGGAATTTTACTAATTTCTTCATTATTTCATCGGATGGAGGTTGCTTCGGTCCTTCGGCGCTTCTCCCCTTGGGCTCACCTCGCCTCGAGTCCCGGTCTACAGTACGCAGCCGCCGCTGGCGCTGCTGAAAAACCACCAAGGAGCTCACCTACAAGCTGTCCATGGGAGAAAGACCCCCCATCTGGCTATACGGCGCCCCCAATCTCCCGTGCGTTGGGATTGGCCACCATAGCCTGATAAGGTGAAGGTGTGGTCTTAGTCCAAGATTGCCCTGTCTTAGCCAAGCTTGCCATAGTGCAGGCGCCGAGAAAGTCTATACTTGATGTGGCAATAGTTATTTCATCTCCCATACAGACGGTTCCAAGCTCCGGCCACGTCTCGCTCTATGCGCGCCGCCAACAGCTCACGCCGCGTACGAGTAAGGACCAGACCGCCCAATCTGACTGGCGGCAGCTCTGCCTCAGCAAAGCACTTCTCCCGTGTAATCTGAGATTGTCTTACTGCTTATAAACAAGGTTGTACCAACGTATAGCACGTGTGCCCACCGTGTACAGGCGCCCTAATCAAGGCGAGGAGATGCTTTGTACGTACTGTACGTACATGGATGTATCAGGTAGGGCATCCATTCTGGGCAACCACCATACCATACAGTATTACCAACTGCGGCATCTGGTGCATATATCACTACTGGCCTCCCATCTGTCAATCTCCCAACACTCGTGCTGCTCCCACTCTCTATTCTTCGTTTTATCTGCCTTAATCTGCCTTACAAGAAGAGCGTTGAGTGCTGGTCTCTCATTACTTTCACAAGACTACCTAGTATAAGCTTTTCAGCCACAATATTCATCTCCCTAGACGATAAACCTACTAGGTAGTGACACGGAGGCTTCTCCAAATACTTCCCCACCTAGCATCTGCATAACATTGCTTCCTCCATCGTTCCTCGTGCTGCCTTGACTTGGCCGCAGTCTCACAGCTTTACCTCGCCTGCGACGAATTCCCATCGCCCGCGACCTCTTTTTGTTCTCCGAGGTCTAGGTAGCCTGACATGAGCTTAGCTACCGCCGACGACCCAACGCGTGAAGAGCTCCAACTACTGGCGACAAGGGAGACGGGGGAACTGGCCACTACCCTCTATGACACCATTCACAATTCTCTCATCTTGAGACACGTCATCGCCTATTTGCCCGTGTCGAGTATCCTGAGCCTAGCTGCTACAAACCGAGCTTTCCGAGCCCTCATCCGAGAGACCCCGGGAGTCTTCCGCCATCTTGATCTCTCCCACGTCAAGGCGGTCCAGTTTGACATTGACAAGATCGATCATGGAGGCGAGGTCTGGCGAAACGTTCAACTAGATGAAAACCTCACCGAAGATGAGTGAGTGCATGGCGGTTCCCTGCATCATGTCATGTCGTACGATGCTAAGCTCACTTTTCCACAGCTTCTACTCCGGCCCGCTGAGGGGCATCTTCTCAACTCTTCGGCGACAGAATATTCTGCAAAACGTTCAGACTTTGGTTCTTGACGGGCTCTCTGTGACTTCAGAGCTCTGCCATGAAATCATCAACGATGCCAGATTCAACGTTCGCGTCTTATCCATCCGTGAAGTCAAGAGCTTGAACCCCAGCAAACTTCGCCAAACACTTCAGTATGCTTGTCGCCCAACCCGACGAGCTGGTTCTCCCAGCCTCAAGGCGCTCTATATCTTCGGCCCCAGGGACGTGTTATCTGCTGCACAGCAATCCGACCGATCCGAAGCGTCTATTAGCGCAGAGTGGAACCAAAAGAGCCAGATGGCTCTGGCATCCTCCCTACAACACCAAGGCGATGCTTGGTGGCACAAGAAGGGCCGTATCCTGCCTCGACCTGTCAGCCAGGAGTGGGCCAACTGCATGCTCGCCTGCCAGGGCATCATAGCCTTCGATGCCGTCCTCTGCCGTGGGTCGCGACACCGCAACTCGCCGGCCTACAAGGGCGGATCGGATCTTGATAGCGCTCCCGCCGTAGCTACCCATGCTCTCCCTGGCTGTGAGAGCTGCCACGACGCTCCCGAAGGCCTCACTCGTCCGAACAACGGCACAGTCGCCAACTTGCCACTGTTAACACCGCTGCCTCTCTTTTCTTCGTCCCTTAGAGCGGCAAACAAACCTAGAGAGCCATGTAGCTCTTTTGTGCCTAGATGTATGGACTGTATCCGCGAGCGATACTGCACCGGCTGCAACAAATGGTGGTGCGAATCATGCTATGGGCTTCCCGGCCAGAGCTTTGGGGGTCATTTTGAGATGCAAGTCGCCATTTTTGACGACGACGATGTCTTCAATGACTTTGACGAATTAGATTTCGCAATTCCGACCATGAAAAAGGTACGAAACGGTCTCTGTCACTCGTGTACACTCGCTCGAGCCCAGGAAGAGAAGGGAAATCGTAGTTGAAGAGCTAAAATTTGCGACATAACGAGCCGGGGATGGATTTGACCAGCCGATCAGGCCAGTCTCCAAGACAGACCTCTCGAATTTGTACGCAGCATTTGTCCCCAACCCCAATCCCCTTGGTGCTACAGCCGCAGAGAAGGCGGAGGCATCGTCATCATCACAATGCAATGTTTTCATCTTGGGGGGAAATGTTCCGCTAATGACTGCACAGCCACGAGTGTTGAAGAGCTGCTGGGAATGCGGCAACAATGTAAGCATTACCCCTGCCTTTCTCCGCGATTATTCTTTCTATATTAGATAGAACTAACGTTGATGTCAAACACGGCAGTGCGATGATTGCATTAACCGTACCCAGCGAGTGTGCAAAAAGTGCTGCGCTGGATATTGCATCACCCACAATGAAGGATGTTCGACGAACCATGTAAGGCTCCCCCAGCCAAATCAACAAGTGAATACACGGATTGCTAACGCAGAGAACAGTGCGATTGTAAAGCTCACCCCTCCTCTTGGACCTGATATAACCGGGTTATGGAGTGTGAAGGTGCTAACCATTGACACAGGGTGTGTGTCCCGGGGTCGAGGCCTGGGCCGTCTTTGATCGACGCGAGACATTCTCTTCTCTCCTCTTCCTTTTCCTAAATGCCCTGAAATGAATGGAAACTCTCCCCTAACCATTTGGGACACAACTCTTCCAACTTATGACGGCGTACGGAGTATAATGAGCGACTCTCTTTTCATCTTCACAAGCCACGTTCGCCTGCATACATAGTCCGGCACCATGACCTCCCGATGATAGCGCCATGCATACATCCAACTAGAGGAATGCCGAAACGCCGAAACGCGCCGAAGAGCACGGAACCTTGACCGCATCATATCATATGCTCTTATGACTAAAGTCTAATAGAACAGTATCTGATAGCACCGCATGTATAGTGCTTTGATGGGAAATGTCGGCCGGGTGGGACTTGGTATGATGGGCTTGTTCTTTGGGATGCACTTAGCCTAGCCTTTTGGAAATTGAACCGAATGACTGTTCTTCTTGCTTGTGCATCTCCTCTTCTCGTTGCAATAGTCTCGCGTCCGTTCTGCTGTAGTGTTGCTTGGTTGATTACACGGTGAACGCGTCTCGGCCCAACTTGGGCGGCTTGCTTGGCAGTATCACAATGCTACTTGTTCGCCGAGACAGTATTGACATACGCCCTTGGCTAGAATTCCCACATGGCTGCTTCGATCGGAAGTTCGCCGTTGTGAGAGGATAAAAAATCCATCGGAAAGCGGTTTCTAGCCCCGTTGCAACCATTATGAACTCGGTACCCAAGACAAGCATTGTTGAGCAGCAATTCTCTTCGCCCTTGCAGACATAGCCGCCGCACTGATCCAATCATGGCGAGCAGTCGTGCATCTCCATCCCACGCCCAGACCGCCGCATCTCACACGTAGCCCTGCTGTTCTAAAGTGGACACGCCAGGCATCAGAGACACAAGGGCAGCCAAGGCTCTCTCCCTTATTCAGGATGTCAAGAGGCCTGTCGAGAATTTGCGGGCTATCCATGCACTGCCATGCTCTTCGTATTCTTGCTTCGTGACGGCTACCTTATCGATATTCGGGTGGTTTGCCATGTTGGCTGCTCCGTACCAGGTGTTGGTGATGGGGTCGGCAGGGCGAGCGACGCGGACTATGCAATCGTCGGGGACAAGCTGCACGAGCTCTCTTTGCAAACGCTGGATGAAGCCGTCAAACAGAGAGGTCCCGCCCACCACGACGATGTTGGCGAGGAGCCCCGGCCAGAGACCAATGGGCAGCTCGTGGAGAGACTGCTGGATGGCGTCTGCAAGGCCAGGCTGCCGCATGCCCACGTCGGAAGGGCGGAAGATGAGTTCGGGGACGGTGAACCGCTCGTTTCGTAGCGTCAAGACGTCTTCTTCTGTTTCCCCCATGGCAGCAAGCTTTTTGGATTTTGTATGCTGCGCCGGATCGTAATCGCGGAGGACGCCCTTGTGTCTGGTGTGGAAGTCTGGCAGAACATAATCCTTGACAATGCCAGCTCCGGACAGGTAATCCTGGCGCTTTTCTCCCCTGGTTCCTTTCCACGTGCGCTCCAGATCGGCCTTGAAGTCGGCGGAGACGTAGCATGAGGCCTCCTTCATCTCGTTGACGATGTATACATCGTTGCGCATGTCGAAATGCCGCACGGAAATGAGTCGGGCCATGTAGTTTGTCAGAAACTTGCCCCCAATGTCGATTCTTCTGATGGCCGAATGGAGGGGTCGTCCACCGAGGAGAGGGGTGATGGTTGTATGCGAGAAGCCGGAATCGACGACCAGCATAATTTCAGCTGGCGTGTTTGCGGCCGTGAGAGCATCTTTTGGCGTGCGGAACAGGCTCTGCAGGTCGTGATAGGCATTGAATGTCGATCCTAGGGGACGTGCATGTCAGTATAAACCAGTCTGTCTTCACCCTCGTTTCCTCAGTCAAAGACAACACATACCAATCCCTCTGTAGTAGCTCGAAAAGCCGTATTCCTCAAAGACAATCTGGTCACAGTTGGCTTGCAGCACAGGCAGCGCATTCGGCTGCTCCGTGAGTATCAGCCGAGTCTCGCTAGGGTCGCATTTCAGCTCTGCGTTGTCGCCAAAAAGCTCCTGGTCCCAAATCTCCTTCTGCGCCTCCCAGTTGACCAGATAGCCCTTTTCCACCGGCCGTCGAAACTGGATCTCGCTAAAGTCGCGGCATTTGTCGAGCTCGGCGCCTACATAAATCTTCCTCAGCCGGTCGCGCGCAAGGCAGTTCGGAATCACGCGAGGCTGAGGAATCGAGCCGCCGCGGACGAGGCCAGCTTTCAGCGTCCAGGCGCCATTGTCGACGATGAGGGTGTTTCGAGGACGAGCCGGTGCAGCGGCCTTGGACTTGCGACCTCCCGCCATTCGGAGGACAGGAGAGGAGAGAAGTCGAGTTCGCGAAAAGTCGGAACAGAAGCTCGGGTATTCTGGTGTAAAGTTGAAAGACCTCGGATACAGATCGTGGTTCCGAAAATTACCTAATAAGCCTACCCTGAAGCTGTATGAAATGGTACATGCTGCAATGTTTTTGGATGGATTGTGAAGGAAGTCATTTGAGTTGAGATTTACAATTAAAATTTTCATTTTCTTTCATTTCATAGAATGTCTACTTGTAATTCAATAAGCATTTGTTACATATTGAACGATCTTCAATAGAGCTTATAGTTACCATCTTATGGCAAGTTGGGTAGACTCAATGACTAAGCGGGTATTTGCCTTTTCTCGCAATAGAACAGAGGAGCTTCCATTGCTGCTACAAACCGTCTCTAGCTGCCATCTTGTCTTCTAAATAGGCTCAACAAAGCTTCGTAACATTGATCATGTTACTCACTAGCTTATGCCTTCGCCACACTACCCTGATAAACAGCATCAGAGCTGCTATCTGATGAGAATCTACGCCTGTCCTACAGATCACGACGAAGCAACGCCAAAAGGTCTGGTCCCATCGCCATGCCACAACTCTCCAAAGAACCTTTCAAAAGTTCCTAAGAAAGCTCCTACCTCGCCGTGAGAAATGATGGCGCTGTCGTATCTTATATCGACATCCAACTGGTTCTGAAGAACGGTGCAGCGGAATATCATTGGCAAGCCCTCAGTTTCCTCCAATTTCAACTCCTCTTTTCCACGACCGAATAAACCGCTGCCATCCCCGTTGATCAGAAAAGCTTCATTCTCTATCATGAGGACATTACGCAGCTCCAGAGCTGGTGCGAGGGGCAGGAGCCGAAGCAAAGGGAAACTCTCAAACTTCATTCGGTCTACAAGTGATGTCTGTGCCTCAAGTACAATATCCCTGCATGACTTGGAGCCTGGTATTTCCAACCTCGTCGGGATGGTGAGGAGGGTCGGCCCAGCGATGCGATCAATACCCTCCAGGCTTGAGTTTCGACCACCAAGAGATTCTAAGAAAAGGACGGAGCTGGGACCATCCGCTGAGTAGTGTGAGAGCGTCGCAGCATATGCAACACGGATTACGTTTGCCATGGTGACAGAATGTGTGCTCTCAGAGCTTCCAGAATGTGCTTGTCTCTGAACGATTCTCAGGGTCCTCAAGAGTCTGCCCATTTGCGGATGGGACTTTTCCTCGGGAGGTGGCAAGACGGGATATTTGGTCCAAGACGCCTGTAGTAGATAATTCCTCCAAAACGCCTCTCCCTCCACCAGGTCCTTCTCCTCAGGACCTTTGAGATAGCGATTGAACGGAGTAAATGGGGTTGGTTTAAGGCCATGGTAAAAATCTTGGATAGTTTGAAGAAGCATGGGCAGCGAATAACCATCATAGATGGCATGATGGATCGTCCAGACAAACACCTTAGTACAGTTTGCATGGTGAAGAACAGCGAAGCGGCTTAGTGGAGCACCAAGGCCCATGGGAGTTTCGAGATCTCGGCTTAGATACTCTTCCAAGGTATCACTAGCTTCGATGATTTGAACTGGATGGAACTTGATGATAGCCTGGAAAAGCTTCTTGTCTCCAGTGACAAGGACCCTTGCTCGTAAGAGATCGGTAGCCTCTACTACAGAATTGAGGGCCGAGCTGAATTGTACAAGATCCACATCATCGGGGAGCCGAAAGTGGTATTGGTCAATCCATGCGTCTGGCTTCACCAAAGTCTTTCCATACCACCGCATTTGGCTGAGTGTCATAGGCAGAACATCTTCTATTTCCTCAACGGGCAGTCGGCAGATAGCGGCCGCTGTAGCGCGGAGCTCGTGCGAGCGACCATCTAATAGCCCAAATGGTGGGATATCCTCTTCACGCTTTCCAGAGACAGAGCTGAAAGCGAGTCGAGCTTGCTCGGACAAGACTGGATTAGAGAGGACGGTGGCTGATGTCAACGTGATTCCGCGACTGCGAGCCGCTGCAATCAATTTGATGCTGGTAACTGAATCGCCTCCGAGTTGAATAAAGTGATCATTCGGCCCAATGCTTTCTGGGTTCAAGTTTAAAGCGAACGCCCATAACTCCCGCAAAGTGGACTCCTCAGCGGACAGAGCTCTGAATTTGCCATCGGATCTATCTGGCCTTCGAAGTTTCTGAACCTCAGTAGGGCTAAGAGATGCAATCAACTCTCGCAAGGCAGCACGGTTTGTCTTGTGAGACGTGGTTAGAGGGATAAACGAGACTGGTACATATAGGGATGGAATCATTGGTTTCGGGAGTACTAATTCCAAGTTCAGCATGATTTCGAGGGACCTTTCTAAGGTTGTCTCGATTTGATCCCAACTAATTTTTGGCTTCTTGTCACCAGACACTTTCACTGCGTCGCTGAGGAAGGCCACAATGACACCTCCGTTATGGAAGTGGGGATTTTCGACTTTGTCAACACAAAACTTGGATCCCACAGGCAGTGTTTGGACTAATCTTGCTTCAATCTCAGCAAGCTCAAAGCGTTGGCCCTGCATCTTTATCTGAGTATCCTTGCGACCAACAAAGATGATATCACCACCTTCGATCTGGCGAACCAGATCACCCGTCTTGAACACGCGCCGGGTGTCCGGACCAATGGACATGTCAACAAACGCAGCAGTGGTTTTTGCATCGTCACCCAAGTAGCCCCGTGCGAGGGTGTTTCCTTCGATGACCAGTTCCCCGGTCTCACCCTTGGAAACCAACACATTGTGGTTATCCTCTTTGACAATCCATAGATTGCAGCCTGTTGGGTGCCCAATGAGTCCCGATGGGACTGCTTTGGTCCCGATTTCGAGCCTTGTACCAGCAGCTTGTATGGAGGTTTCCGTTGGACCATAAGCAATGTAGACTTTGACGCGAGGATTCCATAGCTCAATCAGGTCACTCGGCACAGCTTCACCACCCGTTATCAGCATCTTGACAGCAGGCATCGTGGTGGGATCCAGTAACTTGGCGTAAGAAGGCGTCAGCATCAAGGTGTTGACGCCTGTCTTGTTGACGAAATCTTGTATTCTGCCATAACGGTCTTCCTCTAATGGCACACAGACGCAGCCACCGAAGATGAGGGTGGTGAATATCTCCATCAGAGACATGTCAAAGGCATACGACGCAAATTGCAAGACTCTCGAGCCGGGGTTGAGCTCTTGGTCAGCGCCATATGCGAGAGCGCTCGTTAGCCAGGCTCCGTGCTCTATCATGACACCCTTTGGACGGCCTGTACTCCCTGATGTGAAGATGGTGTACATCAGATGATGTGGCGAGACATGAGTCGGAACTGTGGGTGACTTGGCAGTGGTGCTCAAACCAGAGAAAATGTCATTAGACAATTCTAAAATCGGAGCTTGGGCAATGCCATTGAATCGCAGAGCCTGTTCTGCAGACAATAGCAGAATAGGGGCATTGGTGTCCTCGATAATCTCCAATAGCCTTTGTGTTGGATGAGATACGTCTAGCGCAGTGAAAGCACACCCCGCCTTCAGAATTGCAAGCATGGCAACGATGGGGATAGCAGACTGTGTGAAGCAGGTTAGCATAATGATACTTTCGACTGCCTTTCCTCTCTTTCTTCCTAAGGAGTTATAATCTGAATGTAATCCCTAAGTGGGAGAGAGAAGGGATGGGGGGGGGGGGCTTACTTTCTCATGGATAATTGGCACAATAGAACCTGAGACTATTCCAAAAGATGCAATCTGCGCAGCTAGACGTGTAGAGCTCTCGTCCAGTTCTTTGTACGTGATATTAATAGCTGGCGAGGCAATAGCCTGAGCATCAGGCTGGGCAATGACTTGGTCTCTGATTGCATCCTGAACCAATCTGTTCACTCCCGGTGGAGGCAATGGTAGGTGTTCAATTGAAGCCGAGAGATTGGGAATGATTGAGATATCAATGTGAAGCTTAGATGATGATGCCATTGTATGGCTGGACAATTTTGAATCAACCATTTTGCAGAATCAGGTAGGGCTCTTGTCTCAGTCCGTAGAGTTAGTGTTTCAGATAGTGTAATTCTGAGCTTCAAACCCGTATCATAGTGACAACTTATGAAGGCCTTCCCAGTAGGCTATGAGAAATGATACTATCTCATTTACAAAAACATGCTGGCAAAGGGGATATGCAATAAGGGAAGCGGTGCGTCACCGGGATCCATCCCTGGAGCTATAAATATCATAATATCGGCTTCTCTTTACTATTCGACTAGTTTGCCTGGATCCCATGCCCACACTTCATCCTTTTGTACAGCTTACCCGCGGGCGGCGATGTACTGGCAGATATTATTAGTCGCTGAAGGATCAACATTCTGTTGCGTAACCGCTTGAAGGCTAGAAATCCTTTTCCAATGCTTATACTTCCCCATAGAGCCTGTGCGAGTAATACTGCAGTTGATCGCAGGAGCAAATTTTGAGTGATTAATGAATAGGTCCGATAGCGCTCAGTAGATGCATGTGCATTAAGAGCGATAACTGTTGCATTCCCGATGTAACAGGGGATTCATCTGAGTTATCACAACGTATCTATGCTCGCAATTTAGTGGGTAAATTTCGCACCTTCAATCATACGAGCATGTTCGTAATCACCGCTGACGTCGAATCCGGCTAATTATCTTGATACATGTATGCATGAAAGACAGACAGACAGAATGTTGCATCCGTCGACCCGAAAGCAGAGAAATGGGCCGCAGCGTTGTATTTACGATCCTACAGCTTTCAGTGGATGCAGGAGTTTGTGGTGGCTCTGCACCGACAAATCACCAACCAATGACTACCCCGATTCCTCGGAATCAATGCCGACTGCTAGTGCTGAATCAAGAAGGATTCTGTTGCTAGCTTCGAGACCCTGTGCCGTTTTCCGATGCCCCGATCGTGATAGGCTGGAGACGCCCCAGTCGGATCGACCTCATTACAATCCTACAGATCCATCGTTATCATCTAGCAAAAGTAAAGATATCCTGTGAAAGGCGTGGAGGATTCCGGTACATATTGCTGGGATCGGTCTTACATGCATGATTGGTCTAGGCTTGTCTCGGAGCCATGGATCTTAAGATAGATACATCTATTGTACTCCGTTGAATCACCTGCAGCTTAAGCATTGTCTTGTGTTCCATGGCAGCAGGATACATATTTTTACCAGGATAGTAGTATTCTATTATTCGTTAAAGACCTTAAGAAGTTCAGAATCGACATGTTAATCCTATTAATTCCTTTACATAAGCCCCATAAGCGCCTATATATAGAGCAGGAAGAGGGCGGGAAGTCCCGGGGGGATGGTAATCCTTCAAGTGAGCAGCTTCTGCCATAGAGCATTGAAGTCTGCACGGTGACTCAACTGGTAGGGTGACATCAGTGGATCGTTATCTATTTGTGTAGGAAACGGTGGATCGAATTCTATCAGGGGGGTATTCGTTGAAGTGAATACCAGGTGTGTTTATGAAAAGCACGAAGTTCCCCGATCTTGATAGAAGCTTGAGCTCAAGAATTACAGGCGCTGTAGCTAAAGTATTTTGAGAAATATGTCTACTATTTTGACTCTACTGCCCTGGCTGGCCGCTGTCGGTCTTCTGGGAGGCATCTACTACGTGTGGTATCGTGTCTTTTCGTACCAGGGCATTCCAACAACTCTGGCTTTTGCCAATTCAGATGGGTCTTTTTTCTCTCGTGGTCGAGCATCTCTTGGCTCTGTATTTGAGGTTAACAACCTCCTCTGGGCTGGACACCGAGACGTAAGAATAAGCCTCCCCAGACTCTAGAATATGAATTAATGCGGTTAATTAGTATTCTAAGAAAGGACGGCCTTATATCCTCCCTGATATTTTCACGGGACACCAGGTCATCTTACCACCAGAGGATCTGCAGTGGTTGATGAAACAGCCGGCCAGTGTGCTCAGCCAGCGGGAGAGCAACAATGAGTTTCTCGCAGCCAAGCACACGTTCCTGAACTGTGTTGCTGCTGACGACAATGAGTGGACGTTTGTGGTCAACCTCATCAAGGACATCACTAAAGAGCTCAACAACAAGACCAACGATGTCATCGAAGAGATTCAGGTAGCCTTGGAAGACCTCTGGGGCAATGACAAAACAAACTGGACCCAGGTTGAGCTCTTGGATGTCTGCTTAGAGCTCATGAGCCGTATCGTCAGCCGCATGTATGTCGGACTGCCGCTGTGCCGTGACCCTACCTATCTTGCCAGCTCAACTCATTTTGCAAAGTTCATATTGGTTGAAGCTCTTCTTGCTCAGTTGACGCCAAAGCCACTTCGGCCACTCCTGGGCCCTCTTCTGGCACAGTACGACTGGATGCAGTTCAAGCGTATGGACCGTTGTGTCAATCCAATAATCCGAGAGCGTGCAGGGCGGTTTGGCCACATGATGGCAAACGATGAGAAGAGAGATCCCGACCAGCCAAGCGATCTCCTGTCTCGTCTCATGCAAGAGGCCTATCGTCGCAATGATGACCCGTGCCGATCGCAGAGCCATAGTAGCAAGCTCTTGGCTATCCTCAACTGGGCTGCCATCCAGGTCCAGGGAATTACTCTTGAGAATGTCCTGATTGATATCGCTCACTCTTCTCAGAGCGTCAGTATTCAAGACCAGCTGCGCGGAGAGGCTGACGCTGCAGACAATGCTGATTCTTCTGTGCGCTGGACTCGAGCAGAAGTGGCTAAGCTGCCCAAGATGGACAGTGTCATGACTGAGAGTCTCCGTCTCTGGGGATTCGCCCACGGCATCATCAAGGTAGTCGTGGCTAAGGAGGGCGTCGACCTCCCGACAGGAGAACATATCCCATACGGAGCAAAGATCGGAATTGGGAGCTACGGCTTGCATCACGACGCAGAAGTCTATCCGGGAGAGTCACCTTTTACCTTTGATCCTTTCCGCTTCTTGGACGAAAAAGCAGAGGCGCAGACAACGGGGCTCAAGTTTGCCGCTACCAGTGATACTTATCTCGCCTTTAGCCATGGCAGATATGCTTGGTAAGGAAACAACAGACACACCTCGACAAATAATGATTGCTGACTTATATACAGTGCTGGCCGCTTCTTCGCGAATCATCTACTCAAACTGCTCTTGTCGCAGATTGTGATGCGGTACGACATCAAGCCTGACGCGGATCCTCGGCCTCAGAACCCTGTAAGTACTTCCAAAAAAAAAAAAAAAAAAAAAAAAAAAGGCATCTTTCAAGGCAAACCCTTGCGTTAGGAATGCAGAATATTGTATGCACTAAACTGACGTGAGCTTGGTAACAGTGGTTTAGCTATGTTTCGCCACCACCAATCGGATACAAGCTTTCCGTGAGGAGGAGGAAGCAGTAACTATCAGATTGGCGTTTGTCTCCCGGAGTTATTCTTTTTATTTGATAGCTGAACAGCATAAGGGTTCAGGCATTATATAAGATGCTCATTAGAGATAGATTGGTTAAAAATCCATTCCATGAGAGATTAGTATCGAACAAAACATTGATGTTGTGGCGCCGATGAGATAGTTGGAAACTATCAGAATCACATGCAACCTCGTCCGTCATCCACATATACTACAAGCCTCTAATCGAGAAATTCCAGCCCGAATAGAAGCGAGGGGGAAATGAAACCAATTTGAGATAGTCTCCATAGTTGACAAGTAAAATCTACATGCAACCTACATACATCCCATCCTCAAAGCGAGTGATAACACCTCAGTCGTATATTCGACGTCAATAAGTTCCCGATCATACTAGCACCTGGTTAGTCTCGAAGTTACAGCACGATCAGACTTGTTCGGAGCAATCCCATTATTTTGCGCACATGATATGTACCTAGTTATGAACAAAGCCGTCTGACATGCACTGGCATTCCGTCCTTTGGATGCTGGACAGTTTGCCCACATCCATAGAGCCTTTGCCCACCGACTGTCTCCTTGGCCTTCAACGATCCTTGCTTCAGATCCCACTTATCCCAAGCCTCGTAGACGTCAAATTCCCTGCACACAAGTGCTGCTACCAGTTTTATTTCCACCATAGCTAGCTCTTGGCCAATGCAATTCCTCGGCCCCATGGAGAATGGTCTCCAGGCGTCCTTGTTGGGATGCATAGGATCGCCTTGCGCTGCGATCCAACGTTCCGGGAGAAACTCGTTTGCGCGCGGCCAGACGTCCTCGTCAAGCTGGATGACGGATGGCACGTCATGGATAGCAGTACCTTCTGTCGGGTATCGCATATCAGACCCGGGAAGAGTAAGGAACAGGTCTCTTTCGCCCTGGCGCACTGTTGATGCGAGTGGGTAGAAACGGAGCGTCTCTTTAACGACGCCGTTGGTATATACCAAATTGTTCAGAAGCTGAGGTGAGTCTCGCAACAAACTAGAGGCTTGGCTGACATCTTCTCCAAGGACGCTGTTGAGCTCTGTGCGGAGCTTGGAGAGGCAATCGGGGTTGTCCTGGAGCAACTTGAACATCCAACAGATGGTTGAAGATGTCGTGTCGTGGCCTGCGAACAAGAAAAGTTTGAGATTGGCTAGAATGGCATCGATTGACTGTTGATCAGGGATTTCACCACCCGTTTCCGCAAGCGTGCGACTCAAAGCAATGTTTAGGATTGTCTTCTTCTTGCTGACGGCATCAGTGAGATGAGGAGACTTAATAACGGCTTCTACGCGGCCCAAAAGAGCCTTGCGTAGTGCTTCGTTGTTGCGCTGTCTGGTCCAGGCCTCCCACGGCCACCGTTTTATGCCCAGCATGCGGTTGACGCCGAGGACTTTGCTCATCAAGCGGATTTGGCTGATGAGGGCCTGCTTGAGAGGGCTGCCCTGTGTATTCATCTGCTCATGCAGTCTTTCATCCCTAGATGGCATGTAAGCACAGGTACGATGAATCTTGAATAAGTATTTATTACATAGTTGCGCGAAGAATTACGTCAAAGGTGAGGTTTGTGGTACGCTCCTCCAGCTGAAAGACCTCGCCCCATTCTCCGTTTGGCCCTGCCATTTTTCCAAGCAAGTCTTTGAAGACCATGATCTCGTCAATGAGCTCAGGGATGAGCATAGTGATGTTCCTCGGGCTGAAGCTCGGGTTGAACCGCGACCTCCACACCTTTGACTGACTGCCGTCGGCAGAAGTCATGTCGAGGTTATCTGTCAATGGCTCTAGGAATGTCCGAGTAATATGGTGCTTAGGTAGGCTTCTAATCTGCGTAAACTGCGCCGACATGCTGCCGTCAAAGACCATCATCATGATGTCCGGGAAGACGGGCCAGATGTCAAGGTACAGGACTGGGGGCGGGCGTTTCAAGTCTGGAATCCACTGGCTGCAGTTGTCTACAAGCCATTTCATGATGATGCCGAAGTGAACATCCTCGGGGTGATGCTTCCGGAATTTGAGGAGAATGGGTATATGGCCAAATAGAAGTGAATGCGGGAGAGTGGGCTGCGAGCCAGTCAGTCTCTCTACCACGATTAGAGTGTCATAATTCAGATGTGTACAATCCCTTGAGCTTGCAATTCTCGGACACGCCTCCTGACTCTGTATCCACGATACAGAAACCTAGCAATGAGTGCAACCCCCAAAATGAGCAACCCGCGCAAAAGCACTTCCAAGGATCGAATTACGAGAGCCGATTGCATATCTGCTGTATACAAACAATCCACTTGTACAATACCCGAAGAAACTCAACAAGTCGATGCTCTATCCGATTATTGACTAGCTACAGGCCCATTGATATGGAATTCCATTACTATGGAACCCTCTTATCTGGAAGCATGTCTTGCATTAGAAGGCCGAGGAACTCCGCACATCTTTGGAGCTGCTACTATGTATAGCCGGAGGACCGGAGGATTGGAGGATGGCCACCCATGTATTGCACTTAGGCAGGCTAAACAGATGCAAATCCTAATGCTACTTTGCCATGCATGACTGCGTCGTATCAGCGGTAATCGGTAATACGAGGATATCAGTAGTGAGATATACTCCGCTACAAGCATCGCCTTTTGTATCCGCTGAACCCGGCGTCAAGATATGCAGCCTTTCTTCCGTATAGCCTAGATAGGCAGCTAGTTGGTATCTCGCCAATCTCAATCGACGTGCTCTCGCCTGGGGTTTATCTATGCTAACCGCGATATAGGTCTCGGCATCACGGAACTTGTTGTCATACCTACTACCCCTATTTGCAGCACGGCAACTGATAGGTAAGTATAAAACGAATGATACAGCACATTGACATCACATATTTTTCATTTCTGTCTTCTTCTCAAAAATTCAATTTCATGTATAGCGACGGCATGTATGTACTTGGGTGGAATTTATCCGAGAATCAAAAAAAGAAGAAATACTAGAAAAAAAGCCATGCTGGTCTATGATATTAGGTGATGCGGGTTACAACTTGGAAACAACTGCTGCTGAAGGAACCAGTCCCCATCGTTCGGCCACCTCGTCGTTGGGAATCTGCCCAGGTGTCACCCTGGCATTGACAAATGTTTCGCCACCGCTCTCCCAGGCGTGGTCCTTCCATGAGCCCAGACTGGGCCACATCTTGTCCTCGACAAGCCTCTTGATTTTGTTGCTCCTCTGTATTGCGGCTTCGTCCTTGGTGCCGATGACAGGGCCAATGACGCTTCTCCACAGATCCCAAGTCTCGTCGAGCTCTGTAATGGCCGTGACACCCATGACGCTTGCACCGATGCGAGGTCCAGCCCCGACATAGGCCGTTGTGCCAAAGTCCTTTCCTGCGCGGGCCCAATTTTCCAGAGCCCACCGGATGGCCACTCCCTCGAGATGCTCGCCGTTGTCCTTTGCGATCTGTGACAGCTTCATGCAGGCCTTTCGCAGCTCCGGCGGCGAGGGGTGCCAGGAGACCATAGGACCGTTGTCAACGCCACGAGTCGTCAGCAGGCCCATGTTGAGCATGCTGGCGTTGAGCAGACACTCGACTCGAGCAGCCTGGAATCGTTGCAGAAAGTCGGGTCGTCCAAGCTGGCAGTTTTGCAGACAGAAGTTGCCGTAGGAGAGTATGGCATCCAGGGGCTCGCCCGTCTCTCTCAGTATCATCTCGGCCAGCGATACAAGAGTGCCGACAGGATACCCGCTGATGCCAACATAGCGAATCAGCCCCTGGTCGCGCAGGCGGCGCAGTTCCTTGACAGCCTGCAGCACCTCGGCAGCAGACACAAACTCGACATCGTGCATGTAGACCAGGTCTAGGTACCGCGTTCCCAGACGCTCCAAGCTGCGGCAGACGCTGTATCGCACCCACGCCGGCGAGTAGTCAAACTCGTCCGACTTGATGCGGCCAGCCTTGGTGATGAGGAAATATCCCTCTCGCGGCGGGGGCGGGGTCAGGAGTCGCAGCGCCTGGCCTAGCAGGATCTCGGAAGGGCCATAGTAGGGCGACGTGTCAAAGGCGTTGATTCCGTGCTCGAGGGCTCTCCGCACAATGTCGACGTAGGGCATGCGTGAGGGATCGGGGTGATACTGATGGTTGAAGGTGGCCGTCCCCAGGATCAGGGGAGGCAGAACCTGCGACAGAGGCGTTGAGGCACCCATTGACGGCGACGATCGGCGAGTATAGCCGGAGAGTGTGATTCAGGGACAGCGGTTGAGAGACATGGTGGTTTCTGCAGGAGGGTGATGATAAGTATTTATTATCTGGTGGCGTCGATATCACGTCTTGGAACTACGCTCGGAACAGTGGCGGAGAAACCGGAACCGTTTTTTTCCCGATCCAGCCAAGACCCAACCTGGAAGAGACAGCCGAGTGCTATTAATCCCGACGACAGACATTACAGCACCTGAGCTAAAGGCTTCGGAAGACGCCGCAAACTCTGGGTGGAAGCAATGGAATGACTACTGTGCAAGTATGGAGTACGAGGGGCAAGATCCGTGATTTGACGGCATGGGTTCTTCGGAGTAATTGGTGCGTCAAACTTCCGTCGTATATATGCGAGCTTAAAAAAGAAGCAGAAAATGGCCCGTCGTCTTTTAAGCCGCCAAGCCCGTTTCCAGCTTCGGGTATTACGGGAGCAGATGCCAGGCAAACCAACCGAGTCGTAATACGAAAATGGGAATTACCATGGAATCCTGGAGGTCGGTCGGCACAGATGCAATTCCTTGGTACATCACACGGTCTGCTGACGCGAGGAGGTTTGTGTTGTTTGTTGCAGCATCCGTCGTCTAATATGCACGGCCATGTATGTAACGTTGGTGCATACAGACTACAGTATTACTCCGCGCTGATGGCAATCCAGCGCAGAACCGAGGCGCTACGGGGCAGAGGATGCATGTGCGGATGTTTTGTATTCCCGCTGCAGTTGACCCAAGGGAAATAATACCCCGGAATGTTTGCGTTTGTGTTTTTGTCGAGCAGATGCACCGATCGAGATGATGCATTACAGCCCGCTAATCACACAAGCGCGGCAGCCGAAGGCGGCCGCTGATAGGCTGCATTTCGGGGACAGAGGCTGAGCAGCGGTGCTAATGTGAGTTTCAACTACGGAGAACGGCAGAGATGTGTGCATGAGCGTGCATCTTAGGGATTTTGCAGTAGAAGATCAATCCCGGCGATGAGGTTGCAGATGGTCCTTGAAGGAGAAAAAGTCGGGTATTTAATGCTAGGTTAGTAGTACTAGGAGGTACCTGTACGTATGAAGGCGTCCAATAGTCTGGGCTTACTAAGAGGTAATCTACTACCTACTACTATTTTGATACCATTGATCTGTACCACCATGTACCTATTACTCCGTACCTGCCGTACAGGCAATCCGCTAATCCACACGTGCACAACTTCATATCAGAATCAACACTTCATCTCTTGCATCAAAGACATCATCATAAGCCATTCAACTAAATACGGTTTCTGCTGCTACAACTATTAAACTCAACTCTCGCCTCTGCTATCGTCACCAATAATCATGAATCAGTTCTGCACATTCGGCCATTCTCCGCAACCGTCCAAGCCTCGCTGCCCACTGCCGCCCTCGCATACAGCAGGCCCGCGGGGTCGTACTTCTTCTTAATCTTGAGCAGCGTGGGATAGTTGGCGCCGAAAAAGGTTTCCTGGAAGTCGGGCTGCTGGAAGTCTGCCTCATTCATGTAGGCGCCGGCACCAGGAGTGGCGGCTTCGATGACGGGCTGAACCACGTTGGTGATTGTGTCCTGCGTCGCAACCATGTCCTGGAAGGGAGCCTGGAAACTGTACGGCAGCGTCAATGAAACCTCGACAATGGACGACCGCCACTGCGGCAGCACGGCATTGGCATTGCCGCCTCCAAAGTGCGAGACGTTCAGCCCGACTCCGATAAACGTCACACCGAGCTCGACTAGCTTCTGCGCCGTCGGAGAGAAACTCGGCAGCACGGAGCGGGGAATCAGTCGGCCGCCAAACAGGTCTGTGCCGACTTGGATGTTGCCAGCGGGAAACGGGCCCCAGTAGTTCTGGAAGTGGTCAAAGTAGCTGGAGAACTGCGTGTAAGTGGGCGTCAGGTCGATGTCGAGCAGTGCCAGAGCGTCGACAAATGGCTTCAGGATGGCCTCAACCTCGTCCTGCGTCTTGCCGTACGCGGTCATGGCCGGCACCTGGAAGAAGCCTGGGCCGAAGAAGTAGATGATCATGACGCCCGAGTCCACAATGGCCGGCAGAGCGGCGTGGAAGGCGTCAATGATTGCGTACAGCGTCTGGGAACCCAGAGAGGTGGCGTCGATGGCGAACTTGGCGCCGCTGACAATGTCGTCTGGGTGAGCACGGAAAACCACGGACACCACAACGCCGTAATTGCCGCCGCCGCCGCCGCTCAGTGCCCAGTAAAGATCGTTGTTCTGAGTCCGGGTGGCGGTAACGAGTGTTCCGTTGGGAGTCACAACATCATATGAAAGGGCATTGTCGGCTGCTAAGCCGTAATTGGTGCTGAGAGCAGAGTGGCCGCCTCCTTGGACGTATCCTCCAGCAATACCAACACTAGGGCACTCTCCTGTCACCACGATTAAACCAGCTGCGTGCGCTGCCCCGAGCGCTTCGAAGCCTTGGACACCAGCCCCAATCTTGAGGGCCTTGCCGGTATAATACTGGTCGTTCCAGTCCAAAATCTCGGTATCCTTCAGATTATGGGTCCAAACGGAGAGGGCGCCCGCACCGGTTGACCGGCCGTTATAGTCATGTCCCGTATTGCGGATGACGAAGCGGATGTTGCGCTTCGCTGCGAATTGAAGAGTTGCCGAGACATGGGCAGCGGTTGACACATTGACCGCATATCGCACATAATTGCCGAGAGTGCAGGGCGAGTCAGCTGGTTGGAATGGGTCGCAGCTCGCATTCGCGAACAAGGGCGCCATGACCGACGACGACGAAGCGTAGCTAACACGCGATCTTTGTTAGACAATTGTAGCGGCAGCGGTACGTGCGTCTGGGGATACCAGACAAGAGAAGAATCCGGGAAATGAGCATCTCATGCGTATGCAACTTACTGGATCGGAGAGAACAGCCAATTGTCCTGCAGAAACTGGCACTCCGTCTCATTGTAGGATGCGCCGTGACACGGTGATCCTAGGGGAATTGTCGCAATCAGGCGCCCGCCAACAGTCTTGTTGAACGCGGCCCAGTCGCTTTGACTGGGCCAGCATGCATCTCCAGGAAAGCATTTGCACGTCGAGTTCGATGACAACGATGTTGCGGGCGCGCAGTTGGCGAAGCCCATAAGGCTTGCAACAGCCAGAAGCGCAGAACCTAGGTGGCTGTAATGCATCTTGGATACCCGGGTATGCTCCTTGTGGTGAGAGTAAAAAAGAGAAGCTGAGGAGGTTGAGCCAAGTATCCAGCGAGATGCGCGGATCTGCCGACTTTTATCGAGCCATTGCCACGATTTACTGGTCCATCGATCTTGCGCCTGCATACGCCTATCTCGGCATTCCACGTGCCGGTTTGATCAATCTACTGCTCTTTACGTACGGTGGCCTCATCAGTCGACAGTTGAGATGCTAACACTGGGACTTGGCCAAGGACCTCGATGCGCGGACTCAGATCTCACGTTGCCAAGCCCGCGGCCGCAGCTCTGCTAAGGACCTCGCTTGGGTTCAAGACCCCCTCTTTCGAGGTAGACTGGGGGAGCAAGACCGCTTTTTCTCGGCGTACCGATGAGAGCGTGACCCGAGTGACCCGGCTGGAGAAGGCATCATTGGCCAGGCTAAGACAGGGGAGCTCACAATTGGAGCAGAGGAGAGAAAGAGAAAACGACAGCTGAAGAAGGAGCTGGAGGCCATGTCTTCCTTTAGTATACCTAGTCTATACGGGGGGCTCTGCTTCATCCCAATGTCTCTTTTTCATGTGTCAAACGTTTTACCAATCTTGTCTGGACCGTCAATGCCAGCTGTGAGGTGGTATTCGAAAATTTCGCTTTACACCCCATGGCCGGCAGTTGGCAAGGCCGATGCTAGTACCAAGAATCAAGAATATTTTCCGGTGCTCTGATGTTGAGTCTGGACCTCGATCTCAATCCTGCTCGCAGTGGTATCCTCTTCCCCTCTTTCTCACCGTCGCTCTGGAAGCTGTCGGATTGGGATGCTACGCGGGCCGCGGTCTGGCACTACTGCAGAAATTTCCTAGTGCTTTGTTTTTGCTTCCTTGGTGCAAATGAGAGAATTCTGCTTGGTCGTATTAGGCAAAGATTGACGAACTGGAAGGTCTCTCCTGCATGCTGACAGGGGTGCAGTTCAGGGACAAAGACCCCAGGTCTTGCTACGTCGTATTCCAGCTGCAGCAGCACTCATTCACGCAAGCGCATGGAAGGGCATGGCTGTCAAATGACGATTGTTTCGATGATCGAATCCCGTGTCAAGCGATCTATTCATGTACATGTATCCTTCTTACAAAACTTCCTCTAGTTCAGGTCCTACTCTTCCCGCCATTTATCCCCACCTCTGGCGATCTACCGCTGCTGGCGGATTATACTAGTATCCTCCCGCCGCCAGCAACGACTACCACCACCACTACTACTACTACTCTGAACTAGTAGTATGTCTCTTCTTGAATTAGTTCGCGCTGCGACTGCCGGCTTCTCAAAGCGGAGTTGTGCGGACCAGGGGTACAGAAAAGACGGGGAAGACCGACAGCTTTAGTGGCACTCGGCCGAGGTCAAGCGACCAAAGATGCATAAAGAAGCATCAAGCCGGAAACCTCGTCCGGGGAGCGGATGAATCCGGCTTGGTAAGCGACATCAATGAAGTGATTATGGTCTCGCTCTAGAACTTTAGGGCAACCAATAGCCCTTTTCTTGGACAAGGTTATGCGTCAGGTTGAATGGTATATAGCCAACAGATCAGATCTCACAAATTCGTCAGGCGACACATCATCTTAATATTCTGACTAGACTGTCATCACAATAGCTATCCCCTGTCGCATGAATACGGCCATTGGCGAACCGGCGGCTCCCCATGAGCGCGCTTGAATCAAATAAGTCATCTCCGAACAGGCCAGCTGCCATCCGGGGAGACCCCTACAGCTGCCATGCCTTTTTTTTCTCTCTCGCCTATTACTTGTAGGAATGCTACCCACTAAGGCCTCGCATTCGTGGGATATGGCTACTACGCCCTCTGGAAGTCTACAAGGAGGACACAGAAGGGCGTACTCCGCGCTTGTACATCGTAGTATCAAGAAAGAAAGCTTTAAAAAAAAAAGTGGGAGCTGCATTATTTGTAGACGTTTCTGTAACATTAGGGGGAACGCTGTTCAGCGTGGGGTACCTCTCATCTCGATTATTCGCTTGCGCCCTGGGAAGCTGACAATGAGAGAGGACAGAGTATGCGGCATACTGTACATGAGACTAACAGACCCATGCTTGCCGTGAACCCGTAAGATGTTCAGCTCTCTCTCCGTTCTGAAGCTAATGTCACAGTGCTGGCACAAAACGAATGGTCTAGAAACAGAGAGGCCTGTCAATGCAATACGGGGCGAGCTGTAGCAATGAGGCGGGCGGTTTTCTTTCCTGACACGGCGCGGTGACTGGGAATGCAAAAAGGGAAAAGAGACAAGGGTCGGAGATTCCAGGATTCCAGTGCCTTGGAAAACGACATGCGACATTGATAGGCTCCCCTCTCTTTGGGTCGGCAGTCGACATCCCTTGTCAGCCATCCATTTTCCTTTTCCTTTTTTTCTCACTCCAACTTGTTTGGAGAACTTGAATTAGGTTAAGGTGGTTAGTAGTATTGGGACTTCTGTTGGATGGCTTTGACATTGTCTGCACCCTCCATCATATTCCTTTTCACTCTCTTCCTTGCTGCTCAGAATCTGTTTGCAAGCCACCTTTGCTAGGAACAGCCTCCGTCAGGAGTCCATGATGCGTCTTCTGCTAGCTGCTCTTGACAAGTTACGTTTCATTAACAGTGGTTTTATCTGGGATTCTCTTCGGTGAGACAGTATAATATTCTGTGAATCTCCCCGTGCGGCATATGCAGCCCCCTTCTCTCACTCTCTCTCTCCTCCCTGTTCTTGCAGTTTCGACATTCTAGACCCGGATTACCAGCTCCCTATTCTTATTATTATTAATTTCCTTTTTTTATACGATATGTAAAACCCAAGAGCGCCCTACCACTACCTTTTTATTCATAGAGTTAGGACGGTTTCCTGTTCTTTGCTTGGAATTCGTCAAGGAGAGAGGCATGGCTTGGGCATACAATACGCCCGAGGGCACACCGAACAATGGGCCCAGCATCGCCGCCATTGCCATGACTGTGACGTCGTTAGCTCTTGTCGCGCTATGCCTGAGGATGTATGTCAGGACGAGGATTGCAAAGGCTGTCGGTCTAGGTACGTATCTGAACGGGGCCACATGATGATCGTCATGGCAGCTTCGCTTCTGGCTCTCTTGAAGGATTCGGATATATGGCAGAGACTAATTGAAGAAATGCAGATGACTGGTTGATCATTGCTAGCTGGGTATGCGGCCATATAAACGTCTCCCTCTCGATTACCTGACCCAGAGTGGTGTCGAGGGAAAATCCGCGTTTACTAGCTGGTTCACTGACTCGAATTGGACTCGGGAACAGATTGGGGCTTGCGGGTACACTTCAGCGACTGTCGTCCGTATGTCTATTCCATTGCCCACCCAGCCTAATACCTTTGTTGGCAAAATGAATTGCTAAACCACTCTGCAGAGACAAAATGGGGCCTCGGCCTGATAGAACTCGACACCATGCCGGACGAAAATCTCCTCAACTTTGGCAAAGTACCTTTTACCCCCCCGCCCTTCCTCCCATCGTTTCCATGAATGAATAATTAAATCCTTCTAGGCGCAATACATCGGCGCGCCGTTGTAAGCTAGTTCCTCTTTTGGCCCCCTTGTGAAAGAATTTTATTGACTCACAGCCTTTTGTCTCACCAGTTACGTTCTTGGCATCTGGGGTTTCAAGACCAGCCTGCTTGTGTCTTACATCCGCTTGGTACCTGGGACGTACCGACTGTTGCCCATTTCGATTGCCATGATTGTTACAATGGCACATATAGCCTTTTTACTGGTTTTCTTGTTCTTGTGCATTCCGGTAGGGCCACCTCGTGAAATGCACACAGTCTTCGAGATGCCCTCTCGACAAGTGGCGGGAAAGAAAATACTGACAATCTTGCATATCTAGGTTAGAAAACAATGGGAGCCTCTTGTGCCCGGCCATTGCGCTGACGCCGTTCCCTTTTACCTCACATTCTCATCCCTGACGATTATCTTTGACGTAACCACGTGAGTTACCAAAAGATTTCCTTTCCATACTCTTTTGATATACGCATTCCTCCTAACTTGTCCTCGCCAGCCTCGTCCTCCCCTTCCCCGTCCTCCTCAAGCTCCAAATGAAGATCCGCCGCAAAATCGCCCTCCTGTGCCTCTTCGCCCTGGGCCTCTTCGTCACCATTGTCCAAATCATCCGCATCCAAACCATCAGCAGCCTGTCCAACTACCTCGACTCCGCCTCCGCCATCAAGTGGTCCATCGTCGAGACGGCCGTCGGCATCATCATTGCGTGCGTGCCCACGCTGGCACCCCTCGTCACATACTTTTCCGAGAAGACGCGCAGCGGCGGCGCCAGTAGCAGCAACACGCCCGCAAGATCCGGCACTGACGGCCCCTACGCGCTGCAGTCGTGGCGGGCGGGGAAGAGCGGCATGAGACCGCTGGGCAGTGCCGTTGACGGGGAGGATGGCGAGAAGAGCACGGAGAATATCTTGCAGGGGCCGATTGCTTCGGTGAGCGAGAGCAGCGAGGCGAGTGAAGAGGGTGGCTGTCAAGAGCAGGCTCCTCCGGCGAGGGGGAGTAAAGATTAATGGTGGCGGTACAAGACAATTGTTGCGATATCGCTGCGGGAATATTGAATATAAGGATCGTTGATTCTATTTTTTGTTTGTAGTCATGAGAGTCGCCACGACGAGATATACACAAGATACCCCCTATGACCGCTGAGTGCAGCACACCTAGATAATTTTCGCAGCCAAATCTAGTCTCAGCGCATATTAATACAAGGCTGCATATATCCCACCGCTCTACTCCCCCCGTCAGCCTTATACACCACGACATACATAACACCCGTCGTAAACAAAATATACCCAATCAATCAGACAAACATCACCACGCCAAAAGCAACAACAATCTTCACCATTCACACAAAAATTATCAGCTACCCGAATAGGAAATCCATCAATTCCTTATTCAGGAAGTCCCATCATCAAAGTCAAAGGTCACTCCGCATATCAGCCAAAAAAAGAACCCGACCCTATGCACAAGCATCTAATAATTTAATTTTACTACTATTAGTATTCATCCCATCAACTCCAAACACAACGTAACATCAATTCAACCCCAAACCATACCAAACCAAACCGCAATTCGCCTCCACCCCTCCCTTCGACAACAATCCCAGTTACCGAATTCAGCCTCTCCCTCCGTAAGGGACGTGATTGGCCGAGTTTCACGCATGGGTTGCCGAGAAGCGAGAGAAAATCTCACATCAGCTGGATTACAGGGAATGCTACTTCGTATGTAGCCGTATACGAAACAGGTAAAAGAAGAAACAAGGGGAGGCAGAGCGAAAAAAAGGAGAAAAAGGAAGTGTACGGAGTGCAAAATTCAAAAACCAAGTCATGCTACATAGACGGGGTAGAGTCTTAAGAGCCTCGCGCACGCACGCACACACACAAACAAAGAGAAAACAAAACCAACATTGTAGATCAAGTGCGTGATCTTATTAAGATAAAGTAGTAGTAGTAAAACAGGGTAGCTAAAAAAGGTACTGTGAAAAGAACAAATGGTCGTTTCGCATCCTTAAAGCGCGAAGGGAAAAGAGGTTTTTTTTGAGATCTTGGGTTAACATTTTTTAACTAGTAGTAATAGTTATGTCGGCATCTACCGCATTACAAAGGCGTCTCCGTCATCAAACACATCTCTTGGGACACATCCGCTGTGCCCTGGGTATGATTTCATCACATAGCTGCAGAGGTAGACCATTACCTGCAGCTATCCACCCCACCACGTTATAAAGGAACTAGTAGTAAAAAGGGAATAAAGGAAATAAAAGGAAAAAACACCTCCTGTATCCAAAAATCGAGGCAGGAACGCTTAGACCTCAACGGTGGCCTTCTCCAAGTACTCACCAGCGCCCATCTGAGCAGCGAAGGTGGTGGTAGGCTTCCACTTGGAAGAGGTACGGGGAGTGGTCTCCTCCATCATCTTGTCGACCTGCTCGAGGGACAGGCCCTTGGTCTCGGGGATGAGGAAGTAGGAGTAGACGAAAGCGCAAGTGCAGAGACCTCCCCAGATGAAGAAGACGGACGACTTCAGGTTGCCCTTGTCAGTGCCGACCATGTAGGGGGTGATGACGGAGATGATGGTGTTCCACAGCCAGTTGGAAGCGGTGGACAGAGCAACACCACGAGATCGGATAGGCAGAGGGAAGATTTCACCAATGACAATCCAGGCACCGGGACCCCAGGTGGAGGCAAAGAAGAAGATGAAGATGGCGATGAAGGCAATCTGGGCGTTGACAGCGGGGACGTTGTTGGCCAGGTTCTGGGTAGCGTCGCTGGGGTTGGGGTGGGTCTTGTTGAAACCGACAGTGACACCAATGATGGCAACGAGGAACTGGCAGATGAGCATACCAGCGGCACCGATGATGAGGATGGTACGGCGACCGAATCTCTCGACGGTCCAGAAGGACAGAGGAGTGGAGCAGACGTTGACCAGGGAGAAGATCAGGGAGATCAAGAAAGAGTTGCTGATGGCACCGGTGGACTGGAGGAAGGGGGTGGAGTAGTAGAAGATGAAGTTGACACCGGTCCACTGCTGCATCATCTGGAGAGAGGTACCCAGGATGGTTCGTCGCAGGTTAGACTTGCCGGTCCAGAGAGAACCCTTGAAGCAGTTGGCCCAAGATCCGAACCAGGTGGTGTTGGGGATCAGAGCACGCTCGTACTCCTCGTTGGCGATAATCTCAGCAAGCTCGTTCTGGACATACTCGGAGTCCTCAGGCTGGCCACGAACACGGGACAGGGAGTTGATGGCCTTCTGGATCTCACCCTTCTTGACGAAGTAACGGGGAGAGTCGGGGAGGAAGAGGAGACCACCACCGAGGATCAGAGCCCAGGGGAACTGGATGGCGATGGGCACACGGTAGGCACCGGTGTTGTGGTAGTCCTTGGTACCGTAGACAACGCAAGAAGCGAGCAGAATACCAATGGTGATGCAGAACTGGTAACCAGCGACGAGGGCACCACGGACCTTGCGGGGGCACTGGAGAGGCGACAGGATTAGCAGCTGACATGGCAGGAATGGGACAAGCAGAAACAGGGATCAACTCACAATCTCAGACATGTACAGAATGACAATGGCAGACTCGAAACCGACACCGAGACCGGCAACTAGACGACCAGCGACAATGGGGCCAAGAGCATGCTCGGGAGCAGTCACCATCTGGATAATGACACCGACCATGTAGATAAAGCAGCCGATAATGACAGTCCACTTTCGGCCGATCCAGTCGGAGACGTCACCAGCAATCAGGGCACCGAAGAAGGTACCGCAAGACAGGATGGAGGTGATGAGGGAGGTATGGGGGTCGCTGAGCTTGGTAGCATTAATGCCCTCAACGGCCTTGTAGAAGATGGCGGAGCCGTTGACACCGTTGATGTAACCGGAGTCGTAGCCGAAGAAGATACCACCAAAGGAGGCAAAGGCGCACATGAGGTAGGCCTTCCAGGTGATGGGAGCCTCAATGTGCTCGACATCCTGGGTAGTGTGGATGCCGATGGAGCGCTTTCGCGCCTCCGGGGCGTTTGCATCGAGGGCGTCGGACATGGCGTCGAAGATTGGACTTCTTGGGGATTGGAATCTTCTCAGTCTTGGGTAGTTTGGAAGAGGAATGGAAGAAGAGGTGACCCGGGCCGAGTGAACGGAACGAGCTCTTATGAGTGAGACAGAGATCGACGAGGCAAGACAGGAGAAGAAGGGAAGGGGCGGGAGGCAGGCCGGCCTTTTTATTATCGTGACGGCGGGAGAGAGTTTGTCAGTCACAGGGCAGGCAGAGCCCAGAGCGCAGACAGAGGCAGCGGCATCGTTCCAACAGACTCCATGGTGGAGAGGCGCCGACGATTTGGGGAAGCTGGGCGTTGAGAGAGGCTCTCGCACGCCCCCCCGGTGCAGGATTTGCGGCGAGCGAAAGAGAGCGGAGCAGGGGGGGAGGGGGTGAGAGATTTGGGAGGATGCCGACGAGTGAATCGAGGTACCTGTGCCGCAGAGAAGAGAGAATCAGTCAGTACTGTACAGTACAGTATACGAGTATGGCGCAGTTGTTTGTGCGATGTTCCTGGACGTCTCGTCGCGACTAGGTACGAGGTTGCAGCGGACTGGGTGGATCGCGGATTGGTGGAGGCAAAAAGCGACGGTCTGGAGTGGCGCTCGGCCTCACCCACATGCTATTCTCCTAGCCTGGCGCCGCATCCAGCCTAGCGTTTTGGCCAACGGTCGGGCCTGGCCTAGCGCTCGGCGTGCTAGAATTTAAGGCCTTGCAACGCTGAGCTTACAGGCACCGCAGCGACTCGTCCTCACTAAAGCGCAAATTTTACAGGCGGGTGGCAACTGAAATGCGCGTATTGATCTCGTGCAGGCGGTACCTGGGTACAGTCCATCGCCACCGGCCGATCGGTTCGCATCACCACAGCAGAGGCACCACAGCAGAGGTGGAAGGCATTGTCCGAGCCTTTGTCTCCTGTATATTGTCTGTCCACGGCCGGACGGGAGAGCAACAGCTGATTGGTGCACATGCTCATCACGAGCCAGAGCCCATTGGGGCCAACAGAGGACATACGAGACACACTGCAACCTGGATTTTGCCCTTGCACGGTCCCGATCCATGCCGCTGTGCCGTAAATGATACAGTACCTGTATACGTACCTGTATGGAGGGTACACAGAGAGAAAGTACGTTAGTAGTATGTAGCAGTAGTATAAAAAAAAAAAAAAAAAAAAAAAAAAAAAAAAAAAAAAAAAGACTGAGCCACAGGCACACACAAACAAAGCCAAAACGAGTAAAAAAAGGGCCCGGAGTGGGTGTGGCGCGCACGCGAGAGCAAGCATTGTGGCAAGGCACCACATCTCAGGCAAGGGGCCGCGAAAGGAGATTGAGGGGCCTCCCCTGCTCCATTTGCGCAGCTGGCCAGACGCGTCTGGGGAAGCCCGCATGGGGATTTGCGGGGCCCGGAGGCTTCTGAGCTACGAAGTAACGCCGACGCAGCCCAAAGCCGGCGGCGGCTGCTGATTGGCCGGATGCTGGGCCATGGCCTGGACCCCTAGCCAGACGAAGCAGAGAAGCGCCGAGAAGGGCCGGTTGGGGCTCGCTGCGGCCTTTTGCTTGGCTAGGACGTGAACTGGCCATGACTCCTGCTGGCGCGACTTGGTGCCCTGGAGGTGACTGCTGTACGGAGCACAGTCCAGTAATATGTGCAGTAATATGGTTGGCGGTGGCTTCAAATTGGTTCGTATTGGGTCGACTTCAGCGCATCTCGAGATGCCATAGCGTATTCGTCGATGTCGTTTTTAGATCAATGATCAATGACATACCTAGTACGTATCCAGTCCAAGACCCGGTCACTTACGGTAGGAGGGGCTTGAGCTCGGGCACTAGTGCCGATGGCTCTTGCACTTTTCTTGTGCATGCATATTGCTAACAGTTAGGTGATGCTAGGCTCCGTTATGGAAGTCGCCATGGAACTTCTGCGCGTGCATTAGGCGGTACCGAGGTACTCGCACCTACTGGACTCGATGCTACTCGAAGCTACAGCACTCGATGGTGCCTCCCGGTCTTTTCCCAGTGCAGTGACATCCCTATGCCATTGACAACGCGATACAGTACTAACGGCCAAGTACCGGCTTATATAATCTAGCAAGGGAAAAATACCTACTAGTAATCGAGGTCCGTTCGTCGATCATCGCTGTCCCATGTCATACATATGTCATAGACGGCGAGACGCTTGGACCTTTGGTTACGACAAGTCACAAGGAGTGAAAAAAAAAAAAAGAAAGAAAAAAAAAGGCAAAATAAGGCCGGTCAATGCCATCAATCCAAGCAGCAGCACCAACAAGACGCCGCCAGCATTCGTGCTAACTAACCTACTACAACACCATGAATGATACGACACGTCCTACCCAACAGCCTGTGTGAGTGGCAAGCGACTGGAGCTATTGATGCTGACCGCTCGCTCAATATGGCATCCAACGTCACTCCACGACCGCATGGCATGACCTCGAAATCTCTCTCGGCCTTTTCCATCACGCCTCCCCCGTACTTGACTCTATTTTCCCCATGGGCCTCGTGCTGACAGTCCAGTCGGCCCAGCGTGGGGGAAGATGGGGACAAAAGCTGGAGATGCCACCGCCGGCGCTGCCTCCCAAAGGGCAATTTTCGGTCGTACTCAGCGGCGCTATTCCACCTTTTCGTCCCTCTCCATTTTGGGAGGTTGGAGTGGGAGGGGGCGGCCCTCAGGCCGGAGCAGCGCCATTCCAGCGCCCTCGTCCAGCGCCCTCTTCCAGCGCCCTCTTCCAGCGCGCTGCTCCCACTGCCAGGACTCGCTTCAGGCCTGTGCGGTGCTTGTAATTGACCGAGCTAGGGGCGGCTTGGCGGCCAATTGCGCATCGCCCAAATCTGCAATCTGGAGTCATCTCCGAACTGGTGCTGCTAGCTCTCGAGCATTGCAAGCATTGCAAGCAGCGCAACGGCAATACGCGGAGTCATGCGCCGTGGCCGCGGTCCAGTCGCTGTCCTCGTGCTCTAGATGCTCTCGTTGCCCGCATCACATCGCATCACGGGCACCTCCTCGGCGGTTTGCCGGATCGCTAGTGTTTAGGTGCTGGAACCAGGCATCTCGACATGGATTGGGCCGTCGCCAAAGGCCCTCGTCACCGCGCCCATGACCTCGATCGGATCATGCAAATTGTGCACTACTGTACGTAGTATGTACAGGACCGTACCAACAATGGGCGAGGCTGCTGGCTAGCGGCACAACTCGCAATCAATCAATCGCTCAATCGCTCAATCGCTCAATCAATCCTCGCACACCGGCCGGGAGTGTGTTTCTCGTCCATGCTGGTGCTGTATGATGTAGTTTGTGACAGACAGCATGCCGGCCGGCCCACGCCAAGATCTGCCCATCAACGAGGCTGAAGACGGGATGCTACTGCACCTCGCGACGAGAGAGGTTTGAGCTAGATGCTGGAGTCGACACAGCTGCCTCGGATCTCTGTGGCCGAAACCGTAGATGGCCCTAATACTTGCCCGGCCACTTCGTCATGACGTTTCACCATTTTCCACGATATCGAAAGCCGCAAACCTTCAAACTGACTTTGGGAACCATGGCGGCTGAACGGGCTACTGTACTGCCGCAGTGCCAGCCATTTCGCCTTTTCGGCCTTACTATTTGCCTCGTCAGCGGCCAACAGTCGGTTCTGCGTCGACGACTTGCTCCAGCTACTGTACGGCCCAACGCCAAATACACCGAGCAAACGAGCAGCGAGCAACAGGTAGCTCCTCCAAACCTTGCTGGCAGGCCAAATCAAGGCTCAGCTGCTTGTCATCGAACGAACAAAACTCACCACAAGGCGAACCCAATGCTCGGGCACCCCCCCAGCACACACTCCGTACACTAGCATGCCTCACCACCATGCACGTCTCCGGACCGAAACACTCTCCACACGTCCGCCCACAATGCGGAGCTCGTCTGGAAATTTCAGGTCACGTTAGTACCCAAGAAAGAGAGAGAGAGAGAGAGAGAGAGAAAAAATCCTTCCCACGCCAATGGGTCTGCTGCTGCTGGTTCTAGGGGAGATTTCCGAGACGCACACGCCATGCCGAGTCGAGACGAGAAAATCCTTCAGCCGCGCCGCCTTGCCATGGCAGACGCTGTGATTGGCCAAAATGACATCGCGAGGTACGTATCGGTTCGTACCGAGGCAGACATTGGCTGACCATGCGGAAGTACTACTGCTGGCCGACACATGCCGTGAGTGTCTAGACCCCGTATTTGCTCATCTGATGAAGGGATTAAAGTACGGGGGACAGGGGAAGAAGGGGTGAAGAAAATTTTTGTCCCTTCCATCACGGGACCAATATTCTGACGCAGCGGCCAGGAAAACAAGAGTCAGAGACTTCAGCTGGCCTTCATCCAGTCATCAGATCCGGCTCAGCAACCGAGCTCGCTTGCCTTGCTCCCGGCTCGCTGGTACGTGCTAGTAGTGTGATGTGATGATGATGAGAGTTCGTCCACAGTTCACGGCATGGCAGTGATGTGGCTTGCCGTTAGCTGCATCCGGAGGGAGACTCCCTTCGGTACTAACATGCAGTTGGCGAGCGGACCCCATCAGAGGCCATCGCGACGGCACCCAAACCAAGCCAGCGATCGGCTTCTCTGCTTGGACGAGCTCTGACTTCATTCATTGAATCTTACCAGCAGCTCAGGATCTTGGCTCTCCCACTAAGGATAGTGGCAGCCCACATTCCGCCCAGAAGACAACCACCGCGATTCTGCCCGAAAGTAAACAGCCTCAACGGTGCGCACCCCCCCGGGCGCTATGTGATTATTAGCTTTGCAGTCATATCCCATTGCGACTCTCGTATGTCCCCCCCGTCTCGTCTCGTCATCGTACTGTGGTATCCGCCGGAACTGCTACCTGTACCGGTACACTATTGACGAGGCGCCGAGCGCCGGCAGCTCTCGCGGAGTGCCCTCGGTCGTATATACGTACTATTTACGACTTGCTCCGTCTACCAACGCATAACAAAGGGGAGTCCCACTCAGAAGTCCCGGTTCCTCCATTCCCCCATGGGTAAGAAGGAAGAAGGGGAAAAGCAAAGTGGCGGAGGGCAGGTCAGCGTGAGCAGAGAGAATGGCAGAAAGGGATTCTGAATGGCCGAGATGCCCCGAGGATGGTGGGCAGTCTCGCCCTGTCACGATATTCGTCTGCCAATGTCGCTTGGGAGATGCAGATGCTCTCTCAAGGGAGCAGCGCGAGAAGGATCGCGATGGCTATCGATAGACGGGGAACGGGTGGTGGATCTTTGTGCCTTGATCGGGGTGGCGACCCGATGCTTGCATCGCCAGATGGTGGTGTCCCTGAAATTACCACCCATCTTACCACCAACTGCTGTTGCGCCACGGTCTCGCTCGCCAGGCTGCACGCAATCCCAGCCGTTGCAGTTGCAGGGTTGGTTGCTAGTAGACAACGGCCAGAGCCAGTGCGCTGCTGGTAGTACCTACGTACTCTGTTGGCTCGGTCCCGAGCCAAGATGACTTCCAATCTCCCACTCCTGCATTGTGCATGCGCCACAAGCACCGGCAGCGTATGAGAGCGCGTCCCGTCACCGCAAATATAGTGCCTGGGGAGATACAAGCATGGGTTCCTTTGGTCAACCTGCCACACCCGCGCGTCTGGACCCCAAATCAAGGATTCCTCCATGAATCCTCACCTCTCTATTCGACAGGTTGCGGCTGGTCTTGATTACCTGAACGAGACGGTGCTTTCACATACTCCAGCACACTCGGCTGGGTTCCGTATATACGTATGCCTCCAACTTGTAAACATTCAGGGTTCGTCTCTCCGTCACATAAACTGTTCCAATAATACGTGTTTACCTCGCGTAGATGGAATACCACCTTACCAACAACCTAACCAACAAGTAAGCCCGTACCTGGCAATACAAGTCTCACCATAGGTAGGGGATGGGCACAACAAATGCCAAGTATGTACGAAGTAGCAGCAGCTTCCTGCGATTTAGATTATTCCATGCATGTGCTGGGAGTAGCATCGACAAAAGTTGGCACCTTGGCCACAAGCGACACACACGTTACGGAGAAAAAAAGGTCCAAACACCAACCACAAGGTACAGTTGCAGTTGCAGGCACACAGGCAAGGATGAGGGTTACACTCTTTCATCTGCCCAACGTGCTTCGGTGAAATTCTTCTTTCGTTGACCATGTTTCTTACATGTACATGATGCAGGGAGAGGGAAGAGAGCAGCGTAGCTACACTCCCCCCCCTTTCCCCAAGTCATCCCCCCGATGCTACTGTACGTGCAGTCGACAGGTAACTAGTAGGTAGTAGTAAACTGAGGACTTGGGTCCGAAGCCGGTCTTTGGGGTCTGCAGGCTGGGGTTTCATTGTTTCTGGAGACGTGCTACTGCTGCATGTAACTTACTCTCTCTCTCTCTCTCTCTCTCTCTCTCTCTCTCTCTCTCTTGTCGTGTGGCTCCTTTTGGAGTTCGGCGTATTTTATGGGCCAATGAGAAGTGAGAACAGTGCTGCTACTCGTGCTAGTCTGCTGGTTTTATATTGCATTCAAGGACTCTGTGGCGGTAAAAGTTGGAATGCTCCAATGACAGCCGAGTTGATTCAAAGGGATGGACCCTGGTGCCGATCCCTCATTTAGAGCTTTTTGACCAGTCGTATTGGGAACTGGGAGGGCAATATGATGGAAGCATGTGAAGTTTTTCTTGGGGTATCGGAGTTAGTGAGGTAGTATTGAGCTGTTGGATGAGGCCGAGAAACTGAAAGGATGAAGAATTAATATGTCAATGTATGGAGTGATTGAGTTATAAAGGTCCAGGATGCGAAACCTTCGCTCGCTCTTAGAGGAGGGTGATTACTATATCTGTCTGTCTTTTGGGGGCGGCAACACCTTGGGGGCCGGAAAAGCAAGATTATCGAATATTGTCGAGAGGCGATTGGTGAGCATGTGAGATGGGGTTCTGTGAGGCATCCCCTCCCTACTATACGTGGGGGATGAGGGGAAAGGAAGCAATCTGATCAAAATCTGTACTGTAATATTTCTATATTCATGCATGCGGGTTTCGCGGGCAAACTAAAGGGAGGCAAGTTTGGCCTATCTTTCTGCATGGGGAGGTTTTGTTCTGCGTGCATGTGACACACCCCCTCCCCCACCTTCTCCTCCATTGCGGTTGTGGTTGTGGTTGTGGTTGTGGTTGCGGTTGCGGTTGCGGAACGCGCGGAAGGATATCTATATACTATATATATATGTGTGTGTGTGTGTGTGTGTGTCTATCTGTGTGGGAAAGCATATACGGAATACCGGAAGGGATCTAGATTGGACATGCTTAAATGGGAGTTTTCGGCGACTGGAATGGGATTTTGGATGCTACTGAGGGGGAGAGGATGGATTTATAAGTCTCGGCGGTTTTTACGTGGGATGCATGAATGGGGTTGGTGAGTGCTTTTATCATTGTCTGTGATTTTGTCAACTTGGAGTATTTTTAACTCGCGGTTTATAAGAGGGTGGAGTTTGATCCTTCAGGCTGAGGTTGTAGAAAGGGGTAATAGACGGCAAAATGGTACGGGTTGAATCTGCACTTGAATATAGCCAACTGCGTAAAAATAGAGTGCTTGTAGGGTAGCATGCTCTTTCTCGGCCAGCTTTAGGCTGTTCTGTTCAACGTGACGGTTAGCAATAAGGCTGATGCTGTAGTTTTGGGTAACGGACATGGGATAACAAGAGACACGGAGATTGGTTGGGCTTGACAATCCTAGCGTTATTGAAAATAGATTATCGTCCTCCGTGTCTGCTTCTTCTCATGCCTCCCGATAGCCGGGAGTTGTAAATAGTACGCGGCTGGTCGTCGACGGTTCATGTACCATCTCCACCTACCCTGGATAACATCAAGTTCATGGCTCTGTTGGCGCTTTGGCAGGTATCGTGCCTATGGACACTAATTTGAGACTCTTATTTAGTCATTTTAGAAGCCTGCATTGTTGTCTTTGACCCCTTTCTATTGTTGATGGCAGGGCCACCGTGGCTAATATTCCCAAGCACAATACAATAGCCTTAAGAGTGACAATAGCTGTCTGTACCTTGATAGCGTCACCGTTTTTAGCACGAACCGGCTTTTGCCTTGGATTGAAAAATTACTTAGGTAATACAAGTCATATAGCCGAGATATAGCCGGTGCCGTATATGGTTAGACGCTCACCGGCCATTCCCGGGAGATCTGACCAATCAGAACAAAGTCGTGTGGTTGATCCAATTTGAGACGAGTTCGGGACTTCACCCATATCAAAGGCAGATATATAAATTCCTCTTCTTTACCCCCATTAGATAGCTTTTATGGCCAGTCTTTGACACAGCACTTACAGCACAGCTAGATTGAAGAGCGAATGTCTTTTGTTTCCTGATCTGCCAATATGAACTAAGAAGCTAGAGGGTTGTCCCGTGGGACTCGAGTCTATTGCTTGTCTACAGATGCCGGTTCGTCACAGCCTCATTAACAATGCAGCCATTTTATTAGCTAAGTAAAAGGCGCCACATATATCAGGCTTGCTAGATGCAACGCTATCCAATCTGATGCCTAATTATTTGTGCTTTAGCGACGTGATAATGGAATATTCTCATATATTTAAGCTTAATAAATCCAGGTACATGACATTACTACCTAGTATAGCATTGACGAAATGTGTACAATAGTGCAATATATTAAACTACCCGAGAAGATTTGAACTGATATGTATTATCAAGATGCCCTCTACATATACCCCACTGCCATAATTCGCCTCTCCTAGTTCTATCAAGCTCAGCAGATTCATCACAAATATCAACGAACCACTTGAAGGTTATTACGAGCCCCAAATTCCTGAGACGCCAATAGTTACGAGCGAGTTTTCTTTTTCGGTTCAGAAACAGGACCAGAAGACTAATACATTTGGATCTACTCTTGGACGCCTATTTTCGGCGAAACTCTTAAAGGATGCAAATCTCGGATTTCAGATCGACCAAACGAAATGCACCAGCTATATCCTTGATAACTCTGACTCATGGGTTGATAAAGTCATTAGTTTGCCACTGGCTAGATCTTGGATCGAAAAAGCCGCTCTCCGTCATGATAAGGTTTACATGATCGTTGGCATTCAAACGCTGACCAGCCCACGCATTTCCATAAACTTGGCACAGAGTCGGCAGGATGGTGGCGAGGTTAATGGTTTGAACAATTTGATATCTGCTGGAATTATTGAACTATCCGCTATGCTAGGTATTAGCGGCATGCATGGGCAAAGCTACACTTTAAATTGCGCAGATATCCATTTCGATGCTATCGGAGAAAGAGTGTATTCCTTACAGTACCGAAAGATTAAATACCGGTGGTTCTCGAGCAAATCCACAGGCGACAGCTCAAATTATTACAGACTCCTTCATGGTCGTGCATTGAACGTATGCGTGAAAGGTTTAGCGAGGGAAGGACTTTTGTTCTGGGTATGGAACATCTCAAAAAGTGGTCAATAGCCAAATGGGACAATCTGATTCCGACAAACGTGAGCGCCTCCATCAAGACATTTCTAACGACAAACGGCTTCTAGTCCTCAGTGAGCTCAAAGAAAAAATTGACTACAAATGCAAATTGACGTGCAGTCTGGAAGATCTCGATGAAGCAATAGAGATAGCGCGGGAAATTACGCAAATCATGCCGAATGACTACCCAAAGTTTGCCGAGGAATTAAACAATCTTGAACTCCTTTTTCATATACGATTCAAAAAAAAAAAAAAAAAAAAAACCAAATGGACGATCTCTATGAAGCAATCGGGATCGCGTGAAAAATCACCAAGTCTACGCCTGGCAAGCTCAATGGATATACCATGGGAGCTAGGTTGGCTGGGTTTGGGTTGATGATATGCTCAAAATACGAAACGACAAAAGATATTAAAGACTTGGAAGAAGCAATCAAGATTACAAAAGAGGCACTTATATCAGTTCCAAGCGCAGATCCTGAGTACTACACCCTCTACAACAACCTATCTCTTATGATTCTCGATTACTATCGAAACCATACTCCAGATTTGGAAACCTTGGATATGGCGATAAATATTGGGATATAGGCTGTTAATAGCCCACCTGTAAATAATCAGACTAAGAAAATTTATCTTAAAAATCTTGCCACCATTATCTCGACGCGCTGTGAGAGGCTGGGAGATATAGCGGATTTACGCAGGTTTGGAAATCTTCTACAGCAAGCCCACGGATTAATGCCGACAGAATACCCGACATTGGCTGCAGATGTTTTGGAAAGACTTTCGATGGTCTCTTTACGACATTATGAAAGAGCTGGAGAAATAGGATACTGGGATGAAGCAGTCCGTCTCTGCCAGGAGAATATGCAATTTGAACAGCCAAGAGGACAAAAAGCTTCTCTTCTCCATTATTTTTCAGGGTTATATGTGGTGCGTTTTCGGAGATCGCGCGAAATCGAAGATATAGATAAAGATTTAAATATGCTGAATCAGGTTGTTGAGCTCGCGGCAGACGACGACAATGAGACGAAGTGCTTATACTGGTTCAATATCGGAGTCACTCTAGGCAGTAGATATACGAAAACTGACGAAAGAGACGATCTGGAGAAACAAATTTATGCTTACAGTCAGGCTGTTAAGTTGGCACCGGCTACGTTTAGTCGGTTGCCCAGATATAAGTTTTGTTTGGAGATTGCTATGATGCATCGAGACAGTATGGATAGAAATTTGACGGAATTTCCGGAAGCAGTGACCGGAGTCCTAAGTTTGGTTCAATTAATACCGGAACATGATCCAGAAATTCAAATCTCTTGGTTCGCATTCGGAGGTCTCCTCTATAATCTATACAACAGGACCAAGGAGATGAAATATCGCGAGGCAGCGATATTTAGCATCTCACGTGCATGGAACTATGCGAAAGGCCATCCACTAAGACAAGTTGAAATTGGGTCTCGAGAATTGCTTCGGTTCACCGAGGCTGGAGACAGCTCTGGTATTGCGCTTGGGATCGAAATGCTTGAGTTACTTCCGAGGCTTAACACACGGTCTCTCAACCGAAAGGATCAGCAATACATACTATCGAGCTTTGCCGGAGTGACATCGAATCTTTGCGCATTGTTTCTCGCAGCAAACCAGCTTGATGATGCAGTTTAATACTTGGAACAAGGCCGCACAGCTATTATCAGTCAGATATTAGACGGCTACGTTGATATCTCAGATCTTGAGCGTCTTCAACCCGAGTTGGCCGAAGAATATCGACGTCTTATTAAAGACGCACGTATGGTACAACAGCGCGAGGTTACAGACAAGCTTCACAAGGGCTTGAAAGCAATCAGGGAGTTACCTGGCCATGAGCGTTTCCTGCTGGGACAAACTATCGCGGAAATGCAAACATGCGCCGAAGGCGGCACCATCGTCATAGTCAACATAACGAGCCTTCAAAGCGATGCTATTCTTGTGTCGTCTCAGACGCTCACAAATCTAGCCCTCCCTCAGCTTTTGGCATCCGATGCAATGAGTTGGCTGTCAAAAAAGTGGACTACAAGGAAGAAGTCTGAATACTATGAAAAAATAAGCTGTTCCTCGAATATCTTTCTTAGCTGTAGAATAACTGTGTCAAGCAAATTATAGAACAAATCTCGTCTCTGCAGACCGAGAATGAGCTTCTTGATGGGAAACCACCCAGAATATGGTGGATAGGGAGTGGTTTGGCAAGTTCAATGCCATTCCATGCCGCTGGGATCCACAAGAAAGCGTCTGTCGAAAACGCATACAGCAAGATTATCTCGTCATATACACCATCAATCAAGGCACTGGCACACTCCCGTTCTCGGCTAAAGCCAGAAAACGAAAAGACAGAGGGTGAAATGGTGATCTCCATAATACCAATGTCACCTAATGGACCCACGGAACAAAAAGCCCCGCGACCTTTGCATGGTGTGATAAAAGAGAAAGATGAGATTCTCGAAATAGCCCATGGCTGCGTCAGCACTACGCTTCTTAGTCATCCCAGCTCAGAGCAAGTATTGCAAGCTCTCCTGGGCTGCCGTATTGCTCATTTAGCGTCTCATGGCATATCGGACGGTTTCGACTCTTCAAACAGTGCTGTCATGTTGCAAAAATGCGAAGGACCGGGTAAACCGGTAGAGCAGGATGTCTTACGGTTCCGTCAATATCAGAGCTACAATTAGCCGAAGCCCAGATTGCATATCTTCGGCGTGTTCGACTGCAGAGGATAAAGTAGAGAAGTTGTCTGATGAGGTCATTCATCTCGTCAGTGGTTTTCAGGTAGCAGGATTTCTACATGTGATAGGGTGTCTATGGACTGCCGGGGACACGGAGTGCGTCGAAGTCGTAAAAGATTTCTATTCTTAGATTCTTAAAGGAAATGAAATTGATAGTATACTATTTATAAAAAGTAGTGGAAAAGGTACGCAAAGATACTATGTAGTATTACGATGCCGTTAAAGTGGGCGCAATTTGTCCATTATGGAGCGTAAAACATGTACATACATAATATGGCATAGTAGTTCGATAAAGACGTGTGAGCAATCTTGTGGGTATCAAGGTACTATCAGGCAAGAGCTTTGAGAACATGGCCCCTGGTAATAGCCGACAACCGACAACATCGTCGGAACATTCGACCGCAATCTCCAACAAATCAGCTTTCGACGCGTACGAGTTATAGTATGTGCTCGAAGTGACTAGTACCGATTTCTGGGGCCAGCAAATCTGACAATGTTGATGAGACGGCCTATAGACACGCCGGAGACACGGGTATGCTGACTCGACAAGACAGCGGCATTTACCAGCCACGTAAGCGTATAGTATTTGCTCCGTCTCACTGTATTCTACTCCATAGAGAAGATAGGTAGATGATGCTAGTATACTACTAGTAGTTGATGGCAGCGTGTTCGGAGGATGAAACACGCGAAGAAATAGAACGATCGATGTGGACCGGCTTGAATTCATGACCTTGTCACCAACTGGTCGCGATTTTCAGTGTTGGTAGTACTCCCTACTCGTGGGTTTTTTTTTTTTTTTTTTTTTTTTTTGCGACAGGTATGCTTTCTCTTGTCAACATGAGGTACTATGCGAGAGATAGGGAGATCAATTCCATACCAATTAACCCCACTTCCTTCAGTCTGGTCATAGCGTAATTGGAGCTGCTGAGTGGCGTCAAAGTCAGGGGATCAAGTGAAGAGATGCTGTCTCCAGCTGGTGTTGCGGATCTATTAATAAGAGAGCATTGCTGCAGCTGCGGCTACACATTGCTCTTCCATAATCTTTACGACTGAGCGTGTTGACGGACTGCTGCTATTATTCGACATCAGTTTTGCCGCCGCAAAATGTTTCGGCGGGCTCTGGTTGTTTTCGCCATCCTCGCCGCACTTGTTGGCGTCTTTCTCGCCAGGCAGTCTGCTCAAGAAGAAGAGGTGTTGGTCAGCGGCCGCAACAACACGGTTCTGATCCTCACCGATAGCCATCATGGGCTGTGCAATGCGCATCTGGCCACGGTCTCGGCACTGATAGAGAACCACCCGTCGGTCGAGGTGCACTATGCTTCCTTCTCCACCATAGCATCGGAGATTGAGCGTCTCTCGGAGACTGCGAAAGCAGTCAACCCAGAAGCCAAGATACACTGGCACCAGTTCGATGGCCCGAGCATCGCGGAAGAGATCAGGGCAATGGGCGGCCTGCGGGAGATTGTAACACCGCCGGGACTGCCTGGGCTGAAGGCGTTTTCGGCAATGGTCTCTTTCTTTATGACGGCGTGGTCAAACGAGGCTCACCTGAGCCTGTATCGACAGACGGTGGACATTATCCAGGAGGTTGATCCTGCCGTTGTGATCCTCGATGCAATGCTCCGACCAGGCATCGATGCCACTGTGAATCTCAACCGGACCCGTGCCTACATCACCCCGAATGCGTTGACGGACCTTTTGGGTCCCATACAACCTAAAGGAGCGCATTTCTGGAAATATCCTGGGTGAGTGTATTGGACTCCAGTGACGAAACCGAAGGATTGTATGCGTAAGGACAGGCGCTGACTTGGAAATCAGGATTGCTTCGGGTCTTCCTTTTCCTGTCCCCTGGAAAGACATCCCGAGCAACATGTACCAGCAACTCAACTTCATCATCAACTTCATCATGTCGCCAACCATCAAGAACAAGCGCTCCTGGCTTGAAGCGAATGGCATCCCGCGAGCTGTCAACCTCTTCGAAATGTTCCGGCCAGACGTGCCGTGGATCGCCATGAGCTACCCCGAGGCAGGCTACCCGCTCGAGTACATCCCGGACAACTTTCGCGTGGTTGGCCCGCTGGTGCTCGATGTGGCGCCGGCCGAGACGCAGAGCGCCGAGCTGGCGGGCTGGATCAAGAGGGCGCCGACGGTTCTCGTCAACCTGGGCAGCGCGTTCCGATATGACGAGCCGAGGGCTGGGGTCATGGCGGAGGTGATTGCTGCTGTGTTGGATGCCACGGATGTGCAGATACTGTGGAAGCTGCGTAAGGCGCAGGAGTATAGCGACGACTTTTTGGGACCAGCGAAGAAGTACATCGACGAAGGTAGGCTACGGCTGGAGTCGTGGCTGGATGTCGATCCGACGTCTTTGTATAACACAGGAGATATTGTGGTGTCGGTGCATCACGGAGGCGCCAACTGTTTCTATGAGACGGTCTTGTGAGTTTCTATCCCTTCTCCCTCTATTACCCCAGTTATCAGCCTCACCACTAAGCTTCCCAAATCTTGCTCAACAAGCCCATTCAAATCCCGCTAACACGACCCTAAATCGAACAGTGCCGGTATCCCAAGCGTCGTGCTCCCGCTATGGGCCGACCATTACAACTACGCACAAACAGCAGAGTATCTCGGTGTTGGCATATGGCCCAACAAGAAGACGGCGCCAGAATGGGAGGCTGCAAGCCTGACCGAGGCATTCCTGGAGGCGCTGAGTGGCAATAAGAGCGTGACGATGCGCCAGAATGCCAAGGCTCTTGCACATAAGGGACATGAATATGGGGGCCGCAAACTGGCTGCTCAACTGGTTGCTGAGATGGCAGCAGGGGGGAGATGATGAGTGACTAGACAATACCCATATATGTACATGGTGTCTGGTGTTTGGCCATTGGTAAAGAATAGGACAGGACATGGATTTGAATTTGCCTCGTTGAACTTGCATACGTGTGTCTTGGGTCAACTAGTTGCTCACAAAGTACAGACATTAGCAGGGCGCTTGTGAGGACCGCCTGATGGTCGGGACTTGGGGTCTGCTCTTGATTGATTGCTTTCCGGAGATCTGGTGCCCCAACCTTCTCCACAGTTGCGTGCGGAGGCTACAATATGTAGTTTAGTGCTCGCGGTTGGTCAGCCGAGATCATGAGATTGAGTGTGCGGGTTTTAGCCTTTAGTGGCGGCCTTTGGTGTTTGGGAGAGGCAGGATCTGCTGATGATGGCGGATTGTGTTGGGCTGGAATAGGACAAGGTTAATAGAATGCCATTCTTTCGGACCCTCCAGCTGGAAGTGTCAGACGTATGTTGCGTAACAGTGAGCGTGAACCGGAGTTGAAGACGCCATTCAGCTACGGCTGAGCGATTGTGGCGTTTTGGCTTGGGTAAGATGCTTGGCATTTACTTATAAGGCATTGTTATTCTGGACACGGTGCAGGTATCTGCCGTTGTTTGAGAGTTATGTGCCGTGCACACAGTTTGACGGACTGAGATCAATATGCTGGGTTTAATTTGAGATGGCTTGATCCAAGCACATGTAAATGGTCTAGATCTAGCAAAATTGCCTCGAGGATTTAGTATTGAATTATGACGCCATACCTCTGTCACATTATACTACATGTTGAAGAGCTATGCCTATCTATACCTTTGCCCTTTAAGGTGAGCTTTCACATGATTACTCGTAGAGGGTCCGTCACAATCAAAAGTGAGGCAAAGTTGGAGCACCTGGACTGAGCTGCATCAACTAAGTTGCGGGGATTCTATGGGGAAATGGCTGGGGGAAAGGACTGGAGCAACGGTGGAGAAGCCATAGTAGTATGTACTTGGCAGTATCTCAGCCCACGTTGGTTTCTGCTAGGTGTCCAATTGTCCTAGGCAAACGCGCCATGCGACTTGACGGGGGATTTTTGGTATTACTAGTATTGACAGGACTCAAGACAACGGCACTGTGCGAGACGTGAACTTGATGCTGACAATACGAGTACGGGGCATTCTATTGAAACCGGTAACCTTGGCACTTGGCACACACGGGTGCTCGTTGTTAGAGAGGCTTGAAAGTCGATCAACTCGTGTCTCGCGCTCACGTATTTTGGAGTTGCTGCATGTTCCTGAATAGCGTTGTATTCACCTGCAACTGTCCAACAATTAGAGTTTGCGAGACACCGGGCCGCCGTGTGTGTCACCAAAGCCCACGAGCGACTTCAACCACTTGGTGCGTTGGCCGTGTTATTAGCGTGAACAACGGAAGCATGGGATGGATCGAAGAAGAATGATATCAATGGCATGGGTTCGACATGAACACTGTGCGGGGGGGGGGCCAGAAGTGAAAGCACAGACCGCAACTCCACGGGTTTATCGAGAGACAGGCATGGCCCTGTCCATGTCTTTAGGCTCATGGCTGCGAGGAGAGGCGAGGACGAGGCTATTTCTCGTAAGATGAGATATGACGCAACATGACTGATAACAGCTTTCCAGGTGAAGCCACTCACGGATAGATGCGGTTGAGCAAGATACTACTACCATTGGCTTTGCACGCTTGCTGCACCGCCATCTCTAGCCCTCGTCTGACTCCCGTGTCTCTTCCGCGTTAGTACGGCGTACCAGGTAGTTGAAGGCACAGTACGGAGAACGTAGTACGCCTCTTCCCCTAGAGCGTGATTCCATTTGATGTAATCTTCCGTAGCACCAAAGAGTTGCATCGCAGCATGCATGAATCCTGTTTGGGTCCCAGTAGGAGCGCGTCTCACCCAAATGGTTGCACTTGAAGCTCCGGGCATGACCACCCCTTTCAACTTGCCGCAGCATCACGAGCAGTGGTTGTTGAGTCGTGGCTGGGAGCGGCCGCGATGGTGTCATGGCCCTGGTCTCTAGAGAGTCCCCTCTGGGTGAATGGATTGATATTACCTATAGTAGTAATTAATCAATGCATTTTGTTAGAAAGTTATGTACGTGTTCGTACCTCGCTTGAGCTGCCTGGAGACAAGAACCCTTGTAGCCCGTCTTGACGGAGGATTCATCGAACCATGGATCATATCGGTAACCAGGAGGATAATACCTGCAAGCACTAGAAATCAAAGCAATCACAACCAACTGATCAGCGCTTTATTACAAAATACACTCGCTTCTATTGATCCCTTCTCCTCAAGCTGTCAAACGTACATTCATTTAGTCCTCTGCTCTACACCGTGCACACAGTGTCGTCATCACATGGATGGCATCTCCAACATGCGTGGCGCCAAGCGTCAATCCGTGCTGCTAGCGCTCGCCTCCACTAAACTGGGCCTGGGGGTCTTCATGCCGTCAACTGATCAGTGGTCCTTTCAGCCTTTCAGCGGCCCAGTTAGCGGAGTCGACCCTTGTAAGCCCGCTAAACGGCCTCACCACCGTCACCATTTAGTCAACCTACCTACTTGATCCTCCGCCTTTTCTTCTTTTCCTTCATCTCCCTCTCTCTCTCTCGCGAGAAGGGAGTCTCTTCTTCTCTTGGACCCTCTTCTCTCTACTCCCTCACCAAATTGCCAGCTTCGAGGTGACGAGAGTTCTGAACTTCAATTGTTTGCGCATCAACCCGCGCGTGTTGGTTGCTGCTGCTATTGAAGCTTCATTGCGGCGACCCGTCCTGCATTCCAGCTTTGTTTGGCCTTCGTGGCCTCACGTTGCCGCTGGCCTCGTCTGTAAATAAACGCCTCTCACCATGGCGACCGCAACAACAACTTCGGCTGCGCCAACTTCGACCGTCCGGGTCTCGCCGCAGGGCGGTATCCTGGAGGGCGCAAACCCGTCCGTGTACGATCCCAAGAACCCTCTCACCATCTTCATTATCCAGGTCAGTGCAACTCTTCCACGTGCCAGTCGGCATTGTGCAATGTTGACACAGGCGCATACAGGTCGGACTCATCGTCATCATTTGCCACATCCTGCATTGGCCTCTGTCCAAGATTCGTCAACCCCGAGTCATTGCCGAGGTCGTCGGAGGAATCATCCTTGGACCGTCTGTAATGGGCCATATCCCCGGATTCAGAGAAGCAATCTTTCCCGCTGCTTCGATTCCCAACCTCACCCTTGTCGCTAACCTCGGCCTTGTCCTCTACTTGTTCATGATTGGTCTCGAGACTGATGTTCGATTTCTGCTGAGCAACTGGCGTGTTGCCACCTCCGTCGCCTTTGCTGGTTTGGCCCTGCCCTTTGGTGTTGGCTGCGGCCTTGCCTGGGGCATATACAATGCTTTTCGTGATGACCCCGGCGTCAAGCCCATTGATTTCAGCGTCTACATGCTGTTCGTCGGCATCGCCGTTGCCATTACTGTATGTTTTTTTTTTCTTCGACCGGTCTGATGCTCTGTTTCGCGAATCTAACATTGCTATTTCTAGGCCTTCCCAGTTCTCTGCCGTATCTTGACCGAACTTAAGCTGCTTGATACACCAGTTGGTGTCATCACTCTGTCGGCTGGTGTTGCAAACGATGTCGTCGGTGAGCATTACTAGGCCCCTTATTGGCATGCGACCCTTACTTACATGGTTTCTAGGATGGATCCTGTTGGCTCTTTGTGTTGCTCTCGTCAACGCTGGCAAGGGTATTACGGCGCTGTGGATTCTGCTTGTTGCCATTGGCTACATCATTGTCCTCGTCCTAGCCGTCAAGCCCACCTTGCGCCTTGTGCTGCGGAAAACTAACAACCTTGAGAATGGCCCTTCGCAAAGCGCCATTGCTCTCATTCTTCTCATCGCGCTCTCCTCCGCCTTTTTCACGGGAATCATTGGCATCCACCCTATTTTTGGAGGATTTGTTGTCGGTTTGATCATTCCACGTGAGCACGGCTTCAACATTCGCGTCATTGAGAAGATGGAGGATCTCGTCGGTTCCATTTTCCTGCCCCTTTACTTTACCCTCTCTGGTCTTAGTACCAACTTGGGCCTTCTCAATACTGGCACTGCCTGGGGCTATGTATTTGCCACTACCTTTGTCGCTCTTATCACCAAAATCATTGGTGCGTCTCTTGCGGCTCGACTGAATGGTCTGGTCTGGAGAGAATCATTTGCTATTGGTGTCCTGATGAGTTGCAAAGGTCTTGTGGAGCTTATTGTTTTGGTATGTTATAAAAATGCGACTCATTTGTACCAAGCATTTTACTGACATCTCTACTTCCTAGAACATTGGTCTTCAAGCCCAGATTCTCAGCGTCAGGACCTTTACCATCTTTGTCGTCATGGCCCTTCTCACCACCTTTTTCACAACTCCCGTCGTCTCCTTCCTTTACCCTCCTTGGTATCAGAAGAAGATTGCCGCCTGGAAGCGTGGCGAGATCGACTGGGAAACCGGTGCTCCGATTACCCAAGTAAATGTCACTCCTGGAGTAGATGCGGCTCCCCAGAGGGTCAGGAGGCTGCTTGTTTACCTTAGACTGGATAACATGCCTGCATTACTGAACCTTCTTTCTCTATTTGGAAGCTCTCACGCCATAGAAGTACCAAGTGCCCCATCTGAAGAGGGCTCGAAGAGAAGTTATGATGAGGTGGTCAAGGGCCCTGTCCGAGCACATGGTCTTCGACTACTCGAATTGACAGATCGTGATTCGTCCGTCATGACGGTGGCCCAGGTCGACGAATACACCAGGCACGATCCCGTCGTCAACATCTTCCGCAGCGTCAGCCAGCTCCATAATATCTCAGCCTCCGGTGAGGTTGCCATTATGCCCGAGGATCGCTTTGCTGAGGCCCTCGTTTCGCGCTCATCCAACATGTCATCGGATCTCCTTCTTATGCCGTGGACCGAGACCGGTAGCATGGGAGATGCGCAAATTATTTCCTCCGCCAATGTCGAAGACAGGCTTGCGTCCACATACCTGACGTTTGTCAAGTCAGTTCTTCGTTCTATTGACCACAACGTTGGCATCTTCTTCACGCGAAGCCGAGACGACGTCAAGAACCAAGGCCAAGAACAAGCCAACGCTCGCCGACAATACTCGTATGACGTCTCGAAACGCGAGTTCCCGACTGCTCCGCTTGTTGCCCGTACTCAAAACATCTTCTTCGTCTACTTTGGCGGACGCGATGACAATTTCGCTCTTCAATTGGTTATCCAACTTCTCGAGCGTGAGCGTGTAACTGCAACCATCATCAACGTTTCCGAGCTTTCCGAAAAGTCCTCCTCAGCAAGCGATAACATTCTCGATGCAGTAATGGGCAAGCTTTCCCGCGATACAGCTTCTCGGATCAAGGTTGAGAAGTTTTCTGTTGCCCCTACTGTTGAGGAGCTGCTCACCCATGCCGACGCGGCTCCTAGCGCCACTGAGACGGATGTCGCGAACCCAACCTTGGTCGTTTTGAGCCGCAGCGGAGGGATCAAGTTGGATGAAGGAAAGCTTGTAAATAGGCCGAGAGAGGATGTGCAGAGCTGCTTGGGTACCCTTGCTTCTCACTTTGTTGCCAGCGGTGTGACGACTGACCTGCTGGTTGTGCAAGCCAAGCTGGGCGCTACTTCGTCATGACGGATATGATACCTTTTTTTGAATATGGTGCTTTGGAGTATTTAGTAATCTGTACATCTGCATATATGGGCCTGCAGATATGACATTCATGTAGCTGCATATCAAATTATTAAGTGGCCCTACCATTATAGCCACGCTGTTCTTTGCAACGCATCGTTTCCACTCTCGTAATGTGCAAGGTGCTGTCCATGACGATGTTCGCGGTGGAGTCCTATGTTATCTCTTGTGACTCTTCTAGAATACATTAAGTGATGCGAGAGGGTGAGTTGAGCTGGCGCCGGATATGCAGACAAGTCCCAAAGTAAGATAAGCCCCTCACCCAGTGCAAGTCAAACTGGGAAAATAGACCGGAAAAGGAGCACAAGAAAGACAACCCAGTACTGGCATTCAAAAATTCACCTAATACAAGGCCTCAGCAATAGATGGTTGGCAAAAATAAAAACCTGGAGAGGATGTACTACTACTATTACACAAGTTATATACAGGTAAGTCGAATAAAAGCCTACCATAGTGCTAGCCCTACGCCCTTAAAACCGACAGATGGCGGCCAGACTAGATACACCCCCTCATTTTTACCTCATTTACCTCATACTATATATCCTTACTTTTGGAAGAATCTTCTCGTATGCTCCGAATCTCTGCTCACCTCTGAAAACACTAACCTTCTGATGCATATCATCAGATTAGCAAAGAATATGGGTTTTAAGACTTGGAAGGTGAGAAGACTCAAGTTGAAATTGCGTTAATCGGCTGGAATTTGCAGAGGCAAACCAAAAGACGATTACCAAAGGAAAGAGTAAGGTACTTGGGTCCCTTGGTATTAATGCATCTTAGAGATATTTTTTGTTTGTGATACAAATGACAGTATTCTCCGAATTGTGTGCAATGGAATAAGAAAAGTAGGGCCATTGGTAAATAACTATGAGAAAAAGTGATGTGCGAAGATGGAATGCCCATTTATACATAGATATGTATACCATGGAGGTCATACACTTCTGCTTTTCAATACAGCCTGCAACGTGTGTAAGCTTCACAGGTCATGGACTTTGCAGGACTTCGTAGATCTTGTACTTCTTTATTCTGATATAATATAGAACCCAGTTAAGCAGAGTCTATACTTAAGATTTAGGATTCATACATATTCTAAGCATTTGGTCTATGTAGATGTCAGGAGTTATGATACAAAGAGAAGAGTGATGAACTCAATGAGGCTATTGAACCGCTAACTAGCTTCGAGTCTGCAGCTAGGTATTTAATAGTTTCTATATTTATGTCCGATATTCCTGAACAAAGAGGTATATTCTTCCCATTTCTATATTTCTTGTTCAGGCTACGAAGGGCTAGCTGATACCTGGATGCTTCCTTTCAGCTGCCGAATTTCTCATTCTCTGGCAGTAGAAGCCTAGGATCTACTCTTGTCGGGTGCCGAAGGTAGCAGTAGAGAAGCTGATGATGCCGGTAAGTTGAACTTTCTGTTGTGTTATGAAGGGAAAGGCTTGCTGCCCGAAGGAAAGACGAGCAAACAGATAAGTAGGCTTGACGGTCCCACAGACCCGCGTGCCAACTCAACAGGAATGATAGAGAAGAGGAATGCAGGCCAAAGACCTGCGATAGACATTATCTAGCATACAACTAACAGTTGGGCGTACTTCAAGACTGCAATTACTTGGATCTCTTTCTGAAGCAGCTTGGCAGATATTCTGCCGATGGCTAGGCAGGTGAGTCTAGATCAAGATATTGTTCGTGAATTGCCTATGTTTATGGAATTCAGCAGCAACTTGGATAGAGGGACCCTATCAAGTAAATCCACTCAAGGTTTTCTTGATAAGATACCTTTCCTATGCTTATAGAGTGTGTATAATTATTCGTCCGTATTTGTATCATGTCGAATATGTCACGTTGAACATCAAGAAGCGGCCGGTACTGGTATGGATAGTCTTCGAGAAAACTTTTCGATTAGAAGGATGTTTGCAATTACGGTTTGCTCAAGTTCAAACCTATTATTGTGCAAGTTAGCAAGAGGGAAGGGGACGAGATGGCCCCGGATGTCTGCCAATGGAGGCCTCCCTTGGCAAGTTTTTGGGTTCGGCACTGCCTTTACCCCTATTTCTGTCGGGATCGAAGACGTCTTTCATTGACATGTTGCTTCGATGTGAGGAACCGCCATTGTAGGTGGACATAGAGCGGTATTTTTGGAGACAAGAGATGGAGAATTGAGGAATCGGCAGAGCAAGCGATCCAAAGCCAGTGATCTAGGGTCTGTTGTACGCAGCAGAATAACGGGATTGTTCTTGGCTTGGGGCGGGCCCACGATGGGCTCGCAGTTTAAGTGGGAAATTTTGGAAGCATTAAGCTGATGTTTGTGCTGATAGTGGTGGTATTGTAAGTAGCAAGTAATGATACAATGAAAGAACATAGACATCAGCGGGCACCCCCCTCTCAGATGATAGGGCATGCATGAACTCCAGCATATTGTTTGCAAGCAGCTAGAAGAGTGCAATTAGGGCTAACGCGCTTGGAGAGAAATAGTATCCAAGTAGGGCACAAGATGGGATCACAAAATAATGGCTCTGCCTATTATCACTAACACAAGGAAAAGGGGGGGAGGGAGGGAAAAGGAGTCGGCGACCACGCGGCTGACACAGGATGGAGAAGCATTTGATTTTGGTCAGTTCTCTTTGGCGCAGAGGCGGATATACCCTTCTAGGAAGTAAAACAACATCACATGCGGTGCAACAATGAAAACGAAAGGGTTCTTCATGCTAAAGCCGTGTCATACCGCGGCGTTGGATCCATCCCGAGGTTAGGGCTTCTGAATAGCCATGTTGGCAGAGTGCAGGAGGCAATTGATTGATGCAGCGGCAACAATGCGAGGAAGCGTGAGAAAAAGTCCTGCCATGATTATTTTTTATCCCGGGCTGCGTCTTGGGCATGGGCACCCCAGTGGGCGCGATATTAGCCCTGGTGTTGTCTCTCCATAACAAAGGCAAAGTATCACGGATGAACCTCGTGAGAGCAGTGACTATGAGCGATATACGTTGGAGGCACCTGGGGCGTGCTGAGGTGGGAATTTTTCCCTTTTTTTCCTTTTAGGACGACACTAAGTACGGAGCAAGGAGCCGGGACTATGGGGATCGGCAGAGGAGTGAACAACTTGCCAGATGCATATATACGGGGGCTGTGATTGGCGAGCAACATGGGGCCGGGCATGGCCTTAGTACTAAAACAAACAAAAGAAGGGCTTGAGGCTCCCGAGCCAGGCAAAAGGCCAAGCTAAATTCGACCAGGCTGCATCGTCATCCTACGTCACAGCTGCCGGTTTGCGTGCATCTGGAACTGGCGAGAGGCCTCCATCTGCTGGTGGCAGTATGAGGCATTTGGGTTTGGAGCCAGGGATGGCTGTGCTGTGGTGGTTTTTTTGTGTTGTTGTTGCGGTGAAGGCTGGATTCACCGTGTCTAGACCAGTCCAGATTGTTTGCCACGAAATGGGGGCTTGGAGAGAAGAATTAATACAGTGGACGGGACTCTTTTTGTTTCGTATTTCGTAATTGAAAACTTTCTGTCTGAGCAACTAGTCGTATAGTTGTTACCTGAACGGAGCCCGTCCCGTTGACATCTCCATGGCCGAGGCACTTATACTATGTACGTGTAATTGAGTCCCACGATTCCACAGAGCCAGAGCTCAAGCTATCAACATCCATTGAACTCGAACACACACCGCTGTGCTGCTTTATGTTTGGATGCCTGTTCTAGATGGATTAATGCCAATGGATGCACCAACTTGTGCTGCATGGCTGACCGCCTTATCTCAGAACCATCATACTATACATCAATTGGTAATACTGAACACCTACTGGACTCAGCAATGGACTTGCACGCACAGCATCGCCGTATAGCTGTGCAAAAGTGATAGAACGACGGAACAATCAGGTCGGGGGACCGGCTGGTCGAAGCTTGCCCGCTCTGCGTGCAGCCCTAAGCCATGTCCGTCACAGCATCCTGGCGTGTACCCGCGACTTTGCTGAGCTTAGACGTACAGTGTCGACGCTGCGCAGTCCGCACTGGTTGGATCATACGCACGGGGCTGGAGCCAAACCGCGCATAGATGCATATTACGCCCGCATTATTGCATATAAGCGGCGTATGATGGCATCCTCCAACATGCTCGTGCCACTCCATGTTCTGGATCCCTCCCATCTCGAACCGGATCGCTGCCGCGCCACGCCTCATCTGGCATGGCAGCGAATTTGCTCCCCATAGTTTGCCATGAGCTTATCACAAAGCGAGGCCTTGGCATCTAGGAACACGCACGAGCCCCCTATGACTTGCTGTTGTTGCAGTCTCAAGTCTCCCATCTTCTGCTTGGACGGACCTACTATCTATGTATACGACGAGCTGTACGGAGCACTTGTCCTGGTACTCGGCTGCGGCGACGTGAAAAATAATCAATTACCGGTGCAATTAGCTGTAGGTTCAGTCACAAAGATCAACGAACCGCTGGTTCAACTTCTACATATAATACTCCACATGGCATCTAAGGGCATAGACGACAAGCCCTCCAGCCCTAAACCCCCAAAAGCGGAACAGCATTGTTCGGCAGCGAACTGTTTAGCGGCCGCTAATTTGCGTCGTCGACTTGGGTAGTGCTGCCAGCTCCGCCTATCACAGGCACCATATATCAGGATGGACGACAAATGCAGCAACAAGAGAGACGGATGGCTCCGAGCAAGATGCTTGGCATGTATGGTATGGTAGCACTCACGCCGGGACCGAGAATCAATCTTGCACGACTTAAAGAGCTGTCTTTCCTACTTCCAAACCTCCACGGCCAAGCTCTGTCCGCATGTCTGTTACAGGACTGACTCGGTTTTACAAAGCATTGCAGACTACCAAGTACGGAGTATAGCCGGTATTCTTGCTTTTACTCTTCTTTCTCCTCTCCGGTTTCAGCTCAGCTCAGCAGCTCCAGCAACCAAGGCTCGTGTGGAATGACATGGTTTGAAATTCTGTCATTCCAAAAACTTAGCAGCCACCCGGCCAAACCGATTGCACCGACACCAATGGCCAGCCACTGTTTAAGCGCGACTCACGCCAACGTAACCGAAACGCCAGATCACGAGCTACTCTCAGAACATCCTTTGGCTGCGTGGACGCCATCTGTTCTAGTGGGAAAATATCCCGTGCTTTCTTGCGCCACTTCTGTCAAAAATTTTCCGTTGCAGCTCTACGGTATCTCAATTCAATTGCCGCATCACCAGAGCCAATACCCACCCATCAAGAACGGCAAGTCACGGCATTATACTACATACCTCTAGGTAACAATTCTTGTCAAGTCGAGACAACCAGGCCTTCCTTGGGGCACTAGATGACATGAATAAGTTACGAGAGATGGGGCTTCGGGGGCTTCGGGGGCCGAGACTTTCGCCAGGCGGTTGGTTGCCGAGTAGCTGCCCCGACAGCCGTCGCGAGAACAAGTGGCCGTTTTCCCTCCAGGAGCGGGAGCACCTCTTTATGTATTACTGGGAGTGAGGCGAGGAGCCCGCTTCGGATCTTTTACCAAGATACCTCTAGTGGAACTCTCATCTGCACGTACTTTACCGAGTGTTACATGGTGCAAGTGCTCGCTACGAGGTATATATGTGAATGGTGAAACAGCAGTGAATCTTCTCTGGAGACCTTCGTTCTTCGAATCCGGGGCCTCTTCCTTCCGTCACTTCCTGATCCTGCTGGGTGTGTGAAAGCGGTGGTGAAGCCAGGATCTTGACTTACGAGACGAGTTGATTCCACGGCGGTTTGCACCCAATTGATATTTTGGCGCATGAACAGCAGATGATTGCATTAGGACCGAATATCTGACCAATATCCGAGGGGTCAGCACCCAACCCCTTCCTAATGTCCGAAAGTCGCCTTCACACGATGTGGGATTCGGAGACAGTTATGTCTCCTCCCCAAAACGAGAAGAAGAATATTAAGAGATAAAAAAACACTCATCAGGTCATGCATTCGTTGGTCACCGTCGATAGTTGCGTGTCCCGAGTGAGGGTTGGTGTGGAGTAGCAACAAAAAGAGCTTGCGAAATACTATCCAGTCGCCCACGTGCGTGAGCTACCGATGTCAGATGGAGACGGACCAAAAGATCCTCCCTGCGCCCGTCACCATTTTGCCGGATAAGTCCCAGTCGGCGATTCAATATGGCCACCGACCCTCTCCCACGTGCTGAAATTCTGGCCTCTCTTGGTTGCAGTTACTCAATCTCGCCACTGTCTGCCATTTTAGCATCACTGTTCAAGACACCGAGAGACGCTTTGACGATTCAAAAGATTGTCTAGAACACGAACGATGAAGAAATTTTTTTTTCCATTCAAGAACGGTGGGTAAAGTCTTCTTAGCCTTGGTAGCAGGCACCATCGTTTTTCTCCACTGCCAAGCACGATTCTCCCATCGCCAAGTGTCTTGGCCGGCATAGCTCAGTCACCCAACAGAGTGTCGCATGCTCAATTGCCAATTGCTGGATCGGTAAGTGGTGGTACATGCTATACGGATTTAACGCCCATTTTCTTGGTGCATTGTACAGGTAATTCCCGTGCAGAAACGCATCAGAGTGTGACCATGGGGTTGTGCACGAAAGTGTAATGGTTCACAGCATTTCATCATCAGCAGTGTACAGCAGTGTACAGCACTGCTTTGGTGAATCCAGAATGTAGATGCCATGTTTGACTGTCATTACTATTATGATTGTACTACTATGTTACATGATGCATATATGCGTATCCGCTATTTTGGGTTTCCTCCGTGGTTCTGCGCCTGTCTCAGCGCCTTGGCTGCCCTTTGTTCACGCTTCTTGAATGTTCTTAGAAACATGTCGGGAATAGGATGTTTGCTGTTGGGGTGATCCGGATCAAACTCGACGCTGGCGGTCGGGCCAAGCGCACGGTTTGTCGTCTGAACCGCGTAGTGCAGCAGATCCGAGCCAATTCCCAATCCTCGGTATCGCATCTTGGTGGTCCAGGCACGGATGATGCCTCGACCAACCGTGCTGGGCTGCGCAGCACTCTTCTTCTTCTTATTTATTTCCTCTCCCTCCAGCCGAAGCACGACGACGCCGATTATGTCCTCGCCGTAGACTGCTACGATGACGGTGTCTTCCTTGCCGCCAGGGCCGGCGATGAAATCCTTCCACCGAAACGCCTCGGCCCGCGTAATATAGCTCGAGGTATAGTATCGAACAAACGACAGATACATGATGACGACACCGCAAAGCATCGTCATGAGAGTACCGAGGCCGGCATGCTGGTATTGGTGATATACACCGGCGCACATTGAGACCAACCCCGCGATGCAGAGCGGGTTGAAGATGATGGCGGCCGAGGCGGTTTGGCGCTGCTGCGCGATGCTGTCAGCGACTAGGTGCAGCGCGTCCTGCTTCTCCTGGTCTCGCGTGACCACTCGGTAGGAGAGCGGCGGCGCGCCAGTGAGCGCATTATTGGTGTTGTCGCTTTCGTTCTGGGGCTTGTCTGCCATGGTTCGAGTGTGCGTTGTGAGTGACATGTTGAGTCTTTGATAACAGAAGCTGACAAAAAAAAAAATCTAGATCCTGGCCCTGGTTGGTGAACCACTAGCGTTGCGAGCGACTGAGAGCGAATGCTGGGATCAAGCGATTTTTTGTTTTCCGACTTCCGCAATTCAAAAATAGGCAAAAAAGAAAGACAAGAACAGGCTCAAAGTAAAAATCAACCTTGAAAATAAGCTGCTCAACGAAGCTGGGGGCAAGACATGGCCATTGCTTACAGGTGGGAAGCTGAAGATGCAAGTGGCGTCGATGAGTGAATTTGGAACTGATCAGCAGTTGTACAGGCAAGATGTGGCTTTCAGGCAGCGTGGATTCACCAGCATTTCCAGCCGCATCGCAGGCAGAGACGGACGACACTGAGCAGCGCCGGGGACAGCACGTGGGACAAGGCAGGCTTGCTCATGCGTGGAGAGGCGTCGAAGCGGCGTCGAAGCGGCGTGGATAAGGCGAATGGCCATGGAGCCGATCCGACACATCGGTGTCCCGAACAGGAAACCGAGCGGGTCCACCCGCCTCACGCAGTTTCGGTCTCGAAACTAGAACGATGGAACAGGGCGAATTGCCTCGAGGCAAGGCGATGGGCGCGCCAGCGATGCTCAGCTGCTCGACTTCAGGGCATTCCAGCGGCCACTATGGCCTCAGCAGGAGATGTGCCAAGGCGCGATTCAAGTGCCGCAATAGCCAGGACCCTGGGCTGTCCTCGACTTCCCGGAGACGGGCTGCGCAGACGCATCTAAATTTCAAGCATATGCAGATGCTGTAGTGGAGAGATGCGTTCCCCGTATCTGATGGGTTGATCGAGTCAACGTGGTGGCATCCCGGCCCCTCATTGGTCGATCCTCCGCAACAACACTCGGGTCAGCGTGCTCTGGCCTTTCTCAATCAACTACCCGACAGGCATCTGTGGCCAATAGCCTCGTCCAGATAGCGTCGGAGTGCCTGATCCTATGCCCTTCCATCTCCGTCTGTGGCTGCATTCGTGTCTTCTATTATCGGTTTGGCCCGCTCCGAGAGGCAGACTACGCAGGCCCTCGGTCGTCTTGGCTGGGAAAAGCCTCCGAGGACTCGATCCACGATGGGCCAAGTCGCCTCAAGATGATTAAAATTAATTCTCCTTGGGACGGACATGAATCATTGAGCTCCTGGTCTGTATATAATTCCCATGGGCCTGTCGCTAGCAATCTCTTGGCTTTTGTCCTCCCCCTCCCTCTCTCTTGTTTCTCAACCACAGGTGTTCAAGTACCCCCCTTGTCTTTTCCTCTTCTCCTTGGAGGAGAGTTGATATAGAGCTTGTGTTGTTGTCTCTCATTACGCCATTTTTTTCTTCTCCTGTTACCAAAAAAAAATCAGCCCCCCTTTTCCGCAATGGCGTTCGGTAAGACGTCAGGAGGCAACAGTGCCTACCACAACTACAACAATGACTTCCTTCACGTCCAGGATCTCAACGAGCGTCGTCGTCTGGCCCTCGCCGAGATCGACAAGGCTCCCTTTGGCTGGTATCATGTCCGTGCCATTGTCGTTGCCGGTGTCGGTTTCTTCACAGACTCGTACGACATCTTCACTGCCTCCATGTTGACCGTTATGCTGGGTATCGTCTACTTCCCCGGAAAGGGCTCCATGCCCACCTCGTCCGACAGTGCCATCAAGCTTGCCACCTCTGCCGGAACCGTTATTGGACAGGTTGGATTTGGTATCCTTGCCGATTTGGTTGGTCGTAAGCGCATGTACGGTCTCGAACTCATTATCATCATCTTCGCTACCATCGGTCAGTCCCTGACCAGCGGCTCCCCTGCTTGCGACGTCATTGGCCTCATCATCTTCTGGCGTGTTATCATGGGTATCGGTATCGGTGGTGATTATCCCCTGTCTTCCATTATTACTTCCGAGTAAGTCACTCTATACCTTGTCCCCTGCGTCTCCCGGGGGTTGTCACTGACGCGGTTTGCTACCACAGATTTGCCTCCACCAAGTGGCGTGGTGCCATGATGAGCGCCGTCTTTGCTATGCAGGGTCTCGGCCAGCTCACTGCTGCCCTCATCATGTTGTTCGTCACCCTCGGCTTCAAGGGCTCACTGTCATCTGCTGCCACCACTGCCACCTGCACCGGTGTCTGCCAGTTGGCTGTTGACAAGATGTGGCGCACCCTGATCGGCTTTGGCGCCGTCCCCGCCTGCATTGCCCTATACTGTAAGTGCCACTGATAGCCACTGATAAAATTGTAACATCTTGTGGCTTTTTTCTAACTCGCTATCCAACTGCAGACCGTCTGACTATCCCCGAAACCCCCCGTTATACCTTCGATATCGCTCGTGATGTCGAGCAGGCCGGCGATGATGTCAAGGCTTACATGACTGGCAAGCGTGAGGGCCACCCCGACGAGATTGCCCGTGTCACCGCTGCCAAGGCTGCTCAGGAGACTCTCGCTGTTCCCAAGGCCAGCTTCCGCGACTTCGTCAGCCACTACGGCAAGCTCAAGAACTTCCTCGTCCTGTTCGGAACTGCTGGCTCATGGTTCTGCCTCGATGTCGCCTTCTATGGTCTCTCCCTTAACAACGCCACCATCCTCAAGGCCATTGGCTACGCCACCAAGAACAACAAGGATGTCTACACTTTCCTGTACAACACTGCCGTCGGCAACATCGTCATTGTCCTTGCTGGTGCCGTGCCTGGATACTGGGTTTCCGTCGCTACCATTGACACCCTTGGCCGCAAGACCATTCAGATGGGTGGTTTCGCCATTCTGACCATCCTCTTCATCGTCATGGGTTTCGCCTACAAGCACATCAGCTCCAACGGTCTCCTTGCCATCTACGTCCTGGCCCAGTTCTTCTTCAACTTTGGTAAGTAATGCCCTATATATGCAAAAGAAAAACAGCTAACATGAATGCGACACTAGGCCCCAACACCACCACCTTCGTCGTTCCCGGTGAGGTCTTCCCCACCCGTTACCGTTCCACCTCTCACGGTATCTCCGCTGCCTCTGGCAAGATCGGATCCATCATCGGCCAGGGTGCCATTGCTACCCTCCGCACCAGGGGCGCCGACGCCAAGAACTCCGCTCCCTGGATGGACCACGTCCTTGAGATCTACGCCCTCTTCATGCTTCTCGGCTGCTTCACCACCTGGTTCATCCCCGAGACTGCCCGCAAGACCCTTGAAGAGCTCAGCGGTGAGGACGACTATGCCGTCACCCACCATGACTCCAACGGCCCTGGCTTTGAGTCCGAGGTCGTCACCAAGATCTCTGCCGATGGCGAGGCTCCCAAGTCTCCCACTCCTCCTTAGAAGAAACCTGGCAAAGCGTCACGGCGTTGGAAGGGGAGGAGGTTCCATTTGGTTTCCTTTTTTATTTAGGCTCATGAACCTTGCACGTGCATATGAAGGTGTTTGATGATGATACCACTCGCTATATGCCTGGCACGTTTAGCAAATCGTTTGGACGCTACAAACCCACAGATATAAAAAAATACCCTCTTTTCCTATAGGCAATATATACTTATTTAATACTACCTAGTCATTCATTCCTTTCTCACTTAAACTCCCCATTCTGTGAACGCCCATATCTTTGTAGTTGATTTTTGCAAATAAGCAACTGTAGTCTAACTCGTCCGATGGCCCAATGGAGAGGCCCGGAAGATACCGACAGGGTGCGTCAACCCACCCCCACATGACGTGCAGGGCCACGATGCCAAGGGTTTTTTGTGTATGCACTTGAGGATTTGGGTGTGTGGATCGGATGGAGAGCTTTCTTGGTTGTTGTTTATGGAGTGCATGAGGTAGGGCTGTGTTGTCTTGGATGGTAAATAAGAGGGGATTTTTGGGTGATGTGGATCGTTGTGTGGGCGGTGAAGGGTTTACTCGGCATGATTTTGCAGTGGTGGTGATGTGATGATGGGGTTGGGGTTGGAAGATGAAGATTGTTTGTTACTGCGGTTTGCGGTATTTGCAGTGGACAAGTATGTAGGGTCGTGACAAAGGGCTTTGGATGCTATGTATCAGCGATGGCATGGTGAGGTTGATATTACCTCTTGTTTGACATTACGTATTGCAAGGAGAGTAGACGAGTGTTTGACTGGCTCGAGGCATTCATCGTGGCTTTGGAATATTACCTAGGGACATGAGGAAAGGGTATAGAGTCGCAAAGTTGTTACTGAGGGTTCATGAGTGCAATGCCCTATTTGCGTGCGGTTGTATGTTGTATTATAGGCGTTGGAGTATGATAGACATTGAAGCCGAAATCTCTTCGTTTAGACGAGGCAAAAGTCATTGAAGCTCGATGGCTATGGAAGAGAACATCGTATGCCAGAGACTAACGCAAAGAATTTAGGAGAGGACACTGATGAGAGGGCAGATGGTGACGGGATGCTTTGTTCTCAGCAGCCCGCACTGGGTGTAAGTGAGGAGAGAAGCAAGAATCAGAGGAGGATAATGTGGGACATGCGGTATTTTATAGCCAAGCTTTTCACGGCATCATCTCACATAATTGTTAATTAATCAATCGTGAAACGGGCGCAATATAGGAAACGGCATAGATCAATACACCATGCGTATTGTACGATGGGAAGGATAGAGAAAGCAAGATCAGATGGTGGTGGGCGGGCCTTTGACCTCTTTGTTGGCGGAATGGCAAAATGGCAAAATCGGGGTTAAGTGCCGAGGAGGGGGACGTGCATTGCGCATTGCATAGGGCGGGGTTTTCACCCTTGTAGTGAGGTGCATTGGCTGAAGGTACGTACAGCACGCGCTTCGGGCAACTAAGACGCCCGGCAGTTTTGGGTGCAAAAGCGCGCAGAAAAAGCGGGAAAAACTGAGAGGGAAAAAATTGGAAAACTGGAAGCCAAGAGGCTCTTCTTTTTTCTCCCATTCGACTGGAATTTCTGCTGCGTAATAGGGCAATTCGCAAAGAGATGCTCGCTCACCCCTCCAGAGCGATGCTGGATGCGGTAAGTCCATGTCCCGCCGTGATGCAATAGCGGAGGAAAAAGGGTACCGCCTGGCAAGGGCGAAATTCCCTCATACAATTGCATATCCACTGCTGGCCGTGGCCAATCGCAGCTTAGCGGGGCCTGGCAGAATCACCAGCGCACTGTGTGCTGCAGAGGGCTGGCGAAGTATCTTGTACCCTGCACATGTATCCAGTACAGCGCAGCACGGCTTCAATATTGGGGACCTTTTTCCCTTCCTCCCTTGATACGTGTATCATGTATTACTATATGTTGGTCAGTACAGACTAGCGACGGGTCCCCTCCCTTCTCTCGGGCCATCCCAGATCAGGTTGATAGTTTTCAGTTTTCTGGTTCCACGCCCTCAGCTCCTTTTCTGACTTATACCGTTTGCTAGCTGGTTCAGGTAAGCTGGGCGGCAAACAAGACAGAATCCAGAGCATAAACTGGATGGAATAACTCTGTCTGCTGGTATGCGGGAAATATTTTTGGATTTTTTTTTCCCTTTCCCTTGGTTTCTACACGCCCCCCCCTTTCCCCCCCATTTCCCACATGGGGGGGCGTCTGGCCATGGCATTGTAACATACAGATAACTGTACGTCCACATTTGGACCGCCGGCCAATGGACTTGCGGTGGCATTAAATGGCCCGTACGGCGGCCGTATGCATAGTGGCAATGTTACGTGCGTTTTGTTATAACTGTAAGCTGGCAGAAATATCACAGCCCGGCCCCAGCCCAGGTGCAGGCTCGCGGTGGCGACGAGGGCCAAAGGGTGTAGGACCCGAATCCCCTCGTGCTGTTGACTGCAAGCGTCTTTGGGGTCTTTTTTTTTTCAATTTTTTTTTCTCATCGTATTTGGGCCATTGCCCTAGACCGCTCCGGCTGGGTTGCATAAAGCCTGCCTCTTGTCCTCGATGTCTCGCTGTTTTTTTCTTCACCTTCACCTGGGTTGACCCTTCACCTCCTTTTCTTTGGCCAGACTCTTCGTGTTGTGTCAGGACGTGTTGTGGAAAGGCGTGTCGTTGGCTTATACGCAGTCATCTGTTCTCCTTGCCCCCCTCAAATCAATTTCAATTTCTATCAAGGAAAACGAAAAAAAGACTTTGAAAATCAAGTCATTTGATACCCTTCTTCTTGTTACCCCTTTCTTCTCTTCATCATGTCTGAAAACATCGCCCCCGAACCGGACGAAAAGGAGCCCAATGTCGACCTCCGTATCACCTTTAACGATGCTTCACATCCTTCAGGCCGAGCTGGTCGAAGCAACGCCTTCGATCGCGACCAGACGCGCCCATTGTCTCGAAAGAGGTCTATGAGTCGTGGCTCTACCACCAGCCGTCGCGACTTGCCCTCCTCGCCCTACTCTGGGGTTCAGATTGAATACCGCACCTTGTCCATTCACGTCTCCGAGTCTCGCAATGTCGATTCTGATAACTTGGGTGATATTAAAGCCCCTAGAAAGGATGGAAAGGAGGAGTACTTCTCCAACTTGACCTTTCATGAGCTCGAAGTTGACCAGCTCTGCCAACAGCTCAACGTCTCTTACGACGCTGGCCTGTCGGAGAGTTCTGCAGCACTGAGACTCCAGCGAGATGGCAGAAACACACTCCCTCATCCCAAGACAAACTACCTGAAGAAGATTCTCACGTATGTCTTTGGCGGCTTCTGCTCCGTTCTGTGGGTTGGCGTCGTCATCTTCTTCATCTGCTGGCGTCCCCTGAGCAACCCCCCCTCGCCAACAAATCTGGCCCTTGCTATTCTTGTCCTCATTGTCATTGTCCTCCAGGCGGGCTTCTCCGCCTTTCAGGACTGGTCCACCTCGCGTACTATGAAATCCATCACCGATCTCCTCCCTTCGGATGCTCTGGTGCTGCGTGATGGCCAGCTGATGAAGCTGAGTGCTACTGAGCTTGTGAGCGGAGACATTGTCCATCTGAACATTGGCAACAAGGTGCCGGCGGATATGCGCATCATCGGCCATTCCGGCGACCTTCGCTTCGATCGCGCCGTTTTGACCGGTGAGTCGGATGAAATCGAGGGTTCAGTCGACCAGACTGATGAAAACTTCCTCGAGAGCCGCAACATTGCTCTGATGGGAACCCTTGTCGTCAACGGCGGCGGTGTTGGAGTCGTTGTGCTGACAGGTCCCCGCTCTGTGATGGGTCGTATCGCAAATGCCACTGCCACAGCAGAGGAGAGGCCGACTTTGATTCAAAGAGAAATTACGCGCTTCGTTTACATCATCGTTGCACTGACTATTGTTCTCGCTCTCATCATCCTACTCACCTGGGTTGGATGGCTGCGCAGGGACCATTTCGCGTACATGAACGTCGTGGCCATGCTCAACAACGTCATGGGCTGCGTTGTCGCCTTCATTCCCGAGGGTATGCCTGTTGCTGTTGCGTTGACTCTCATGATGGTGGCAAGGCGCATGAAGGCTTCCAACGTCTTGCCTAAGGGTCTTTCCACCGTCGAGACATTGGGTTGTGTCAATGTCATTTGCTCTGATAAGACGGGTACCTTGACGCAGAATCAAATGCATGTCCACTCCGTTGCCTTTGTTGACGAGCCAATTGGTATCCAAGAGGTCTACAACAATCTCTCTAGCGATAACGTCGATGCAGGTGTCAAGAAGCTTCACCAAGCCGCTTGTCTTTGCAACGATGCCACGTTTGACCCGTCCACCCTTCATCTGCCTGTTGCATCCCGAAACATCCAAGGAAATGCTACAGATGGCGCTGTTCTTAGATTCTCTGCCGGGGCTCCCGTAAAGAACGAGAAAGCAGAGCAACCCACCAAGGTGTTCCAGATCCCCTTCAACTCCAAGAACAAGTGGATGCTCACCATGTACAAAATGCCCTCGGAAAGCCAAGCTCTCAACGAATTCCAAGTCTTCGTCAAGGGAGCTCCTGACGTCCTCCTGCCCACCTGCACAGCCTACTGGTCTCGCAAATCAAAATGCGTCATGCCTCTCGACGCAACTGCAAAGGCTGCCTTTAAGGAATACCAGGATAAGCTGTCCAAGAATGCCGAGCGTGTTATTGTCCTCTGCATGAAAAACATGACGATTCAGGATGCCATGGGCACCAACGCCTTCAGCGATGAAGTCACCAGCCGCGCCACCGATGACCTTACAGTTGTCGGCATTCTGGGCATCACGGATCCTCCTCGTCCCGAGACCCTGGATACCGTCAAAGAGTGCCGTCGCGCGGGAACGAGATTCTTCATGGTTACTGGTGACTACGGATTGACTGCCTCTGCCATTGCTCGCAACGTCGGTATCTTCACCGGCGAAAGGGACCCTGATACTATCGCTACCATTAAGGCCAACAACGACGCCGATACCGTCAAGAAGCTGAACAGCGCTCGTGTGGCTGGAGAATGCCATAGCCTTCTTCTCGAGGGACAGAGTCTTGGTAGCCTTGACGATGATGATTGGAGCGTCGTCTGTGAATACCAGGAGATTGTCTTTGCTCGCACAACGCCGGAGCAGAAACTTCGCATTGTTGAAGAGTTCCGCAAGAGAGACAATGTTGTGGCTGTTACTGGTGACGGAGTCAATGATGCTCCTGCTCTCCGTGCTGCAGATGTTGGCGTTGCCATTGTTTCGGGCAGTGATGTTGCCATTGAGGCAGCTGATCTTGTCTTGCTGGATCGCTTCGACTCTATCATTGACGCTATCCGTCTCGGCCGTCTCGTCTTCCAGAATCTGCAAAAGGTCATTGCGTATCTTCTCCCGGCTGGTAGTTGGTCTGAGATCTGGCCCGTCATTCTTAACGTCTTCTTCGGTGTTCCTCTGCCGCTGAGCTCGTTCCTCATGATCATGATTTGCGTCTTTACCGATCTGTTCCTGTCGCTCTCTCTCATCATGGAGAAGGAAGAGTTTGATCTTCTTTCGCTGCCCCCACGAAACCACAAGAAGGACCATCTCATCAACTTCAAGATCTACGGCCAGGCATACCTCTTCACCGGTACGGCTGAAACTATTTGTGCCCACTCCATGTTCTTTTTGTACATGTGGAAGAAGGCCGGCATTCCTGTCAGCCAGCTCTTCTTCCTTTTCGAAGGCTACAGCGAGGGCTTCCACGGCTACACCCAGGACCAGCTCAATCATTTCAACTACACCGGCCAGTGCGTTTACTTCGTCACACTGGTCATTCTTCAATGGGGCAATATCCTGTCTGTGCGAAACCGCCGCCTCAGCATCCTCCAGGCTGATCCCTTCACCAAGAAGCGCCGCAACCCTTGGCTGCTGCTCGGCATGCTCATCAGTCTCGCCATTGCCATCTTCGTCACCGAGGTCCCAGGTCTCCAGACATTGTTCCTCACGGCGTCGGTTCCCATTGAGTTTTGGCTGATTCCTATTCCCCTGGCTTTGGGTATTTTGGTCCTGGATGAGCTCCGTAAGCTGCTTGTTCGATTGTTTCCCAATGGGCCGGTTGCAAAGGTTGCATGGTAATCGGAGTTTTTTTTTAATTGCATACCCCCTCTTTTTTCCTCTTCATTCATTTGTTTGGATACCATGTTTACTCACGTTTGCAATGAGCTTTGGGTATGAGATCGCGAAGGGGTTACGTATGGGAGGAATTTCTAAAAGTAGTATATAGGGATTATGACAGAATATACGATTAACTTTATGCGATGCCCTATTCCTGTACAAGTAACTTTGAATCATATACTTACTGGATACCATCGATATCTTTCTTTGGTATCTGCTACTATTGATATCTTTCTCTAGTATCTACTTCTATCGATATCTTCTCTAGTTTCTGCTACTATGTGGATAACTTCCGCTTCTTTCGGGGCCTGGCATTGTCATCATTGGCTACAAAACGTAGCAATAGCTTTGCATACGCCGCCGCCGTTGCTGCTGCATATTCCTGCCAGTCGTCATTCTTTTGGGCATCACAGTAATCGCAGATGCCGCGGATCACGAGGCAGTCAACCGTGTTAAGCACTCCAGCAGCCTCCATCTCAATACATAACACGCCTTCCTCGGCCAGCCGGTCACGGATTGCCGGATCCTTGACAACACGGTTACCGGAAGCTATAAGCCCGTAGTGAATCACAGGGGAAGTTTTCTCCCGCGTCACACGCTGCCGAACACGCTGCTGTAGGTGGGAGCACCTCCTTTCATGTTCCCCGGATCCATGTACTAATACCTGCCGCTCTTGGCACGCAGAGCAAGCTACGGTTTGGAACAGTGTGTCTGGCTTCTCCGGGCGTCTGTACTTGGGAAATTCCCTAAGGCGAGCGTGGATTGCCTCGAGGTTTGCGGCCAGAGGGTCTGACGGTAAAGTCGGGTCTGAGCGCATGGAGCTCACAGCAGTACTTAAGACACGTGGCGGAGGGCACAAAGAGCCCGTCCGCTCAAAAGGTTTGTCTCTTCCCTCATCTTTGCCGAGATCATACTGGATCACGCCGGAACAGCTTCTGGTAGGCTTGCTGACGACCACGTCCCCAAGACGAATGTCATTCTCTTCCGAGGGCACTCCACCGGCGATGCCGACCAAGAGGCAGTAACGTAGGGACTGAAAGCTTCGCCTCATGTTGGCTGCAACCGCTGTGGCTGAGTTAGTCCCGTACTCGCCGTTCGGGAGACACGCCGCGACGATCCAGTGGTTCTCCATCACGCCAACCGAATACTGGTTGCTATCGAAAGGCAGCGCTGGGGGGTTCTCATGATCTTCATCAAATAGTGCGCGTACCGCCATGAGTTCTTTTGGTAACGCGCATATAATCCCTACCTTGTATTGCCCCCTGCGATATTTATTCTTCTTTGAAAAGGCTGACGAGTTTTGCCTCGCCGTCTCATTGTGAGACTCGTCAGGGATCCGCATTAATTGGCGTTGGCTGCTCGACCCTGAGCGAGATGAGAGTTGACTCTCAGATCCCGACCATGCCAGGCTCGGGCCAATGCCGCTATCCTTCGGCGAATATGTGCCCATCTCGACCACATTGGACAAGGACGTCTCCTCGTCCAGTTTGCGTTCTTGGGGATATCCGGTATCCCCCCAGACCCACGAAAAGTTCGAATTGTGTCCAAAAATAACAGCTCCACTGCCTCTTTGAATGGGATTCTTCCTGGGAAGTAATCTCGCGGAAAGCGGTAACGGGAAAAAAGTCTGCACTGGCTCACAATGATCGCCCCCAAGAGCCCCTCTACATTGGCAGGACGCGAGGACGGTGGTTGGAGTGTGCCATATCAAGTTGTCGCCAAGCAAAAGATGATCACCGCCACAACTGTTATTCTCTCTCATCACCTCAGCCAGGTCAGAGAGGCAACTTGCGATGTAGTACCGCTGCTTGGGAAGCTCGGCCCAGTATTCACAGAGATTCGCACCAGCGGGTTGGATAATGTCTCCAAATCCACGTCCAACTAGTGTAACAGCATGAATGGCTCTCTTAAAATCCACCCATCCTTTACCCTCGGCTTTTAGAGTAGCCACACATGGGTACAACGGGTCTTGTTTTTTTGCCAAGTCCTCAAAATCCCAACCCTCAAGATACCTCCTCGGGTTTTCACTCAGATTGCTGCCGCAATCTCCAGCAATGTCGATTTGATGGTCAATAAACTTCTCTAAGATGTTATAGAAACGTTCAATAAGACTCTCGAGCACGAGATATCCGTCTCCCTCGCGATATAGCTTAAGATTTCGGTTACTGGGATTGATCAACACGTCAACGGCAGAGTCAGCCGTAAATGGTATGGGCGATTCTTCCAGATCTTCGCTCTTGCAAAGGAGCGCCGATCGGAATTTGCCTTTACTGCTATAATTTAAAGATGCCCTCAAGACATGTAACAAAGCGCTCGTACCGTTAACAAGCCAGCCTCGTTTATCGTCTTCGTCCCACAAGAGGACAAACTTGGTAGATAACCATTCAAGCCTTGGGATATACCCACTGCGAGATACTTGAGTAGGTGTATCTTTGCTGCCAATGCTGAAGGCTGGGCCGCCTATGATCATACGCCCCGTCGAGACTCTCGCCCCAGCGAGGGCACATCCTGCATGAGGTTTGGGGAGCCTCGAGTATGTGTTAGGATGGCTTGCTTGGGCTGAACCTGTCAATTCTTTGATGTTAGTGATCTCTCGCCTAAAAGCAAACCGTAATAGTTCCTACCGGCATAAAATCTGGCCTCTGAGCACCACCCTAGCACATGGCGAAAGTTCTCTAAATCCAGACTCTCAAAATGGTGATTTTGGCCCACATGATCATCTAAGTAGGATATTCGGCATCCGTCCTTTTTGTATATCAAATGCCAGAAAATAACATCCTTGTTTCGCTTGGTCGGAATCAGCATCGTTGAAAAGCCCTTAATGTAGACCTTTTCTTTAAATCGGTCGACTCTCTCTGTCCGAGCTAGTCCTGCCATGATATTGAGTGAGACCTCTAGACCTGTCTCTGTCTCGATTCTTTGCGGAATGAGATAACCCCTCACGACCACCGGATTCCTGAAGATGTCGTGCCAGCATTGGCCATTGGCATTGAGCGGAGCTTTCGGGATATCTTCTATTGTGAATCCGATCTCATACGTGATATTGACTGACGATGACTGCGATTTGGTACTGTTATGAAAGGTGTTAGTAATAATTGGCGTGCAGTAGACAAGCCCACTCTGTCGTGGCGAAGTCCTCAAAGTAGCCCCCAACCAGGCAAGCTGCTCTACGGTTTCTGCAAGAGAAATCGCGACTCCATTAGCTTCTACCACGAATTTAGACCTGCTGGCCCATGCGGTAAGTGTTGTTCCATCCGACATTTTGCCTGGAGCCGCGTTAGATATCTACTGCAGTTGTCATTTAGTTAATTTTCTTTGGGACCGGCTGCTTACAAGATTGCGAATGGCCCTCACCGCCTCGTAGGACCTCTTTAACCAGACTAATCATCACCTCTCCTGTCAAAGCCCATGTCTGGTGTATGTACTGAGCACAAGTTGCAGCTTGCGCATCGTGGCATGAGCCAGTTAGGGTAATGACGCTCTCGAACACCTGGTCCGGCCTCTTTGAATACCCCTGCGTCTCAAAAAATCCAAAGATGTCCCAATTAAGTTCGAATCTCGCACTGCAACTCTGCGAAGACCTTTTTCTGCTTATCCCATGAGCTGATGGGAGTGATGACAAAACCTTGCTTCGAATAGCTTGAATAATATTCGGCTCTGCTGCAACGAGACAGTATTCCCTTCGCAGTCGGGCGAGCAGCCATTCATAGGCATCGGTGCTGGCGACAAAATTTCGGTGGGGTAGAAGCAAACTCTCAGGAACTTCTTCACCCCTTTCACTTTCAAGGTTGATTCCATCCAAGCCAAGTGCTTCTGGCTGCTGCAGGACCTCTCTGGGGGTTTCTCTCTTGAACCAAAGGCTCATGAGATCTTCTAAGGGCATACCGTCGGGATTTTCTGTGCTTCTCTCGGAGTCTTCATCATCTTGCCTAGAACTTATATCTGTAAATGCGGTGGCGATCTCGCTAAATGTAGAAAAATACAACTGTTAGGATAACCAGTACAGGAGACAAGAATAGTAATGATCCATCAGAACAGCAGGAATTCTCCTCGGAGGTCCGTGATGCCCTTGAGGGAATCAGTGAGCTCTGGCACATATAATGAATCAACTTAACTCACCGTCTATGTCTATGCACGAAAGCCATTATATCTCGACACATTTGTGTTGAGTTACCATGCCCAATCTTCAGCGCAAAAGCCTCGAGCAGTTCCGGTAAAATCGCTGAAACTCTTCTCCGCGTGGTTTCGTCCGCATTCAACGATTTAATCTTGCTGAACAAGTCGTTTGCTAGCTCCCATTCGTAATTCTTTTGCTCTAAAAATATCGTGTCGGTAGCTTCGGTAACGGCTGGCTCATCTGGTTCCTGTGCAGACTGCGCAGCACCCTCGTCACTGGGGATCATAGATCTACCAGGCTCGCTCTCTATCGCTGCCGAAGCCACAACTTTTGGGTCCTCATCTTGCGAGTCTGCATTTTTCGGGTCCGCATCTTCCGAGTTAGTGAGCGCCGCAGCAACTAATACCGGCTGTGTCTCCTGTGGCATGGGTACCATCATTTGATGGGGAGTTTGGGTTGAAAGAGTCCTAAGAGGGAAACTAGTCTCGAATATGTCCTTGGAGAGCTTTGTATGCGATTGCTGCTGAGAGGGAATGGATGCTGAAGTGGAAACCTCAGCCAAATCGTATGCCATAGAAACTATCCACTGTGCTTCTCTCTCATCTCCAGAGAAGAACTCCAGTAAATCTTGCAGTTGTCCTGGATTATTTTCCTCCAAGAAACCCTGAGCGCGGCCAGTATTGTCTGGGTCCCAATTGAAGCACCTTTGGCGACCATCGATATGCTTACCGGCAATAAGTGCGCGCCAAGCATTATCAATTAGAGGTTGATGAAGCAGGCCATCAATAACTCTTGTGTGTTGCCAATCGCCCTTGGTCAAACCAGACTCGAAGTGGCGAGCAAGATGTTCTATATGTCGCTCTCGAGCAGGGTAAAGAGCAGCGCAGAATCCACAAGCCCAGTATTTACGCTTTCGTAGAAACTTGACAACTTTTTCAGCATGAGGGCAAGTCTTGCAGCCATGGCACTGTTTGTGATGTTGGTTAAATGAATTAGAGCCCCAAAAGCTGCGGTTACAGCCAGGTTCAGGGCAAGGGTATTTACGCCAACGCTCGTGAAACTCATCTTCGTGGCGCTTCCACTCATACTTGCGCTTAAAGCTTGAGTCACAAGATGTGCACCAGTAGAGGTTCTGCTTAGTAGCAGCATGGGACGGAGCTAATCTGTTAGAAGTAGCAGACGCCCACGAAAGTGTAGATCTGGATGATGCAGAAGACCAGACCGAGGACCAAGTCGAGTTTGTGGAAGAAGTAGACGACATCTCGGATATGGAGTACGATGATGCGGCTGACACCCAGTTTGGGTTCATGATTGAGGCGGCAGGCGGGGAAGCAGGTGTCGAGCTAGAACCAAGAACCAGAGAGCTGGTGGCAGTTGAGGATGTCGAAATTAATGGATAAAACGAGCTGTGGGCCATAGAAGATGCTGATGGAGCGAGGGACTGGCTCGGAAACGAAGGTAGGAGAGAAGAGGTACCGTCCTCGATCCATTGGTGAAGCAGATCCTTGGACAAGCCTGAGGCGATCAGGATCCGGAGATTCTTGCAGGCTTCGGCCAGACCTTTGTCCAGAACATCCTGGGATGTCCTAGAAGAGGGCACATCCTTTATCCTATGACTGTAGAAAGTAGAGTTAGCCGCAACTACACAGCTGTTTCTGTGACCAGTTGATTGAATCATGCTCACGGTGCCTCTTGGGCCTCTGGGCTATCGGCAAGAAAGCGGAGAAGCTTGGGTATGTTCAAAGTTCGGATGTAAGGTGTAATGATGCCAAGTAGTTCGCCGTGGTCTTTAGTCTGCTCAAGGATTTCCCCTACTTGGAGGGGATAGGAGCTAATGAAGGTGCGAATGGGCTCTGTATCCTGACAAGCTTTACACTTTGCGGAAAGGACATGTAGGATAGAGTGTCCTTCCTCCACTCCTCGGCGATATAGGTAAGGATAATCTGACATTACCCATTGGAGAAGTGGCCATAGTTCATCAAATCGCACTGGTGTGTTAAGTAGATAGTGTATGAAAGAGACATTTTCTTTCCCTTCCTTATCCACATGGAGCAATTCTGTTTGTATGCATCTATCCTGGCGGAGATGCTCACCAATCTCCTTAACATTAGTTCCCTTTCCCCTTAAATTCTTGAATGATGATAGAACTGAAGCATAGAATTTGTCGATATCCGCGGGGGATGGGGTGGTGTGGGCATCATTCTGCAATAACAATAATCCAGTATGCTGATGCTTAAGTATATGCGATTGGGGTTCAGTTGGCTGCGCACTCATCTCGATGATGCACTATGACATGGCTTGTAATGTTGTAAAATTCTCAGAGGAGTCGACTGTTTGTATTCTGACTGTCCAACACAGCTTTGATGAGGCTGAATGGTGACGTGGCACGCGGATCAAGCAAAACGGTGATAGTATCGAATATCATTGGATACTAAGATTATATGCAGCAAGACCACGTGATGTAGCAGATTGCTTGCTAGAAAAGGCTCATATAATCTCATCACACCTATCTATTTATAAGGTCGGTGCCTTGCATTCAGCTGCGGGGTTAGTTGAAAGGGAGGTATTGACATTAACCTTCAGAGTCATAGCCTCAATAATATTAGCATTACATTACTATTGGGCTAAATGAGGAAAACGCTACTCAAGACAATAGCATGTAGCTTCTCTCCATTTGACGAGAGCAGTAATTGGACTGAGGACATAATTCCCACCATCTTTCTCAGCGGCTTTTTATGGCGTGCCGTAATACCATTTGGGCCATTGCTGAAGATGTGAGGCCGCAGGTCGTTTTAACTTTGCCGTCGCTATATTATTTCTAACATAGAAACGCTACAATTATGTGTATTGAATTAGATTCGATCGCACATTACGATATAGAATGTCTCACTGTTACCTCGCCGCTAGAGTGCGACTAAGATCCATCACGTAAATGGAGCTACTCCGACAATTCCAAGATATGCTTTCTTCGAACTTCAGACGGGTCTTACGACCGGGAAGTTGCGGTTAACAGAACCCGTCACAACGATCAAATCTCTTTTAATGAAAAATGTAAAAGGAAATAAGAATATATGTGCCTTGGTCTGAATCTGCATGTTGAATGATTTGCTCATACTGAGCAACCTTATACCCTCCCACTCTCAACCCAAGTAACCATATCAGTTCATACCTAGAGTTAGAGACAAAAACACTGAGCATGGGGAATATCGATGAATCTGGTTGGCCATGATTACATATTCCAGCTGTTCGCAACTTAACTAGGTTTCAATCAACGCGGTCGCGACTATCACCTCGATTATTCCAGCTGAATGTGACCAATCAGCGCAGCAGCTTTGCTTGCCCCTAAGAACGCATTTGGTGGATACACGCTTGTAAACAGGTATGTAGTACGGAGTACCTTGAGTTTGAATAGATCTCAAGCGGTAGTAGAGTGGAGTGGACAACTTCTGAATAAGCTTATATCGTGACCGGCACTACCGTAAATACTATTTTAATTCGCACCGTGGTTCAGCTATTTCTCTTGCATCATGTGCTCCATATCAAAATTCACGGATAAATACAAATGCCTTTAAGGGTGGAGTAGCTCTTTTGGCCGAGTCTTGGTAATGATTTTCGTATTAGCAGCAGTTCGTATTACAGAGGAGTTTTGACGCTTAGTGCTGTCCTTTCTTACCAACAGGAAGACTAAGCTGCGGAAGCGCCGCTTTCATGCGGAGATTCAAACAATCAGGCTGATTACAGACTTCTCCACACGGCTAAGTTGGAGAGCTTCTCCTCATGACGGCCGATTTCGCCAGCGTGTGGAGGAAAGAAGAAAGACAAGACAGTTTCAGTGTGATTTAAAACTAGAAAAGGAATCTGAGAAAAAGCGATCTGGATAATGGAAAGATACGGAGTAGAATAACCGACAGTTGCCTGCATACCTCTTCGCCATGCCATTGGTTCGCAATCCAATCTTGCCAGGGTTCAACGCTGACCCTTCTCTTGCGAGGGTTGGCTCAGACTATTACATCGCTACATCGACGTTTGAGTGGTATCCAGGGGTTCAGATACATCATTCCAAGGATCTAGCAAACTGGGAGCTTATTGTCCGTCCGCTGAGCCGCCGGAACCAAATCGACTTGCGTGGCGAGCCAGACAGCTGCGGAGTGTGGGCGCCATGCTTGACGCATGATGGTGAAAAATTCTGGCTTGTGTATACAGATGTAAAGCGCAAGGATGGATCGTTCAAAGACACGCATAATTACATCGTGACAGCGCCTGCGATTGAAGGCCCCTGGTCTGACCCCATCTATGCCAACTCATCGGGGTTTGACCCTTCTCTATATCACGACGATGACGGCCGCAAGTGGTTTATCAACATGACCCAGGATCATCGAGGAAGGCCAAGCACATTTTCGGGAATCGCACTGCAGGAGTTCGACCAAGTCCAGCGCAAACTAGTCGGCCCCCGGAAGATTATCTTCTACGGCACGGAACTTGGCCTCGTAGAAGGCCCTCATTTGTATAAGAGAAACGGATGGTATTACCTCTTGACAGCTGAAGGTGGCACGGGATACACTCACGCTGCGACGCTTGCACGGTCGAAAAGCATCTGGGGTCCATATGAGCTTCATCCGCAAAAACATATCGTATCCTCCAGGGACCACCCGTTCGCAGCACTTCAGAGAGCTGGACACGCTGATTTCGTAGAAACTCCAGAGGGAAAGACATACCTGGTGCATCTTGCCGGCCGACCCATTGGACAGAATCGAAGATGCGTGTTGGGGCGAGAGACGGCTCTGCAAGAAGCATACTGGGGTGAGGACGACTGGCTGTACGTCAAGAATGGGCCGGTTCCGTCGTTGGAGGTTGAAGTGCCGGGAACGAGAGACGAGGACGCTTACTGGAAGGAGATACGGTATGAATTCCAAGATGGGCTTCATAAAGACTTCCAATGGCTGCGGACGCCAGAGCCGGAGAGGCTGTTCGTGTTCGAGGAGGGCAAACTTGTGCTTACAGGAAGGGAATCCATCGGTTCTTGGTTCGAGCAGTCTCTAGTGGCTCGGAGGCAGACGCACTTCTCTTTCGACGCCGAAACAGTCGTTGACTTCTCGCCCGAAGACGAGCGCCAGTTTGCTGGCTTGACTCTGTACTATTGCCGGTACAATTTCTTTTACCTCGCCGTGTCAGCACATTCAGACGGCCAGCGTGAAATCCAGATCATGAGGTCCGAGGCATCTTGGCCCAATGGCAAGCTGACAGATATTGGACAAAACGCCTATTTCGTAAGTCTTCCCGCAGAGGGAAAAGTCAAGCTTGTGGCTACGATTCGCGGGAGCCAGCTGCAGTTCTATTACGCCCTTGTTGATAGTAACGGCCGACAACAAGGAGCGCTGCAGAAGATTGGGCCAGTGTTGGACGCTTCGATTGTCTCAGATGAGTGTGGTGGACACCAGGCTCATGGGAGCTTCACTGGGTCCTTTATCGGCGTTGCTTGCTCGGATTTGAACGGGACGGAGAAGAAGGCCACGTTTGACTATTTTGTATATCGTCCTGCGCATGATGATACCGACCGATATGTGGTCTAGACAGTAGGATTCGAAAAAGATCCGGAGAGCTGGGTATTACTAGTCCATAGTCGTGACATGTACGCCGTACTAATATACGCTAGAGTCATTCTTCGGCGGCCTGTCTCTCCATTGTTCTTGTGCTGATCCGCATGCTCATGTCGTAGCATAACCCGAATTTCACGTGGTATCCAGGGTCAGAATAAGGAGTAGACTAGGTACGGATCGCGCTAGGTAATGTTGAAATTGTAACCTACGAAGTAGCACTAAGAAATCTTTATTTTTCTCCGCATCTCATATTCCAGGTTTGGTACCTTTCCATTGGCTGGCAAACTCGGTCAACTCGGTCAACTCGGTCAATTCGGTTGGTTCGGCTATTATGTTATTGGAGAAACCTGGATTTAGTCTAGTAATCCTACATCATGGTAAGAATCTAGGCTTCAAGGTTCCTTATGCTCCTCGTACTTTTTGAGATACTTCCGTTTGCATCTTACGTTTCACTACCCCAAGACGGCCAAGCAAATAGTCCCTAGCCTAGGTATCACAGCACTATTAGTATCTAATGACACGAACTATGTATATGATTCAATCAGTGACCGAAAACGCTGGAAACCGTCTACAGTACCACCTGTATGATGGCAGCGGTGAGAATGTTAGCAATATCAGGGCTGGAAGGATCAACATGAACACAGCACCATGCATAGGTAGGCGCCACAAGCTTGGACCATTTAACGGGCGCTTTTGCTTTCTAAATTAGAACCAGTGTTCCGTACTACCTTGTACATGTCTCAGTTTTGTTGGTCCTTGCCACACTGTCTCAGTGCAAACCGGTATTCGGGGCATGATCAGTTCCAGCTGTATACCGCCATTACTAATTGCTCCATCTATTCTTTTTTTATCGTTGAATAAGAGAAGACAAATAACCTAAACTCTATGCTTTAAGCATACTGGTGAAGTCAACGAACTAGACCTTAAATCACAGACATCCCGGACTTGCTTCGTGACCCCCAACTGACCTACGGCATTGGACGGAGCAGCTTCTGGATGAGCTGCCTAATGGGGAATGCTCGCTGGATCCAGTGAGACTTCAAATTGTACTACGACTCCAAATTCGTATCCACAATAGGTGAGATGGGTGACAGCAGTAGCGGGTCTCATGTCTTGGAGATGCCGAAGGCCAGCAGCCGTGTCTCTCGTGTCAGGCTGAACAGTTGGATGTCTCTCCCTTCCGAGCCAAATTCTAGTCTGTTACCCCTTGGAAATAAACAATGTCACTACTGAGTACTATTCCCGTCTCTACACATGGCTTCTATCTTTCACCCTCTAGCCTGCCCGACTTCATCCGCAAACCATGCCATGTAACTTCCCCGCGCTCTGAGCATCATCTCCCCCGCAAAAGCGATCTTGGCTTCCCCACAAACGTCATATCGGCATTCTCAATCCATGTGTTCAACTCCTTTCCTCGTTGTATGTTGGGGTCAGAGAGTATGGTCGGAGAGAAGCTGCAAGGGAGTAAACTGGGAGTCTAAGCGACCTATTGGTGGGCTTATAGATTACTGGATAGAGGATGATCCAGAGTTCTGCAGAGAATGTCTGACTGGCTTCGTATGAGTATATATAGTGAGGTAGCATCGCGTCTGGAAGTCAAGTTCTAAATGTGAGCTTCACCCCAATACCTGGCTATTAAAAATGTTGGCACAAAGTCTTGCCGCGTCCACTCTCCTGCTATCAATAGCGGGAGCCGTCCAAGAGACTGTGGATGTTGGATATTCTGTGTATAAGGGAGAGGCGCTTCCAAATGGTGTGAGCCAATGGCTGGGAATTCGATACGCCGCACCGCCATTGGGCGAGTTGCGGTTTGCGCCTCCACAAGATCCTCTCCCTACAGAAGGTATTCAAGATGCGACCAAGGTCAGTTTATGTGCCATAATTACTCGGCGTTGATGAATCTAGCGTATAACAATCAACATAGCATGGGAAATACTGTCTTGCTACTGGTGGTTCCCCCACGGCCAAGTCTACGTCAGAAGACTGTTTGTTCTTAGATGTGCAGGCCCCAACTCGAGCCACAGTGCGCTCCAAGCTCCCTGTTTTCCTTTACATTCAAGGCGGTGGCTTCAATCTGAACTCAAACCCCAACACCAATGCTTCCGGCCTGATCGTCAACAGCGGCCACGGTATCGTGGTTGTGAGTCTCAACTACCGTGTCGGCCCATATGGTTTCATGACAGACAGTGATAAAATTCTCCCAAACAATGGCCTTCGTGACCAGCGCAAGGTCTTGGAATGGGTGCAGAAGTACATCTCCCGATTCGGTGGTGACCCGAATCATGTCACTCTTGGGGGAAGCAGTGCTGGCGCAGCCAGTGTCACATACCATCTGACTGCCAATAATGGGACCAACCGGGGACTTTTCCATGCTGCGATTGCCGAGTCTCCGTCTTTTGCAACGACTTTAACTGTGGCTCAGTCTCAATACATGTACACTCAGTTTGCAACTCGTGTAGGTTGTGTCGGCAAAGACAACCTGGCTTGCATGCGCAACAAGACGGCAGTAGAGCTGCAGACAAACAACTTCAATATTCCACTTCCAGGAGCGGCAAATCCGCCCAACTATATGTGGCTCCCTGTTTTGGATCAAGAATTCGTACAGGATTTCACATACCGAGCATTTCAACAAGGGAAATTCATCAAGGTGCCCACCATCTATGGCGACGATACGAATGGAGGGACCAAGTTTGCCCCCAAAGATACCGCCACCCTCCAGCAGAGCAACAGCTATGTATTGGATCAATATCCTGTCCTCACTCTGGAGATGCTTGGACAAATTAATTCGATGTATCCCAACCCGAATACGAGCTGCCCTGCCATTGGCTGCTACTGGAGACATGCTAGCAATGTGTATCAGGAAGCTCGCTACATGTGTCCTGGCATGTACATCAGCTCTGTCATGAACAAGCATGGAAAGAACGCCTGGGTCTATCGATGGAATGTTGAGGATCCTGATCAAGTGGCATCCGGGCTGGGTGTTCCTCATACAGTCGAGCTGAATGCTCTCTGGGGTGCCGACTATGTCGATAGCGCGCCGGCGAGTTACCAGGACGGCCAGATCAATGCTGCTGCTTCACCCACAATACAGCACTACTGGCTCAATTTTATCAAATACTACAACCCCAATGGCATGAACATCTATTCTGCCAGCAAGTACCCCCCATGGAAGGCGTGGTCAGACAGGGCTCAAAGTCGTCTCACTTTCCAGACTGGAGGCAAGGCGGAGATGATCCCTGTTGACTCTGGATTGAAGCAACGGTGTGATTTTTGGTCTACAAATGGTGTCGCATTGACAATGTGAGAAATTGGTGGAGATATTTGTAAAAGAGTTCCATCTTTGGGAGAAAGCGTGCGTCAATTACTGGTGTTGGTCATTTCGACATCTATGATTAGTATATATATCTGTAAAATAAACAAGACCGATGGTAATTACATGTATCTAGATACTTTGTGGACAAGCCTCATATATACTGATCTATTAGTCCTACCTTTAAATCACATTGGTTCATGTTGACTCTTATTCGTATTTAGGCGAGATTAAAGCCGACTTTCGACTTAAAACATGTACGATCATCTAGTTTGTTTTAAGGTTAAGAATTCCTGGATTATGATGGTATAGCCTATATTCTTCGAATTAAACGATTTCATTGAATTTTGCGAATATCTGGGAGAAGTTATGGTTTATGAAAGAATTTCACGAGGAATATGTAATGGATACTTGCGCGATGACGACACGTGATGATTGATATCAGGCCTCTCCCCGCACGCTGATTGCATATCTCTGATAAGCTCAACCACGAGTTCAAGCACTTGTCATACTGCGGCAATAGTTGCGTGTATTTACCGAAATTTCTGTATTCACAAAATAGTCATCCGAAATGTCGAAATCTTATATGCTGTGGGTTGGGGGCAGTGAAGTGGCCGGTACTGGTGATGTGTACGTTACTGGCCCTGTGAATGGCGCTCTCAGGATGAAGCTAATAGCGCTTGCATAGGATACGTGTTGAGAATCCAGCCACAATGAACGTATTTGCAGAGTAAGCGTCCTCATTCTGTCGTGGTATTATCTTATGCGGATACGTTTATACTTACTCTAAGTCACTGGTTAGATGTCACTCTGCATCACCAAAAGATGTTGATGACACCGTCCAACTGGCCCAGAGTGTCTTCAAATCTGGGGTTTGGTCCAAAGCGCCTCGGCATACGCGAGCAGACGTGCTGGACAAGGCTGCCGAGCTGCTCACTTTGAACCTCGCTACGCTGATTCCCTTGGAGGTTGAGCAGACGGGACGCGCAATCCGAGAGATGCAAGCCCAGGTTCCATCTCTAGTCCGTTGGTTCCGCTACTACGCTGCCGTTCTCCGTACTGAAGAGCGCCCTGTCTTGCCAACGACGGGGAAGCTGCACAATTGGATAGATCGGGTACCACTCGGCGTCGTCGTTCAGATCACTCCATTCAATCATCCTCTTCTCATCGCTGTCAAGAAACTGGCACCCGCTCTGGCCGCTGGGAATAGTGTAGTGCTGAAGCCGAGCGAGCTCACGCCGCTGACAAGCTTGCTGTTGGGGCCGATCTTGAAAGAAGCAGGACTGCCAGACGGTGTCTTCAACGTTTTACCAGGCCTTGGAGCCACCACCGGACGCGCTCTTGTGAGCCACCCTCTTGTGCGGAAAGTAGACATCACAGGGGGTACTGTTGCCGGAAGAGCAATTGGTTCTATTGTAGGTAATAATCTGGCACGCTTTACCGCAGAACTTGGAGGAAAGGCACCCTTAGTTATATTCGAGAAAGCAAACCTTGACCTTGCCGTCAATGGTGTTGCTTTTGGATCGTTCATAGCAAGTGGACAGACATGTGTTGCAGCAACCCGAATCATCGTTCATAAGAGCATCCTGGCGGCTGTGGAGGAGAAGCTCGCCCGCAAAGCTGAATCGATTGCACGACGAATGGGCTCACCTACAAACCCAAAGTCTTCCATGGGCCCTCTCATCTCGTCCAAGCAACTTAAAAATGTTGTGACCCTCGTGGATGATGCTGTCAAGAATGGCGCGAAGATAGTTTGTGGTAGCAAGAGGATGTCTGGCAAATCAGAACTCGATGACACCAATTTCGACGCAGGCTATTTCTTCCCTCCGACAGTCTTGGCTTCCGGTCCAGCGTGCGATATTACTAAGACCAAAATTTGGCACGAGGAGGCCTTTGGTCCCGTCATCCTGCTGGTTGGATTTGACAGCGAGCAAGAAGCCCTAGAGCTTGCCAACGATAGCGAATTTGCCCTGGGCGCGGCGTTGTGGACTGATGATTTGAGTCAAGCGTTCAGAGTATCCGAACAAATTGAGTCCGGTATTGTCTGGGTCAACACGCATCATCGAAATGATCCGAGCAGTCCGTGGGGAGGAGCTTCTAGCTCGAGCGGAGTTGGAAGTGAGAATGGCGTCGAGGCGTATCATGCATATACTACGACGAAGAGTATCATTGTTAACTACGCTTCCAGTGATGAAGCCGTAGCTGATGACTGGTTTAGAGAAGACGGTGTCCAAGTACGTTATGGATGAGCTGATGCTTGAACTAAGGCTATAAAGGTGTCTACTAATACCCTAGTGGGACATATGATCTAATTTATTCGTATGGTTGCCTTCATGCCCTTTGAAATCCATTCATAATTCACCTCCGCAACTCCTACTCTCGTGTATTCGTCTCCAAAATTTTTGGATCTTTTCAACACCAAAGCGTAGGCGAGGATCTGTGGGGTTTGTGCCATTTGTGCATTGAGTGTGTCGTAATTTTCTGCAAAATAAGTCGACGGATATTCTTGTTTGCAATATTCAGACTTTGAAGGCGGTAGCCAAATTTCATCAACCAATGTTGATATATGGATGAGGCAGAGATCTTGTATATCTGGGATTTGTCTGTCGTCATCAAATGAGATATATCCAACATGTTTCCCATTCTCACCACAACCACCACTATTACAGCCATAGAGTTTTCTGCATTTACTAATGGTGCAGAGAAAAATTGGAATGGCTGATGACTGAGGGTGATGTGCGAAAGGTGACCATTTGGTCAAATCATCCCATGTCGCTCGGTGTGTGTCTGCAGGAGCAACGAACTCATCAGAGACGCTAAAAGAATCTAGAAGAGTCGCCGTCAACCGAAGATACGATGCTTCAATTGCCGGAAGCTTAATAGGTTCAGGAAGCGCATGAAACTCAACTATTTCTATCTCGGATACTGGCGAGCTTAGCACAGCGCGTATATCATTCGAGGGCCTTTGATCTCTTGTAAATTTGACCGGGCCGTCATAGGAGAGCCAAGTCCAAGATGGGAGCTTCAGGGTATCTTGGAACTGGAGATTTCGATCGTTACTAGCGGCCCAGATGAGATCCGTATGCAATTCATTCCAGCGGACTCCAATGCTGCTGTAAGATCCCTGACAGTTGTGCTGAGATATATTATCGGAACCACCACTCCCTTGGATTCCGAAGTTTGGGGCGGGTATTTCATGATTCTGATAGAAATAAATGTGCCCGAGACCACAAGAATCACCTCGGGGGCGGTTATTTCCGGAGGACCCCCCGAATTGACTGCTATATTTTTGGCTATCTTGGGGCAGCCTGCGATCAATAGCTAGGCTCGCGGAGTCATCGTCAGAGCCGCTGGTCAAGTGAGATCCTCCCAGGTGATTGTTGTCTTCTAAATGAATATATTCGTGAAGAGGTTCAGTCTCGTATTCTTTAATACGTTGAAACTCTTTGACGAGCCCAGAAAGTGCTACAGCCTTGTCAGTTTGTCGAGTGAGGCGCGTCTTGGAGAAGACCTCTGCAACCTTAAGCCAAGGATCCCTTGAGATAGGAGTCATGTCAACTGACTCCCACCTCTCAATTCCTCTGCGAGGGAAAAGGTCGCGTCTAGATATGTTTCTAGTTTTATCGACGCAGCTACGCCATTGGAAATACCCCGTAATACCGTCTTCGGCAATGATTTCATCCTCATCTTCGTAGTAGATGTGATCTTGAGTGAAATGTATGGTTCGCGGAGAGAGCAGTCTTTCTTGAAGCACCCATCCTCTCTGGTTCAAAAATCCAGAACCCGCATCTTGTTGATAGGACTTTGGGAGTGTAACAAAGCGAGAGGCAAATATTTGTTTGCTCTTGAGGGTCAGCTCTGGCGGTAACTCTACCGAAGCGACAATAGGCTTTGGTGGCCAGAATGATTCCGTAGGAGCCTTGCAGCTGCTAATGGCAATGCGACAAAATCCGCCTTTGTATATGTTATCCATAACGGCGATTTCGCGGGTAAAGTCGTCGGTGTCATCCTGGATAACGCAAAGGGCATCAATCCATAGGTATCGTATCTGCAGAGCGCGAGTAAATGTGATCGCTTGTTGGAAAGCTAGAGGGAGCTCATTAAAAACTATTGTTTGCTTACGAGCATCCAAATTGGCTTTCAAGCAGCGACACTTATCGTATCCTCCCCAGCAATAACTGAGGGTCATATAGATGCCCGATTCGCCAGCTGTTTCTCGAAGTTTCAGATCGGCTTGCTGAGAGATCAGAGTATTGTTGAGACTTGGTTCTCCAAGGTCTAGAACTCGTTTTGGTAACGGTGGTTCCCAGACAGAATATTTGTCTGCGTCTATTGAAGGAAGGCATTGTCTTAGATGCTGCATTAAATCTTCATCGCAGACTCTAGGGACTAGAGGCACCAAATAAAAGTCCGTGTCCTCGCCCGGGCCATTATGTGTCAAGATATGACCAAGAAGAAGGCCGTGCTCTGATTCTCTTCCCGCTGTGGACCAATTGAAGTCTTGGGATTTCCTGAATCGACCTTCAATTTGAAGGGTTGTCTTGGCGAACGAAGAATCGCGGTAGCTAATAACCATTCTGCATGGTCTTTCGATGATATAGCCGCGGCCTTTAGCCCAAGGCTTTAACAGCTCGAGTGCGTCGTCTAGCCCATTGACATTTTCTCCCCCCTCTGTAATTGCTGTTGCCGACTGCAACACGGCAAGAAGCATAAGATTGCAAACGGCACAGCTCTTCCGGCTTCTTCTAGATGCCACAAATCATCTAAGTGTTCATAGTCGTCGGGCTTTGCTATATTCTGATCAAAAAATTCGTAACAGAGGCGACAAAATCGGTCGCTGGCAGACATGGTGTGTATCTCTTCACTGCTCGGCATTTCTTTTACCTTCTGTCTAACGGGTATCGAAATCAGGGTCAAAATCAGCAGTTCTGTGCTTTTGAGTACAGACAGATAGAGGCTGTAGAATCTCACCTTTCTTCATCTACAACAGCACACATCTAACAACATGGTTAGCAGCTTCCACTGTCCGTATGCTATTAACCCCTAGTTGGATATAGAGCCAATGCTTTGCCAGTTCTTTGGTGTTGGACATAGCTTTGCGACGCTAAAATCCATAGTTCCACCCCAAGGCATATTCCACCATTTGCCCAACACTCGAAGTCGGGCGTCTGCTCATATCTATTAATTTGTTAATGTCTTATAATGAAACTAGCTACAATAGACTTACTACTACCTAGAGATATATAACTTGGAGATTATGTTTCCGAATGTAACATTGTGTCACCATCTTGGTGAACCGTGGTGATCGTCGCATGGCATTTGTGCTGGTCTGAATGCTGTGGAGCGAATATTCGTATTTTGAGCCGAAACGAAACTACTGTGTAAGCGGCAAACAAGCTCATCATATTGGATGACTATGCGCTCAGCTAAAATATGATTGCGGGATTCTACAGAGTACAGAGCCAACAAATCGCATACATACCTATCAGCCAGGGTCGTTTAGGCAGCCCATGCAAACGTTGGGAATGGCTGACTGCGGCCCCTCATTCAGTCAACGAAGCGGTAGAAGTAAATGGAACCACTACGACACTAGGAACGATCAATCGCTCACTACAAATTCAGAAAGTGGAAGTGCCTTGTTGTATAATCCAGTTGAGTGTACTTTGAATTTCTTAATAACAATAATCACCTTTAACCTATCAGTATTGATGCCATTCCGAAAGCCACTGTCCACTGAGGGAAATAGCTCATAGATGTGGTTGCGATATGGGAATTTACTACAAAATATCTACGATGTATGCATGCTCTTCTTGCGCACGCTGCAATTCTTTTGGTCTTCTATTGAACAACTCATGTACTTATCTACAGCTTAGTCTTAGCCTAGAGGCCCAATAGTCGTTCACAATGCTACCTACAGCGCAATCGTAACCGTCTTGATCTTATAGAATCCTTCAAGGCCCAATTTGCCCGGCTCTCTGCCTTGGCCAGACGGTTTCCAGCCGCCAAAGGGCATGTCATAGGCGCCAACGCCGCCACTAGAGTTCACTTGTGACCAATCCCGTCTCCAATGCTGTAGCTACTCGACATGCGCGTAATATGTCTTTCGTGTATATGCCGGCGTGCAGACCATATTCTGTCTTGTTGCATTCTGCGATCGCCTCCTCTTCCGGCTCAAACTCTTGGATCACAGCCACTAGACCAAACACTTCCTCATGCAAGATGTCAGCAGTGGCAGGGGCTTTTGCAAAGACTTTAGGCTGGATGTAGTATCCCTTTTTCGGTGGCACGACTACCTCCAGTAACTAGATTTGCACCTGTGGATTTGGCCTGCTCAATGTATTTTAGTATTTGTCAAACTGCAGATGAAGAGAACACTGGCGAACAGAAGACAGATAGTCAGCTCGATGAGTGGGATGGCTCTCGATCAGCATGTTCTATGTATCCCAAGACTAGTAAATCTAATCTCACATAGGATGCGACCGGGGCCAACTGTCAAAGTAGGTACGAAAAGCACTATGATGCTATTAGCTCTGACTATATAAAGCAAACAGCAATGCCTGAATGAGCGGACATGATGTGGAATGACATACATGTATCAGTGTACTCCGTAGCATAGGAGATCCCATCTCAACACCATTATGCGGACATTCAACAGGGTGACGGAGTTTATTGGGGAGAGCGGCCGCCGGCCGCCTATGTCCATATGGCGGGCTTGCGGAGCAACTAGAATGCGACGGGATTGATGGCCGTCTTAGTCAGTTTCAAGAGTCAGCACACTATACCGTATTCGAAGCAGGCATTCATTCATCGACTTTCTCGTCTCATGCCTCACAGTTTGGGACCCGTGTTGATGCGGAGTGTTGAGCTATAGTCATGGAATCAGGCGGAGCGGACAACAAACAGAGTATTGATGGCTATGCGTCTTCACAGCCATTCTCCTTAATATCATCGCGATAACACAGAATATAAATATTATATTCCCACTGACGACTATTATAAACAACAAGACTCACTCAATTACGGACTACAGACTTTTATTTACACCATTTCCCTATCGCTGAGCGGTTACAAATAACAACTACAATGCCTTCATCCAACTTCTCACCCAACTCAATTCCTGATCTTACAGGACGAGTATATATTGTTACTGGAGGTAACGCTGGCATGTAAGTCAACCGCTTAACATGCCTATCCATTGAGAAGTGCAAGAATTAACAACTTATTAGTGGTAAGCAAACTGTTATTGGCTTAGCAACCCGTGGTGCCAAAGTCTATATGGGCGCGCGCAGCAAGGACAAAGCGCTGGCTGCCATTCACGAAATCCAAGAGCAGCAGCCATCTGCAAATATTCATTTTCTGGCCCTCGACCTGTCCAATTTCCAGAGTGTCATCGCTGCTGCGAAAAAGATTCGCGATGAAGAAACCGCATTGCACGGACTCATCAATAATGCTGGTATCATGGGTGTCCCTTACTCTCTGACCGTCGATGGTTACGAGGCTCAATTCCAGGTGAGTTGTTTAGGCTAAGAATTCAGCGGTCGTATTCCAGTAGAGAAATCCGAGAAGCTAAAACTGAGGATTTAGACCAATTACTTGTCACATTGGTTGCTCACATATCATCTGCTCCCTCTTCTTCAATCTACCGCTCAGTCGAATCCTGAAGGCACTGTTCGTTTGATCAACGTGACGTCGGATGGACATGCAAGGTTTCCTCCGGCAGGCGGAATTCGGTTCGAAGACACCAGACTAGAGAAAGAGTCTTCCATGATGAGATACGGCCAGAGCAAGCTGGCAAACATCTTGCATATATCGCAGCTGAACAAAAGATACGGCCCTGCTTCTGAGGAATCTCGCAATGCAGCGATTTGGTTTGCAGCAGTGCATCCCGGCCACATTGACACGTAAGTCCCGGAATTTCTTACTACCAACTGAAGATGTAATTGGAGGCTAATGAGAAGCCAGCGATCTGAATAAACAAGCCACAGGGACAGCACCTGGAGCCATCCTGCGGACTGCTACTCCTATTATGCGATGTCTCGGCATCCTGGATAAGCAAGAAAAGGGCGCCTGGTTCTCACTCTTTGCTACTGCCAGCAATGACTTCAAGAAGTCGGATTCGGGGGCCTACGTCGTGCCATATGCAAAGATTGGGACTCCGAGCGAGTATGCTCGAGACCAGAGCTTGGCTGAGAAGCTGTGGCAGTGGACTGACTCGGAGCTTCGCGGCAAGGGCTTGCTTGAGCAATGGTGAGCGGTAAAGGATAGGGCATGCATGCATAATCAGTACCAGCGGTCAATTCATTAATAGCTAATACATTTGTTCATATTCACGTGTGCCAATGAGTATGTAAGCTGCGAATTTTGGTTCGCTGAGCAAATGAGAGAGAATGCGGCAACCAATCTATCTGGCTCCAGCCAATCAAGTGCCAGACTTTGCGAGCGAACCAATAATGAAGCATTCAATGACTCCATCAACTAAATTGGGGATATCTGGATTCGTCTTGATGAGTAGAGCACTTGAGCCGGGACGGCCCCACATCAGATGAGAGTCCGGATCTCTTGACCATCCCAAGACTCAACTCTCATTTACTCACCTCCAATAATTCTGGATGTTTCTATCTAACCCGGAATTTATAAGGAGTATAACGCAAGACGGACATTGTCCAAGCAATCTAGTCGAAGCACTAGGATACAAACGGAGAAGCTTGATCAGATGGCCCAAGATCCTCCTGCCAAGAAGGGGCATCGGAGGGTGAAGACAGGGTGTCAGACTTGCAAGTATGGATACCGCATTCTTTCATCAGCTCCAATGGATTACGGTGATCCTTTGTCTCTTTGGTACTAACACATGGCGTGTAGGAAGCGGCATGTGAAGTGTGATGAGGGGAGACCGGCCTGCCAAAGATGTGTCTTGACTGGCCGTGTCTGTGATGGGTACGGCATCTGGGGTGGCGGAGGGAATGCCTACGGAAGCTCCGACAAGGTCCCGTTTGTTTCCTCTTCCTCTCTAGTCCGCAGAAAACAGATACAGTCCCTGCAGAATGTTGTCGTCATGTCGCAGAGACGCGCGATCGCGGGTCAGCCCGCAAGCTTCGGGTTTGAGTACTTTCGGAGATATACCACCACTAAGCTTCCTGGTCTGTTCGAATCAGGATTCTGGGATTGTTTAGTGCTGCAGGCAAGCGAACAGGAGCCGGCTGTTCTGCATGCTGTCACGGCACTTGGGGCGGCGCACAAGAATGAGGAGCACATCTCACTGACCGAATATAACAAAGCCATCCAACACCTACGACGGAGCCTCAATCGTTCCGACAAGGAGGCTCTCAGGGTGTGTCTCATCACTTGTATGCTCTTTGTATGCATTGAGTTGCTGAGAGGTGGCTTGAAAGCTGGGCATGCACATCTAAGCAATGGCCTTCGCATTCTTCGCGAGATTCAGCAGCGCGAGGGAATCGCCACCTCTGACGGAGGCATCATCTTACGATCACACGCAGTTTCAGTAGAAGATACCCTTGTTGAGGTCTTCTCAAGACTTAACGTGCAAATTGCGCTGTTCGGCCAAGTCTCTTCTTATTTACTTTTTGTGGGAGATAATACCGAGGCGTCGGGGACGTACGACATTCCTCTGACTTTTCCATCACTTCGAGAAGCACGGAAGCATCTAGATGCTCTGATCAATGGGTCTCATGTGCTCGGGGAGCAAGCCAGCCGACTGCTTCTAAGTAGTAAGCCCATCCCGGAAAGCCTATATCAAACCCAAGGACGCCTAGAGGCGGCGTTAATGAAATGGTTTCGAGCCATGGACTCCAGCTGCGAAAAGCTGACGAGCAGAGGTGACGTTCGCACAAAATTCGCCATCCCCATGCTGTTTCTGTATCACACTATGACAAAGATTATGGCAGCCACTGCTCTGCGCGGGACGGACGAAATGATGTATGACCGCTATTTGCCGGATTTCTCCCTGCTGATTAAACAGTCGTCTGATCTTTGGGACTTGATGCGTTCTGAATTGAGGAAATATTCTGGTCTGAGAGGTACCAGCAAACCAGACATCAATTTCATGATCGACATGGGCTTCATAGCGCCACTTTACTATGCACTTGCGAAATGCCGTCAGCCAAACCTTCGCAGGATGGTCCTCGAGCTGCTGAAGGATGTTCCACATCGTGAAGGCGCCTGGGATGGATTCACGGTCATCAATATGGGCGACACGCTGATCGACCTCGAAGAAGAAGGCATGTATAAAGGCATCAAAATTGTGCCGAGCTACAAGTTGCCAGATCCGGCAGTAATGGAAGTGCTGCCAACCATCCCAGCATCCCAGCGATTCAATAATATCAATATAGCGCTGCCCGACTTTGAGAGCGGCAAGGCCACTTTATTTGGCAGGCGGTACAAGGGGAATGGGAAGTGGGATTCAAAGATCGTGCAATTTGATTCGGCATTCAAGAAGCTCAATCCTCTTTCATGGGATTGCGTCGAAAACGCACCCCCCTGCATGTGATATGATGTACGTCTAGCTTTGCTTATAGCATAAGGTTGGAGAAGCTTGATATACTGGTGTCTGTCGTTGATATTACATGTATATTAACACGATATGAACCAACATGTACTAATTGCGCGATTGGGAATAAACCTAGCCCACTTCAACAAACACGTCTCCAACTTGTTTGATGGAAACATTCTTTGATGTTGTGCGCTTGTTTGTCAGGTACATAATTACTCTCTCCATATAATGGATGACTATAATACCGGTAGTATCCCACACGTGGGAATTCAGCTATCCCATATTTCCTCGGCCACTACTCCGTAAACGTACTCGTGGTTCTAACTCATACTCACCCCAATATCCTCAGCTTGTCAGGAAGTGCTTCGGTGGGGGTCTCGCATTGTCAATGGATTGGCGGCGTAGTCTAGTGAATGGATGCCACATAAAACGTCAGAACTTCGAACATGATAGGTCAATGGGCTTGCCGGCATGCGTGTGTGCGTGCTTCTAGAAACCGCAACACGGTATTCACACGTGGTGTTGAGACTACTAATGGCGGCGCCATTACTCACGTAACGCTTCTCATTGGCCTGATCCTCCTAGTGGTGCTTCAGGAGGCGAATGACTTTGTGATGATGCATGAAGTATTTCCTTCTCCAACGTTGAGAGGGCCGTTTGGCCATTTCTGAGGGTCATGCAATCCGGCGGAGCAAGCATACCTTGGGCCAGCCGTTCATCTTGCATGCTTGCAAATGGATTCCCAAATGTGACATGATACACTTGCTTGGCCGTCAGGTAAACAAGGAACCTCTACCTATAACGGAGTACAGGTGGTAGTACATCCAAAATATGCTGACTGAGTTCCACATAGCGTCACTAGCCACAGATTCCTTATCATTTACGAACTCTACCCTGGTAATTGGAGTCACGAGTCACAAGGATTCATATCCGACGGCGCGACATACAGCCTATGAGCGAACCCAACATCTCCGGGATTTATCGAACCATTGAACGACGGCTTCGATGCTGGCACTTCCCCCCAAGCCTTAAGCGTTTTGCCGTAGCGGCACAGTTCAATGAGGCGGAGGCAAGTTGCCATCTTCAGAATCAGGATTTCTTCTCATAGAATATCCGTCAAACTTTCCGGTGCTCAATATGTGGGGGATGAATGACCGTTTTCTTGAGTATGCCTGTACTCTGATAGAAGTCTATGGACTCACCGTCAATCACCGAGAGATATACACGTAGTCGGCTCTATATCCGGGTTTCTTCAACCCCACAGAAGCAGCTTAAGATTGCGGGGGAGGAGAGCCATGATTGAAATCGATACCCCCGTTTATCCCCCCATTATCATACACGGGCAGCTTTCTCACCTTCTCGATGAGCTAAACCCCCCACGAACAATCCCGAGTGTCTCGCCATCTCCAAACTACTCCACCCCGGTCGATAAGCCAGAGTAGAATTCGGCATTTCGCTAATTATTGCCATGTTATCTGCGCCGGCCATCGGTCAATTACCGTGCTAGCTATCGGTCTCTCTTTATCTTACTCGTTTTCATCACAATAATGAGTGTGGGGGAGATCTTACCTCCATCATCATCCCGACCCCCACCGTACATGAAGGTATAGTCCTCAGCAGCAATCGTCTTCGAACGCGCGCAAGCAGGCGTATTAAAAAGGAACAAGGAACCATGTCATGTTGCCTGCTTCCGAATGCAACCTTGGGATAGCAGGCTTCTCTGACACCAATTACATCTCTTTGTTGAACACCCAACACATCGTGGTGGTGTGCCGTTCTTATCTCCCCTGCCTTCTTACATCTGTCTTGCGGGAAGAGCAATACGACGCAAGACTATACCGACATCCAATCGAGCTCGGCAGAACCCGCGAGCCTGCATAGAACCTGAGACGGATCTCGGAACTGAACGATCTAGCCTCCACAAAGTCATCATGGGTCAGCAGGATTTTAATGAGAAGGATGAGAGGGGTCTGCAGTCTGTCTCTTCGATCCGTCCTGGAGCAACTAGTGGTGTATTGGAGGACTACGCAGATCCAGATGTCCAGAATGAAGCTGAATCGACTCACAAGGGAGAGTTTGGCACCAAGCGTGACCTTGTAAGTCGCCAAATATTAGTCTTTGATGCAAAAAGAGCATTTGACTGATTGAGTTTGTCGACAGAAACCTCGCCAGGTGTCCATGATTGCTGTCGCCGGAACTATTGGCACTGGTCTTTTTCTCGGATCTGGTGCTGCATTAGTGAACGGCGGCCCCGTAGGTTTCTTCCTTGGTTATACTATTGTCGGCTGCTTAGTAGGCATGATGATGTACTGCCTGGGCGAAATGTATGTCTGACTACGAACGTTTTATTCTTATGTGATGCTTACAATGAGTTTGTAGGACCGTTTTTGCTCCAAACATCGGCGGCTTCATCGAAATGGGAAACAAATACATCGCTCCTGAAGCAGGATTCATGATGGGTATCAACTACATTTTACAGACCGGTCTGGCCATCCCCGCAGAGATTACGGCTACCGCCGTCATGATCAGCTACTGGGATCATGTCCAAAATCACGTATCGGCGTATATTGCGACCTTTCTGGTCCTCAGTATTGGCATCAACCTCCTCGGCGTCAAATACTTTGGCGAGATTGAGTTTGTGTTTGCTTGTATGAAGGTATTAATGCTTGTTGCTCTCATCCTATTCGGCTTAATTGCCGATGTCGGCGGTGTTAATGGTGTATACACTGGTGGCCGCTACTGGAGAGATGAGCCATTCAACGACTCGTTTGCAAACTTGTCGCCAGTCTCCCTCTCACGCTTCCTCGGATTCTGGAAAGTCCTTACTCAAGCGGCTTTTGCGTTTGGTGGTATCGAGGGCGTCAGTGTGCTGGCTGGAGAGGCGCACAACCCCAGGAAGACGATGAGAATGGCTGTCAGAACGGTCTTTTACCGAATTGGTAAGTGGATAAATCTAGGCCATCAAGACACCTCTATTGACATTCACTCATAGTTGGGCTGTACCTCCTCACTGTGTTGATGATCTCCCTCAATGTGAGCCAGCATTCGTCAGCGCTGCTCAGTGCAGTTGCCCAAGGCGGTTCCACTGCGGCATCATCACCTTTCGTCGTCATCTGCCAGCAAACCGGCGTCAAAGTCTTCCCTAGTGTAATCAATGCTGTGGTAAGTAGCTAATGGTACGAAGCTATGAGAAACCTATAATGATAGCTAAATTCAGGTCATGACGTCTGCATTCTCATCGTGCAACGAAAACGTCTTCGCTGTAGCCAGAACGCTGCTCGCGCTATCTCGCCAAAGTAAGAAGGCCTTATTTCAATGATCCTAGAGATAATTGATGGCTTAATTCTAATTACATTTCACCTAGAATCTATGCCCCGATGCTTTCTGAAGACAAGCCGCTTCGGTACACCATTCTGGGGCGTTTTGGTATCTTTCTGTTTTGGGCTGTTGGCTTTCCTCTCCGTCTCCAATGGCTCTGCTCAGGCCTTCATCTGGCTCTCGAATTTGTCAGGTGAGTAATTTATGAAATTTTTCTATGTTTTCATTGGCTGACATTTTGGCTTTAGCTCTCAGCAGTTTGATTGCATGGATCTCCATCTGCGTCTGCTTCGTCAGATTTTATCGTGCCCTCGCAGCTCAGGGCATTGATAGAAGTGACCTCGATCTCCGGGGGTGGTTCCAGCCATACATGGCTTGGATCTGCATCTTCTTCTTTACAGTTATCCTATTCTTTAATGGGTTCCAAGCTTTTATTCACAAGTTTTCCGTGTCCGGCTTTTTCGCTTCCTATATAACGCTGCCTGTAGTTGTTTTGGCATACTTTGGGTTTCGACTCTACTTGTGGCGGACTGGAAAGGCATATGGTTTGACTAATCTCACTGAGATTAACCTTGGCAATGGGCCAGCCAAGGCTCTGCGCGGTACTCGGTATGATCTTGGGTCATGAGTGCAAGGATAGTACGGCGCTACAGGCACAGTTGTGAAGGATGAGTTGATGTAACATAGAGTCAGCTGAGAATACGATACGATAATATAATATAGTACGGGTTTCTTCTAACCTCAATGCAAAGGGCGAATTTGCATCGGTCAAGATCTGCCATCCCCATCGAAATGATTGCTGAACAGGGGAGTTTCTCGCCAAACTCATCCAGTTCTCTTCAATCGGAATATGGCAAAGTGTATACAAGTATTACAGCTACTAAGATTGCGGGGTCGAATATGAAACCACCAACCAGTGATGAGATCTTCATGCCATTACCCTCTTAGACGGTGATACTGAGTAGAGTATTGGGGTGAAGTCGGATGCTATCTCTATGTTCGCACCCGGCTCGGCATTCTTACACAATTTTCAACCGCTGAAATCCTACCTAACATGATAAGGGAATGCTACCCTTCCACAACATGTGACTGCAGTTCATGAGATTCTTAAGCACATTACTTCCCCCGCTTCTTCAGACGATATTCCGTGTCCCGATCGTTCCACTGGCGCTTGATATGAATTGGGCAGTTGGTTATCTTAAGTGGTAGCAGCGGATAGTTTTGGAGGACAAAAAGCTCCACCATGTCTACCTCACATCACACACAATCTGTTGCCATACGTCACTAAATAGGCTCATGAACACGATTACCCGGGTTCTTAGGATTAGAGACCTAGGCGAACACACTTGACTTCAATAACAACCTCAGCTTAGTGCTAATACACTACAATTTTGCCAAATACTTTATGAAATCACAGATCCAGATCTAAGAGATCTTTATTGCCCCCCACCAATTATGAAACCCTCCTCTAGATTTGATCCCTCTGAGAAAGAGGGGCAACGAACGCGTTGTGACTGTATGGCGGCCGACTGGGGTTACAGCAATTTATCCAGGGGGTATAAGCCGGCATCTGCATATTGGCCATGCACCCCCCCTCTTGGTCTGAGACATGCTCATCCCAATCAACGGCAAAATGTCTCACAGCATAGAATGCTGCTGCGGAATATGAATTCCGGAGCGAAATATACGAATCGTTGGCACGATGGTTGATAATTTTTGTGATAAGACACGACGATGTAACGCAAGGGAATAAAATGCGGACTGCTGAGATCCGAAGGGCTGTTGGCGCCGGGAGAGACAATGGAATACATATGGAGTCATGATGGCAGCACTTTGGTGTAGAATGCTCTCCATGTGCTTCAGTTTGTTGCCAGCACAATAATAGATCGTGACATTATGGCGACATTAAACAGAGTTGTCAAGGCTGTAGGTCTATTTTATGGACTTGCAGCTACCACGCAGGTTCAGGCCACCTCCTTTGATCCGCTGTCATACGTCGACTTGCTCATTGGCAGCAGCAACGGAGGCAATGTTTTCCCAGGAGCCACGCTTCCATTTGGCATGGCCAAGGCTGTAGCCGATACGAATAGCGACAGCAATCAGGGCGGGTTCACGCTGGATGGCTCGTCTGTCACTGGTTTCAGCGTCATGCACGACTCTGGCACTGGAGGCTCGCCATCGCTTGGTAATTTTCCACTATTTCCATACACCTCTTGCCGAGGTGGTGAAGTGAACGGTTGCTCTTTTCCCAAGAATGACCGCGTCAAGTTTGGCAGCTTCTCCAATGAGAGCGTTGTCGCGAAGCCGGGATACTTTGGGATAACACTCAACAGCGGGCCCAAGGTTGAGATGACAACATCTCAACACGCTGCGTTGTTCAAGTTCACGTTCCCCAATGCACGCCCTGGCGATAAGCCGCTTATCCTGCAAGACCTGACGGATCTTTCGAATTCGAGGCAAGACAACGGCACCGTGAGTGTTGACGGAAAGACTGGCCGCTTTACCGGCAATGCCATTTTTGTTCCCAGCTTCGGTACCGGCACCTATAAGCTGTACTTTTGCACAGATTTCTCAGGCGCGGACATTTATGACAATGGCATCTTTGCGAATTCACGCGCCAGTGCCGACGTCAAAGATCTTACCATCTCGCGCTCTATCAATGGGTATCCGTTGCCAGGTGGTGCCTTTGTCCGCTTCGCCAGCGCTCAAAACCCCATATATGCTCGTACCGGCGTCAGCTTCATCAGCAGTGCTCAGGCATGCTCCAACGCGGAGAAGGAAATTACTCAATGGAATTTGGACAAGTACGCCAATGAAGCCGCCGATATCTGGCGGAAGAAATTCTCCCCCATTACTATCAAGGCTGGCAAAGGTGTGGGCGACGACTACATTAAGTCATTTTACTCGGGAATTTATCGCACGCTAGTCAATCCTCAAAACTATACTGGAGAGAACCCTCTCTGGAATGATGGCGAGCCGTATTACGACTCCTTTTATTGTATTTGGGATTTGTTCCGATCTCAGATGCCTTTTATGACTATTTTGGATCCTGCTGCTCTTACAGAGCAGATCCGCTCGCTGATATCTATATATGAGCATGTGGGCTGGCTACCTGACTGTCGTATGAGTCTCTGTCCGGGCTATACCCAGGGTGGCTCAAACGCAGACAACGTCTTAGCAGACGCCTACCTGAAGGGTCTCAAAGATGGAATCGATTGGGAAAAGGGCTACGAAGCTGTTGTTAAGGACGCAGAAGTTGAGCCATATGCATGGTCTACGAGCGGTAGGGGAGGCATAGACTCGTGGAAGAGGCTCAATTACGTCCCCGTACAAGACTTTGACTACAAGGGCTTTGGAACCATGACGCGCACTATTAGCCGTACTCTTGAGTACAGCTACAATGACTTTTGCATCTCCCAAATTGCTGGAGGATTGGGCAAAAAAGGAGATCAAGAGAAATACATCAAGTCCAGTGGCAATTGGCAAAATCTGTTCAAGGCTGATCAGACGTCGCTCTTCTCAAATGGGACCGACACTAGATTTAAAGGCTTCTTTCAAGCCAAATTCTTGAATGAGACTTGGTTCACACAAGACCCGTTGATGTGCAGCAACTTGGATTTCAGGAGTGTATGCTCGCTTCAGAACTCCGGGGCAGAGACATTCGAGAGCAGCACTTGGGAATATGGCTTGTGAGTATTGCTATTGTATTATTCAATCCCTTTTTAGACTGACTCGCTTTCTCTTTAGCTTTGTTCCCCACGATCAGGCTAGCTTACTTAACCTTTATGGTGGCTCAGACGCTTTTGTTGATCGCCTCTCTTTCATGCACGACCAAGAGATCACATAGTAAGCAATTATTGATGCCATCTACCTTGAACTTTTCAGCTGATAATATTTCAGTATCGGTAATGAACCTAGTTTCCTCACTGTCTTCCAGTACCATTATGCTGGTCGGCCAGCTTTGTCCGCCAAACGCAGCCATTTCTACATCCCCAAGTTCTTCGCTCCTACACCAGATGGGTTGCCAGGCAACGACGACAGTGGCGCCATGGGCAGTTTTGTTGCCTTTTCGATGATGGGCCTATTCCCAAATCCTGGTCAGGATGTCTATCTCATTATTCCACCTTACTTCGAGAGTGTCAGCATCAAGAGTCCAGTCACAGGCAAAACTGCAACCATTCGTAACATTAACTTCGACCCCACCTACAAGAACGTGTATATTCAAAAAGCTACCTTGAATGGCAAGCCTTATACGAAGAATTGGATTGACCATAGCTTCTTCCTCGAAGGAAAGGAGCTCGTGCTCACCCTAGGCAGTAAGGAAAGTTCGTGGGGTACCAGGGTGGAAGATCTCCCGCCAAGTTTGAGCCCTTACAATAGGAGCAGTGTTGCTCACACTTCTGCTCCAGCTAAGGGATCTTACCGGGCGCGCTTTGGTAGTGGGATGATGTCCCATTGAGTTGGATGAGCGTATTACAGCTACACATCACTATTAAGTCAATCCCAATATTATAACATATCACTAAGCCTAGCATTCTGAACTCATCTTATACGATATTGCTCGTAGTATGCTTCGTACTGCTTCTCAAGTAAGCTTAGGTAGATATATACTACGTATGTAGGGAGCAGAGTAACAACTCGTGCTAGTTCATCATTTTGACCACAGAATAGCACTAAAAAATATGTTACACACGCTCAGTGAAATTTAAAAGTCATTACTAGTTCAATTCTTTTCAAGCCCTGCACATGCATAACCTATAGAGTATATCCCCCCAATATTTATACGCCTCATAAAAACCTTTAATACGCCCGATCGACCGCAGTCCCGCTTTGGTCCTCGTTTACCAAACAAACATTTCCTCAAAGAGCTCAACATCAATGTGAACCTTCCTCGTCTGCCTAATCACGGCCTGCCGCGTTGTGTCGGCAATTTCTGCCGGACCGCAGACAAAGACGGCTGTCTTGCCCTGGGATTCAGTGACAAAGTTGTCAACCATGGAGTGGATGTCAGGCCGCGATTTTTTGAATCTGGGATCCGCGATGCCGTTTCCAGCCTCCTCCGTCTTGGGTGTGGCGCTGGGGGAGTCCGACGTGATGTAAAATTCCATGTTAAGCCTTGATGCTGCCAGCGCAGATCCTTCAGTGACACGAAGATCGTTGGCAAGTACATCTCGAACAAAACCCTCATCTCGCACGATCCAGGCCAAGCGGACTTTAGGAGGGATTTGCGATTCTTTTTGGTCCTCGAAGAACATACGGATATAGGGCAACACCGTAGTAATGCCGCTACCTCCAGCAATGAAGAGAACCTCGTCGAAGTGATCGAGACGAGCAGGTATACCGTAGGGACCTTCAAGGAAGACTCTTACGCGAAGCGGGCCGGATTCGCTCTTGCTAATCAACCTGTCTCGCAGCCTTCGAGTCATTCCATCGCGAGGACGAATCATGAAGGTCATGTATGAGTCACCCGGTTCAGAGCTCAGTTCCGTAACACGAGGAGACTGTACGCCAGTCTCCTTGTCGCTGGTCTGGTCGCTGCTGCTACCATATGACGGGATATCATCAATTTGCTTGGATCTTCCGGCTAGGGTGAAGGGATGAGACTCCCAGAAGTGCAAGCTGGGGAAGTATACGAAGTAATAAGTTCCCGGGGTTTGGCGGGCGCTGTTGATTGAAGGCTTGACCTGGAGACGGATCATGCCGGTCTCTTCACTGTAGCTGGCCAGTGCAAGGGAGCCTTGTCCGAGGAACGTCTTGTAGTTCATGGCAATGACTCGCAGCATGCGGAGGAAGTGGTCGCCAGCCCACAGGCCAACACAAGCCCACACCCAGACTTTGTACATGCCTTTGAACTGGTCCTTGATGTGGCTAACATGTTGTCAGCAAAAGTAGACGCCAAAGTCAGTACATATAGATGGATGACCTACTAAAATAGTGCAGCAAGGGAGACAGCCGCAAGAGAAGCATGGGCAGCCTTGAAAAACTCATATACTCGGCTACGCAGAGGAGCAAAAGCAACACCGGCGCCAAGACCCAATGCTACAGTCATCTGCAAATTCTGTAAGTAGCCGCACGAAAGAGATTGGATGCAAAGTAATGGCTTACAAGAAGTCCGTAGCGGAAAGTAAGATCACTACGTAACTCTTCGTGATAACCGCCCCAGCCTTGTTCTTTTCGTCACATTAGCCGTGTTTCTTTTTAGGCGTATCAACTAGCACTATGCTTACCATTAACGTAATAGGCCGAAAAAATCACACCGTGGCAGATGGCCTCTACAGTCAGGGTCAGAGCCAGCCAGCGATGAAAGATGCTGAATGTTCTGTAGCTCCATCCAGTGGCGTAGATGAGGATGTTGGCCCTTCCGCTGAAAAGAAAGACGAATGGCAGCTCAGCCGCCATAAAGATACCAAGTCGATCAGCAAAGATTCGGCAAACCTGACCTGGGACTGTTTTATAGCTGATAGCTGGGTTAGAACAGCGCCATTGTAAAAGAGGAGGTCTGGAATGCCTACTAAATGTTGCCGCTAAAGACAGGGTAGTGGAAAGCCACCATGAAGATCTGTGTAATGATGTAGCCAGCAATGACCAACGATTGCAAACGGAGAGGAACGGTGAACCATCCCAAGGGCTGGTGATGATGATACGAGAATGTAGGGGCCATCATGAGATTGCGGTGGAACCAGCCCTTGATCTTTGCCGCTGTATTGTTCTTTCGTACTGGTTGACTAGAGCGCTTCACCGGGAGCAGTGCGATAGCATGGCTGATTGTGGCCAGAAGCAACACCAATCCCCAATAGCCGTATGGGATCCATCTGTCGTCATACATCCGTTAGTAAAAAGGAGATGAAGAAGAAAGACTCCGTAGAAGCACGTACCGCAGTTTCTGGTGGTAAACAATGTTAGTATAGTAAGTGTTGACGGTTCGGTGAGCGATGTTCCAGTTCGCCTCTGACGGCACCGACACAACATCCACGACTGTCTTTTGCGTCTGCTCGACAGTTGGGAGGCTGTCAATATACTCTTGCGTTACATTGGCGACAGTGCTTCTATAAGTCGCCAGATTGACCACCTTGGAGGACTTCTTGCATGTTCCAGCCCACCAGTTGATACCTGGGACCAGGTCCTTCTCCTCACAATGCTCCCATATACACAAGTATGTCGAAGTAACACGGAGGGGGTGAGTGCAAAGCGTCTGTTCCGTTACGTTATCAGAAGCGAATTTAGTCTTAGACAAAGTGTAGTAACAAGAGGCTCCGCAGACCTCGAGCCCGAGGGGCTTGGCCGCATGGGCACAAGCAGCGAAGAGGAGGCACAGCAGGTAGAATGTCCGTGACAACATGTTGTTATCTTGGTCCCGTTGGGCGGCCTACGGTGGTTGAGAGCTGACAGCTGGAGAACAAAGCCGCTTCTGAGAGAGGCACCAAAGTCATGATATATATAATATATATATATATCAACTGTGACCCGGATTATTTGCCAACTCGAGCAACTACTTGTATCCACACGGCGGACTTTTAATACTAATACGTACTATCTGTTACCATATGTACGGTGGACTCATTGAAAACTTGATCGGCCATACCCGAGGCATCAATAGCGTGGCAAGTGGTTTTCTATCCTATCCACAAGAATCTGATATCAGACACAGCCAGTCGGCCTACTACGGAAGTGTTCTTTCCACCAAACAGTCCACATTTCGGAGGAACTAGCCATGTTACCTCGACTCAGACATGACGAAGTTTGTCGGGATACCCATCGGAGTCGGCTTTCGGGACAACGTTGTTTAGGGCTGGGCTGGGGATGGTAGGGGTACCTGGCTCAGATCTCAACAGCCGAATTGGAAACATTTTGTGTGTGATTGTCAGATAGTACTGCCCTTAGCATTCCAACACCCTCAAAAAGGGCTTGCGGAGCCCATCGTTCCAAGTGTGTGGGGACGATGCTGATGCCTGAAAGTATGGACACCTTCCCGACCCATGGTGCCTATAATGTTGATCAAGGACCGATAGAGACAAATTAAAAGAGATGCTGGTCTCATTGACATGTGCAATGTAACGGCGACCCGTGCCAAGCTTAATATATCAATGCCAAATCGGTCGTGTGAGGCTGCCGTCTTGGGAACTTCAATTTTCAACACACAAACACCATTTCTAGTGGCTACTGCACGAGAATTGGAGACGCCGAGGTCGCATGTTCGCTACCACGGTTTAAAGCAAACTAAGTGGGCAGAACTGGAAACAAAGCCAGGGATTGTGGAGTGACGATGCCGCTAGAGATTAGATGGATTGATAAGATGATCAGATAAAAAATTTTCACAAGCCACCGCCCTCACAAGTCCTCCTTGTAGCTCGGAGTTCCTGTCTTGCTCGTGCGACTCCATCGAATTCGTCCTCCTGATTGGCCTGCTGGCCCTCAATCGGGTATATTCCGTGAAGGGGGGTTCGACATGAACCCACAAGAGCCGAAAATGCCTCGAGTCGAGTCCTCAAAGCACGCCATTTATTATCATTCGTCCCAACAAACATACTTCTTCTCCATTTAAGCCGCTGCACGAAGATGAGTTTCTCAATTGAGCCGAAAGCCGCTGACTTGCTGCCGGCATCGCGGGGGGAAGTTCGAGAACTGGGCAGATGGAAGAACGGAGGCAAGGCTTGGCTTGGCTTGGGCTTGGCTTTCTCGCTCTGGAGAGCAACTTTAATGGCTGTGACTCTGTCATATAAAGCACCATTAGCCTAGATAGCTTAATTAAGGTGAATGCCAATAGGATTTTATCAAGGTCAAGTGCCGGTTCAATGTAGGCGGCCTAGCAATGGATTATCATCCTTGCCCCGATGCAACACTCCTTGTCGTGAACAATTTCGGCCCGGCAAAATACCTGGCGCAAAGTCTTTCCTGATGAACAGCCGGGGTATGATATGGCAAGCCTTTAACCACCCACTCATGTTTGCCCTGGGATAGAGACTATTGGATGGGGCACCAAATGCCGCAGATCGATGAGCACTGGTGGAGGGCTGCCAAGAACCCTCACTCGGAGAATCGGCGATACGAGTGATGTTGATAGTCGCTTTGCCTCTGGTGCTCTGATATCGTTTCTAGAGACACTCGGCTGCATATTGTTTTGCGGAGTGCATCAAGGCAGATGATAAAAGAGGTCGGGGCGGAATATTGGATCCAGCCGAAAACTCCTTCTATCCCCTTCTATCCTTGTAGGCCATCTATATATAGACGTCAGTGTCAGAAAATGCAACGCTGCGGAGTACAGAGGATACAGTACATGTAGTTTCCATGCACAATCATGCAGTTGGTGGACCGCTGACTCCGTCTCGTCGTAATTTAATTGCCTATTCTGGACCCTCACTGCTATGTTGGGCTATAAGAATGGATGCCATGATTGTATATGTAATACATGGATAAGCATACAGCTGATGGTCCCCATGGGCTAGATAGAACGACGTAGTACATAGTAACGCAGTAGTATTGGCACGGTATTACACGATGCGAGAGAGATCGACGTCTAACGCTTATTGTTATTTCTATCAGGAGGCCGTTAAAAGGGGAAAGAAGCAACCCCAAAAACAAATACATCTCGCATTACAGATCAACCTTGACAGCAATGACACTCGAAGCATGGTAGCTCGAGACAAAGAGCCACGCCCTGCGTCTGCCTCCCTCTTCTTTCGGATCAATGGCTACCAGCACAGAGGCGCTAGCAGCCCGAATCCTGTGTCCATCATCTTGAAAAATCGCATTAACATCCCAGTTTCCCCCATCTTTAATTGCATCACCCCCTTCTTTTCCTTTGTTAGGCTTGGGCGAAGCCTTCCACACCATGATGGGATCTAGAACATGTTCCTTGTCCTTATTGCTAAAGAAGTCGATGCCCCTCGTCGGTCCACAGGAAAGAATCCCGCTCGCGTCGAAGGTGCTGTTGGCATAGGGATCCCTGAAATAGCTTGGATTGTCGATGGGCGATCCAAACTCGACAACCTCGGTCACGCTGATGAGCTTATCGGCATCTCCCCGGATTTTTCCCACATGTAGGAGGCCACCGATACACCCAGTTACAAAAATATCATCTTTGGCTATCCCGTGACTCAAGCCGTTCAGGTTGTGCAGCTTCTCCAGTGCAATTGAGGCATGGACTCCCGCGCTTTCGCCGCCATCAACTGGTCCTGGCTCTTGAAGCTGAATGTGGAGGATGTTTGACCATGTGGCCATAGGCAACAAGTCCTCGGTTCTCCTCATGAATCCATCTATGTAATAGTGGTCATTCGTCACGAAAAACGACGTTAGGGATTCAACAAACAGGTCATTTGGTGTTACAAAGAGGGGGTGCCATATGGTCCTAATGTGTCGTGCTGTCTCCGAGCCAATAACATGGTGAAATAGCTCCACCACGGAATGCGCTTTTGGAGCATTGGTATCGCCGTTCTCTCGATAGTGCTCGGGGTTAGGTTTGTGGTTAACGGCAAATATGTAAACAGCCTCGCCTTTAGGCTTATCCGGATCATCAATAACGTCAATGCCATGAGTCACGAATGGGCCGCTGAAACCCTCGAGTGCCAAGATTTGGGTTTTGAATGTCTAGCTCAGTGTGTCAGAAATGACTTGATGAATAACACGGCACCTTGGCATACAGCCAAGATTCTTACCTTGGGATCAATCACTTGAAGCTTTCCCTTCATCTTTGCTGTTGATGGGTCGCTAAAATGTTCAATGGGAGGGAACCATGCCAAGCGGCTTCCGATATAGTCTTCGCAAGCAGTGAAGATGAGGCCGCTAGGTTCATGATGGTGCAAGTCCTCGCAATGTATCGCATTTTCAATCGCCACATAGTCTTCTGGTGCCACTTCGGTTGTTTCTGGATTTCGAAAGAGGCCGGAAACATAAATGACTCTCTGTATGTAGAAGTTGTACACGTAGCCAAGTAATACAGCAAGTAGCACCACGGCAATCGAGAGACGACCAGCCATGGTGACACTAAATAAATGAGGGCACTTTTTCTTATGAAGAATGATTAACAAAGACAAATTAGATTTTTTCGTGACGCCAAAAATGCATTATGATTCAATTGTCGCATTTCGTGTCTGATAATGAGGAATGCGGGGGACCGAGGTTCGGCTATGGTGAGGGCATGTTTCAAGCCGATAGGTTAAATGGCAACGCCCCGTTATTATGCAGATAATGGTTACACAAGTGGAGGAAGATGACAGAGAGCTCCAATATGAGTAATACAATGATCGACAGGGACAGAAGAAGGATAAGAAACAAGAGAGCGGGAAGCTTAGACTACATCGTTATATGTATTTTACGTCGAGACCGGCAAAGTCATGACTTTCAAATGCGGATAAAGCGATCACAGCTTGGCAACTACATGTATCAGGACCGATGAGATACGTAAACGTCGGATCAAAGAAGAGTCAAAATAAGTTTGTTTTCTTGTTTTCTCTTAATGAATTGTTTGCTAAGCGGTGCTTATTTCATGTTCTGCAGCAGATACTTGAAGCCTGCATAAGCCTCCTCTCCGCTGGGCACAATCTGGTTAGCGGGGAGAACGAACCCGTATCTCCCGGTGTCTCTGAGCTCAGATGTGAAGGTGTAGTCGGATTTGATAACTTCGCTCACATAATCGACGCTGGAACCAGTGGCCTGGTAAATTGTCGAGCAGATAGGGCCATATGTAAATGTGGTGCCGTGAACAGCACGGATGGCAGCAACGGCGCCCTTGGCGAGAGACTGCAGCTCACTGTTGTTTGGCGCGACGGCAGTGCAAGAGTATCCATAGGCTAGAAACATGCCATGGTCAGTAAAAAGTGACAGCTAATCTTTTTGTGGGCTTTGTAGGTACTCACGAGTCATGAAGAGCTGAGAGTAGGAGTGATAATCGATGTAGAGCTTGAGGCCCTGGGCAGTTTTAATCTTTTGGATGTAGGCGGATAGGGCCTTGAACTCAACAGAGTCACCCGCGGTAACGCCTTTGTAGTCTTCAGCACAAGGGTTGGTAGATGCGCCTCCTGCGACGTTCCACATATAATTCCAGTTTCGGTTGATATCACGGCCGACGCATGAGCTGCCGGAATTTGTTTGACGGTTCTTGCGCCACAGGCGATCAGTGCTTTGGGTATACAAGAATCCTAGAGTCATGAATGTCAGGATTGCATGCATCGGAGGAAGCGCGCACTCTTACCATCAGGGTTCACAACTGGAAAGAAAATAAAGTCATATTTGTCCAAAAAGCCCTTGGTCGTAGCGTCGGTACTCGTCAGCAGGGTGTAGGCAAAATATTCGACAACCATAGTGGTGATCCATTCTCTAGCGTGAACAGTTCCGTGCAGAATGACAGCAGGTTTGACACCTTTACCTCCGCTGCCCCAGAAGTGAATACCAGTGATGGCGTTGCCATTCAAAGAATTGCCAGAGGTAACGATCTCCGAAGTGTTGGGGAACTGCGCTGAGAGGTCTCTGAGAAATTGCAGATGGTCTGCATAGGCATGGTATGAGTTAAACCATGTGCTGTTAACGGCTTTGACGGCATCAACGGAATAGGGCTGGAAGGTGGACTCTTTTCCGATGGAGAGGCCGAGGTCTTCATGCATAACCACGGGCTTCAAATCCAATGTCTCCTTAGTGAAAGCCTCCAGTTGGTTAGGATGGACTACTACATCCGCAAAAGATCCTACTTTCCGTGCAGGCTTCCAGGTCTGGAGATTCAGTCTGTCCACAATGTCGTTGATAAGGCCAATGCTGTGGGCGTCGACAGACAGTCGGAAGACTTTGTATCCATCATAGGAGACCCTATGAGGCTGAAGAACGGCGGCTGATGCCGATGCCAGCAAGGCTGATAGTAGAGTAAGGGACTTCATAGCAAAGATACTCGAGGGGGTTGACTTTGTGCTCTGGTGATACCAAGTTGCCGGTGGTAAACTGGATTCCGTCCTGTTTAGGATGTTTACGTCGCATAATATATGGTCAGTCAGTCCTCCTCATTCAGATCGACTTCGTTGCCAATTATCGATATCCAATGCTGGTAGGACTTGCACCATTGCCACGTTTAGAAGGTAGTAGCCGAGAGGAAGGCAGTTGAGCGGTTATCAGATTGAAGACGGTCCATTCCCCGCCAATAGACCAGCAAAATGAACGAGAGTAGTGCAACACTGTGAAGCCGATGAGCAGCAAACAAGCCAAGATGAAAAAAAGGTCATCGCCTTTAGAGCTGTTAGAAGGGTTCGAGGCCATAAACGATCAAATGCCCCGAGCCAGCTAATCGGATCACGTCAAGAGGGATCCGCATCACGCAGATCTAACCACGATCTTCACCTGCTCATAACCACTGGGATGCTTCAGTGCTTTGGCCTACTGAATCTACTCGATGGGAACTGCCGAAGATAGCTGGTTTTCCGTGAGTAGCGATAAGAGGGAGGGGCTAACTTTAAGGCAATAGCATTGCACGCCGATCGACCTGCCAGAAGGAGAGTCGCTGGCTCTTTCAATACCATGGGACTTTTGACCAGCTATAATCAACACGGTGACGGATTATCGAATAGATACGACGCCAGTGGTGCCGACAATATCCACGGGACCCGAAGGACGTGCGATGTATTTTGAGCGTCCTAAATATATCATCCTCTTTTTTTTTTTTCTTCCAGAAGCAATAGAACTATTCATTATATAAGAATGCTTCGTTTAGAACAGCATCATCATCAAAGGACATTCCAGCCTATCTACATCCATAGCCTACCACCCTGATTTCTCAAAGCACTGCTCTGGAGGTCATGAGCACTTCGTCTCCGCTAAATGTGGTACCGATGTAACGGTATGGTGACACTGGCCAAAAACCACCAACCAGATGTTGATAAATACATTAAGGTCTACTAAAGTTCCATTTAAGCATGTCTCAGCCAATCTTCTACCGAGATCTTTCTGCAGCTATCATAACAGGAAGCTGCAAAGAGACATCGGCTCTCGGGAGCATAAACAGGGAGTTACCCAACCTATCTTCAAGATGCTATTACTATACCCTTGATGCTAATTTGGTGGCTTTTTCGACATAGAAACTACATGCATAATAGTCTTGGCGTACTCCTCTTTTTCCTGTCGCCTTCGAAGAGTGGTTAGACAGACGAAGCAAACAGTTCCCATCGAGTTCATAGACTAACCTTTCCATGGTAGTGGTACATACTGAGGCAACACGCCAAAAATGCCAGAGCACGAAGTAGGTATATATGTATTTACTTCCGATCAAGTGAGATTTCTGATAGAGCTTTAGTTTGCATCTTGTACGGGTAGTGCTAATAAATTTGTGATGTAGATGTTACTTTGTGCGTCAAACCCATATATGCATGATGGCGAATGGATCACCTACTATTCACGTTTACAGAAGCATAAAAAGGCTGTACTATATAGATTATTATATAAGTAGTCCCAGGTATGCTCACCGTGCTGATTTATTGGCGTTGGCCTCATTTCTTTCGGTCGTGGCATTCCTCCGCTGAATGTCTATAGTATAAAAAAATCCTTCCCAGCTTTTAGGTTTCTCAAAGAATTTGGATCAGAATTATTGTCTCAAATAATTATAGCCGTCCTACATTTTTATCTTTTTTTTCCCCCAATGTATCTAGACTGTAAAAATTCTCAGCGAACTGTCTACGCGACCGAGAGAGGGCGATCCAAATAGCCATGTTCCGGCTCATTAATTCACAGGATATAAATCCAAGAAATGATATGCTGATGAGCCACAAAATATGAAATCACGAAGGCTAGTCGATGCAACAAATGTCCATTTGTCATATTAGGTTACGCTTCGCTTCTCGAATTATTGCCCTGGAAGCTGAGCGACAAGGTTTACAAGCTCGAATGGTACCAGTCAACTTCGTGTCCGTTACTGGAAATTACACATGTACAGTACTCTCCTGCACCTCCTGTATTAGAGAAGAATAAGGTGGGCACTCTCAAACTCAATGCTTTAAACTTACTGTAATAAGCTCCCGCTAACGGCTGACACTAGTAAAGCTTAAAAGCTTATGGTACACAGCTGGTTGTTTACAGAAAGGGGCCCGGGGTTTCCATTGGATATACTTCAGAAAACCTCCAGTGTTGGCATTTACGCGTTCATCTGTCACTTCCCCACGGACGCGTCTGACTGCTGCGTGATACTCCGTCCTCCTTTTGACTTGCATATTTCGTTCCCCATGTAACCCATTTTCCTACTCTCTCGGCAATCAATACGAGCATTTGTGTATACTCACTTATGCCATCATCTCGCTAACAAAGCTTGATGAATCGCCAATCCCAAACTTCGATTCCCACAGTGTTGATACTTACTTACGTACTCGTAATTGGTCGAAATCTCCACTTTACTCCAGCAACACAATGTGGCAAAATGTTGATTTCCACCACTACGCTTTGCTGGGAGAGTCAAATTCTACAATAGCAGCAACCTGGCCGGATTGCCCTTTTGTCAAAATGAATTTTCCGCTCCTAATTCCCTCTGAAAGCACTTGGGCGAGCGTGTTGGCCGGGCTTGAGTCTAGACACCTCCATATTCCTGGTAAGCAGGAGCCGTTATAGCCGGTGGTATCAATACTAGATGGGTTTCGGGACTGGATCCCGTTAGAGCCCCGAGCTATTAATTGGGTAGGTAATTTAATGGAGGGGGCTATTGATCAACGGGTGTCCAGCTTTTTATTTGATCGCTTTGCAGCTCTTCTCCTTTTGAATAATGAGTGCCTCTTCTTTTATTTTTGGCATGAGATATTTCATCGCTGCGAGATGGCCAAGAAGCCAAGAAGCCAAGAGGCCGGGTAGCGAACCCGAGGCAGATCATAGACCAAGAAGTACCCACCGGTAAAAATTCCGAGATAGATACATACAACTTCGAATGGCCTTGTTTTGCACATAAATTCACGCACCTTGACTCAAATTCTGCTAGTGATGTTTGTTCCCCTAAACCAGGCCCGCAAACGGCGATGAAACTAGGTAGTAGTAGCTTAAACCCGGCACCATAGAGAAAACTGTGACCCAGAACAAGGCGTGTGCCCTGTTCTGCTTTCATCTCTGGGGATGCCAAGATGCCTTTCTCGATGATTGAACGTCGTGGCTGCTGTGACATCACTATACCTACAGATAGTTTCTGACTAAATATAATTGCCGCTGTCGCCCTGAGAAGAATATCTGTGAGCGACCGTCATAACTTTAATCTGCTTCCGAATGCCGGATCCTTCATCACATTCTTGAAACGCTCCTGTTGCGTGGAAGGGCTGTGCAAACGCGGCGGCGTCTCGTATCGTGGTGGCTATGGGTGACCCATACAGGCAGGCCTATGCAAAATCTTACAAAAATACGCTCACTACGGAGGACTGTGGGTTATTCACAGCAGTCTGCTGCGTACTGCTAAAAAGATACCAAGGGCTGGAGCCACAATGCTGCTCCTTTCATGCATGCAATCTTGAAGTGGGCGAATAACGAAGCTCTTGGGGGCACTGATGATGCTCTGGATCAACAGCTTGTATACGTCAGATGCTCAAAACTGGTGGCGCAAAAACACGGGGCTCTACGCCTCAGGGAGTCAAACATGGAGGCTTTCACAAGCTAGCGCTTACCCGTCCTCTCATTCGACGAAGGTTTAAAGGATCAAGGTCGTCTAGAAATCCAATGGCAGCCACTCCGTGGAGACACTTTAGGCTGTACTATGGAGTTGGATCAGTGTTTTAATGTAAGAAGATCCCTGCAAGTTCTCTTTCATATTAGTAGTGCCATGGTCGCTTTAGAGTTTCCTCCAAAATCATTCCTTTCATGTCAAACAAACGACAACGTATCTTCGTCCTTGCTCGGCACTTATAGCAAAATAATGCCCTAATGACGAAATCAACACATTCATTATCACGATTTACTACCGATCTACGAGTGATCAACTTTGTGTTTTTCTTAGTTTGGTTTACTGCGGTTCGATATTGTCAACAGACCACTTACTACGACCCGTCCTCATATTTCTTTCGCTCGGATGCCGCCTACAGACCATTCTACTCAGCTGTAAGAGAGCAGGAAGCCGATAATTTCCTAGCTTCTCAAAGCGCACAGCACAGCAGATTAATAAAAGCAGCGGAAGGAAGCGCTCGCCCGGCCGCTCCATACTGCATCGGCATCCCAACCCTCCAGAGGGAGCGAGCGCAGTTCTTTCCGAGAACGGCAGCATCCCTCGTCGATTCGTTGACGCCCGAAGAGCGAGAACTGATTCACATCGTTGTTCTCTTGTCTGATGTTGATGCGACAGTAAACTCGGCATTTGGACAAGACTGGCTTCATGCGATTGCCGATACGGTCATAGTTCATGAAGATACGCCAGAGAAGCTTGTCGCTGAAAATGGCTATCAGACGATACCGCGACATTCCGAATCAGCGATAAGAGACGAGCGAGTGAGACGGGATTATGCTGTACTTTCCGAGACTTGCCGTCGACACGAGGCGGACTACTTCATTCTTGTCGAAGACGATGTTATTGCCGCGAGAGAATGGTTCGAGCGACTTCAAGTAGCAACACCCCAAGTGAACGAACGCGCGATTGCCAAAGGCCGTGACTGGCTTTACATTCGGCTTTTCTATACTGAGACGTATATGGGATGGAATTCAGAGGAATGGCCGTTGTATATACGAAATATTGCGCTCATATATATGGCCGTGTTAGGAGCCATGTTCGCAATCCGCTATCTCCACCAGCTGGCTCCGCCCTCTCTCAAAGATCGAACGTTCAAAAACTCGAAGCTCTTAATGGCAAATGTGCTGTTTATATGGCTACCTCTTTTTATTGGGCTTGGATTCATGGCTGGTCGATTAACGGTTAATCCCCTTCCATATGGCGTACAAGAGATGCCGCAATACGGCTGTTGCAGCCAGGGCTTAGTTATACCAAACCGACATTTGAACTTGCTGCAAGAGAAGTTGCGGGCATCTCCATTTGACCTGCCCGCCGATTCTACGATCGAAAAGACAGCAAACGACCTCGAGCTGGACAAATGGGCTCTTGTGCCTAGCGTTCTTCAGCATATTGGAGCGCGAGGATCGTCGGCTAAAGGCGGCGCCCTTAAGTCGACGTGGAATTTTAGTTTTGAGAGGTTTTATTCAGCGTAAATGTTCATAGATACACGTACCATACATATATACCACTTTGCGAGTATTAATATTCCTTTTTCTATACCAAATTTCTGAGATGGAGCGAAAAGATGCATATTCTTGCCGCCAATATTATATCAAGAATTCGAAAGCTAGCTTTCATCATGACGAAAACGTGTGATGATACCCTGGATGGCACGAGTTATAAATTTAAGAATACAAAGGGAAATACATTACAGTTAAAAGAAAAGAATATAGGATTGGATGTGGCATGTTGGTTACGCCGGGTCCATATGAAATGACGTCCTCACAACATCAACAGTTTTTGAGATGCCACGAGCGCCAGGGGTGTCGGAGCCACTATCAATATCTTTCAGAGCATCATCGATGATGTATAGCTCGTCACTTTTCCTCCCCATTCCCGCTTCGGGTCCTGAGATAGACACAACCTGGCGGCTGTGTCCTCCTCCACGCCACATGCCTGGGTGCGATGCCTGTCCAGATAGATTGGACAGATTAAAGGCCCCCTTTCCTGGAGTTCGATTGTCATTATGATTTGAGTTCTTCATAGTCGATTCGAAGAAGCGAGGGAATAGCCGGGCCAAAGGCTGCCTTAGAGCAGGGAGACAAGCACCGATAATGCCCGCGTTGGCCTCGATCAATGTCCAGATGCCGCGATCAATGAAGTTCCATGTGGTGTCTGCTTTGTTGGCGAGTGAATTTTTCACAGACGTTGCTCTGAGGATAGATGTGACAGTAACGCTGAAGAAGGGAAATGGGAGTTAGCGCATTGCCAGAGTAGAGGGATTTGGGGATTGGTAGGGAAAGGCTCTACATACAAACCACCCATCAGGAAGATGGCGCATAGCATCACCTTGCTGCGTGGGCTGAGCTGGAGTTGCATGATCGGCACGATAGGAAGAGCCAAGACCATAACATCAGTTAAGATGTTCATGACGGCATAGGCAACCCAGAATATATCCGAGTTGATACACGTTGCTTTTACACTCTTATCCCAAGCACCAGCAATTGGAACGCATTGGAAAATGGTCGATCCCACACCTCCGATGCTCCAAGCAACAACGACTCCCATGACAATATATGCCGCTATCTGGAACTTATTCGTAACAAAAATCCGCTGATAAAGTAGGATAGTGGCCACTTTGTTGAGGCAAACAGTTACTTTGTAGGGTGTTTGAGCAATAAAGAACCATCTCAAGGCCGTGTCGAGTTCAACCACGGTGAGATCGGCTTTGTGCATTCCGTAGCCATTTTCTATAGCAAGTTGAATGGCAACAGAGAGAACGATAGAGAAAAGCTGATAGGAAGAAGACCAATCATTGCAAGATTAGCAAAGACTCACGTCAATGGGGCCTTGGGACAAGATGAAATGCAATGGAACTCACCAAGGAGAAGATGATGACAACATCGTCAGCACCAAAGTTGAAGAGATAGATTCGACTTGTACATCTGATGACAACAATCAATCCGGCGGCGATGATCATTACCATAGACGTGATATATAACTTCCAACCATGATTGTCTATCCCATCAGCTGGGAAACCCATACCCTTCGGCCCCATCGTGGATCGTAATTGTAGCCTTGATCACAACGTGAGCACGGGACACATGACTTTACCTGTCGTATTGGTATTTTAGTCTTTTACGTTGGATAATCGCCTTGCCGAAGTATCCGGATGTTGAAGACCAATCCCGCTCCCGGTACGGGAAGCCGTGACAATCGGATGCTTTGAACTGGAGAGGCCCTCGACCGGCAGACCGGCCAAGGCAAGAAAAACGTAAGGGATCGATCACTTGGCTCACGTTGGCCAGATATGAAGTACCATACCCAGAATATGAATGGAAACTCCAGGCGCCCCCTGTTCGCAGACAAAAGAAGAAAATCGCCATCGAGGAGCTGCCAAGAGTTTCGAGTAACGCCATCCTTCTATTACCCTTCGGGCAGATTTTACGCCTGCAGGAGGACTTTTGGCATTACTACATACTTCTTTCCCCTTTCCGTAATGCACAACTCTCTTTTTTGGCCAGCGATAATGTGTCATAAAGCAAACCCTGCGAATGCAGGACAAGCGGACAAGCGATGCAACAATGCAAGGCAGGGAGAGCTGGGGTACCGGAATTCCCAGTGGAGCATGCAAAAGAGGTCCACGAAATGAGACGGGCGCTCCTTAGTGACATTCTAGATGGGGATATGGTGATAGATTGATGAAGATGCTGTAGTAAACCTGCTACTGCTCGTACCACTGCTATCATACAAATAGCTAGCTCGGTTCACTCACGCAACACGGGGTATGTAGCTTACCGGGAGTACTCCGTGGTACCCATAATCGGTATCGAAAGTAGTGAACCAGCGGTTTTTTTTTTTTTTTTCTGATCTAGAAGCTCAGATCCGTTGCACAAGTTATGCTCATTGGGCACGAGGATGACGGCAGTGTTTTCATGTTGGCAGAGCCTGGGTATGTTGCAAGCGATATAGCGAAGTCTACAGCTTGCTCGTCCCTATATACAAGATGACACTCCTTCCCCTTGATCATGGAATCATACAGTATCCTTTAGGCATACCTTATGACATTCGATTCCCTTCCACGCGTCTCAAGCCACCCAGTAGGGCCATACTAGAGTGCTAGTACGAAGCAGTAGCTTCATTCACATACAGTAGCGTATCTCTAAACATCCAAACGCCTTTCGAGGAACTCTTCCGTCTACAAGGAACCTTACAGGTACAAATCCCTCGCCGCTCAGCTGTTGCTCACGGAGCTGGGCGGGACTCCGTCTACATCCATGCAGACACACATGTCCAACAACATCTCCACTCTACCCCTGTCCTCCAGCCGTCCTCTGGCTAGGAAGGACGTGTTGGCTCGGGACTTCTCAATGAAGAATTGAAAATCGACTAAAGTCTTAACGAATGGCGCCAATTAACCTGTCGAAGCTAGCACAGACGTCGCTTCTCGGTGTTATGCGATGGAATCTCGCCTGCTTGCTTTTTCTGCATCGGGCGAATCGAGCCTCTGGCGGATGAGCTAAGTTTATCGCCAACTTTAAATTCTTTGACAGCGGCCCCGACAACTAGAGACCGGTTCGACAGGCACCAAACCGCAGAATCCCGCGCTAGTTTGTATCCTTGCTGTGGCGATGTCAACTAGAACACCGAAGCCCGCGCCGTAACGGAACCAGCACATTATACGCGGTTTTAGTACGTGGTTTAGTACGCGTATGCCATGGCTAGTTCTTGTTAGCTGTTATGTTAAGTCCCAATAGGAATCATACTGCGAAGTATACGGAGTTTGTAAGTATGCCTATTGGGGAGCAAGCATATAGCACAGTAGGTAGATTCCCTTGCTCAGCCGTAGAGATTTTAGAGAGCTAGGTTTGTTCAGCAGTCCTGCCTACATGTAGATGACAAATGCTTGTACCTCCCTGTCCTCATACAGAGCACCATTATATTAGCTAAGTTCAAGTAATTGATGGCCGGCCACAGGGATCGTCCGATGCCGAGTACACCGGCGCAATTGCGTATGAGAAGTGGCTACAAACTATTGGTTTTTCTCATCCGCAATGACTGAGATGTTATAGAAAATGACAAACAACCTTACTGCGTAGCTGTTTTTGGAGTTGGCCGGAACAGGGGCCAGAATGAACCTGTCGGGGCCTCATTCGATGCTGCGTGCAGTAGAAGGATTGAGGCGTGACACCACATGCACTTATATACTGTATCACCTGTATGTTGATGATTGGATAGGGATAGGTCGTGAAAAACACAAAACAACGCTGGCAACGGAGGGCAGCAATACTGAGCATGGGCACTACAAATAGACAAATAAATGCAAGAAATTGCCAGAATGCTACGCTCAAGGTCGCGCTCCGTAGGACTCCGCGTAGAACATCCAAGGGCCTCCACATCTCCACCTGTTCACTCTCTCCTCGCGCCCGCTGATGGGCTTTTTTATTGCTTCGTCCTCTCTCATAGCCTCAGGGTTATTGATCAAACTACTCCTCCATCATGCAGCAATAGATCCGTAATTTTCTTGGCCGCAAATTGGCGACTTCTTGGCAGGGATTGCCCCCCATTGTTTGGGGATGTTGGCCGACAATATCCCTGCCAGCGACCTAGAAAAGTGCCCTGGCCCATGAAGCTTTCGCGTCTTCCCGCATCAAACAACCTGGAATCGAATATTGGCGACAGAAAAGTGAGCTCTGTTGGCCGCATCCCAGAGCTGGGCCTCCATATTTGCTCGAGAAATTGAAAGACCCGGCACCTTGGCTGCCGTGCTACTACCTATACTATAGAAGCTCCAGTCTGTTGGCGGCGTGGTTACTGAATCGGGGTGCAGATGCGAGCACCTCGACGTGGGCGATGACAATCAATATGGGGTTTAGCAAGCGGTAGGATTGATGAAATTGCGCATGAACCGGATCCACGCCGCGCAATTGGCCCGGGTGAAGTGACGACAGGCAAAGCTTCGAACCTGACCGGCGGACTATATATGTAGTGATGCCGATGCCACTGTCGCATCGCTCAGACAAAAGATGCTGTTGAGCATCGGCGGTTCGCTTCATCTCCAACAGCCTCACTTTTCAACATGCTTCTCACGGCAAAGACCGCGGCTCTGCTCCTGGGTGCTGCCATTGCATCGGCCACTCCTGTGGATGTCACAACATCGACGGCATCGACCTGTAACCCACGCCAATTCCTCACTGTGCCCACGACCAATGGCCCCATCACCGGTCACCAGGCGTCCAACTCAGCCTGCGTGATTGAATACCTGGGTATTCCCTTTGCGCAGCCGCCTGTTGGAGACCTGCGATTCGCGGCGCCTGCTAAAATCAAGTCCAAGAAGCCTTACGTGGCTGCTAATTTTGGAGCTGATTGTCCTTTGACGCCGTCAAAGCCTGTCAACTACCCCGGATTTACGCCCCAGGCGCAGCAGATTGTCAACTATTTCGCTTCTGCGGCGGGCACTCCTCAGAGTGAAGATTGCCTTACCCTCAATATTTGGTCCAAGGCGACGCAGAATGCATTGAAGGCGAAGAAACCCGTCTTGGTGTTCTTCTATGGAGGCAGTAAGCATATCCAATCTGCGAGCCGAGAGAGCCACGGCGACGATTGCGGTCGCTAACAAGGAGAGCAGGATATACCATTGGAAACACCGATAGCCCGTTTTACTCAGGCAAATACTTTGCCGACGCCGAGGATATCGTCGTTGTAACCGTCAACTACCGAGTCAACATCTTTGGCTTCCCTGGTGCCCCGGGCGAGACTCAAAACCTCGGTCTCCGTGACCAGCGAGCGGCCGTTGAATGGGTTCGAGACAACATCAAGCAGTTCGGCGGTGACCCCAGCAAGATCACCATCTCTGGTCAGTCTGCTGGTGGTGTTGCCGTTGACTACTGGACCTATGCATACAAGAAGGATCCCATCGCCAACGGAGTCATTGCGCACTCGGGCAATGTTTTCAGCTTCCCTGTCAACGCTGCAGGCGTCCCCGAGAAGAACTGGAACACTGTCGTGGCTGCTGTGAACTGCACTTCTGCGAGCGATGTCATGTCTTGCATGCGCCAGGCTGACTGGCAAGCTATCAAGGCCGCTGCAGCCGGCATCAAGCCCACACCGAGCAGCAGTGTTCTGCGGTCCATCCCAGCCTTCTACCCGATACCAGATGAACAAATTGTGTTCTCCGACTATGTCTCGTTGACGAACTCTGGTAGCTTTGCAAGGGTGCCCCTCTTGCTGGGAAACAACAACAACGAAGATGGATACTATCGGATCCCGGCGTTTGCCTCCGGCATCGTGCCGACCGTCGACCAAGTCACGTCTTTCCTCCTCGAGTCCTTCACCTGCCCAGTGTCTCATCAGGCCACCGCTCGTCGCAGCCACGGAGTGCCAGCCTGGGCCTACCGATACATGGCTGACTGGGAAAACACTCGTCTCTATCCCACCAGCGGCGCTTATCATGGTGTCGACCTTCACATGATCTTTGGGGCGTCGGCGGATGTCAGCGGATTGCCCACGACTGCAGACCAGAGAAGCCTGACGAAGCTGATGCAGCACGCTTGGTTTACCTTTAGCAACAACCCTTCCTCAGGCCTTAGCAGCCTTGGATGGCCTCAATTCAACAAGAAGACCGCCTCGTTGATTGTCCTGGGCCAAAATAACCGTCCCAAGGCACAGTTTGTGTCTCCATCGGTCTTTGACCTTACGTGCCCTAATATTACCTTGGCAGGTTTGGGAACGGTTGCATCCACAGTGGCTGATTCATTGCTGAAGCCGCTGTTAGACTACTAGATTGACACATGGCTTGGCAGCCGAATAATGAATTATACGAAGCTACGATATATTAATTAATAATATATAAGATTTCCAGTCACAATTAAAAATTTTCACACTCGCGCCCAATAACAAGTGCCTAGCGACGCATGCTGTTGAGCGTATACGTCGCATTGTAATTTGCTGCATCCTTTATTCGCGCAGTCGCCCACTATTGGCTGGATAGATATCTGGCTTATGGACGTATGTGCCCGGGTTGCCGGATATAAGTTTTGGGATTCTGCTACAGGTAACCCGGGCACGGCAGATATTGATAGTGGCTGTATGACGTGTATTGAACAAATATGCTAAATCCATATTAACTCTAAAAGACGCATGTACATAACATCAAAGTCACCTTTAACCAAAGCATAATGATTCACGTTGAAATTCGAGGATACTCTCTAGATGAGTTGCTCTAGACGCAGAAAGCAATCATGTTAACTATACATTAATTGAGGCAGACTTTGAAATTCTGTCTAGCTCATCCCCACCTAGTGACTGTAGTTAACCCAGACTGCTCGCCTTGATAAGTCTGCAAGACTAGAGTAGCAACGTCTTTTTGAGTACAATATACATCTCCACTCCATCGTATCGCATGTTCGTGTATACTCGGGTATAAACGGGCATATGGAATAACCAAAACTATATGCGCGATATCCGACTTCGGTCATGACATAATTGATATCCACCGTGAGATTGAGGGGTAAGTATTTTTGAAGCTCTTGTTCCGGTTCTAAAACTCTCTTCTCTTCCCTTCTTTCTCTCTCACAACTTCAGTTTATCCAATTTTGCAGATTGTCAAGCTTCCTGTCACACAGAACAACCAATCCACCCCAAAAATAATCTATTGGTACGAGGCTCGCCTCCAAGGAGCCATGTTACTTGTCGCAATGGAACTATCCAGTCATCGAGGTAAAGTAGACTGAGCAAGCATCCGGGTGTTCGGTGCATTCTATCGTGCTGTCTCTCTCTCTCTCTCTCTCTTTACTAGCTCTCGCTGGTGATCGATTCATTCGACCCATTGGCTTGATGTTTAGTATTAGATAGGAGACGGCATGGTAGAGTGCATTGATCTGAGAAATACCGGCGAACTTGATCTGGATAATACCAGCGAAAGGATCTGCTTCTTGGGCTTCCCCTGTTCTCCTAATAGAATAGTGTGCAGACTAACCCACGTAGCTCTTTGCTCGATTATCCAAAATGTCGACGGATAAGATCACGTTCTTGACGAACTGGTCAGATTTATCCTCGTCAATTGGGCCAATGATCCGTAGTGCTAACCAAGACACAGGCACGCCACCCCGTACCACGCACCCGTCTATCTCGCTCAGGCGAAAGGATACTTCAAGGAAGAAGGCATCAAGGTCGCTCTCTTGGAGCCCAACGACCCCAGCGTATGTAACATTTTTTTAAACTTGTATTGAACAGAAGCTCACCCGCCTTGATAGGATGTCACTGAGATCATCGGATCTGGTAAAGTGGATCTCGGATTCAAGGCCATGATTCACACTCTTGCTGTAAGGCTATGCTCCTGATTGCGATTCGTTATATGGTTACTAATGCGCAAGGTACATTAGGCAAAAGCTCGTGGATTCCCGGTCTTGTCCATTGGCAGCCTTCTTGATGAACCATTCACTGGCGTCATCTACCTCAAGGAGTCGGGTATCACCACTGATTTCCGCTCCCTCAAGGGCAAGCGCATCGGCTACGTGGGCGAGTTTGGCAAGATCCAAATCGATGAGCTGACCTCCCACTATGGCCTCACTCCTGAGGACTACACCGCCGTTCGCTGCGGCATGAATGTTTCCAAGGCCATCATCAGCGGCGAGATTGACGCTGGCATTGGCCTGGAAAATGTTCAGATGGTTGAGCTTGAGGAGTGGCTCGACAAGCAGGGCCGCCCCAAGTCTGACGTCCAAATGCTTCGCATTGATAAGCTCGCCGAATTGGGCTGCTGCTGCTTCTGCACCATCCTCTATATCGGCAACGAGTCCTTCATTGAGAAGAACCCGGAGAAAGTTCGCGCTTTCCTCCGTGCTGTCAAGAGGGCCACTGATTTCGTCCTTGCCGACCCTAACAAGGCTTGGGCCGAGTACGTTGACTTCAAGCCCGTCATGGGTACTGAGCTCTACCGGAAGATGTTTGAGCGCAGCTTTGCGTACTTCTCAAAGGACTTGAAGAACGTTCAGCGCGATTGGAACAAGGTGAACAAGTATGGGCAGAGGCTCGGCGTCTTGGATGCCCAGTTCAAGTCTAACTACACCAACGAATTCCTTGGCTGGGAGCTTGAGCCTGAGTCCCAAGATCCTACCGGCGACCAGAAGCGCATGGTTGAGCTGCAGTGCGATGTTGCTTGCCGAGGAGGCTTCCACCGACTCCCTGCTGTTATCAAGGCTTAATATGATCAAGTCAACGTACTCTGGGGTCATCTAACTGAGGATGTGGATAACTATTTCATCATTCGTTGCCGATGCAGCCAGTAAATCTGGTATCACTACGCTCATTGCGCGCAGTCACTCATTTAAGCTATGTAGCTTTCTACCAGAAACAAATAAAAAACCGATTACAAGAAACAAATCGTTCCTCTGTTTTCCGTGTATGTGGAGAGTGCAAAATATATCATTCATATTACCTATTCAACATCAGTCACAGACCATGCGCTACTATCCCATCCATTCTCTTCCATCTCCAGGCCCGCCTTCCAATCTTTGGGTGCGCATCAAACATTAAACGCGTCATCACCAGTTTCAAAAGGATCTAAAACTTTCTACCCATTAAGCTCTAGCAGATTCCTAGTCTCGTGGCTAGTCTTACAATCTGCAACCATATTCCTCACTCTCGCCAGAATTTCCTCCAAGTACTCTATATTCCGGTCCAAATGCCACGTGTAGTTATCTTCTGTAACAGAATCATCTGACAGAGTGTAGCTGCTCAATATAAAAAGCAACGCCGTCGTCGAGTTGCTAACTCATGTGCACCTCGTCCGAGTCCTCATTGCCTCGTCCCCATAGTGCGTGCATGGAGGCAAGAGACCTCTGGCATTGTATTACCATGAGTTTGTTGAAGTCCTCAAGAAAAGCTACTCCGTGCATGCGGAGCGGACCTTTGCAAGTCGCTTTCCCATGGCGCTTGTTATGTTAGGGGTGAGGTGAAAGTCATAGTTGCTGGAGGACGTCCTTGAGATTTCTAGGGTTTGCTGAGAATCTGTCAATACAAAATATTTCCAGGGAATGTAGGATAATTTAATCGCCTCAATTTCAGAGCAGTAGTAGAGAAACGTAGATAACCTGAGGAAGACCAGAGCAGCAGTGTTTTCGTCGAGGTCTGTATATGTCTGTACATGACCTATATCCACTGAGAAAGCAGGCGACACGGTGACGATTGGCAGCATCAGCTAGCTTTTGTACTATAGAAGAAACGAGAGGAAATAGAGGAAATAAAAAGAAAGCATGGACCTCTAGCAACCTTGTATCATACCTCTCTGTAACGCGCACTATTAATGGGTAGGCTCTCGCCAGCTGCTCCAGTGTTATCTCGCACAGCCTCTGCAAGGAGAAGGAGAATAAATGATGAGTTTTACTCAAGTTTTTGATACCTCCAAACATGACTTTATTATAGTATTAATGGCCTCTTCCAGCCGGCTTCAAGATTATTAATAATCCTCATCATGAGGCATCGCGTTTTATACAGCACGCTCCACAAACAAGCCATATCACAGAAAATTAGACGACATTCCCTACTCTGAGTCGGCAAATCGGATGATTTCCTCATACCGACCAACCTTTACGACTCTCCCGTCCTCAATCCAAGCAACCATGTCCTTCTCCGGCCTCATCCTCCCCGCAACACCGCTCAGCCGATGAGCCACAATGACTGCCGTATATCCTGCCTGGATGAATTCGCTCTCCAAAACGTCGTAAATGGCTGCCTCTGTAGCCGAGTCAAGCGAAGAAGTGGCCTCGTCCAGGAGAAGGATTGGCTTTGGTGCATCAGTTCCAGGATAATCCGACTCAGCTAAAGCATGCTTACGAACTATGGCACGCGCCATAGCGAGCAGCTGTTGCTGCCCCACGGATAATACGGGCAAGGTAGCGAATTCGCTGTCTAATACTTCTGTTGATGTATCAACCCTGTTCGAAAGCGAGGACCAGATGCCGACTTTTTGCAGGGCCATTTGAAGTATTTCATCGGAAACGATGGAATGGGGATCCAAATTGAAACGCAAGGTCGCTTGAGGTATCAGGAACGGCTCTTGAGAGATGGTTATGAAGCATTTCTGTCGAACAATTGACCTAGGAGTGCGAAGAAGGTCTTGTCCGTCCACGTTGATTATTCCAGTACAATCAATCAAGCGCAGCAAAGCAGCAAGTATTGTGCTCTTTCCACTAATGTTTCCTGTGAGCTGCTGGGTGATGAGCACAGGTGTTTTCAGCTGCTTACCTGCCAGTTCGACCACATATGACGAGCTTTTGGCCGGCCTGAATATCGACGTTGACGTTGTGCAAGATTTGATGATCGGAGCTGCCCTCGTTAGTGCTTTCTTCACTCTGAGGAGTACCCGCCGCAGAAGCGAAATAGTTGACAATCTGCCATCAGACTCACCTATAGCTCGCATCGAGGTCTGCTATGTGAGCTTCTCCCTTGGTAGGCCATCCAGCATGTGTCACAAGATCTTCTCCAGGAAGATCTTCTCGAGGAGTAAACAATTCCACGTTTCGAAGCCGCGCAATTGCGCCAAGGGACACCTCCAAAGACGCCCAAGACTCCACCAGCCGCACCAACGTCGTGTTAGCAACAAGAATCAGGTTGAGCGCCGCGCCGATATCACCCCCAGTCGTAGTCCCTCTCCATTTCACAGCAAGTGCAATCAATCCAATCGCAATTCCATTGACAATCAGGTTGAGAACCAGGCTCAGCCACCGCTGGACGCACATGAGAGCATAACGCGGTCGAAAGGACCAGTTGAGCGCATCAAGGCTCTTCTCCTCAGCTTCAAAGGACCAGCCGAAAGACCGTATCGTGACGACGCCTTCCGCTGTTTCCAAGAACCATTGGTAGAGCGACGACTGATATTCAAGCTCGAGGACTCGCAGCTGGCGCGAGGTCCTGAGATATATTCTCTGTATGAGATAGACGGCAACCACGCAAATAGGAAGGCAGAGAGCTAGCCATTTCTGGATATTGATGATTAACACCAGCTGAGCCAGCATCTTGAAGATTTCTATAACAAGACAATGGTGTGTTAGTAATGATGAGGCAATTAACAAGAAAGCCAGTCGGTTCTCTTACGAGTACAGATGGTTATCAGCGCATAAGGCAGCTGTCTGTCCACATAAGAAATGTCTTGACTGAACCTATCGCCAGGTTAGTACATCTCAAATCACCACATGCTAGCATTAATGTGTCCCTCATACCTGTTAAGGATAACGCCAATATCTGTAGTGGAGAAGAACAATAGCGGTGCACTAGATGAATTAGCAACTTTCAGCAAATTTTCCCCTATCCGCCTTACCCAAATATTGTTCGAAGAAGAGATTTGTGCAGCAGGGCACCAGATCTCGGGGCTATCATGATGGATGTGCTCCTGCAATGCCTGTCAGATTGATGGCAAATGTAAAGATATTCTTTAAAACTAACCACGTGCTGCCATTTGTTGCAGTCCAAGCAAGAAGGGCGAGCGAGAGATATCCAATCATGTAATAAGTCGACTGGTCTGGGGAACCTTCTGTCCACCACTTAAGCAAATACTGCGGGAAGAACATTCCAAAAGAATATCCTGCTGAGCATCCAAGCAACATAACCACATTGATGGCACCGGCAGATTTGAGATAGTATGCTAATAGTCATCAGCTTTGTTTCTCAGATAATTGCAAATTTTAAACCCACAATAGAGAGAGAAGTCACCCGTTTTTCGATACAGATCTTCTTCAGCGTCCGTGTTGTTCTGCGAGGTTCTTTTATTAGTCTTGGGAGCAGCCTCGGGTCTCTTCGCTGCTTCTGTAAATGTGAACTTGGATAATTCGGATAAGGAAGATTTCAACGCATCCCACGATCCTCGCGATGCAATTCGACCCTGTTCAAGAACCAGTATCTCGTCTGCAACATGGAAATGCTGGGCTGCCAAAGCAGTTAGTCGCAAATGAACATCAGAGAAGATTTGTTAAAAACTGACCAGAGTTTGTAACCAAAAACACTGCAGTAGTATTCTTCTTGAACCAGCCATTTGGTCCAAGCAGGTTATCCACCACAGTATTCTCGGTGTTGCCATCCAAGGCACTAAATGGATCGTCTAATACCACAATGTCATGAAGAGAGTACACTAAGCGCGCGAGTGCCTATAGTATGTCAGTTTCCTTTGGCAGAAAATACTGGATTCTCATCTTACAAGTCTCTGCCTTTGTCCGCCCGAAAGATTGATCCCCCGGCTGCCAACAATAGTATCGTCGCGTTCAGGAAAAGTACTTAAATCGTGATCGAGGCAACAAGCACGAATAGCGGCATCATATCTCTCTTCATCAACGGTCGTAGCAAAACCGCATACAATTTGCTTGACTCTGCCTGTTGGTAACCAGGCCTGTTGGTCGCAGAACCCGATAGATGCGGAAGAGATGCTAATGGTACCCTCAGACGGCGCAATTTCACCTAATATCACCCTGGCAAGTATAGATTTACCGCTTCCAACAGGACCAGAGCAAGTAGTTATAGATCCTCGGCGAAGTACCAAATTGACATCGTGCAAGAGTGTCTCTTTTGTTGATGGGGATTCGACGGTTACCCCATTAAGAGCTACAGCAGCATCTGTGACATCCGCTCCCGATACGTCCACAGGCCGAGACAAAACGCGTCGCTTGTCTGTCCGCGGTGACTCAAGTAAATAAGCATGAATCCTCTCGAAATTGGCCGAGGTTGCTACAGCGTTGGGCACAATCGTCATAATCATGTTTGCAGGTTCCGTGACGAGTGCCAAAATGGCAACAGTCGTGAAGGCAGCGCTGACGCTCAGTTGGGAGCCTTGAATGCGAGCCACAACGGCGAAGACCACGATGGTGACTGCTGGAGCAAAAATGCCAAGAGCATTTGCTATTTCATCATTTCAGTGTCTGCCGAAACACAAACGTGACAAAATGGATAGAACTCAGAGCTTACCACTTGCGTTATAAATGGCATTCATCCAACGAACTCTTTTTGAGCTATTAATCTCATCTTGCCGTAGCTGATCGATATACTCCATCATCGCTCCTGATACACCCAGAGACTTGACGCTTTTCATCGAGCCAAGAATGGAGCTCAGGGCCGATATCCGGCGCTGAGTGGACATATTCCAGCCCTTTTGCCTGGCGCGAATGTTTTTCGCCACATAACGACTTATCTGAGAGCAAACTACACGCCGAATGCAGCTGTTAGATTACCGCTAGAGACTGACCTCACACAGGTCAACTTACAGATGATTATGATGAACGGGAGTGGAGCAAGCCATTTGACTTCTCGAACCAAGAGGATCACGCCCAACACGAGCTCAAAGAGCTTAGCCCAAGCTTCATGGAACATTTTTCCTGCTTCGGCGGCGCCATCTACATCGGTGCTCATAATAGTTAATACTCTCCCCGTATCGGAAACATGTGAACCGATGGTCAATGCTTTATTGTAGATTAACGTGGTGAGACATCCGCGAATCATGAGTTCAAGCTTGTTTAGACGATGGTAATATATCGACGATGAAAACTAAGATGGAATGGTTAATATTTGCATTTGTTCAACAGAATAGATATTATCCGTTCGTAGTTGGATAGCTTGATGTGATGCTTACCGTCTGGCCCAAGTAAACCACAACGGCCGCTACAATCAACCAATATCCCTCGTAGGTATCCTCTCCCTTTGTGTATCCTTGAACATAACGGATAGCTTGTTCAATAAGAATAGGTTGACAGCATCTGAAAGCGACGAGGCCCAGGCGCGGGAAAGTAGCGGACAGAAAAGGCCCTGAAAGACAGTGCAGCAAGACTTTCGGCAGTGTCAAGATTGTTTCAGGCGTTGCTGTTGCAACAGGTCAAAAACGAACAGAAATATATGTATAGGATAGCCATAGGAGCAGAAACTTACATCTACTGTCCCACGACGGCAAAATACCCCGACGCAGGCCCTCAGCCTCTAGCTCACTCTCAAGAGGCGGTAGCTGACTACCACGCAGGATGCTCCGGTTGCCGCGACTCAACAGCCCATTCAACCACCAAAAAAGCAGAGAGCTGATCAATCCAGCGGTTTCTCCTGGAGATCGATTGCGATATTTCGGCGTCAATATGGACGTTTTCTCTTGGCACTCGAGAGTCAATATCGCAAGCCGAGACGCAAACCCTGCCACCAAGGCGGCATGGGCCTTGCCGCCATCGCGAATCTCGGAGAAGCCGGGGTACGTCAACGTAAACGCGTCCCAGGCACAAGTGAGCAGTAGATAGAGCACCGCGAGATTGGAAGGGCGAATGGAGCGCTTGTGCTCTGCAGCCGATAGCCCAACCAAAGCGGCGGACGCAATCAAGGATGCACTGCGCGACACTGTTTCCAACCACTCTGTACGGCCCTCTGACAGATTCAGCACCAGATCAACAAGCAGAGTCGCGGGTAGAGTCAAAGCTACGAGCTGTTGTTTCACAATACGGAGTCAGCGGCGGCACATGCACAACGACGGGTGAGTGCTCACGGGTTTAATGACAGCGAGCCAATTCGGCTCTACTTTGACCGACTCATGGCGCAAAGCCCACAGCCGATGCGAGCCAAGAGCAATGAATGCAAGCGAGGTTGCCAAGGTAAGTGAGAGGAACAAGGATGGTTCATGGTGAGAGGCCATTGTTCGTCAAAGGCTCATGTCATCTCTCAGGACGCACTAGAATTGGGCATTTCACGGAAATATAGCACTGAAATATAGGCGCAATTATTCAAAAAATCAGTAAATTGAATACCCGCAGTGGCGTTGATGTCTCAGAGGTGCTGGCGCGACTGTTGACCTTTTATTCACAAGCCGGAGCAGATATCCGGCATTGCGTGCTGTTAGTCGAGCCAAAGGATTCATGTTGCTTACATATTCTCCATCTGTCGATAGTCAAAAGGATCAAACTGCCTCCACACCGATACGAGGCCGCATTCAAGTTGTCTGCTGAAAGCTCGTTTATGCACAAGCTAAGCCCTGTCGGCGCCATCACTTTCTACATACGTTCTGCTGTTGGGTCGACAAACATACGGGGTTCATCTTCCGTTGGCAGCTTTCGGTAATCTGCTCCGTGCCAACCTCCCCATCTACAGGACATGTACGCTCAACTGTCAACGACCAGGAACATGGGTATAAAGGCAATTTTTTATTTTATTGACGAGGGTATCGCTAAATATATATACTCTTCGAACCAACACACTAGCAACAGCAACAGCAACAGCAACAGCAACAACAATGATAACAACAACAATGACAACAATGACAATTGCAACTGCAACTGCAACTGCAACAGTGACTGCAGCACTAATGGTAACGCAAATTCATAACCTCTGTAACTCAGACCAGCTTAAACGCCGCCTTCGCCCTGTCAAAGTACGCCTGGCGATCAGACGTGACAGACACGCCAACACACTGCATGTACTTTTTGAATCCGTCATCGAGATCCGCCCACAAGGCCTGCTTGATAGACGAAGAGTCGCATTGGGTGGTGTAGAACCAAGCGCCACTGGCAAAGTTGAACTCGTCGGCCGTAACCAGAGACAAGATGGAGTTCAGATCAGCGGAGCTCAAGCCGTCGGTGGTGTCGAACTTGGCAACCTTGTCCTTGATGCTGTCGATGCTCTTAGCATACATCAAGTTGAATCTGGGCGACTGCATATTGGCAGTGCCCTGGCCAGCAACGCCGGGGCTGACGTTGTGCTTGTACTTGAAGTCGACAGATTCAAAGGCAATGAGGGCGATGACGGCAGCGATCTCGGGCGTGGTGAAGATCTTGTAGTCGCTCATAGCCTTAGCAATGAAGGGAGCAGCCTGCTCAGCAGTGCGGCATTCGGTGTCGGTGCTGGCGCAGCTTACAGCGTTGGGAGCAATCTGCTGGACGATGGGAACAGCGGGAACCTGGGCAGCGGCGATGGTGGCGAGGCCCAGGACGAGCGAGGAGACAGCGGAGAAGTGCATGGTGGCTGTGAGTTTTTCTTTTTCTTCTTTTCTTCTTTTTTCTTCTTGGTTTGTATCACAGCTTCGGTTCGGGTTGCCAGGCTCTCCGGGAGTATCCAGTCGGGTGCTATATATGCGTTGATGTGTGTATGTTACCAGCAGAGGACACCAGGTCTTTGTGCTTGTGTAAACCTGTATAAAGTCGAGAAAAAGCGAACGGGATGCGTAACAAAGAGTTGAACGCTCGAAAAAAGGAGTGAAGCAGTGTCAGCCAGCGACGCGAGAAACGAATGGTAGGTGGACAGAAGCCGTGGTTCGAGGGAGGAGAACAGACGACGACTCAGGACCCTTTTGTACGGCGCCCTCAGTGAGGGATGCATCGTGAATCGCTGCTCTCCAGGGGGCTGCGCACGGGCTAGCAAATGGCCTTGAAAGCTCGAATACGACCAAGTTTCCTCGCCCCTGCCCAACCAAAAGCACCGCTCACGATCAGCGGCCAAACGGTGTCGCCCACTTAAAGCGCGGCTAGAGATTGGCTCCCTTTTCATGGTCCAAGGCAGACAAAAGGGAGGCAGGGATGCGCCGGCGGCGATCCAATCGCAGCGTCTGGAGGCCAAAGCACCAGAGACGGGGACGTTTCATGAAACATGCAGAGCTGAGCCGTGAAACGCCGGGAGGGCGCTAATGGCGAGGAGCCATGCAGACAGGGGCTTTGGTGATATGATTTTGTGGTGGACTTTTCAATAGTAGTGACTCGGGCCCTTGATGAGGGCATGATGAATGTAATTTGACTTCATATTAGGCGTATAAATCTGATGGATATATTAGTAGCTAGCCTTGGCAGCCGTCCTTGAGTGAATTTACCCAATACATTATTCACAAGCGAGGCTCAGAAGCGATGCTACCATGAACGTGGGATTAAATACGAGAATCCGGAGTAGAGTAAGCGTGTTCTAAAAACATCACGGCATTTCTGTCTCTGCATCGTATTGGGAAGCGTTAACGTCCCCCACATTCGAAAACATCCAAATATGGATTCATTCCCCAGACCGGAAGATATACATAAAAAGCCTGGTACCAACACAACAAGGCTGCGCAGCCGTGAAAGATCGAGTAGATCCAGGGTAGCATGCAAGGCCTCGATGGCGACCCTACACGCGCATTAGCACTAAACAGGCCGCAGAGGCCAGGGACATGGGACCCAACCAAATTTGCGATTGCTTGCCGAGGCCAAGTACTGACTGACCTACAATATTTAGTACCTAGTAGTATAGTAGTTACAGGTACGTACTACTAAGCATTCAACATCAGATGCCATATTGACTCTCCAAGATATGCCATCTCGATTCGCTCGTTCCACCGCATCTGCTACCGTCTTAGGTAATCCCATGGCCTCAATTCTGGCATCACGAGTCAAATGGGCGGATGGTTTAGTGGTATAATTTTCCCTTAGCATAGCGCAACCTCCGAGTTGCCGCAACCGCCTGGGAAAGGTCCGGGGTTCGATTCCCCGTTCGTCCATACGTGATGCGGGCCACAGGTTCGCAGCCTTTCTTTTTTTTGTCTTTTTGTCTTTTCTTTTGTCTCTTCATCTTTTGTCTCTTTATCTATTTCTTTTCTCTCTCTCTCTTTGCCTGTCATTCTCCCCTCTTTCTCCTTTTCCTCCTCCTCCTTTTTTAACTCACTGTCCTGATTCGCAATTCACTGTTTCACGTACGCCTGTAGCAAAGACAATTCCAAGAAACCACCATATGATTTTGAGTTGAATTCGTGCCATCTATAAATCTCCAAAAGAGAAGGGTGAGTCCATCCATCATTGTATGCTGCCATATCTTTGTAGTTTCCCATATCCATCATATATATACAGCTGTTGTACACGTCGGCATCTCTATCAAACACAGATTATGCCACCCGCCTCTTCCCGCATCACTCAAAAGTGACCGCCACAAGTCCCATGCCCATTCACCTCCCCCTCTTCCGATCCAGCATCTCCTGGATATCGCCCTTGCCCTTCCCCTTCTCCCCGGCGCCCCCCTCCGGCGCAAAGCTAGTAGAAACCTCCATCTCGACGGCGCCCTGCTTGCGCAGCTCCTCCAGCCTCTTCTTCTTCTGCAGATCCGCCACGCGCCACTGCTTAAAGTACTTGACCCAGGCAGCAGCGCAGTCGCGCTCAAACTCGGCAGACTGCTTGGGACATGCCTTGGCGGCAGCGGCAGCGTCCTTGTTCGCGTCAATGATGTTGTTGGCGTCCAGACAGGCAAAGTAGGCGTCTCGTGCGGCCCAGCAGACGGTGCGCTCCTCGCGGCTGGGGATGGCGGCACCGCTGCGGATGGCGTCGGCGCGGGTGTCTGCGGAAAACGGCCACCAGCCCATTTTTGCCTAGGAGAATGTTTATATGTGAAATTGACAGGTATATCCGATGAAGAGAGTCCAGCAGCAAGGGTCTTGTGTCGAAACCAGGCGTTGCAGGTTCTTGCTCTGATGGGAGGGGTACCAGTATTGTGCTATTGCTGATGTCGATCTCTCATGTACTCATCCAGTAGTAGAAGCACCAATCGTTCACTTGTGAGACGCAATTGATGAGCTGCTCTCAACCTAGGCGATCCAAAGTCGACCGTAGACTCAAACGGCGTGCGAGCTGCCTTGAAGTTTAGCTGGTACATGCACCAGGTACCAATGACGATCCAAACGCCGGCAGAATCCGACGGGCGGTCAGGCGCAACACCTCCGATGCAGCCTAGCGCAGGACGGCCTGCAGCCAAGCTGTCACCTGTCCGGCGTATCATCATTCATCATTGCTGCAACTCCCTTCTCATCTGCCTTGTGCCATCACCAGCGTCTGCATTGCCGTCTGTTCGCGTCAGACGACAGATGCTTGCGCTTGCTTCATTCGCCTTCGCCAGCATCCAATAGTCCGCTCGCTATCGATATCCCCTCAACATGGACTAAGACAGCGCATCCCCCGAACCGATGCACGACGAAACAGCAAGTCGCCTCATCCATCCAACTCGCATCTCCAGGCGTCCATAGATATACACCTCTTCTCGACCCTCAAACATTCGAAGCAATCCACCGCCTCTATCTAATTCTCCCATCTGCTTCTCCCAAAAACCACAATGGCTCGCCGTCGCAGACCCCCTCGCGCCGGCGCTCTCACCGAGCTCCCGCCTCTCAAAATCGCCGCCCAGATAGCCATCCTCCAGGCCCTCTACTACTTGATCGCCCTCGTCCTCATGCTCTTCACCACGCTGGTCGCTGGATTACCATTTAGCTTCGACTTGATCCTCACCTGGGACCGCGTGCGTGGCGACACAACCCAAGGATGGCTCATGGCCTTTGTCTGGCTCCTCAACGGAGGATTCTGCATGTGCGCTCACCCTTCCCTCCAAAACTCTCATTGGCACACCCCTTTTCTTTCCTTCTTCTTGTCGCTTCATTAGCAAATAAACAAATACTAATCTTCTTTTCCGTCATCAGGTCCCTCGCCATGGTCGCCCTCGTCGCGCGCAGCAAACTCGTCCCGGACTTCGCCCTCACCATCCACTTCCTCCACCTCCTCTTCACATGTCTCTACACGCGCTCTCTCCCCCGCAACTCCATGTGGTGGCTCACCATGGTCATCTCCTCCGCCACCGCCGTCGGCCTGGGCATGTGGGGTTGCCGTTACCGCGAGCTCCAGCCCGTCTTCTTCCTCGGCGGCAGGATTCTCGGGTCCGGCACGTCTGGCCCTTCAAACAGGGCCTCCGGCGCAAGAGATGGCGCACTACCCCCCGATGTCGAAGGCGGCATGGGCGGATCAAGTGCGGCGGGAGAATACGAAATGGATCAGATAAAGACAAAGACTTCAACATAGAGCAAAAACCTCGGCAAAGAGAGAATATACATATATAGACGGCAATTAGTCAAGAAGAAGGGAATTTCTTGGGATGTATACTGTAATGCTTGTTTGAAAAGAGGCAGTAGCGTGCATTATTCGGCGTTTATTGGGACGGAAAGGGGGCGCCATCTAGACCGCCGCATTCTTAGAGTAAAAGGGAATAATCGTACGGCATCTATATCGATCAAGAAGACATCGATGACCCCACGAAAAAATCAAAAATCAAAATCTAGATAGAGATTTCACAATGTACCTATTCAACTACAATAAGAACAAAAAAGGCCGCATCCATGATACAACTTGGGCGTGCCACAGTCCCGACGCTATTCTGTATAAACAAAAAAAAAAAAGGCAAACAAGTAAAACAAAAAAAAAAAAAAAACTTCATATCGGCATACCCAAGCTTCGAACAAAAACAGGAAGAATAATCAACGCCTCCCATATATACTATACAGCGGACTCCATAAAATGTCCATTCCTTTCCGTCTCACTCTAATGTTACTCCCCTCTGGTATCATCTTTACAGCTTTCCCCCCTCATTCTCCAAAACCCCTTGTGTATATCCACAAAAAAGGTACGAAAAAATGTTGTCTTTTTAGTGTCAACTCATCCTCCCTCGCAAGGCATCCACTTCCCTCTGCAGCGATTCGAGATCGGCGAGAATGTCCACACTTTGCCCAGCATACTGTGTGTCGAGATCGCCGAACTCGTCTGCAGATGTCCTCGGTTTCCTGGCCGAGTCCAGGCTTGCCCGTCCGGATGGTCCGTCCGCACTGCTCTGGCTACTGCCCCGTATCCTTGAAGGCGGAGGAGGAGGCGCTACCAGGTCTCGCGGCTTGATCTCGGCCAAAGCTCGTCGGTGAGAGGATTCTAGGTTGTATAAGCTCTGAGGTCGGCGGGTGGATGGGTTGCGTGTGGGAGGCGGAGGAGGCGCCATGGGTCTCGTTGCCGAGTCCATCGAGGTCCTCGGGGTGTCGAAATCGGGAGGATGAATGAAGGTGGAAGATTGAGGCGTGCCCGGTTGCCTCGAGCCCGAGGTAGTCCTCCGAGGCGGTGGAGGCGCTGGCGCACCGGCACTGTAGCGAACGCTGTTCGTTCTCGATGGAATCGATTCCATTGATGTCCGTGGAGGCGGCTCATTCTCTTTCGAATCCTGAGCACTTGTCTTCACTTCAACCCGAGGCTGTCTTCTCGGTGGCGGGGCTGGTACAGGCTTCTTGGCATGGTTGGGGGCCGATACGGCGGTATCTATTTGATCTGGGCTGGCCGTAAGCGCAGGAGGATGCGTATCCGTCTCAACAGGTACATCCTCTACTGAGGAATTACTGCTAGCCGAGCTTTCTCGAGACAGCACAGGTCGTGGTGGTGGTTCATTGTGATAAACAGCTGGCTCAGCCGGTTTTTCTCTTGGGCTGGTGATGGTGTTTTCGGTGCTGGTGACACTCTGCTCGGGCTTAATCACCTTGCCGTGCCGAGAGCTCGGGGGAGGTGGAGGAGCCTTTTTCTCCTTGTTTGTAGGGGCGGCAGCGGAAGCCTCCTGTTGTGTAGGCTTGGGGCGATCCGCCTGGTTATGGTCGAAAGAGTCCGTTGGGAGCGGAGAGCTAGGTGGGCTTGTTGCTCCCGTCATCAGCAGTCTTTTGAATGAATCCACATTCAAGGACCGCCTCCCAGGTTGTGCAGACTTCAACACCTCGCCCTCCTCTCTTATATCCTCCTTCAGCTCCTTATTGTTCCCAGCATCCTGCGTCTTCTTCTTGCTGAATGGATTGGCCACTGTCTGCACCGGCCTCTGCATCTCCGCGGCCGTCAACGGCGGTCGCCCCTGCGGAACAGCCGGCTGGGGAGGTGGGGTAGCGGTGGCATCGTCCCAGTCGTTGTCGACGTTGTTGAAGGGATCCTGCTCCTGTGCGTATGTCTGGGCGGCAGAACCAAAGTAGCTGGCCGTCCACTCTGGCGAGTCGGGCGACCGGGGAGGCGGTGACAGAACGCGGACCTTCTTGACGACCTTGGCCTTGCTCGCATCAATGGCCGGAGACTGTGCAGCTGGCGGCACGTTTTCGTCGCGGAAGCTCGTTTTCGGAGGCGGCAATATCTGGGCGGCGTCTATAGAGTCGATTGGGGGAAAGCGATTCTCTGTGTGCTGCGTCGCACTCTTGCGGAAGGGGTTCGATGACGACGCCATCGTGATAGGCAACGGTCCAGTGGGGAGGTCCGTATAATATGGTTTGTATGGCTGGGGGGGGGGCTTTGTATTCTCTATTCCCTTCGGTCACGACAGGAAGAGACACAGCCGGTCCGCCATCTTCCAGCGTCAAAGAAACAATCTTCGAGGTTGGCAGAAATATGAAACCTTGTCTGGCTGGACAATCGTGTGGCCAGGGAGCAAAAGATGGAAGTGAGTCGTTTCGGAAGAATCGGTTAGACTGTCCCTTGCGAAGGGGTGAGCTACAGGAAGGTACGTGCAAGTGGTGGAACAGCTACATGTGCCTCAATGAGGGGTGCCCCATGCCGCGTTAGGGAGATACCTGGCGACACAGCCACGCAGGAGCTCGTACGAAGGTATCGCCTCATCGCAGCCCTGCACATGGCAGAGGTGCTAATGGTGCTCGCACGGGCCAGCCAGCTGTTCTCGGCAGGTACCGCGTGTTCCTGATGCGGCCGGCCATGGCGGGATGCGCTGACGAGATTCGCTGACGGTTGAGGCAGCGTCTGGTGACCCCGAGCGAAGTGCCTGCTGTACCGACGGTACTGTACGCTGTACGGGGAGTGCGGAGGACGGGCGTCATAGCCGGGTTGCCCAGAAATACAGTATGTACAGTATAGCACTAAAATGCCGAGGGAAAGGCATTGAAGCCGGCAAGGGGCAAATCATGGACCGAGAGAGAGGGAGAGCAAGAGAGAGAAAGGGCACTGAGGCATTGGAGGAGCTTCTTCACATGGGGCTTGGCACGGGTCGCTCTGTGCTACGTCGACGTGGCAGTGAGCCGCAGGAACACGACATGTTCAGTGCTACGAACCTTGCTGATTACCCTGGTAGCACGCAGTATGGAGTACATTGCGTGTAAATGTAATTACAGGTTGACGGTTCCAGATACACGTACCGGTAGGTGCTTCGCAGCATCGAGAGGTTTTCTGTAAATACCAGCCTGGGGAGAGCCCCGGAACTGGCTAGTCCCCCGTCGGCATCGGTGACGGCTCTTGTACAGATACAATCCCTGTGCAGCGTCCCCAGCAGCAGAATAAGGTACAAGAACTTGCCATCCCCCCGGAGCCCGTGTCAACGTCATGGTGACCAACCAGACGAGGCTGAGCGCTGCCACTACGAAATTACTGGCTTAGCGCCTCCTGGCAGCTCCCAGCAGCACGCTCTTGGGTCCTCTGCGCTGTATTAGTGCCAGGGTGCCGTTCTGTGTAAAGCTGACGACAATTGCAAACCAGTGAGACTGGCTCATGGCGTTTCATCAATGGAGTTCTCCAGGGCTCTTCCCGCAAACTGCGGTAATATCTATATTTGGTTCAACGGCTGGTGAGGACAGCAAAAGGTCCCGGAATAGCACAGCAAATGCGCCCCCCTCTGTCAAGCCTTCCCCCCCGTAATACCATCTCGCTACGCGTACTAGTGGCGCAAGCTGGTCCAATCCTCGTCCCATGATAAGAAAAGCAAGCTCAGCGCCGTCAAGAAGGTTCCGATCCTTTTGCGCTTTGCTTGGAACAATTTGCAAGCTGAAATCGCACCGTAATTCGCAAGTTTGGTCAAAAAGCTTTCGACTGAAATATATGAATTGTACAAGTCTATCATGTTTCCCAGAATACTATTACACCAAACACGCACCAACTCCCCCAGACACCGTGACGCTCTTTGTTGATGTTTTTGCCCACAGTATCCGCCCACCAGAGAAACTGACGCGCGCGCAAAGTTTTTACAACACAGGACACGGACGGACAAGATCTGCCATCAATGTGAAGAGAATATAGTGATCCGCCCCCTCACTGGGAAGCTCATTCCAGGAAAGTCACATATATAGTGCGATAATGCCGTGCCCAGCGCGTCCGAGAGTGCGCGAATCAAAACAAACATCATTCCTACGCACCGCCAAAACAGCAATCAATCAATCCCGAGCCAACCCAGGCTCTCCCTTGCCCGACCCGTAGTAATAAATTGCAACCCCAAAAACGCCGTGCCACATTCATCAAGGATACAAAAAAGGTAAAAGAAAAGCTGCTTTTGCTCACGCCAAGGGAACAATTACGCCTTGGTAGCGGCGGCAGCAGCTGCGGGGGCGGCAGCAGCAGCCTTCTCCTTCTTGGGAGCAGCAGCCTTCTTTGGTGCGGCCTTCTTGGTGGCAGCGGGCTTCTGGGTCTTGGCAACACGGCCGGACTTGGTCTTGGTCAGAACGGTCTCAGGCTTCTCGGGCTGAAAGGGGGAGGAGTTAGAATTGAGAGAGAGAGAGAGAAAAGGACGAGAGTGAGAGTGAGAATGAGATTCACACAGACATACCTTGGCGGGAGCCTCCTTGGTCTTCTTGGTGGCGGCGGCAGCCTTCTTGGGAGCGGCAGCCTTCTTGGTGGTGGTAGCGCCCTCCTTCTTCTCCTTCTTTTCCTTCTTCTCGCCCTCCTTAGCCTTCTTGGGGGCGGCGGCCTTCTTGGTGGCAGTGGCCTTCTTAGCAGTGGTGTCCTTCTCCTTCTTGGGAGCAGCGACCTTCTTGGCCTCAGGCTTCTTCTTGGCCAGCTTGGTGCCGCCAGAGGGGCCCTTGGGCTGGGCAAAGAAGCCCTTCTCAACACCGGCCTTGAGGGCCTTGTTGAAGAGAGAATCGAACATGTTGTCCGAGACGTTCAAGGTGTTGTTGGCCTTGACATACTTCTTCAGAGACTGGCGGCTATTGAGGACCATGTCAGCTACTTGTACTGGCGCTGCCCAATGGGTTTGGGCGAGTGATGGATCGATCAGATGCTTACCTGGAACCATTGCGGTCCTTAAGCTGTTGGGTGCAAAGAGAGAGCAAGTTAGTTTACAATCCTGAGTCGGTTCGCACAAAAAGACAAACGGGATGGGACATTACGCGACGTGGAGTGGTGTGATGGAGAGATGGCAGTGGTAACAGCTACGAGAGGGAGGGAGGGAGAAGGGGGGGGGAGACAGCAGTGATAAGGAGACGTGAAGGGGGGGAGACTGGGGGGGCAATAAAGCGCAAACAGATGCGCTGGTGCCACAGAGGACCGCCAACATACATTAACAATGGCATCCGTAATCATGTCCTGCATTCGGGCTCGCATTAGCTTCCAATCAAGACACGCACAGCAAAAAGGTCGCCAGATGCCGGCATGCGGCCGACGGACGGTGAAACTAACCTGGTAGCTGGCGTGGGCAGCGCCAGACTTTGCCTTGGGGGCAGCGCCTTCGGTCTTCTTGGGAGGCATGGCGGTGGAGGTATGGAGGACGTGTTCAAACGTGATTGAAGAGGCTGGTTATGCGGGAAGTCTGACGCGACGGGAGAGTTGCAGAGCGATGAAGATCGAGAGAAAGGGCACAGGCGAGACGTCGGGCGCGTGGGAGGGCGATGGGGCTTGTTTATATACGGGGCGGGGGCAGCGCCGCAATCAGTAGGTCCTGGAGCTGGGCGCTGAGGTCCAGCAGAGGTCCCCTGGAGTGGTCTGTGTTGGACTGGATCATGTACATGTTCCCATGTGTGCCGCACCCGCTAGGCGCTAGCGGTTAGTGGGATTGCTTGAGCTCCAGTGGCCAGACCACACCTTTTTGCTTCATGTTCCATCAACGACCTTCTAGCGCTTGTACTGGTACAAGCCCCTCTCTCCCCGGCCGGGAAGCGATCTTGCACCGAGGACGACGCCACAGGTGTTTTTTTTTTTTTTTTTTTTTTTTTTTTTTGGTGTTGGCTGGGCTCTGCAACGTCAGCAAATCTCTGTGTCCTCCCGCCCTCGTCGCCTCTCCTTCTCCCCTCTCTCCTCTTATCTCGACGCACCACCCTATACTAAACTACGTGTATCTCTACCTTTTATTTATCATTGACTGTGTATTGGTGTGTCTGTTTTTATCTTTCATTTCATTTAACTTTATTCATTTTTTATTTATCGACATCGCCTCGACACATCTTCACCCCCCGAGCAAGCGCCGTTGCTGTCGTGATTCATTGCATGCATGTAACCTCCCCCCCAGCGACCTACTTGTTCGACCTCAGAACAACACACACACGCTGCTCATTAGCTGCTGTACCGAAGCCGCTTTAATGCCCGATCCTCCTCCCTCTCCAGCCACACACATCAGCCGGCACAACACACAAGCTCGACATCACACAAATGACAGGCCCGCCCGTGCCCGGTACCTTGCGGTTCCATGTACCGGTACATGCCCTTCTCCGGCCAGCGCCACGGGCCCCACCGCCCTTGTTATGCTTCCAAAGTAAAAATCGACGCCAGTTCGGCTGCGAAAATAATCCCTTGCCTCGTGACCAATTTTCTGATTGGCCAGCGCCAACATCACCTCGTCTGCCGTGTACCTCGACCTCTGATCTGAGGCTCGACCGCTCCCCCCGACCTTGATGCCAGATTCCTGTCCGGCTCGCTCTGTTCTTCTCCAGCTGTCCCTCCTTTTGCGTGTTCAGTGAGTCATTTTTTGAGCTGCCCGTCTGCCCGTCGTCTGCTGCGCTCTTTGACGTCAGAAATCCCCGGCCGCCCAATGCGGCTGTAGCGTTGTTTGTTGTAAGAGGTCGTCTGGCGGCGGGTCGTCGCCGGAGACGTGGTTCGCTTTAGATGGTCCAACGTCGTCGCTCCCCTATGGTCGTTGTCGCATCGTGAATTGCGCGACAGCACCCCCCGTTCGTGGCCCTGTGAATGGTTGATTCGGAATGCCTGTTTCTCGGGCTATTCGCCGAGCCTGTTTTTATTTAGGCTGCGGTGCGCTTTGCTGTCTGTTTTGCCCTCCGCAGCCAAAGTCACTTTTTTGGCCCACCGTCGCGCCTTTGCTCGCGACCCAACCGTGAAGCTATCCAGACATGACCGTCGCAACGCTTTTCCGCCGCCCTGCCGCGCAACCACCTCCTAAATTACTCAATTTCTGTGTCCATCATCAAATTCGGTGATTTGCAATCTGATTTCGTCCAATTTTGTAATTGTAGCTCTTCTCTGCGGCGAGCTGTTGCGATTCAAAGACCGCCCGCTGCCGGAGTGGCGGATGGTCATGCGACCGACCGTCCTGTCATCGTCTCACCTTTGCCACGTCCGGAGCCAAATCTCCCGCTGTTTCTTGCCATGTTGCTTTCACCGAGTTGCAGTAGACTATTTCTCGTACGGAATCTGCCTTTTTGCGTCCTGCCGGGTTTCGAGGCTGCCTTTTGCGACGGGTTTCCGCCGCTGTTTGTGGCTCGTCGTTGCACACCGTCATGTCATCCTTTCCAGGGTCCAATGACCACCCAGCAGTCCAGATGAGATTCCAACAGCGCATAGCCATACCAACAAGCTTAAACTTTGTAGTCTCAGAAATTCCATCTTATTTTCTACAGTCCTCTCTTTTTTTCTCGCTCGAATAGCTGTTTTTTTGCCTTACTTTGCGATAATCTCCGTGGCCGCGCGACGCCGTCATCACCTCTCCCGTCCCCGCACTTGGACTCTCCCGCAACAATCACGACACGCAGCCTAACCATCTTGCCGGCCGTGCCCAACCTAAACATCCTTCTCTCTCGTCTCGTCGAGCTGGAATAACCCCCTCTCCATCTATCGGAATCCTAGGCATTGATGCAGACTCCTGCATGGCATCCGTTACAGTTTTACACACTGCTTACTCCAGTGCGCGGATGCGGTCACAAATGACATACCCTACTACGGTCTGGGGACACTTTACAATTCATCGTGCAGGAGTACAGTAAGCAAGTAATCATGACTTGATTGCCAGCATTCAACCTGATAGAGACACCTGTCGTTTACGATTTATGCGAGCCATCGAGGATGACCTGGTGCTATGCCTGTTATCGGATGACAACTCACAGATCCCTGAGTCGTGCCATGCTGGATGACCGCAGCGCCTCCACGGCCAAAGCAAGGCACGCCAATCCAATCATCTGAGTACCTGGGAAAGCGCGGGTGTGCTTCAATTATTCCCCGTTTGAATGATTTAATTATCAAAGGGGAAAAAAAAAAAGGAAAAAATTATCGGGAACACAAGTTGCGAATGAGTTGGTTCCATAGGACCAAACGCCGAACCTAAACTGTGCTTATCATGCAATATGACCCAGCCTCGAGCGGATTGGCTCGTCATTGCGCTCAACATATGTACACACACCTGTGTCGGTGCTATATGTATGTCGGCCATTGTATGCCTCTCCAGCCATCCTGAGAGCCGCGCAATAGTCCGGAAAAGCTGGTCTCTCTTTACGGTGCTCTCCTGCGGCTAGAGACTGCAAACCCGAGCGTTTTTCAGCCTCCCTTCTTACATAGGATATATGTCTCCATCTTTCGACTTACACGGAATGGCTGGATGCTCGCCTCCATGTGACCGTGCACGTGCGATACCCCGATTGAGGCCGCGTAGAAACAAGTGGAGTTCCCTGTGACGACTGTCCCGATAAGCACCCGATAAGCCTCTGGGAGCTCGGGAGCAGGCTAAGCCAATCAGAGGCAAGCGGCAACGAGGTTCTGAAGCCACGAATGTAGAAAGTCGAAGCACCGCGAAAAGGCCACCGAGGCAAGGCAGCTTCGCTGGCAATTGCAGCTTCACCACGCCGAGGTGCACGACTTTTGCGAGCCGGGCTTGTGAGCGAGGATCATGGAAGCGGCCCCGAGCATGTTTACCAGCCGCTGACGTTTTCATTTCTCCGTGTTGGCCCTGCCCTGCTGCGCTGTTCTCGCAGAAAGACCCCTCAATTGCCCGTCGGCTTGTCTGGTATTGACATTGTCGATTCATCCGCCTCGACCTCGAATCCTCCACGCAACGCACAATGGATTACACCCAGTACCACGCCCTGGGCTACGGCGAGCCCCTCGACCCCAACGATCCCAACAAAACATCGGCCCCGGCTGCGCCTCAGTTCCAGAGCCCCGTGCCTCCTTCGCCGTATGTCCCCCAGGGCGCTTATGGCGCTCCTCAATATGGCCAACAAGCTCCTACCGCCATGCCGCCTCCGCCCACGCCCGGCTACGGCCCGCCGCAGGGCCAAAGCTATCCCGGTTCTCCGATGGCCTCACAAGATGCTGCCCTGGCGGCGCAGTTTGGGGGGATGAACCTGGCTGCGGATGCGGGAGGTGCTGCTACAAGGAAGAAGAAGAAGGACAGGCACGCGTACCATAGCGTGGAACCGACTGGCTCGTCACAAGCCTTCAATGGCATGCCTCCGGGGACTCCTGCTGAGCAGTTTCTCAATGTCAACAACCCGCAGGGCATTCCGGCGCTGGGGCAGTTTGGAAGTCCTCTGGCTAGTCCCATGGGCACGCCTCAGATGGCCAATCCCGGCCAATTCCCAGCGCCCGTCTCTCCATACACCCCCGCGGCTCCCATATCGCCAGCCGAATTCGCATCGAGGTTTGGCTCTGGCTCCGCCGATGCCGCTACACCTATAGGTGCAGCCGGTCCCAGCCAAGTCTCAGCGGACGACATGCCAAGCATACCAGCTGCCAGGGACTCGATCCAGGAGCACTTCAACAAGAACATATACCCGACATTTGAGCGCCATGTTCCCCCTCCCGCGACAGTTTCATTTGTTGCTTTCGACCAAGGCAATGCCTCCCCCAAATATACCCGACTCACGCTAAACAACATTCCAACAACATCCGAGGGCCTCCACGCAACTGGCTTGCCTCTGGGCATGCTCATTCAGCCTTTGGCTCCCCTCCAGGCCGGAGAGGCAGAAATCCCTGTTCTTGACTTTGGAGAAACCGGCCCGCCACGTTGTCGAAGATGCCGGGCTTACATCAATCCTTTCATGATGTTCCGATCTAGCGGCAACAAGTTTGTGTGCAACCTTTGCTCATACCCCAACGATACGCCGCCAGAGTACTTCTGCGCCATCAGTCCTCAAGGAGTGCGCATAGATAGAGACCAACGAGCAGAGCTTCACCGTGGCACAGTGGAGTTTGTTGTTCCCAAAGAATACTGGACCAGGGAGCCTGTCGGCCTCCGATGGCTGTTTCTCATCGACGTCACCCAGGAATCGTACAACAAGGGCTTTATGGAAACATTCTGCGAAGGCATTCTTGCGGCCCTATACGGAGGCAATGATGAAGGAAAAGACGAAGGTAGTGAGCCGAAGCGAAGGATACCCGAGGGAGCCAAGGTTGGCTTCATCACATACGACAAGGACATTCACTTTTACAACATCAACGTGAGTGGATACCAGAAATTAGATGATGAATTGCGTTGGCCTGCTGACCGTGATATACAGCCGAATCTGGACCAAGCGCATATGATGATCATGCCCGACTTGGAGGACCCTTTCCTTCCCCTGGGCGAGGGACTCTTTGTCGACCCGTACGAGTCAAAGGCTGTCATCACCTCTCTCTTAACCCGCCTCCCCGAGATGTTTTCCGATATCAAAAACCCCGAACCCGCTCTTCTTGCTGCTCTCAATGCCGCTGTAGCTGCACTAGAGGCAACAGGAGGTAAAGTGATCTGCTCCGGCTCGAGCTTGTCAACGTGGGGTCCTGGTAGATTGTTCATGCGTGATGATGGCAACCATCCTGGTGGTGAGATGGACAAGAAGCTATACACGACAGAGCATCCTGCTTGGAAGAAGGTATCTGAGAAGATGGCTTCATCTGGAATTGGTGTCGACTTCTTCCTTGCTGCGCCTTCTGGCGGCTATCTGGACATTGCCACAGTAGGACATGTTGCTGCTACCACGGGTGGCGAGACCTTTTACTTCCCCAACTTTATCGCTCCGCGGGATGGAGCCAAGCTGTCAATGGAGATTACGCATGCTATTACACGAGAAACGGGCTTCCAGGCATTGATGAAGGTCCGCTGCTCGAATGGACTGCAAGTGTCGGCCTACCATGGCAACTTTATCCAGCACACCTTTGGCGCCGACTTGGAAATCGGCGTCATCGATGCGGACAAGGCGCTCGGCGTGTCATTTAGCCACGATGGCAAACTGGATCCAAAACTGGATGCCCATTTCCAGACCGCTCTCCTCTACACAGCAGCTTCCGGCCAGCGACGTGTGCGGTGCTCCAACGTCATTGCCAGCGTCAGTGATACCTCTAAAGAGTCCAACACCAAGGAGCAGGCGATCCGCCAGTGCTTGAAGTTTGTCGACCAAGACGCCGTTGTCGGTATTTTAGCAAAGGAGGCCGGCACCAAGCTCGCAACGACGTCTAGCAATCTCCACGACGTCCGGAACTGGCTGACAGAGCGAACAATTGATATCATGGCCTATTACAAGAAGCATTCGGCTAACCAATTCCCGCCGAGCCAACTTGTTATGCCTGAAAGGCTTAAGGAATTCTGCATGTATATGCTGGGTCTCTTGAAGTGCAGAGCCTTCAAGGGCGGTATTGAGAGTTCGGACCGGAGAGTTCATGATATGCGGATGGTCCGAAGCATGGGCCCACTGGAGCTTAGCCTGTATCTCTATCCCAGGATGATTGCTATTCACAATCTCCAGCCTGAAGAAGGGTTTGCCGACCCCGAAACTGGCCACCTCAAGATGCCTCCGTCGGTCCGAACATCATTCTCACGTGTCGAGCCTGGCGGTGTCTATCTGGTTGACAACGGGCAGCAGTGCTTGCTCTGGTTTCACTCCCAGACATCGCCAAACCTGATCACCGACCTCTTTGGCGAGGGCCACGACACGCTCAAGGGCTTGGATGCCTATACGTCGTCACTACCTGTGCTGGAAACCCTCCTCAGCGCCCAGGTTCGCAACATTATCGAGTTCCTAAAGTCGATGAGGGGATCGAAGGGCATGACAATACAGTTAGCGCGCCAGGGAATTGATGGCGCTGAATACGAGTTTGCACGAATGTTGGTGGAGGATCGAAATAATGAGGCGAAGAGCTACGTTGACTGGCTTGTTCACATTCACCGGGGAGTTCAGCTCGAGGTATGTCTACTGATGCTCCATCTTACACTGGTTTTCCATCATATGCTAACCCGGCTTGCCAATAGCTGAGCGGACAACGAAAGAAGGAGGGTGACGGAGAGGCAACGGCCGTAATGGCCAACTTTGCGGGGCTGAGGCCGGCCTACTGGTAGAAGCAGTAGGCATTGAGGCCATGGTTTTTTTTTTCACCAAGCTTCGCTGTCATATCAAGCTATGCGTTCGCTCTCTGTTCCCCTGCTCTCGCAAGTAAGAGGCCCGTCGTTTGGCAACTAGCACGGAGACGTCACTATATGCAAGGCGCACGCTTTTGGGTAACATTGATACGAGAAAAAGTACCGGCACAACGAGTCATTGCCAATTGTCCGAATTGCATTGAAAAAAATGATATGTAAATAGAAGCATATGTTGAATTGCAACACAATTGTGTATGTATTAATAAGTCATTATCTTTTTTTTCCCCCTTTCCCTTTAGCGGATAGTTTATGTTTTCTTGTTTTAATGAACATGTACAGCATGTCTTGGAATCATTTCATTCGAATGCATGCATGTTTAATTGCTTTCACCACTTGGGTTCCAACGAAAGGGGGGAAAAGAGAAACAAAAAAAAAATGGACAAAAATCACCGGGTTTGCAGTATTTTTGTCTTGGTCCTGTAACTTGCCCGTCCTTGAAGTGTACTTGGGAATACAAGGCCCTGGTCATCTACAACTGGCCTGTCTGGCTATCGGCATCGTATCGAGATATGCAAAGGGAACTGGCGATGCTACTGTGACGAAGGTTACATGCAACGCACCCGCATCCACACTAGATATAGGCTAGCAAGGCAGTGAATCGGCAAGGATCCCCAATCGTGGCATCTAATCAACTTGAAATCGACCGTACACACTGCTCGGCCCGGGGGGGGGTGGGGGGTTGGAATTTGAAATTCCCAGCTTTTGATCAACATGATGGTGATGGTGAGGGGAGGAGGAGGGGGGGCCACCAGCACAAGACAAGACACACAGACCTGGGCGCTGGACCCGTTTCAGGTTGATGAACAGTCAGATGGCAGGCTGAACTCTAAAAAGGAAAAAGCAGGGAGGAAGGGGGGAGGGAGAGGAAACAATTTCGTCCTTTTTTTTCTCTTCTGTATTTGTCATTGCAATTTTTTTTTTTTTTTCCTTGTCAATAGTTGCGGTGTTTATTTATTTTTTGGGTTGGTCGGTTTGAGACACTGAATCCTACTGTCTTGGGGAGATGAGCAAAAGGACCAAAAAAAAAAAAAAAAAAAAAAAAAAAAAAAAAAAAAAAAAGATATTGGACTGATTTAGCTTGCTGTTGTCTCAAAACCAAACTATCCATCGAACCACACGACCACATCCCAAGACGCACGGCCAAACCCGCAAGCCAATAGTAGTAGTTCCGAGGCCCGGTTTCCATCGAGTTTCCAAATCCTCCTAGTTATACGGAGCACAGTATGCTGCATCGGCTATCCCCCAGTCCCCGTCAATTTCTCGTCTTAGCCGCCAAAGACGCGGGCACCACCCCTCCCCCTCATATCTTTGACACAAGTACGGGGAGTATAGATGGCCTGATAGAGAGATCCAGTACCTACCTATGAGAAGGCAAAAAAAAAAAAAAGGCAGCTTCTCCCGCCTAGCATTGAGATAACACGTATGGGATACGGCTCGCAAAAAGGTTCCCTTTTTTTCTTCTCCTGCAGCCTCGTGAGTCTAGGGTGCCGACCCAGGCAACCTAACCCGCTTTGGGGGAAGGGGAGAGGAGAGGAAGAAGGCGATGATCAGGATCCTGTTTTGCTCATCCCACTTTTCCCACTTCTCGTATGGCAAGCGATTGTGCCTTTCGGAAGTGAACGTGTTTTTTTTTATGGAAAGCGAACGTGCTTTTCGGAAGCGAACGTGCTCTTCGGAAGCGAAAGACAGGATAGACTAGGTAGTTTGTATGGAGTACGGAGCACACGTAGCATGTATGGTAGCATTCCGCGTCAAGCACAGCAGTTGTAAGAGTTGGTGTTAGTCATTTGAGATGCCTTCTCGCCCGCACCCCCCTGGCCAAGTCGCCTCTCAAAGACCTGGAAACGGGCGACCAATTGAGCCTATCGAGGGCGTGACTGATGGGCGTGATCCAGGCGACATGTCACCTTTGCTTTGTCATTGATCGAGAAGCATGCTTGTACATAGCATGCCTCCCTTTTTTTTTTTTTTTTTTTTTTTGCCTGTTTCTCGCAACAGAGCACCAAAAAGGGGGCGTGTATATATGGGCCTTCATGATATGTACATGCATGCGCGCCATGTCTGCTAATGTGCAATCCACCGCTGAGCTTCCCGGCTAAGTTTGGTTACGAGTTGTTGTTCAAGCGTGTCGAGATCGTACGTCTGCGAAGCTAATCTGGTTGCTGCGCAAGCCTTGTCGTGTGATTACAGTGTTGCCAAGCCTTTGTCTCCTCTCTCAGCAAGAGGGAGAAGAAAAAAAGAGAGAGATGACAGGTCACTGCTGCCAGCAGCCCACATAGAGCATCGTTCAATTCCCGATGGCATTGCCAAGATGGGGGCCGAAAAAAAAAAAAAGAGAGAGAGAGAGAGAGAGATGCCCAACCCTTGCCATCACGAGCTAATACGGGCGGGTTCCGTACATAATTGCACCAGGCACATGTTGTCCAGGAGTTGTCCGAGCAGGCATTCCTCGTCCAAGTACCATACTGGTACACCTTTGCGAACCACCGAAAGGATAGGACAGGCCTTGATGCGGCCGCAAGGTTGAGACCAGAAGAACACCCATTGGGCCACTTGTACAGGTAGAGTAGAGGATAACACCATTTTCTTTGTCCAACGGCCGCAACCTTTGACACTCCAAGCATCATGGGCATGGATGCCACAGAGCAAGCGTCAAAGATCGAGCAAGGGGCGAGTTCCGCAATCCCTGCTCTGGCGCTATGGATTTTCTCTGAGAGAGCTTCGCAAGAGTCTCTGGCGGGGTAGGCGAGATTCAGATGCTGCTTTGATTTGCTTTTTTTCCTTTTTCTTTTTTTTTTCTTTTTATTTTCTTCTTTTTTTCCCTTTTTTGGGGGGGTGGGTGGCAAAAATTGCGGCTGAGGCAGCAATTTGGGGGAGGGTACCGCTTCCCATGACTAGTGACCCATGGCCATTGATTCCGAGAGGGCCAATCGACTCGTGAGATTGATGAGAGTTGAGAAACGAGGTCGGCGATGATGTGTGGCTCCTCCGAATGGCTCCTCCGTATGGCTCCTCCGTATGGGGAAGGGAAGGGAAGGGTTGCGCCCCCATACATCCTTTCGTTCGACTGAATCACGCCCTTCCACACCCCCCCATAGGCTTCTCGTCAGGCGTCTCGTCAGGCTATCCTTTAACAGAGGGTAATGATCCCTGTGTCTCCAAGCTCCTGCAGCGCCCAGCGGCATTCTGAGTCAACAAACAGTCATCAAGGCCTGGGTATATACATGGTAGCGTCTCGGCAATGGATTATCTGTAGATCGTGTTAGCCGCGAATCACAGAGACCACGACATTTTTTAGCGCCTCACTCATCCAGCCTTCACCGGTTTCAACTTCTCAGCCGTCTGACGCATGCAAGGAACTCCCGGGGAGGGGGTGGTCTCCAATAATAAGAATTTCGAGCAAGGCCGTTAGTCTGCCGCGGGTCTCCGGAACATCCAGTGGACTTGTCCCGACTGCTTTCTGCCCATTGCGACAGTCTCACTCGATCTTGCAGTTCAATAATGGTAGCTCGTGACTGGGGAGGATGCCCACATACACGTACTTTTGAAAGTTGCTGCGTCGGGGGACAGGGGTTCGTATTTATAAGTGGCTTTGAGACTTCACCGGCCGTCATTGAAGGCGACGCAAGGGGAAAGGAAGAGAAAGAGGGAGAGAAAGAGAAAGGGTCATGTCATCTATGTGTGTGGTAGTAATAGTAGACTCCGGCCCCCAATGGACGGTTGACACCTCAAATCGCCCTTTTTGCCGTAGTGTCACTCCATGTCTCAGCCAACCCATTTCCAGCGAGGGGGTCTGATGTCAGCTGTCTGTCTTCTGTCACCAAATTTCGATGCCTAGTGAGTGATTTGATCCAATCGCATGTTTGATTCTGAGGGGGAAATAAATATGAGAGCCACTTGTCCGGGATTCACACCGCACCTCAATAGCAGCTAGGGAAAAAAAAAGAGAGGATAAAAAAAAAAAAAAAAGGGAAAAGAAAAGACCTCCCAGGGTGCTTTAACCACAGCCCACCACCACTAAATTGCACTAGCAGCAACCAATCGTACACGCGAGATGACTCCATGTAGCATGGGAAGGGAAAAAAGAGGTAGGAAGCAACCCGGAAGAAGAAGGGGAAAAAAAAAAAAGAGAACTCGTCCCGATAGTTTGTGATATCCCTAATAGTTTTAGCCCATCCAACCAAGCCAAGACGAACCAACCTCCATGGTGTCCCAACCCCAGACATTGACGCTCTTCTCCACTTGAAGAAGAGAAGCCACCAAAAAGCCCGAACAACTAAGAAAGACACACAATACCATCCATAGTAAATCAATCCAGCCTTTCCTCCCTCCTTTGATGACCCGCCCATGATGATTCTTGAGCTAGGAGAAGAAAGAGAAAGGGGGTGGCGGCAGGAGGGATTCACTTAGCGTTCGAACGCCAGTGAAGCCCATGTCGGTTCTCGCTGAGCCTATTCCGGTACCCGTAGCAAGTCCATAGGTGTCATCCTTGCCAAGATGATGAAGAAACGCTACGAGGTGATCATACCAAGTGCGTATCGCGGGTCTGGGCGGCAAAGAACATGCTCAATCTCTGCAGAGTCAAAGACGCCCTCAAAGATGTCCATGTCGGTAGGGCAGTTACCGCCAGGGCCGAGGGGCATCTTTTGCTTTGACGCGCCGCTGCTCTTTTGATCCTTTTTCCGCATCTCGTCGTGGATCAGGCGGGTGGTGCTCTGTGCGGGATCTTCAAAGACGAAAATTACGTAGGAAAACTGCCCACGGAGGTCCGGGTCAAAGAGGAAGATATCCCGCCAAATCTCGGCGAGTTCCCTGGGTGGATTGCGGTAGCCGTTGCCGAGGCCAAAGTCGCCAATCACGACTCGATCGTAGTTGTTGTATAGACAAATCCGAAGCGCACCGCGGATTTTTTCTCGAATCATGTCCCGCTCTGCTGAAAAGGAATATTTGGTCCCATTCTCGGTGAGTTTGGGCCATCTTGTTGGAGCGACGGAGATGACTGGCAGGTCATACCAGCGGTCAAGTGGTTCGTACCGCTCGTGAGGTCCACGGCAAACAACCACTGAATCCGAGAGGATGCCTCCAGGAGTGGGAATTGGATAGTGGGACGTCTCTCCCACCGTCGGCCACGGAGTGCTCAACGTAGCTGAGAGGTTGCTTCGCCGGCAAAGCCTCTCCTCGTAGCCGGAGCAACCAGTTTCCCAGTCTCCTCCCGGACGACGTTCATTGGCGGCGCAGATGAAGGGAATCCGAATTCTCGCCCCCCCTGCCGCCTCGCTTGACTCGCTATCCATGGCGGCATAGTAGATGGCTCTCATGACGGGATCGCCATATTCTACTCGAAACACCGGGGGGCGAGTACTCGCCTTCCGGCGTGGGATATCGAGCTGCAGTGTGGGTTGTCGGTAGAGGATGGAGTATGGAGGAAACACCTCTGAGTACTTGGCCTTGACAAGAGGTATGAAGTTCCTCTTGGTGTCGGCCGCCACGTCCGACGGCCTTACTTTGCTAGATCTAGATGTCGGAGCCATGTTGGAGACCTCTTGGTTGAGTAAAGAAAGAGAAGCAAGATGGTCGAACAGTGGTGAAGGAAATGTTGCGGATTATAAAGAAGAAATGCGTGGGTTTGGTGAGGGTTAGAAGGGGGGGGGGGGGGGGACACTTGTTGTTTTGAGTCTCGAGAAACGAAACCAGTCAGCAGGGCGGGTGAAGCGCATTTATATCGTTGTCTCGGCGAGATATCAATGCTTTTTTTTCCTCCCCTGCTCTCCCCTTGTTTCTTCCTCTTCAAACCAAGTTACCAATCAAGCGGGCAGTCATTCAGAAGCGAAGGCTCATCGAGAGGGTGAAGCGAGGTGTAGGGATTGCAGTGAATTGTACGACCCAATATGTCCAGAATCTGAACCACATGTTTAGAACAAAAGCCAACGACAGGCGAGCAGGCAGGGTCAGCAGGAACAATCAAGAGGCTAGTGATCTTTAAGTTGCAAAGAGAGTGTCAAGCATCGCTTGACAGACTACCAGGACCGCAAAGGGGGGGGGCTAGATGATGTCTCGCCGGCAAGACAAGAATACATACCGGGACCCACGAGGGCGCCGGCAGCCAAGTTGGCGGGACATGTGTGTACATGGAGGGGTGGCAGCGCCCAGGACTGGTCAAGAAGCCTTGATGCGCGTGCTGCAAGATCTCAGAGGCAGGTCGAGAGCCTTGGTCGAGAGCCAGAGAGGCATAGTACGAGGTCCCCTCCGTGGGTCTCTCAGACATAGATGTACAGCGTTCATGGTTCATTACGGAGTTGCTGGCTTTGCACTGGATAAGGGGGGTCCCCTGGTGAGCGGAGCTGAAGCTGGCCTGCTCATTGGGTTCGACACGGCAAGAGCACATGCAAGCAGAGCACAGCGGGCGGAAGCAATGACGAGACGCACTTCGTAACTGTTGCTTTTGGCATAGACCGGAGTATTGTTGCGGACGCATGCGCATAAGATCTGTGATACCTCATCTCGCCCTGTTGAACCTTGCAAGAATCTAAACTAGTCTGTGTCGGCGCAGGACATGGGCCAGGGGGGCTTCAAGGGCCTTGGGGGGTCTGTGTGCGCGCGAGTACTCGTACATCCAGGCATTAGGTGGCAGATCTCGTTGGGAGACGGTACGGGTACCACCACCACCACCAGAGGTACAAGCACATATGGAGTACGGAGCACAGGCAGGTCTTTTGTTCTTTTTGTGCTGGGATTGTCCCGGCGCACTCGAGGGTGGAGGCGGAAAGCGGCTGTGACTTGGCAGGCCATCCAGCCAGCCATAGCCATGCTGGTCGCGGCGATTGCCCAATCCCACGGCACTCGCCAGGGATGGCCTTCATGGTTGACGACGGTGTCAGGCCGGGCGAGGAAGAAGGGCTCGAGCTGAGACATCAAGGCCAAGCTGGTTGGACGGCCATTAGCCGGGACGGCGCCTGCAGCGTACAGTCCCAAGAGGCAATCTCGCGACGTGTATATGCATGTCTTCTTCCAGACTTGGCGGGACATGGCGAGGAGAGAACAAGGCCAAAAGGACCGCAGTCGCCAGACAAGTGGAGGGTGCGAGTGGAACATGGCGTTTCCGGCGCCCATTCAGAGGCGCTCATCACTTGATGACGGGATAAGACAAAAAAGAAAAGAGAGATCAGGTGGGTGCGGCCCGCCAAGCCTGTGGGCGGCCCGACGGTCTTTGCGAGGCAAAAAGTGGAAGCGTTGCATGACGATGCCGGATGGAAGTGAAGAGGGGAGAAGAGGCGAGAGCAGAAGTTGAGGCTTTGGTGACTTTGGTGACTCCAAGTGTCCAATGGATGGGCCCGGGACGAGGTACCAGTACATGGCGGGCACTAACAGCACGGGTCCTGCGCTGCCTAAGGTACTACTAGGTATGTACTCCGTACTCCTGTTCTGGTAGGAAAAAGGCCGCTGGGGGCAGGGAGCACAGCACTGTACATGGGTGCTAAGGCACTGTAGAGTACAGTGGTGCTAGCCACCAGATAAGGCAGTACCATGTAAGATACCTGCAGCTCTTAGTGGTTGCAAGGAGGGAAATGTGCAGCGCCTCCAAGGCGTCATGTGTGTCTACCGGGCTCTAGCAGACGCTCGTCGGCCCCTTTCTCTAGCGCTGCCGTGCCGCTACAGCATTTCAATGAGAGTTTTGCTCGTGGTAGTTGGCAGATTGATCGTTGACCTGAATGCTTTGCGGGAGAGCCCAGGTGGTGATGCCAAGCACAGAGTCGACGTTAGGTACTAGGGCACCCAACCTCTAAAGCACCCGGAAGTACCAGCCCAGGCTCTCTGGTACCAGATCATGTACCTGTACCTAATCCTTCGTCTGTGCTGGGTACCCTCCACGAGTTCGCGAGCTCCCAGGTGCCACAAGCCCGCAACCCCTTCACCGCTTTGGCCAACGGCATAACTGTTTTTCCTTTTTTTTTTGTGCCCGACCCCTGCTCACAGCTTCAGTTCAGCCAGCCAAAAGAAAGCAACCTCAAATCCTGCTCAGCGAGACAGGAAATGACAACCACCGGCATCTAGACCCAAGACAGTCTGTACGGCCATTTCATTGCTTCTGCCTACCTAGCCCGGGGCTACACGTCATGAGACGCACCCACGCTCTGCCGCCTTGCCTGCAGCCACCGAGCTATCACATCAGAATAATCTCATATCATGTCTCATCCTCTCGGCCTGATTGCTAGACGATATCGGCGCTGCCGCCTTCCCTACCGGCGAAGCTATTCGGTGCGCATCCCTGGCGACGACGGTCAGGGTCTTCGGGACATCAAGACGGTGGCAGACCTGAAAGAATGGCAGCCTGGACGCCTTGTCTCGGATGTCCAGCTTTGCGGCTGGGTTAGATCAGTTCGCAAAAGCTCTAGCGTGCGCTTCGTTGACATTACAGACGGCTCGTCAATGAGACCCGTGCAGGCCGTAGTGGACAAGAGCTTGGCCGCAGAGTACGTCAGCCCTCGTCCCGGCATCATGACGAGCAGTAGCTGACAGCCCTTCGTAGCATTCGCCCAGGCGCAGCCGTCCGGCTCAAGGGCGTCTGGCATAGTAGCCCCTCTTCCTCTAGATCACCGCTCAACGTAGATTCTCAAGGAGGCCATCTTGCCCGTAGCTCAGTTGCAGGCCAGCCAACCTCGAGTGATGTGCAAGAGCAAGAGGCTGCTCTAGACCATGGCCAAGCGCCGACTACAGCTGAGCTTCGGGTCAACGAGGTGGAAATCCTCGGCTCGTCCAACCCCCAAGTAAGGCTGCGCTGCTCTGCAAAGAGTCTCTGATCTTTGCTCCCCTTGGCCCGTGGATTCGGTCTGACGTTTCTCAAGACATATCCCATTCAGAACAAATATCAAACTCCAGAGAGCCTGCGGGCAATATCACATCTCCGTCCGCGAACTCCCCTCAACTCAACACTCCTTCGGCTAAGATCAGATGCCATGGCCCTCCTAAGCCAATTCTTTTTCCATGAAAAGTTTCAGCAAACCCACCCCCCAATCATCACCTCATCAGACTGCGAGGGCGCTGGTGAAGCATTTTCCGTCAAGAGCGGCGGGACGTCCGAGTTCTTCAGAGACCCAAAGTACCTCACTGTCTCATCACAGCTCCATTTAGAGGCTCTAGCTCAAGCACTGGGAAATGTTTGGACTCTATCACCCACGTTCCGAGCCGAGCAAAGTGACACCTCTCGGCATCTGAGCGAGTTTTATATGCTTGAAGCTGAAATGAGCTTCGTTCAAGACATGGATGAGGTCATGGACCTCGCCCAAAAAATGTTGGCATCGCTTGCCAGCGGACTCGGGCAGCTCAGCGCTGCCCAAGAACTGGAAAAGCATCGGCTTGACTCCAGAGACCCGGCAGAGCGCTTGGCGTTTGATGACCTTGTAGATCCCAAGGAGCTGCGACAGCGATGGAGGGGTCTGATGGCGCCGACGAGATGGCCTCGAGTGACGTACACAGAGGCCATCGAAATCCTCCAGCCCGTAGCCCACATGTTTGAACACAAGCCTGTCTGGGGCTCAGGGCTCCAGTCGGAACATGAAAAGTATCTTGCTGAAAAAATCGGATACGACGAAGCGAGCGACGCGCTGCTGCCCATCTTTGTCACCCAATACCCGCGGGATATCAAAGCTTTCTACATGCTTCAATCCGAGTCCCCACCACCTCAAGGGCAGACTGTCGACTGCTTCGACCTCCTGGTCCCCAATCTCGGAGAGCTTGCGGGAGGATCCATGAGGGAGCATCGGCTTGCCCAACTCGAGGACAACATGCGCCTGCATGGTTTAGAGGTCCCGACACACCGGAAAGCCAGATCCAGCGATATGGGGTGGTACTTAGATCTGAGACGCTGGGGCTGTCCTCCCCATGGAGGCTTCGGTCTTGGGTTTGATCGCCTGCTGAGTTATCTCACTGGTGTACCCAACGTCCGCGATGTGGTGCCATTTCCGCGCCATTTCGAGCGCTGCGATTGCTAAATCCGGCTATCATTTCGACCATGCGGTTCATCAACCCTCGTCACTCAGACAGGAGATTGCCCCGACGTCTCGGGAAATGGCAAGCAACCAGCCTGTTGTGCTCGTCAACGCCTGCCTACCTCGGACTGTTTCATTTCAGGCAAGCTTGCTCGCACGACAGCAGCAAACGGCGATCTGCGTCAGGGGACCGACTGCATGACGCAACGCCACGCCGTGATTAGGTTACACTGCGTATCCCAATCTCGAGGTTAAAGACGAGAGGGCTTGCGGGAAGCCGCATGTGCCATTGTTCTCTCTTCTCTTTTCAACCATTCTATATATATAGACCTCTCTCTCCACACACACATATATGTACCTTACACGCGAGACGGGGAGGCCGATACCGCCTATTTTGAGAGCCGATGCTTCAACAGCGATTGGATCCATTCCAGTGAGTGGGTTTCAGTCACAAATGGGGAAATTAGATCTTGTACAACTTGTCCATCTGCGACAATGGATGCGATTCTGCGGGAAAGCGATGAGGCTTTTGATCTAGTGTTGAGTGTTGGCCTTTTCTTTTCCTCTTTTTTTTTTTTTTGCTTTTGGCGCTCAGCCCATGTATTACTTGTCTGTCACACATATTGCCTAGAACCAAGTGCTTGTTCCGATTTCACCAAAAGAGCGAACAGATTTTGGAGACGGTCACGCTACAGGAGCACATCTATCCCGCGCTGTTTTGGATTCGGAGACCTGGCCTTTGGCTGTATTCCTGTCTACCTATTCTGATGGATGACCGGAAGCAGTGGTATGCGTTTGAGAAAATGTCACATGTTGTATCATGTTAACGACCACGTTGGGTAGTTTTGCATAGAATTTTGTAGAAACAAAGGCTGGTCTGGGAGGCGGAATAGAAACACCCCAATCTTGTATACATAGCAAACCGATTTCTGCCGAGGCAAATGCTAGGCTCAACCTAGCTAATTATTTATGAGCATTTACCCTGCCGAAACTTGTCGACGGCCATGATGTTTGGCTTTGGCAGTTGCCCTTGAATCTATCCTCACCTGAGGAGTTTGCACTTACAACCTTGTGAGGTAAGTCAAGTTGCAAAGAGGCTGAACAAAAGACAGAACAACCCCACGGCTACCAATTGCCAGTCACTTTGACATCGGTGGCATTGAAACAATCAGGCCATTGGTTTCACAGATTCTACCAGCCCAAGGCCAAAGATGCTTCTCGACCTTTGGAGGCTGCGGCTGATGCGAGCCAGCTGGACAAGATCCATCAGCTCACTTCAGCTCCAACCTGTCCTCAACCACGCCAACTAAGCGTGAGTAAGCGGCTGTCGGCGCCTTCGCAAAGCGCATCTTGATTAGGCCACAAAGAAACACGTCCTACTGTACTCCGTGCCCCGTCCAAGCACGGCGCTGCGGTTGTCGGCAGCCGCTGTGGAGAAGCGGCCCAGCTCAGCAGCTAATCGCGACCCGGATATTACATCGGATAGTACTACCAGCAGCAACTGAACAATGGATATTGCGGCACGGCGGTGCTCATGCGGATTACGCCCAAAGATAGAAACCGAGGCGCCTCCTTGTGCTGCAAAACTTGCCAACGCCCATTGCTCAGCTACGTAATAACGAGCAGCAACAACAGACGGAAAACGCGCCATCCCATGCTAACCAGCGACCAGCGGAAAAGTCGCGACGGGGGGGGTTCGCTTTGGTGGTTTGTCATCTTCCCACCCAAGTGCTGATAAGACCCCCAGCCTAGAGCAGAGCCAACTACAGTAGTTGGCCAGAAACTTGTGCTAAACAAAAGAGGCGCTACAGGCCTCGGATATTAACAGCCAGGGCTGAAAAGAAGTCGGTCCAAGTCCGTTGAGCTGCCCTCCCCCCCTTGGACCTTGTTCCTTCTATTTTCCCGCTTGGCTGGTTCCACGGAGAAGAGGACGTGAGGCAATAGACCGGTTTTTTGGCACACAGTACTAGCGAAAGGCGTGGCGCACGCTACGGCGCCTCAGAAGTAGTAGTATTCCAAAAGGGCAAAAGGAGGCGGCGAAAGGCCTTGCTGGCTCAGCTCAACGGTTAGACTGACATGGGGTGGGCTGGTTCTCATACTGGTAAGCATAATCAACCATATCTTGACGAGGCCACATGGCAGCAAATGGCGTGGGGCTAGCGGGCGAGAAGACAAGTTCGTTGGTGCTTTTTTGCCTCTTTGTCGTTGTTTTCAGCCTGAAAGGAAGAAGCCGAATTTCCAGTTCGGACGACTCTCGAGCCTCGGTCACCGTAAGTGATTATGAAAGCGACATGGGGTGTTTTCCTGGGCTTTCTGGCGATGCGGCTCTTCGTTCCGCTTTCGCCTCGTGGCCATTTCGAGGTCTCGCGGTTAGTAATCGGGTTGAGTCCGAGGTACCTTAGGACGAACTACTACCTATATTAGTCCACTAGAAAAGATGGAATCTTAAGAATGGAGGGGAAGCTTGGAGGCTCGTGCCGTCAGAACCGAGATGGCGTGGGAGGGGGTGACATGGGAAATAAAGAACGAAATGAAGGAGGGGGTGCAGGTAAGAAGAAGAGCAGTAAAGGGATTGAGGCAGCCAGGGATGTGCTCTGAGTCTAGAAAGGAGGAGAGGAAGCAGAAGAGGAGAAGGAAGAAAGAAGCCGTTGATGCAACGGGCTCGGCATACAGCGAAGTTCAAGCATCCATCGGCGTGGATATGTCGATTTGGGTGTCCACAAGTGTGTCCATGCTAATATCGATGGATCTGTACGTGTATGCCTGCACACTAGGGCCCCGAACCAGCCCTGTCCTTTGCAGTACCGTAGAAGGCATGTCATGAGTCTATATGATGTCTGTATGGGGGATGCCACCGTCGCAGCCGCAACCTCGGAGTGCCGTCTCCGCTACCAATGAAACCCATCACATCCAAAGTACAAGGCTCAACTTTCTTTAGTAGTGGGGGCTATACACGCAGTAGTGCGGCATCTCAGCACGAGCTTCTTGTACAGTATAGTGGTTTCTCTTGCTCTCCTTTACGGGACGTTGGCTGGCAATTCATTGAATCAGGATTGGCCAGGCCATGTTGAAGCAATAGCTTGCCGATTGATCCGTTTTCGACGCATGTCAGCAGCGATTACACGGACTCGTACGAGCATGTTGGCCAGGGACTACTAGGACGGCCATATTCCGTCCCAAATAGGCTTTAGACTGACGCAATCGGTGATCTCTTTCGATCTTATAACCTCGACCTTGGCGAATATTCCATCAGCTCTAGACGGCCCCTGACAAGACCAAACGCTTATTGCAGTTGGTGCCTCATTACATGAGAATGTATACACCTCCGATTACATATTTGCTGTCCTGGTCTAATATACGAAACATCCCAACGTTACTTTTGCGTATATGTACTTCGTAATCAACAACGTGTAAGTGAGCCGGTGTTCGTGACGAGCAAGGAACGGCGGACCCTTTCAACAAGATGGGCTACATAGCATTGGTTGCGTTTGCCATGGGTCAACACCTCTTTATTTTCGAGGTAATCCTAGTTAGAATGGGAATATGGAGTACCTGGTCGGCCGTTCTCGAAGCACGGGGGTTATCGAGGCCATCAAAGCTGGGTGGATCCAAAGAGTGACAGCCCGTCAAATAGTTCGCTCTCTGGAAAGCCAAATACCATATCGGAAGCTTATATATTATCACACGAGAAAAGTCTTGATTAGCTAAACCCCGATGCATTCATCTCGTTATCTCCCCGGAGATAGGGGCACGGAAGGGTACAGTAACTCCAACTTTCCGGATACCGGGTGCCGTCTATTGATGCTGTTGCTGACTAGCACTGCCGCAGCTGCCGGGGAACTAACATGCTACTACTAGTAGTATGAAGATTATCCCGGGAAGGAAATAGTATCTTAGTTCTCGAAATTGGTAGTATATGCAAAGTCCACTCTGCATGTGACGAAAGATACAGTAACTCTTGTTTGTCCCCCGAGGAAGGAGTGAGAAGAGCAACGATCCGAGGTAGTTTGTAACATTGGTATGCTTGTGCGACCAGCAAGTCTCTAGGCTGCTTTAGGTGCGCCTACTTGCAATCTATCTTGTTGAATTGCCATTGCAAATGCCGACATATACCTCAGATCCGAAGGGCTCTTGACGCTGTTGACGGGCAGGAAGTTCTGTCGAGGATATATGTCCGCGGCTATCCAATCAGGAATAAAACATCGATTCTTTAAACTACATCAACAAAGAGCCCCGAAGAGCTCGTGCCTCTCTTTTAATGATCGAGTTACAAACCCTATAAGCCATTTCGTTGTTGCAACAAACGAGTACATGTCAACCTGTGCTAAGTATTCCCGATAGCCCGAAGCTAGCACCCTCGGGGATAGCTGCCCCGAGCAAGTTGCGGACCAAGTTAAAAAAGAAAAAGAAAAAGAAAAAAAAAAACACAAGGCGGATTCCATAAACCGCACCACTTTTCGTGTGCCGCAAATAACTCCCGAGTGGGCGTAAAAATTACTCAATGTGTGGGACGACCCGACGACAAGCCCGGCGACGAATCACCGGCCAGCATATACTCGTACACCTGGATAGCAAATATTACTGCAACAGCACAATTCGAGGCACAGATCAATTAATAATGCCAGCGGCACCGCTCAGTCAACACAAGCTAATGATCTGTACGCTTACTGTACGCTAGCTCGGTTTCATCATCCAATGCTAAAATGCCCTCTAATGCCAGCAAACATGGCTTCACTCGCTATGACAAGGCTACAGCTCAGCTGTCCAAGCCACGTCCCATGGATTGCTTCCAGACCTGCTAGCGAGGGCAGGGCGAGACCGCTCGCTTGGTACGAATACGCCAGTCCCGCAAGCCACCGGAAGCGGTGTTTTCCAATCAAGTTGCACACAGCCTGCAGCTGCAGAAATGGGTGACGATACTGCTATCTGGCTTCGGGATTCTGCAACAAATGACAGCGACGGTTCACAAAGGCTGGGGGCGTGTGCATATGTCCATGCCCTCGCAAATATCCATGCCATCTGCAGAGCAAGGGAAAAGTTAAAGGAGGAAGCGAGAAGCAAAGGAAAGGAAGAGAAGCGATAGAAAGCATGGTTTTGTTCCGGGCCATCCGCCGTGGTCTCGCTGCGGATTGGCAGCTGCATGCAGAAAATTACGCAACCCATCCCGTGACCCCCAGAGAAGAGTAAAAAAAAAAAAAAGGGAAAGAAAGAAACCAAAATAATTATATTCGTACATGTACAGTCGTCACAGTCAGATATCAGCAGCATGTGACGAGGCCATATGCATGGACAGAAGCGGCAGAGCATCACAGAGAGAAAGAGGCAATAAATCGTCAGCCCAGATATGCATTTCTTGGCAGCGATAGGATTAAGAGTAAGGTTACGCCATGGCCGCTAATGCATGGGAACCATTGTTGTTAGGGCCCAAAGCAAAAAAAAAAAAAAAAAAAAAAAAAAAACTTGAGAGAAAAAAAAAGCTGGAGCGTGTGACCAATCACCTCGACTGCTAAAGGGCCAAGCTTTTGCCTCGTGTCTTGGTTATTTGCTTATTTTTGCGGCGAAACAATCTGAGGGTTGGTTGGGTGTGCGACCCTTTTTTTTATGTGTGTGGTCTGGGCGACGCCATTTTAGATAGAGGCGCCGCAACAGGACCAGGAGAAAACTGTACTGCACTTCTTGTTCCGTATGTATTTGCTGCTATGGTATGTACTGTATATACCTGTGTTTCACAGAAGGTTTGGGCGTTTCATCATTCTACCGAGATGCTAATAGATGGCGTTTGCTTTGCCTTTTGTAAGTACGTACCAAGTACAGTATATCGTGCTCCATAGATATCACCGCGTTAGAAGCGAGAGTGGGACGGTGAAACCCCCTTGGCTTAAATTTCCTCTGCCCTTTTTGGCTCCCCGGCAGCCCCCAAAAAACTCTCCTGCCTCTCCTGCCATACGAAGTACGCAGAAGTAGCTCTTGTACTCCCCGTATTGCATCGGATTGGTTCGTGCCAAGTTGGTTGGGTTCCTTTTCGTTCTAGGCCTGCCTTGGTGACATGCCGGCGAAAAGGCTCAACACAACACAGCACAGGAGCCATTTCATCCAACATTGACGCCAAAAATATACGCCTGCCCCCAACGGGTCCCCGTATAAGCGAGACGAGGCGGCCTCCTGCTTACCCTACAGCGTCACAATCTGGGATCTAATATTAACCACCTGGGCACATGCAGTTAGCATCACGACAGTAATAGAACTTGGTCAGCACCTTGTTGGTGCCCGCCGGTCTGGATAAGCATATTGTCGAGCCAAGATGGACAGCAAGGCTCGGGGCAGGACAAGACAAATTAATTAATTGTAGGTTTTCCAAATCCAGCTGAACAACTCTACCGTACTCCGTATGTACACGAATGAATTGCGTGTGTTGACCCCTACACTCCACCTTGGGAGACAACAACAACAACAAAAAAAAAAAAAAAATACAAGTAATGGTACATTCTAGGCACCCACATAACCAAGCTCGCTAGTGAACATCATTACAAATGGATGGATTTTTGCTCTCGTCTTTATTATTAGCCTACTCGCATCCAATAATACTAGATACGCACGTATTGAATTAGCCCTGGCTAGGGGTCAGCCACCAGTCACGAGCCATGCGCTGAAGCAGACCAATGAATTAACCTTATGCGTCTAGTTTCTTTGCTGGCCGCACAGGACGGATAATCGGATCTTACAACGTGTCTCGACGCAAAACCCTGGGCTACGGAGCATTACTCGTACACACGCACTCGCTCCCTGTCGCCATTACTCGGACGCTGAATAACGCCAGAAGTCAAAAAAAGGCGTCGCGGAAATGAAGCCATTGCATGCACACCGGAATCCGCATTGGATGGATTGATAACCATGATTAGCCCATGATTAGTATATCGACCGCCAAGCTCAGGATCAGCAGCCAGTAGCAACTGGTCGATGCCACGAGACGCCCTTGCCAGCAGAAACTCGACGACTCCACCCCCCTCCCTGGAGCCAAGTCGGCAAGCACGGCATCTTAGATTTACGCCAAGGGCTTCAGCGGCTCCACTCCCAGCAAGCCACGGTTTCCACCAGGGAAGGAAAAAACCTGAGCGGGAGGACGCTGTTGCCCATTGGGACTTTGCGGCAGCCTGGCTGGAATCCGGGCTGAAAGGGCGTGCTCCAGGTGAAAAAGTAGCGGTATTGCCGCATGTGCCCCCTTTATCGCCATCACCGGCGATGCCTGTGCAGAGACGCAACGGGCATCACCAAGTCACACACACAAAACACACATACAGACACGCCCCCCCCTCCTTCCAAGGCAACATTGGACGATAGCTGCCGCGCCAAGCATAGTGGCTGACAACGCTTAAATTCATGCTTAAACGCGCGAGCTTGGCTCTCGGTGGGCCACACATGAGAGAGGAAGACAAAAAAGACTTTTTTTCCCCGGCCGACTTTGCCGTAGCGCCCTCCACAAATCCTTGCACCCTGTCCAATGGCCGTTGCTGTTTCGGCCATATTCTGTGTAGCCCGGGCTTGGTGACCTTCCCATTCTCCCCTCTTGCCAGGTGCTTTTTTTTTTTTTTTTTTTTTTTGGATGCTTATTTGAGAGTTGCTGTTGGACGCCGAGGGTTGTTGTATGGGCATCAAAGGGATGGGGAGATGAAAGATTGGATGCGAGGGTTCGTCGACGATGCTTGGTTGAGGACGTGCCCCGGTGGAGTACAGTGCTGTACATAGGCAGTAAGATGTCTGAGCAAAGCATGTGTGCCGTATTTGGTACAAAATAGTACTCCGTACTCCGCAATATAGTATTCGATATTACAACATTGTCCTGCTCCAAGCATGGCCCATTTTCAGAATAAACATGCCACGTACTACTGTATATGTGTCAGGTCCCCTAGCTGCCAATCAATGTCCCGTACTAGCCTCTGCTACTGTATACAGGCACAGCACTGCAGCGTGGTATCCCAGCCGGGGCGCTGGATCGCCATCTTCGCTTGGCGTTGATGCTCTCCCATCTGGCATCGCCATTTTCGACCAGCGTCAATGCAAAAAGGAAAGACATGGTGCAGTCTCTCTCGGCGACGACAGAGATTGGGAAGGTCGCCTATCTCGCCCTTGCCCAGTGAAGCAGGCCCAAGTTCCGTTTCTGAAACCAGACTGTGGGATGGAAGCGATGTTGGAAGCCGATTACCCGGACGCCAGGCCAATCAAGAGTCTAGACTAGCAGCTTATCAGCGCCGGTTGAGCCAGAAGCGCACTGTGCGCGCTGACCCCAGAAGAGTAATTAGTACGAAGAAGTAGTGGTATATAATTCGTTGATTGATTGCGCTATACCTTCCCTCATGCCTCTGGTCACCGCGTTGTTGCCCAGCTGTTACAGTAGATATTTCGCCTCTTCTTCTTCGTTACTAAGCCTTGTAGAGTCAAGTCAAGAACCCGAAAGCATGTCTCAGCAACTCACCCCCAAGCCTCTTCGACGCCGCCGGAGCCGGCTCGGCATGCTGATGGCGACGTCATAACGGGGCTGCAAAGACACGGTGGTGCTTCTCTTCCTCGTGTATACAAACCCTCGGTATCCTTCTAGGCCTGTTCCGGCCAAGGGGGGGCGTGTGCGCATCCTCCCCGGGGCAAGGCTGGCCGACTCAACCGAATCTCGCGCCTCGCTGACAACTTGTGGCGGCGTATCTGTGGTCACGTCATTTGCTGGTGGTTTTGCTTGTCTTCCCCTTTGGGATCTGTGCGTACAGGCAAAGTAGCACTCGTGCAAGCAGGAACCAATGGCATGGATAAGCATGTTTGAATGCCTCCTCCAGAACTGCGTGGGCAAAACAGCCTTTGGAGATCTCAGATGGGAATCCCGCTCACGGCCAGAAACTTCTTGCATGACTTGTGCGACGCGGATTGCCTCTACGGGTCTAGTGCAAACATGCTTACCTGTTAACCTCGCGGGATCGGCGCGACGCATCGTCCACCGTGTTGCGCGTACCACCAATTCCTGTCCTTCGTATGTACGAGGCTGCTCCGCGCTATTCCCCCGTCCCAGACACTGCTGGAGCTCTTACTATGTACAGAGGCATCAGGACGAAGTAGTGGCCCGTGCCTTTCTGGATGTCGGCACCGCTCGGCATGTCGAAACAGGCCGCACGGCAAATGAGTCCCGAATGCCAGCAGCTGCTTCATCCAACTGCTGTAAGAGGCCACAAACCACCTGGACGGCGACCGTTGTATGCGACAAGGCCACCGCTGGAGGTCCGGCCACAACTGCTGCAACGGGATGGCTGCCCAGCTCCAGGTAAGGGAGCCCAGGCTGGCTTCTTGTCCGTTTCGAGGCAATATACGCATAGCCAATCTTGCCCTGCGGGATAATTGATATCGTGGGGAGCCGCACTACAAGGACAGGTGCTGTAGTTCCTGGAGCCGAGATGCCGCTTGGCGGTCCTCCTTCCTTGTACGGCTGACATCTTGCTCTATTAGCTTCATGTTGTTTAGCACGCGGCCACCTTAATCTGTAGCCTAGTAAGGCCTAATCTGCATGGCCTAATTTGCACGGCCGATTGCTCTGATAAGGCGCTTTCTGACTTTTACTCTGTTAGGTACGGAGTAATACTAGGTACTGTAATACAGGTCTGCAACCACAGCTGACGCTTCGGAGGAATTCGACTCGGGATGAAGAGAAACTCTTGATGCCGTCTTAGGTGTGGCGGTGAACCATGGAGACGGCTTCTATTACCAGCAATTGCTAAAATTAAACCCACGAGGCGTCTCCTTTTGCGCCTTCTTATCCCTAAAAACGAACCTCTCTTGCTTTCCCTTGTTTTTCTCCTGTATACGAGCGCCAGCTTCGTCATGCACCCCGTATTTGGATAAACCGGCAGGACCAAGCTTTTTTTCCCTTGAGCACAACGGGGGGTGTGAATACGGAAGTTCGGCGAATCGAGCTCCGGTCTGGCCAAAGAAATAAATGCTCGGGATCTGGAATGGAAAAAAATGGAAAAAGCTCCATCAGCGGGGGCCACAAAAAACCAAGCTAGGATGAAGAATAAAATGGCACCAAAATAGGATGGGAAATAGGATCAAATTCACAAGGAAAGCGCAGAATCCCAAGGGCAAATCATGGTTCTGCGCAAGCCCCCTCACGGCAGCCACGGCAACTTTGGCTGAAGATTGGAGACGCGAGCTCTTAGCGCTTGGTGAAGAATGAGGCCAGATAGCCGCTACATCCGCGGAAGTACCTGCCAATAGCAGCCGCTGAGATAGTTTGCAGTAGCATCGCCGAGAGGAACACCGATGCTTGTTGGGTATGCTTGTTGGCGATATTCAGGCACTACGACTCTGTAGGAAGTAGTACTTGTATACTTGTATTTACGAGTAGTTACGTACATGGATCTGAAACCAACAACAATGTCCTAGGTGTTCTTTCATGGCCGCGTGTACGCACAGAACATGTCACCAAAGACGAATACGTGGTATACTATCGCGTCGCTATATCACTATCCCGTACTCCGTACAGACATACTGTACAAACACCGTCTTCCACAACAATCACCACAGTCAAAGCCTCGCAACACGTAACCGTGGGGCGTGACAGTCCCCGTGCCGACTTACCCAGAATATGGGCTCCCCCTCGGTGGTTCGTTGATTTTCAGGGGGGGTGCTTCGAAGAAGGGGGTGGAAGACACGGGAATCTCGTTCTTTAGGTACAGTATTAGGGGATCAACTAGCAAAAGCAGAACAAGAGAGATTGATTACAGCGCCCCAACCTAGCGAACAAAAACGCGCGGATCAGCGGGCAAAACGGCACAGCGCAGGAAGGGAAGAAGGGAAAAAAAAAGGGGGCGTGGGTGCAGCGACGACGATTTCTGGTTTAAAGGTGTCCATACTATATAGAGACGGACAGGGTCTCCCATGTCGAGAATTGGCGCTATGCAGTCAGTGGCGGCATGCTAAGCCTTTTCGTCAGCGAGTATTGAAAATAAGCTTAGGAGCAATTCTATGACCTTATTATGCCAGCCAGTCCCAGAGCGGCGCCCGGCGCTTTTCGTGAGCTTGCTGCATGTGTTGTGTGTGTGTGGTTTCTTTTGCGATTACGGCTGTGAGGGATCATGAGTGACTTTGCACCATTTGTTATGTTACCTAGTAGTGTTGGGGTACTACTAGGTAGGTACTAATACAGAGCTATCTGTGGCCGTCATTTGCCTCGTACTCGTGCTCTGGCTCGGAAGGCTTTGGGCCGCTTTATAATTTTTGGTGGGCTAGCAGGAAAAAAAAAAAAAAAGCTACAACTCTGACGTCTTCCTCGTCGTATGGAAGTTTAATTGAAGTTTCTCCCCGGCGGTAGAAATTGACACCGAAGCGTGTCGAGATAAAAAAAAAAAAATTGCCTCTGGCATCTCTCTCGACGAAATGGGGGGGGGGCAAACAGGACGCACGAGTCATCATCTCAGGCAAACCCGGCACCAGGACGACCGGACTTTTTGAGGAGAAGCAGGTAGGCAAAAATAAATTGTGGTGCCTCTTTTAGGGTTGGGATTTGCCTGGTGTTTCTTGGCTTAGCCGATTGAACCCCGTGCATTATTCCCGGCCGCCCACGCCGATTCCATCCACCCCACACGGACTTTTTTATTTTGTGTAGGCCCTCTTGCTGCTACGGTATATTCCTGTACTATGTACTAGGTAGGTATCCCTATTTCAATTGGAATTAGTCGCTGGTCCTTTGCTCCTTTGGCATGCCGTCTTTCCCATGGCAGGGCTAGCGAATGGCTGGGTTGTGGTACCAAGTATGACGGGACTACGGAGCCGTTTCGATATCCGCCTGCAATGACTGACTGAATGACACGATGTGAGATGAGATGCCATCTCTCTTTTCTACCCTTGCCCGCTTCCTTGTACCGTGGTATTTTACCGTGCTTTGTTTCCATCTCGCTTGATCCGACTTTTCCACCGCGCATGTCCTGTAAAAGAAACGGGACCCCCCCTTATCCTCGTTAACAAGAATCGCACGCGTGGCCTTTTTTTCGGTACAACTCGCTCTCAAACCTTGTGAAACGGGGAGGAGGTATGAGATGAGCCGGCGGATTCATCCAGGCGAGAGCGAGAGCGACAGAGAGAGAGAGATAAAAAAAGAGCACCTGGGCAGTGATTTGGAAGCGCAAGTCGGACCCTCGCCGCCACTGCTTTGGGCGAAACAGGCAGAACGGCGCTTCGGCACGCAGATTGGAGGCTAGCACGGCAACTGAGATTCCGTCTGGCAACCAAATCATTGGCGGTTGATGGCCATTGATTTGGCACATACTTCGTACAGTATACTCCGTATAGTACAGGTAGGTAACTTGAGGGGTACTGAAGGTTGGTACTATGCACATGTACCTGGTTGTAGGCGGTTTTGGGTTTTCAGAGTTGCGGCTTTGTTTTATCTTTCCATCTCTTTGATACTCTAATTTTTACCTTTTCACACCTTATCAGTTCCTTTCCTAGCCCTTTTCTCTCCTTAATTCCTGTCCGTTCCATCTGCGCCCAGTTCAACCAAAGATGCAGCACTGTTCGTGGGTGGCCAAAAGTCTCAACCATCCATTGAACCCATCACTATAACTTTACGGAGGCATCGCTAAAAGCCACCACTAAAAGCGGCCGCATCTCACCAAATCCAGCGCACTTCACCTGAGACTGCCCGCTAACTGCCCGCTAACTGCACCCCCTCCCCCCCCTGTGACCAAACCCCACACGTCCCTGCGTCAAACGAGCCGATTTATCCATCCATGACCACACCCTGTTCACTTGGCTTGCCCAACCTTAATTCTCCCTCTCTCCTCCATCTTTTCTTGTCTTCTTCCTTTTACCTTTGTGGCTTATATGTGTTAGTTTTAACCTTGTTCCGTGTGCAGATTCGTTCTTCCTCTGCGATCCCGCCCAAACGCTGTTCGGATTCCTCGCAACCTCATAAAATCGGCAGCCCGGCCGCTTTTTTTTTTTTTTTTTTTTTTTTTTTTCCCTCCCCTGCCTCTTCCGATTTTCTTTGCTACGAGTACATTGTTATCCCTCTGCTACATACAATATCCACCGCCATAGGTAAGCCGTTTTTTCTTGTCCTTCCATCTCCTGCCTTTTCTTGCCCTCCTTTGCGACGATATCCGCGTGCCTCCATGACACTGGTGATTTTGTTTCCCGAGGCTGCCTGCATGGATCTAGTGTTCCCATGCTGAGGCGTTGCTGTACTCCCCTTGTGCTGTGGTGTTTTCCGCCTCATCCATTCTCCTGCCTGGGAGCGGCACTGTGGGAAGGGAAGAAGAGAGACGGGGAAGGAAGAGAAAAAAAAAAATAATAAAAGAAAGAAAAAATATAAGAGGGGACACCAGAGCTCGGTCTGCATCCCGGGAAGCGGCCTTGTGGGAATGCGCTCGAGGCGCACAAGCGTCTCCAGCACATGCCGGAAACAGTCCAGCAGTTTCGGGCTTGATGGAACCGCAGACGCATGCATCCTTTGGTCGTGGCAAGTGCTCCGTCCTGCAAATCGCCGAGCGGCATCGCCTCCAAATAGGAGAGAGATCGATGCGACTGTATTCCAGCGGGGTAGCTCGATGGATTAAAGAGGTTGAGCGTTTTCAAGTAGCCCGCTGCTTCACACGCAATGTGTTACTCTGTCTTGGCGGGTCTGCCAGTTCCTCCTGAGTTAAAGGAGTACATATCATGCAGATGAGCCCATTTCAGATGGATGCATGGCATCTTGGCATCAACCGTCTCATCTCTCCCCTTCCCATCTGCTAGGCACGGCCTGGCTTGCGCTTATATTCTCAACTGCAGCACTCTTGGCGTAATCAACTAACCCATATCTCGTAGTGACTTCAGAAGCACACAGTCAACTACGACTCTATTGGCGACGACCTGCTGTTGTACTCCGCAGCAGATATCAACCCGTGACATCAAATCTCTTGAATCTCCGGGCTACCGAGAGATCGCTTCAGACCATCGTGTCTGGGTGATTCAGCCCTCAACTTTCTCACCCGGCATAAAGCTAGTCCGTCTCGTCGGACATTTTACACATGTATAAATCCGAGCCAATGGCTTCGGAGAAGATGGAGACATACCACGGCTACGTACGGACTCCGGCGGATGCCATCAAGCTGTTTGAAGCTTGTCGGCTAGGTCTTTTGCCTCGAGTCCAGCGCCGACTGTCCGAGAAAGAAAGACAGTCTATCCGATCTGGTTCAGTCTTTGTATGGGATGAGCGGGAAGCAGGCATGAGGCGATGGACAGATGGAAAATCATGGAGTGCCAGCAGAGTATCAGGCAGCTTCTTGACATACCGCGAAATGGAGGGCAAGCGAGGCGGTGGCTTTGGCGGAAGTAGGCGAGGGAACGGCAAAACACCTGAATCCGGCCGCGGTAGTGACGAGGACCACGACGATGGTGAACCAGAGGGGTACAGATACAAGGCTGATGGCCTTATGAAGCAGTCATTTAGCATAACAACCTCGACTGGCCAGCATCTTCACCTCATCTCATACTACTCTCGACCCCAGCCCGGACAGCCCGAGCTCCCCCAGCCAACTACCGACCCGAACTTGCGAGCAATTGTCCCTGTCAAGGGCATGTATCCCGAGTCAAGCATGGGCGAGACGAACCAGACACCGGCGCTGACCAGAGCGCCGATGCAGCAGCCGCCCTACATGATTGCTCCTCAGCATCACCCTCCTCACTCGGCCCATCAACCATATGCGTCCCATTATCCTCAGCCGGGATACGCGTGGCCTCCGTCGCCAGTTGCGACACCTCCGTATGCCCATTACGCCCCGACCCCTTACTCTCACCCTCCCCCCAGCCACCATCTCCCGGCTCCATATCCGCCTCAAGGACCACCGCCGCCGCATCATGGCTATGCGCCGCCTCCACCTCCGCCCCCTGCACCGGCGCCGCCGTCACATCACTACCAACATGCCCCGGCTACTTACGAGCGCGGTCTGTCATCTTACGAGCGCACTTCACTGCCGCCACTGCAAAACGCCCCAAGGCCTGCTGCTCCTCTACCCCCCTACCCTAGCCAGCAGTATTCTCAGGGACCAACGCCTCCTCGTACTCACGACTCTCCTCACCAACAGACGTTGCAGGCAGCCGCACAAGCTGCTATTGGAGATTCACGAAGCATGCCCGACAAGAAGCCCCAAGGTCCTCTTCCGGCTCTGGGTGCTCTTGCCAACGGCCCTCTTGTCCCGGCGCATAGCGGACTACACACGCCTCCTACACGGCCATTGAGCTCAAGCCCGCCGCAAAGTTCTCACCTAGAGGTACACAGCACCAGTGGGAATAAGGCGAGCCTGTCTGTGCTATTGCATCCCACGCCGTCTTCAAACTCGGAGCCTGGTGCAAACGGCAGCGCTCACAGCAGCCCGAGGACATCAAACATTGCTCTCGCCGAAAAGGGAGGTGCAAGCGAAGATACGCGTGCCCTGAGAATGCTTGATCGCAAGTTTTGTATCTAGAGCAGCGCAGAGCTGGCCAATGTCTTTCTTTTCTTATGTCTTTTCTTTCTACTTAGAACCACCTAGGGATTTGGGAGGCTATACAAGTCATGAACTCTTTTTTTTTTTTGTGTGTGTTTTATCGGATGCATCGCTCTGGCGTCTTGGAGGAGCTGACTGAACGACTATTTGGGCTTTCAAGTTTGTGTACTACTTGCTCCAACTCAAATAGGAGCCTCTTTCCTTTGTGAACATCTCTCTGGGTCGGATTGGTTTTGGTCGGAACCGGGAAATAAGCCGATGGGTTCTTTGGCTTTGGCGAAAAGGGAAGACTTGAGTGACTAAAAATACTTGGTCCTTTTTTTTTTTTTTTTTTTTTTTTTATTATACTTATTTTTATAAGTAGTATAGTTGAGTGGTGGAATTTTATTCTATTCCAATATTTTATTTACACTTACTAAGATATGTTGTCGTGAAGTGCACCTCGTCATCTCTAAACTTGTATACCAGTATGAGAATAATAGATACGTCAACGATGTTGTTGTCTGCCATTCTACCTGAACGCATGTATCCGCCTATTGGCTTGCTGAGAATAGCTCTCGAGTGAAAGATGTGGAATTACAACTGGAAGTATTGCGGTATGATATCAGAGGTGCGACAGATGTCGTAATTCATCGTTTGGTCACAAGCAACATACTTTCCCCCACGCGTTTCAAGTTTCCCAGATAGCAATAGACTAAATTTAATTCCACTATTCTGTAATTAACCTTGTTAAATGGCTTTTTCTTATTGCCTTAATGGCTGAATTGTATTGTATGTTACTTGGCTAATAATAGTGTTGAGTGACTGCGTGGACAAAAGTCTGCGGCCACCATATACCTACTAGGTAATAGTACTACTGGGTAGATACTATACGGGCCTACTGTACGGAATAGGTATTTCATATCTAGACATCGTAAATAAAATGAGTAATAGCATTCCAATGACTTCACGTATGAAACCGATGGCTTTTTATTCTTTCGGCGAAATCGAAATACTTTTCGCCTCCTCGTTTACTGCAGCACGCCCTTCGAACGTTGTGGAATTAACGTTTGGCGTCACATTTTTTCAACGCAGCCAAACCCACGCACTGTGCTCGACAAAAAGAACCAACTTTGGGGGGAAATCATCCCTTACGATTACCTTCCCGCGCTTGGTGCTACTTTTTTTTTTTGCTCGGAAGTGTAATATGTGGACTGCTCATCATTACTATCAACAAGGCCGCGTCACCCCCCCCATTTTGGGATTATTTGATACCATCCGTATTAGGCCAACGCTGGTGTGAGCCCACGGCAAGGAAATGCCGAGTTAGAGCAAAAAGAAGGGGGGGCGTTTAATTTTACACAAGGGTGAGTCGTGGATGATTAAAAAAAAATTTACAAAAATAAAAATAAAATAAAACAAGGGAATAAAGAGCCGCGGGCGCTAATAACTGCCTGCTTCGGAAAGAAGATGGGATTGATTGCCCAGGCTATGCAAGCTGGGCTCTCTTTGAAGCAGGATGATAAGCTCATGGGGTACGAAAAGTGGTGGCGTGGAGAGCACGGTTACATTGTATTTCGGCGAGATTCAAACTTAAGATGCACTTTGGGTAGTATGGAGCACTGACTAAGGGATTTGTGTTGTTTGGCCGATAGTATTGGGGCTGTTATGTGACCTATCGAGAGGGACGTGATGTGACAGGGAAGTTGGTTTGGAGTGTGTTTTTGATGTCCGGGCTTGAGCGTGATCATGGATTGTTGGGGGTTTGTGCGCGATATCCGCAGAGGAAAAGAAGAGTCATGAGATTGTTCTGAAAACGTCATCTAGAGCTCAGTTTCGTCATGGTTGGGTGTGAGAGTGATGCTTTGGGGATACTGCATGTACTTGGCTAAGTTGATTACATACAGAGTTTCCTTTTGACTGGAAGGAATGCCACATAGCTGCCACAGGATAAGAAAAGGTCACAGGGAAAAAAAAGGGGACCATCTCTTTTGTTTATACAGATAAAAAAGAAGTAGCAGAAGATGAAGAATAAGAATTCAATACATGCAAAATGTAAAAAAAGAAATGCGCTTGGATGTCTCGGGTGAATATGTATAGGAAGAGCCCGATGCGGGGGTCGAACCCGCAACCTTGAGATTGCATCAGAACGTGTGCTCATAAGAGTCTCACGCTCTACCGATTGAGCTAACCGGGCAATCATAACGAATCATGAATCCCGATCCAGCTGAGCGCTTGTTGGAATCGACGGGAATTAATGTTAACTATAATGACAATTTAGCAAACTATAGTCAACCACATTGAGGTCTAATTCCATCTCAACGTTCGGTGGTAAGTTAGCCATCCTCGAGGTTCTGTATGTATTTGGGAACGGCTTAGAAGGGTATCGCCAGTACAACCCGACTGATTATCCCTTCCTCTTGCTTCTCAATGTTTCCAGATGGCAGCTCTTTAGGTTAAGGTTCCGTGAGATTTGATCGAATAGCATACCAGATGAACGGCGGGACTTTCTCTAGTGGGAGTGCTTGATTCCTCCGCTGTAGTAGTACATTTCAAGCCATTTGGTATGGAGGAAGAGCCCAGTTATTTACAGGTAGGTCCTGTGTAGGTACCAAGGTGAGCAGAGTCTCGTACTCGTAGATTAAGTTCACTGCACCATTACATACCTAACAGGTACTCAACATTAAGCAGTGGCTCGTTACTGGTTAAGCTCGAGGCTGCTGGTTGGAATCAACAGTTCTCCTTCACAAAACTACCTTGCTGTATAACATGTTCTTATTTTCAGCTGCAAACTTCTACAAGGAGATTAAGCCGGGCATTCCGGAGCTCAACTTGGGTTTGTGATATGTTTCTCATATCTGTATATAACGCGGTGAATAAAACACTGTAATCTATTTCCATGCGTCCTTTATTTACTATGAAGAGTGGCTTTATTTACTATTTTGGGAGTGGGTGGCTATGCAGCACCCCACTTGGCTATCCATCATCCCGTGTCTCGCATTCGAAGCATCTAGTACCTACATGTAGGCAGCTGCGATACCATATAGTACAGGTGTATATGGATAATAGAGGTACATATCGATAGTAGTAGATACTCAACGAACCGTGTATTTAAAAGAATGACAAATAAATATCCGTCCTTTGCATCTTGTTACGACACTTGAACTCTATGTAGTTGCTGAGGTGTTGGATAGCTAACCTGGGGCGCTGAATAGTCCTTCTCATTTGGAAGTCTTTATTGTGGAAAGCTTAGCTCCTACCAATAGTCTCCTTTCACCCTCCAAGATAGTTTCTCTTAGACGGTAGAGTCATCAATTGCCCCGGAGCATCCGGCTTCTCCCCCACTCCTGCGAGTTAACGGGTCTCTGGAAAGCGGCACTGTACTAGAACTAAGCTGTGGTGTTATATTTCCACTCTCAAGCTCTGATAGCTGAATCTCAGTGGCCAATTCAGATAATGTACCCCCCAGCTGAAATTTCTCAAAGGCGATTCCTTTTGTCCCAGCAATAGCGATTCCATTGCTGCCCTGCAACTCTGCCTTCCCCGCACTGCCTGAATTACCCTCTCCATAACGAACTTGTGACTTTAATCCACGCCTTCGCGATTCCTTCTTCGGCAGATAAAGCAGACGCTTGCTATAATTATGATCCCACCATCAACCTCACAGTTACAATGATCGCAATTCCTCCCCCATAAAGAAGGTTAGTTGAATTGGGAGATGTGTAAGATGATGCGGAAAATGTTGAAGAAGATGTCGTAGATGGTCCGACAGTTGGCCTATTTGATTGGATCAAAAATATGCGTCCTGCCTAGGCTGTCAAGGCAGTTGAAGTTATCGGAGATGGTAATATGATATCAGAAGAAGCTGCGCTGTCCGCCACAGTAACGACGCCGTCTGCTAGCGGCTGTGAGGTGCAACTATGCGTGTCATGCGAGTCACAGGTGAAGTTACTATTTAAAAACATTAGAGTCATTGGCGAGATTCGTTGAGACAGCATCTTGGCAAGAAGAAGATGGCTAGTCCTGAATTTAAGCTGGTAACGACTTCCAATGCATATCAGAGGCCGAAGAAGTAGAGTGAGCCTTACTTACAATGAATAGCACCCTATCGCGGTTTCACCATCGTCTAGTAAATCCCATATCACATTGTCTGCAACTGCTGCTGGATTTGAGGCTTCAGGATTTGGAACCCCCTTGCTACGTACTACCGTACAATCGGGCGAGCATCCGGAAAGGCAAATAAGCCCAGGTGAAAACATACCAGGTTGAGAAGTGGCGCCGTTGTTGTCTTGGCCAGCCATCACGCTCAAGTACTGTGCTAGCCCTGGTGGATGACATGATTTGATGAGATTGAAGCCGGACGTAGTTAGGACGACTCCTAAATATTCTCCCGTGGAATACGTGTAAACTATTGCTCTCTGCTGCTGCCAATAGTCAGGGCAATAATAATATGATTGAGTATTCAACATGACTAGGTCGTCGCCAATGAAGTGTAGATACTCGCAGCCTCTCGGTGGTCTGAAGGTTGTCGTCAAGGGGCCAAGATACGTCATGACGTGGGTGGGTGTTGATGCAGATGTCCATGTGGCCGATATTGGATGGTGGTCGGAATTGTCTGCTTTAAAACGTTTACTGGTTTCGACAATAGATTGGGAAGCTTAGAGGAGTGGTGTCTTAAGGAGAAAGCTCGTGGCTTCATCTCAAATAACGATTCACCAGTCAAACCCTAGATTCACTGCTAGTCGTCTATAAACAACGACTGGAGAGCAATTGATAGCTTTAAGGTATTTTGAGTATAATTTTTTTTTTTTTTTTTTTTTTTTTTTTTTTTTTTTAAAAAAAAAAAAAAAAGGATTGGTACCCCCGTCATTCATATTCACAGAAAAGTGCCCTAGGACGAGGCCGATACTTTAAAGTGTAAATTCGCTCTTGTCGACACCCACCTTCGTATAAAACTCTAATTGGGGCAGTCTGCCGAACATCTTTTGCTTATTGGAAGCAGTGATTAGTGTTATTGGTTGAGCACCCCCTAGTAGAGTGTAGTGTGGCACGCTTGTAGCCTCCATTGGGAAAGTACTCCGAAGGGGTGTATTCATTTTATTCCTTCACGGCACAGCCACTGGTGACTTTGGTTCCCTGTCATGAGCTTTATGCATAGGGATTGAAGAAAAACACAGGGCAGATGGAGAGAGAGAAGAGAAAACGACTATATGTAGACTAAGGAGAATGGCTTCAAAATAGATGCAGTCGCTGCTTAGCTCGTTACTAGGACGCAAGCTGAGAGTATTGATGCGATATTATTTTGCTCTAAAACTGAAAGGAGGTGCAAAGTATAGCCGTTATGATTGGACAACAAAAAAGATCGTTCTGAGCGAGCAAACTGTATGTCGGGAACTGGGGTGTCATGAAGTCGAGAAGCAGGTTAGGAAAGCGAAGATCTCGAAATGCCTGTCTTGCATCAATGCCCTAGAGATAGATTGTTGCTCCCATTTGATCAAGAGTCTGCGATCTTCACCATCTGGTCAAAGGACTGAAGCACATGTAAATACGAACTCATCCATCGAACCATGTCTCTTCTCCACTCCACCTACAGGGCCAGTGATTCATCCAACGTTGCCTAACGCGGCGAAGCTGGTCAAGACTTTTTCTCAGCTGGCCGCCTGGAGATTGATTGAAGCTTGAATTATGGTTAAATTATTGACAACACCCCCGGTACGTGTGGTGTTATATGAGCCATTATGCGGGGATCGAGCTAGCCGCATGTAAGTCATGACATGAGTCCTGTGGTAGGCTGGCCTTTGTCTAGCTTCTATCCCTGGGGTTCTTGAATCGCGACCTCTACCAGCTGCGGTTGTTGATCTAGATGTAGCGAGGCTCGGAACAGAATGTAAAAGCTCGCTGATATAGCCATGTCACCGAGATTCACGACAGACTTGCATAATAGGTGGAAACGGTGTTGATGTAACTATGCACCTAGCATCTTTTTCCATGGGGACTTTCTTGAAGCGTATATGACTTGCTAATCTCTAGATGTAAGCACTGTATAAGACTCTAGCTGAAGACAGGGAAATGGATGAAAAGTGAATATGATTAGCTTTTGCTTCTCTCCGATTTAAAGGATGAAAGAATCTCACTGGGGCTGCAAAGTGGGTGAACAGTCAAGGTTACGCTTTTACTGCAGAGGAAAATAAATCGGCAGCAGATTTGCCGCATGCAGTACTGCAAGAGACGCTTGGAATTCGGAAGTGGCACTCTGGCGGTAAATGCTAACCCGTGGAGATTTCAGCGACTCGGATAATACTTGTAATAGTAGTTTAGCAGGCCGAGGTTTGCCATAAGTTGGTTTTAGGTTGGTAGGATGCTCTACATTATTATCAGAATGCAGCTCCGCGTTGGACAGTCCCATGCAGCCCCCGCGGAGCGTCTTATGACGGTCAAGCTAAGATTAAAATGAAAGCTAAGATTAAACTTAAAACTTATTTTAGAGAGTGACTACATGCATCTGACACTCCAAATACAGTAGGAGCTGCTCAAACCATTTTGGGCGGCGTTGATTATGCGGCTACTCGAAATTCGGAAGAATCGTGCTATGGTTCAATCATCTTAGACTGGACTGTATATGTTATATATTCTACAGTTAATTCCTCCACTACGCGATAGTTTCACCTAGAAATTAACAAATCTTTTCTTCCTTGGTTAACAAAGCACGACTTGAAGAAATTGGTGCATCTATCCACCACTCCGTAGGCAGTGTACGTTTAGTTGAAAGAGGCAGCGCGAGGCATTTTGAGTGTTTTACTGGGCTTTACCTCGGTGTAAACAGACTAAAGAGGCACATAGACATCAGTCTATAAACGGCACGCGAGATGCCATGATGTTAAAACTTACACGTGTAGCGACCCTACGATTTTCTTTCAGCACGCACGGATAATACAGCAGAACGTATTTATGTTGACCGTCTGCGAGGTTGATCATGAAAAAGTTGGTTTCCAATTGCTGGGTTAGTGAGTATCGGTTATAACTACATATAGGTAAACCCGTCAATTGGCTCGGCCTTCGGTAGCCAACTAACTGCGTAGCGCAACTAATAGGCCACCGAAGGCCGAGTCAAGGGGCAGTTAATTATTCGTATAATTCTTGTGCCTCAGGCTCTAAGGCTTAATGAGCATCTTTTACATGACTGGCATAGTTTGGCTCTCTTTTTGTTTTGCTTCTGGTTGAGGATAACAATCACAACAAGTTATCAGCTGTACTCTGACATGTCCAACTTTCCAACGCTCGTCTTTGTTCCTGGTGCATGGCATTCACCTGCCTGCTACAACAAGATCATCAAACCCCTACAAGAGAAGTACAAGCTGAAATGCATCGCAGTCACTCTTCCCTCAACCACTGGGGACCCAGACGCGACCTTCAAAGATGACCTCGATGCCGCACGGAAAGCAATTTCCGACGAAACAAGCTGTGGGCGTGACGTGGTGGTTGTTGCCCACTCTTATGGCGGTATGGTTGGAAACAGTGCTATCAAAGATTTCGCTCGACCGCGAGGAACGACTACGAAAAGCTCTTCACCTGAATCAAGATCAACCGATGCTCAACCTACGACGGCTGGTTACGTCGTTGGCCTCATCCTCATAGCCTCCGGCTACACCTTCACGGGGCTCGCCTTTATGGATCCGTTCTTCGGACATCCTCCTCCTACTTGGCGCGTGAACAACGCGACTAGGTTTGCCGACATCGTTATGCCTCCACGACAGTTCTTCTATCATGACTTGCCAGCAGATGAGGCAGAGTATTGGATCTCTTTACTCACACCACAGAGTCTCAAGGCGTTGTTTGAAGGGGCTGAATATGCTTATGCTGGTTGGATGGATGTGCCTTCTTGGTATATCGGCACCATTGAGGACCAAGGTTTACCGGTGGTAGTACAGCGCATGAATGTTGGAATGGCGAGGGGAATGGGTGCTTCTGTTGTGCATAGGGAGCTGCGGACTAGTCATTCGCCCTTTTTGAGCCAGCCGCAGGAGACTGTGAAGATTATGATCGAAGCTATCGAAGCGTTTACTGGGAAGACTGTGGAAGGCGCTGCGGTGAGGAAAGAGAAAACCAATGAGATGACGCTTCCGGAGCCCAGGTTATGGCAGCCCATTACGTGGTATAGATTTGGATTACCGCTCATCTTTGGCCGCATAATCGGAAAGTGTGTTTTACTCTTCGGCTGGGGCAGGAGGCTGTTGGGATTCAGGTAGCATGGCGGGATAATGTGCCAGGCTTTAATGTTGCGTTTCTCCACTTTGTCTTATGCATGTGCAAATATATAGAGAGGCTAGGAGGTATAAAATATACGGATAATAAACTTTTGACATAAATAACACAGGCTAACCCTCCTTACGCCTCTCCTATAGTGTCTGAGCTGGCGAGTCTCCATCCTGACTGGTTATCAATTGTAGACTGCATCGGCGTATACACATAGACATAATGTGAAACCCTTCAATACTGCAGCGTTTGTTGAGAAATACAACATAAGCTATATTTTGACGGCTTGGTTTCTGATCCATCACAGAATGAAGAAACTGTGGGAACACCCGGTCAGCATTGGATGATAGTGCTCTTCAGGCGGCCGTTATTGTACGTGGTTAGTCTCTCTTCGAGTCTTGATTCTAGCTTGCCGATCTTGTATTGCGATGCTGCAATCCGCGGATTTCCCGACTTTGGCAAATAGCGCTTTACGGACTACTATAACTAGGTGCGAAAAGAAGAGGAGAAAAATGGTAAAAACTATAACTGCTGTAGAAGAAGGCGAACTGCTACGAAGGAAAGAGGATGTGAGCTATAATTTATCAACTACTAATCTAATAACCATCTAATAGCAATCTAAAGACAATCTAACAAGAACCTGACGAGAATCTCCTAATCCAATTACAGCTAATTTCTCCTCTCTGGCTCCCTTCAGACGTGCCAGTGTCTGAACAGATGCACAGGACGGTTTCATCTTGCAATGATCAATCCAATATCCACCAAATTCCCGGGAAATACCGGAGAAAGCCTTCATGTGTCTGTCATAAGCCAAATCTCAGGGCAATAAGATCCCTCTACATCAATACTGCCTAGCAGCCGCATCCGCATTGTGGCCCGCAATAATGACCACAGCCATAGTCCTGATTATCTATTCCGCACTCGGCATAGGTTGTACAATATCTCCAATGACCGTATCCGCCATTCTCTGCAGCCCAACTCTATTTGCCTGTTTTCTGATCGCAGATTTTCCAACAGCCGCCTCTGCTACAACCATAAGGCGCAGCGAAGTAACAACTCCGCTCCCCCAGATGACGGACAAGCGACATCGACGCATTACTAAAAGGGTCGTGCTTGTTGGCGTAGGCTGGTGGAAGAGACGTGCCTTTCAAGGGATCGAGAGTGCGGTTATGGCCTTGAGGGTGCTTGGCGCACAAACGGATGTTGTCAGGAGAGACATGGTCGGGGAGCTCGCTGATGTTGAAGCTCATGACGCCAAGATCTCCGCAGATGCTCTCGGCGCTGAGTTGGCGTGTGGTATGGTTCATGGTGCGAAGAGCGGCCGAAACAGTGACAAGAATAGACAAGGGAATTGCGGTCTTCATGGTGAGAATGAGTTTGCGGGTTGAAGCTTCTTAGAGATTGTATAGTAGGGAGGCTTGTCAAGTCAAAAGGTATGAGAATCGCCTTGGAGATTCCAACGCTGGGTGGATGATTCGGAGACACTATATATACAAAGAAATATATCATCGCAAACATCCTAACACGACATCAGTGCCTTCACCGCCACAAACAGTTTGCTGCTGGTTCGACATTACCCTTGGATCCCCTTAACCACATGACTAGAACTTGTTTGTTTGCTTTAAAATGCAGTTACCTTGCGCCATCGGTGAGGGTGAGCTGTAAAACATGCTACAGATAAACCTCCGCACAGATGAAAATTTACACCAACACAAGAATATTTGCTGTTTTGCGCCACCAGCGATGGCGAGCTGCAGAATGCTGTCATACTAAGGCCTCTGCACAGACGAAGACTATGACCCTCGGGCCAACAGAACGGCAGGAAGCTAATAAAGAGGCAATCCTGAGTCCAAAAAAAGATATTTCAAAATAAAATTTGGTCTAGATGCTCCTCCCTCGTCTCCTCGTCGACTTTTCCATCTCCTCTCTTCTACTTCTCAAAGCTATTACCGCTTAACTTGTGCCAACTTAGTAGCATCTCGAGACTGAGACTGTCAATCTCTGACTAACTTTTGCAAAATGGTTTCCCACCGCTTCATCTACGTCGTCACTATTCTTCTGTCAGCATCAGCTGAACTTGTGACCGGTAACAAATGCCTTGCCAATTCTCAGCATGAGTCGTTTCTCATGTTCTGTAGCGACACCTGATAAGCTCTATGATGACCCCTTACAGCCTTTGAGCGAAGTTGCATGTTGTACTGGGTTCATGCCTAACTTGAATTGGGAGCTTCAAAAGGATGCCGTTGCATTTATTGCATTCCTGAAATCAAGGACCCCGGTGCTGCTGCCTGTTTTTCGTGCTGGCAGGTCAATTGTGATGGTGTAGTGAAACGCTTCCTTGCCCTTGATAGCTCCGATTCAGACTCCAATTTTGTCCTATTTGAGAAGCCTATGCAGTCCCTTGCAAGACAAAGTAGAACTTGCTTGGGAGCATTGAGACTTTAGAACAGGTTATAATTTAATATTTGTATCTTTTCGTTTCCGCACTTGGAAGTTGCATTCGCCCTTACCTCTGCACCGGCTTTTAACGCCCCTCTATAAGGCTCGTTCTATAGGCACTATTTTTCTTCAAAAGAAAAGTAAAAGGGGCAGCACAAAGAAGGGACTAGAAGCAGTAACGCTTGGGAATTGCAAATAACAACATAGCGTTAATTTAGTTGAGATCTATCTTGACTTTGCTCAGTATGGGGTGGGGGCAGGTGGCTCATAGGGATTGAAGGTCAAAAAATCCCCTTCCAAGGTTCCAATTTCAGAGGATATACATGCAGATAGCAGCAGAGTCACCAGAGCCCTCAAGAACTCCCTTGCTAAGTAGATGTAGCCAATTGTCGCCATATGACCGATCAGCAATTACATATGTACTACCATGATACCGTACTGACTTGAAGTTTACGAAGCTATGTACAATATGGCTGCTGACTGCTGACTGCTACACTCTTTCGCAATGCCCACGAAGCTTAGATTTAGAGTCTTCCTATTTGCACCGTAGCATATTCCTATTTGAACTGTAGTGCTCCACAACATAAGCTACGTTTACCCCCAAATCGCAATTGCCATACCCGCATACCGAAATACAGTGCAACACTGGAAAAGGATTCATCATACAAATCAGGTCTATCAACTATCAACCGGTGCCAATTCCTTCAAAAAATACATTTCCAGTCCTTCCATCAATATCAATAGTAACACTTCTCACGGGCCAGCTAGTTCATCTAGCTCATCAGCGCCGGGTTACGTAGCCGGGATAACCTTAATCTAGGGGTCGGTCTCGGGGTTAGTCTCGGTCTCGAATGCAGCTGCAGCTATTAGCCAGCCTTGCTGTAAAAAAGGCTATCGCTGACCTTCTTAATCGTCCTCTTGTAATTCTTATAAACTGCAAATTTATATATAACTGCGAATTCCTTATTAACGGCGATAAAGCTGCCTAAATACGGTGTTATAAAGTACGTGGTGCGCCAGGGCGTCGTACTGTAATTAGGTATGGCTTACTGGGAGCATTAGTGTGCGCGCATCAACTTTAATACGGGCACAGACCATTACGGTTCAAATAGGAATATGCTACGGTGCAAATAAGAAGACTCTAGATTTATATTGATGCTCGTATTTTGTGAAGGGAGTGGCTATTTAGTACCTTGGTGATAATATTGCAAATGCTATAGCGATGTGCAGTAGAACACTCTTTATTTAAGCACCGACTACTACCATTATCTTTCCCTAGTATCTGATACATATACTATCGCTCCCCCTTTCTGGTATCTGCTATCATCACTATTAGATTTGGGGCACGGGATACTAGATAGCAAATGGGGGTGTTAGCTAGCAAATTTCTTGAGGAACTCAGTTGTATTAAATGTGGTTCTACACAGAATATGTCTAAACGTGGGCGGTTAATCACATGCCATGAGCTCTTGTTTCCAGGCAATCTTATTAATCAAAGTTTATGAAGATGCACGACCTTCAGCAAAGGTGTAATACATATCTACCTATCTAGTATATAGGTTATGTAGTACATATTACTCCGTACCTAGTAGTGTTTCGTTATTTATCCCCAGTGTGGGAAATTTACACTCCAAGTGGATTTAAATGCTTTAGGTGGTAGATAATAGAGGGATCTGATGCTCTCGATAATAAGAAACAATCGTGCAAGAACATAGAAGAAGGCCAAAATTGCTTGAATTGTCCTGACTTGTCGTATTCTTTTCTTAGTAATATCGTTCCCGTCTTTCATAAAGGGATAATGGGTAGCAAGATACGGCAAAGGCAGAGATGTAGCTGCTACCGCACAGACTCTCCAGAGCAACTTCTCAATATTAGTGGGAAAGTCGAAATTCCATGCAAAGAGGTGAATCCCTCCAAATGAAAGAATAGAAGCGACTGCGATAAAGGCTGTTCGCTCCCAAACCTTGGATTTTTTATCTTTATGGGCCATATGAAAGGCGCAGCTAGGAATCTGATAGAGCTTGGTTGGTATGATGGGAAATCTCAGGTATGGGTAAGGCGCTGCCTGGAAAACTTCCTTGAAAATCTCACTGAAATCCCCTTTAGAAATGCCTCTCCTTTCTTGGGGGTTGTCTTCTTTTTCTCTGGAAACAGCTACCTTTCCTTGAGGGTTGTCTTTTCCTTTCTCGGTAGATAACTTTTCACCCTGAGAGCCGCCTTTCATTTCTTGCAAACTCTTCATTTCTTGAGAAAGACTGCTCATTTCTTCATAAATGCCATTCAGTTTTTCAGAAATATCCTTGGTTTCTTCGGAGCCACCCGCCATTTCTTGAGAAATGCTTTTTAGCTTTTCAGAAGTGCTTTTGATTACTTGCGAAACATTCGGGTTTGCGTGGATGTAGATGGGGACACGGACATCCTTCGGCTTGTCCCACTCAATGATATATAGAATGATTGTGGAAGCTGACAGAGCAGCGGTGCTCATTTCGAAGGGCGTAGAAACAAGGTCAGAATATTTCCGAGCAGCAAGCTGCAGAAGAAGCCATAGAACTTGCATGATGGCCAAGAATTTAACTAGGCCGTCGGATTTGCTTTTATCCTCCAGCTCTTTTTCGGTGATGTTGGGCAGCTCGACAATCCCCTTCTTTACTGCAACGATGAGTTGTGCAGAATCTAGTACCCATACATTCCCGGCTAATGCTGCGAGATTCTGCAATTGCCAATATGCGAGGTTTTGTGATTGCCCACACTCGGTGCTTTCACCGGTTAGATCCGCCTTGATGGCACGGGCGATATCTGCATGTGCTGGATGTTGTCTCCAAGGTATTTTCCCAAGCCGGCCGAAGAAAAGCCTTTGTTTCCAAACAAAATCTTCAATAAAATCAAATTTTTGGCCTTTGCACATTTTCTGAAAAGTCCTTGATAGAAGTTTTTGAAAATCTCCCAGTATGGTTGCTGGTTCCTCTTCTTCTCTTGACATCGCTTCGTTATCCGGGAAACATATAGCGAACCCTCCCATATCCGCAAAGACTGTATGTTTACGACTCCATGGAATATTTTGATCCGCTGCTAGCTGTTTTAGAAAAACATGATTGTGCAGAGCGCTGAACCTCTTTTGAGCATATAAAGATGTCAGGGCCTCGGGGGCAACGAACATGACAATCATCCAGAGGGCTTTTCGAGATATTAAATATAGCGTCTCTAGACGAGCTTGCCATTTATTCTGCTTCTGAAAGTCGAGTGAAATGTTGAGATGAAGTATTGACCATGTTGAAAGAATTATTATTGCGATGCAGCTCCAGACGATTTCCATGGTAGATCTGATGTTCGAGGCATGGACAAATCCACTTGTGTGCCCATCAGGAAGTGTACAGTTTGGTCTAAAAGTGATCATTTTCCCTTTGGGGAAGAGGCTAAATTTTCTTTTTTATAATGGATGAGAGAGCAGGCGAGTATGAGACGCAAGTTGAAGAAGGGGTAATACTGAATATATGAGTAAAACTCAAAGTTATAGTAAACATGTGTTCTGGGGAACAAGTGCGAGTGGAAGTAATTGTGCGTTTGTTTGGCTTGGATCAAAGCCAGAAGTTTGACATTTATAGTTGGAAAGTATTGTCTCTAATAGCAAGTAGAATATGGGATTGTTGATTTTTTTTTTGTTTTGCAGTGTGGACCATTCTGACGCTCAAGATAGGCTTGGGGAGCTTTGCTAGGGCAACTAATAGCCTCCTCTCATCCTTCTCGACTATTTTGGACGTGGCTTGCATTGGCTGATATTGCTTGTACTACATGTGACCAGGTAATCTCTGGTCTCGCTGAGTGAAGGGTAGTACTATAAACCACCGATTCCTGTGCTGAATGATCAATATACAGGGGCAGGAATTGAGACATGCATGTTCCTCTACTCCAATAATAATGTCGCCGGATATTATTTGTGTCACTATATTCTCTTATTGGAGGTATTCTTGTGTGATGGAAAGCTATTAAACGATTGGCTGGGTGTAAATGATAAGAACCACAGAGTGAAGCCATGTAATAGTATTAAAATATCCAGCCGGCTTTGGTAGTACGAATAGTTATAAATAAACCCTCCCCTCCGGACAACCCCAGTCCGTACCACCATCGATTCCTGAAGACGGCTATGCAAGACTGGTTGCATAGCATGAGCTGAAACTTTCATATTTTGGACAAGCTGGTGATTGCTAGTGCAAGATAGAGAAACATTTACTCATTTAGAGACGAAATTCGAACCGACACAGATCACGAAGCTAGTATTACGATATTAAGCATAATATTTGAGTCTCTTCGGGAACTAGTCTCCGTGGCGGCCTATGCATGTTGCATCACTAAATCTGGTATGAGGTTTGTAATAATGGCCTGCGTGTATTTTCAGGACATGCGATCGGAACTGAGATATCGTGGGATGCCACCATCTTCATCTATTTTCGACTAGGGTTTCGGGGCAAGAATATGCCTATGCTGCCTAAAGGTTGTTCAGCTTTGACGCCTTACGCGTGGCGTTTTACAGCTGGTGAAATGATAGCCACCTAGTCGCTGCTATTGGACCACGTTGCAAAAGGCGTTTCTGTTTGTGGATGTCGCGTGATTCAAGTTATTGATTCTCTTATATTGATGTCTTTGATTGGGCGATTATATTTGATGATCTGCTTTAAAATTTACATGCAGCTGAGAATGTAGCCGAATTCTCAGCCCCTAGCCATGGCGCATGGGCTTGTGGAAGAACAAGACTAAACTTGGAAAATAAACACGTAATGAATTTGTCGGAGTTGCCCTACTATCTGAGGCCACTGGGAGGAAGAAATTGCATGTGTGTATATGTGTCTGACCCAGTGCAGCGGTATTCTCGCTCAACAACAACCTCAGTTGTACACATGACGCCCTGGTTCGGCCCAGTTAGCTGACTTACGTCCAAGGACCTCTTTTTATCGGCCGTGGCAGATGCCTGAAAAGATATATCATCAGTTCGCGTATCGCATGGGTTTTGGATCAGATGTTCCTGCGCAATGGAAGACCCAGTACGGCTTCTCGTTTGTGCTGTTGTCCCTGATCCTTGGGGTAGACCGCGGGCTTCCTTGTTTCTTTTTGTCATGTCGACTAAGCGATTGAGAATTGTGAATTCTAGCTTTAACTTTGCACTATATGCGAAAGTTTTATAGGCAGTTTGATATTCCCATTGGTTCGCATATTCCAGGGCAAGAATTGTGCCATCGAGGATAATGATTATGATGTTGACAATAATAAGGTGCTTCATAAGGGAACGGCCGTACCTGCTGATTCCCAAGGATTCTTGTACCTTCATGAGCTTAAGTGTTTGGAAAATATAAACTCCAGATATGATTAGCTCCTGGATGAAGAAAATAGTGACCTCGATCCTCTCCATGATGGAGAAAGGTGTGTGGAATAACTTTGGATTGGCAACGGAACCGTAAATCATCGGAGTGATTCCTCCAGTGCATACTATGGCGTTGAAAATAATCATCCATAGTAGCATCTTCAGATGTCGTTGGTTGTGTAGGATAAGGTGCAATCGAGACCATAGCACAAACGACTGGCCCGTTACCATCGGTATCCATCCTAAAAGCGAGATTGTCACCGCTAGATAAGTGACCGATGGAGACGCATAATATAGTATGAAGAAACCGGCCGTTTGGAAGACAAGCCCACCAGTGGCAAATACGCAGGACCAAAAATAAAGACCCGAGTGCCTCTTGAAGGTATGCCAAATAAGAAACGTAAGTTCGATGACATTGTACAGAGCGAGAGAGAAGAAGACAGGTATGAGAATTTGAAAAACAAGCGAGTTATGATCTACGCCGGAACTAAACCCGGCCATATTGCCAATGTCGGAGGCTACGCCGTGTGTTCATAGCTCTCGAGATCAGGGGGAAATCGAAGTAGAGACAGCCCAAAATTAGGCTTCCGAATGCATGAGAGGTGATGGAATGCGGGTAAGAGTGATGGCGGAAGACCTACAAGGAAAATATACAGAAACTACGGCAGTGCTACCCAGTTAGTCGCATAGAATACAATATGTAGGCGTTGAGATGTGGCGAGCTTGGCAATGACACCCCTCTTCTTCGATTCAGCTCGACTGTCTAGCGTACCGCTGGCTTTCATCAATTCACAATGTTATTGAAGATTAGATAAGATATGGGGTTAAACGTATGAACTTTTTCCGCGGTTTTTAGTGTTGAGTCTAAAGGTTCAGCTATAGGAATTCCTGATCATACCTAGTCATTGGATATGATATGTCAGCGAAGCCCTCTGATATGTACAGTTTAAAGAGTAGAGCCCACCCTTTGGCAGTCATTAAGTCAATTGCCGACATGTGCGTATGACACAAGATGAGGATTGAACATTTATGCCACGGTATTGGTACTGGAGCTTCATTGGCCTTGCGAATTACGGCATCCAGCTATGATCAAGCTGGTTGGTGGATGTTGCGTATGGAGCAAGCTAAAAAGCCGTGTGTAGTTTTAAGGTTGAGACTAACGAAGCCTATTTATCACACTGGCTAGCTATACGATTAAACGGAGAATTGGGATGATGTGTGGCGTACACATGGCTGATCATGGTCGATGGCTGAGGAAAGATTTGCAATACACTCAATGCAGGTAGACAATACGCGCACGTACTCATCAACCCAACATCCAACTCGGTCAATGTTAGTACAGTACACTATCGGATGTATTAAATATCGGTAATTCCGTGTTAAATGATTCTCCGCACGAACTACGTGTATTTCTGAGGCTTGTGGCTATGTGTAGCAAAAAGCTAATTGCATGCGACGTATCGGGGGGGAGGGCTCCTCCCCGGCCTCATAATCAGCTGGTTCCCACAGCTTGCCTAATTTCTATACCCTTGCCTTAGGCAAGTTTCCAAGCCAGCCATAAGTATGTCTTTCCAAGACCCTGATTGATATCAAAATGTGCTCCAGCCCTATGAACTGTATGTAAGTAAACATCCTGCGAGTTATCACAGAATCTGAAGTATAACAACAGAAAACACACCAGCCTTCCCCCAATCTTTCTAACAAGGTTTGATAATCGTAATATTTATCTTCACTGATTAATATCAAGTCTACAATCATCTTAGGCTGCCTAGGATCTGAAACAACCTTCAGGTAGCGGTAGTCGCCACCAGCCCTTGCTGCAAGATCGACATATTTAGAACTTTCATTAACCTGGATAAAAAAGTTGACTGAGGTGGCCGCCTCTCTCTCTCTCTCTTGTAAATCTATGAACCAACCAAATATCCATATCTGAATGTAAGAGTTCGAAAGCAAAAACGTGACGGCATATATAGAGACTGTTGAAGCATATTTTCCGCCAAAACCAGCATTTATAATCTTCCGGTATGATCTTTGACAAGAGAACAAAAACAGCCTTGAAGCCAAGCAGAAATATATACCCAATGACTTCTTTTTAGCGCTTCATCACCAAGTTCCTTGCTTCTTCTTTATTTCAGTGGCCAGAGCATACTCCGTGTTCGAAACCACGTGTTCCTCTCCTCCCGCTGGTGTACACTTTGTGTCGCGCCTAATTCTCGCGGCACACTGGATATCCTCGGAGCTGTCTCTTTACAATATTCGCATGTACATGGACCCTTCAGCATCCCAATGTCCCTAAGCAGTATCATAGTTATAGACAAAAACGCACTGGCGTTGATTAGACAACGCAATTGACGGCATGTCTTTTGTGGCATCCGAAAAGCTTCTGGAGGGGTGGAAATGGGATGGCCCTGACGATAATTGCACCTAAGATTATAATTGGCGTGGCCTATAATGGCTGGCTTCAAGTCTGCGCAGATCATCTAGTTTTAAAACACCTTGCAGACCAATATTGCGTCCCATGGTCACTGACTCACACTTATTATGCAAACATTGGAGGTTTTGTTCTAAAGAAGGAACAAAACGACGAGGATACAAACGGATACAACCTGCATCATCTTTCTGGGAAAGATCTCTATAAGCTTCGAGAGAGAAACTACGTTGAGAGGCTACCTAACATTACCGAAGAAGAGCTCCTCGACAGGTCCAAAGGTGAGCTAGTCATTAAGATCATATCAGTTGTCTAGATTACCCGGTCTACGATGCAAATCATGGCCCTGCAGCGAGGAAGCTCTCCATCTGTCCGCTTGAGCTTGATGTATTGGCCTTTGCTGCCTATGCAATCATCGTATACGGGCTTTATTGGGATAATCCCAAGTCCATCAGTGCATTGACCACTACCGTCTTGCAGCGCCAAGATTGTCGTACATGAGCCGCAGCTGAGCTAGAGGAGAACAAGAATGAGACGAGAAGACCATAAACTTGTTGCTTCCCACTAGAAACTGTTCGTTCGGTTCACTAATGCATGTCACCACTACAGGTCGGTGGTCAAGAGATAGCATGAAGTTTGCAATCCCGACCACAGCATCAATGCTGATGAGCATGGTTTAATTTGGAGCAATGCACATTAGAGTATGTAATTTTGACTTTCCATCAATCGTCGTGTTAGTTCTTTGGAGATGCGCGAGTGTTTATTCGGGTTTGCATGCTTCTATTGCACTACTTGCAGCCGTCTGTATCTGCAAGTCTAACGAGGGCGGCAATAACCGGTTTGCTCATTTTCTACTTGACATAATGCCTAGATGGTGTGGAATATTTCTGTTTTCTATTATGTTGCTCTTATATTTTGCAACTCGGCTAATACTTCTTGTCGAAATGTTTCGGACGCTCTGCTTTCTTCCCCTGGATGCCTTCGTTTCTGCCTGAGTATCTAATATTCCTCATATTGCGTAAATCATGGGCTGTGCCTGACTCGTTAATTGATAGACGGGAAAGAAAAAAAAAAAGCCAGCTTTGCATCACAATACCTTTTCTAAATGAGGCATAGTACTCCTGGGAGTTCTAGCCCTGGTAATAGATACTCAAGAAATCGTGTATCTACTTAACGAATGATGAATGAAAGACCCATTCTCTGCATCTTGTTACGACACTCTAGTTCTACGTAGTCGCTGGGGTGTTGGATAACAGTATTACGTTATCTCATTGATCTCAAAAGTCTGCAGGGCTGTCGTCAATAATATTGGAGAGCTCACGCCCACTACAAGCATTCTGTGTTATAAAGCTTCATTAAATGCCTTTTTTTTTCTTGCAATTTTCTTGAGTAGCTGACTGTCCAAGCCATCCCAATAAGCAGTAAAATGGTGTGCGAGTTCCATTGCAACTACCTAGGCGGGGTGTGTGATTCTTCCTTTTCTGAGTTATGCTGTGTAGAGAGCGACGGACGATACATTCTTTAATCATTATCTTGAATACGTCAGCATTTACTTCCAAACCCGAGTACCAGAGACGTCGATGCTTCACAGAAATAAGTTCACCGAGCAGTGAGCGCTAATAACGTCCTGTTCGTGTTCCATCTGCCTCTTAAGCTCTACTTGTCATGCTGAATTGCGCTAAGCAGAAGCTAGCAATAAGAATTCTTCAACTTCTACTCACTGCAACTTGGAGGGTTAAATACCTATACTTTCACTTGATCCGAGACATATTCTACTGCTATGGAAGACCAAGCGCGTATGAGCTGGCTTGGTGGCCGGCCCCAGCGGGTTCTCAACTTGCGTTGGCCTCTAGAATTCTCCTCAATAAAGGTAGCATATTACGCACAATGGAGCGTCATGGACGACCAGATCATGTTAGCTTTACCATCGACGGAAAACGCTACGTCCCCGTCTCTGATATATGTAGCCGACGTCAATGCTAGCTTGGGAACAGAAGACGATGTCGTCGAGTTTAAGAAAATTGCGGAGTTGTCATTCCATGCCACAAGATCAAGGCTGCTAAGCAACCGAGCGGGGTTTATCACTGCAGAGTTCAGAGAAAGGTAGGCAAATATAACCATCAAAGTCTTGAACAGGAAGTAAATACCTTACTGAGACGAAATTTAGCGAAAGGAAATTAATACTACGCACTCACGATTGGATTGGCAACATCGATAGAGAAAAGACAATTTTTGCAGACGCTATCAATGGAGAGATTGCCGTTCTAGGATCATCTATTGCCCTCTGCGTACGCAACGGCCCAGGAAATCCATGGAGGAATTGCCTTGGCACGTCAAATCAGATTGCAATCTGGGATACCGAGTCCGGAAATCTTACAACGGTAGAGATACCACAAGATGAGCGCGCGCCTCAATGTGTAAGCAAATCCAAGACACTGCCTCCCACCGCGATTACTGACTATCTCTGAAGCATAGCGGCAATCTTCAATTTGCTACACCTTCGCATATTGCTCTTGGTGGCCACATTGATCCATCTTATGACAAACCATATGCCGTTCTAAGATCAATCCCAATTGCACCTTCAGAGCGGAACAAGGGTCGATATTTCCACCAGCATGAGAACTTCGATTTTGGAAATGACCATGATGCAATAGCAATTCCAGGAAGTTCTGCACACAATGATGTGATTGTTCACCATCATCAGCACGGGCACCGCTTCACAGTTGCAGACGTGGGCTTACTCACCGGCGAAATCCCAGTAAGTTATGTTATGTTGCTCAAAAGACATGTAAAGCTTACAATAAAGTGCAGTCCGAGGCAGAACCCACACCGCGGTACTTTACCGACCCAGATTACCACAAAGATCTCTTTCACGTGTTTTCTGATAAGGTTAATGCACGAACGCTTAAAGGCGCGATATTTGATCGGCTTCCGAGTCTAGTCGGGAACAAGTTGCTGGTGCAGGAGCACATTGAGGAATATGAACACGATGAAGACAACTACCATGGATACAAAGCTCCTCACTCTTCGTTTGGCACGTTCCAAGTTCTATATCTCTACGACTTTGACCAAAGCCGCTGTAAAGCCTTGCGCCAACTTTCTCAGCCTGAGCGCCAGGATCTCGAGACGCGTCTGAAAGATCGAAACCCCGAAGCCAGTGTCACCGTCATGTCTCGCATGTTTTACACTTCCATTGAAGAGGAAGACGACAGAGAAAAGGACACGTCCCCAGAGTGGAAAGCGCGTATGAGAGAATTATGGGAGACCCAACGGGCACGCGAAAAGGGAGAGGCCAAGTTCCCAACGCTTGAGTTTGATGATCCACCTGAAGGCCACGACGATCCTCGCATGCTTTTCACGCGAAGTATGGTTTGTCTTCCGAAAATAAGGGACGGCGAAGCGCTTGCTATGACGACTTCGGCGATAATAGAGCTCCCTTCGCCCAAGGCGGACGGATACGTGCATTATTTTGGCGCCGAGTAATGTTTACATATGCATACGCAAACACATGAACAATGAGTTTGATAGAATTTTAAGCATTTATAGACCAATACAAGTTGGTAGGTAGCTGCAGGTAGCATAAGAATGTGACTGTGTTAAGGCATAGGACAAAATTACCTAGTATAGTAGTCATCTAGGCTGTCGGATAGTCACTTCAGGGCTCTGGATAACCACTCTTTAGGACAAATTGGATTTACGTGGAGAAATTGAGTCCTTCGCCTGGTTTGTTATGTCATATATATCGATAGTAGCAGAGTGTAGCAGTGGTAGCAGAAAGTAGCAATGGTAGCAGAAGTAGAAAATATTTAAAGAACTTTATTTCTACTTAAGGAATATACTAAATAGAGATCTATCCTTTATAAATTATTTTAGTACTTAAATTCCATATGATCATTAGGGTAGTGGATAGCTAACTTAGGTTGTTAAGAAGCTATTTCCCGAACTTATCGTAGAATAACATCTTATATGGCCTTCAATCTGGTACTTGGCCCGTTTCCCATAACAGTGTTAGATAATAAACCCCCGCCCTCTTTTCTTTAAATAAATAATAAGCTGGACTTTGAATATATAATTGCCCTTCTTCTGCCAGTAGTTCGGGTTTGCTCTGGACCGCGACTTTGGTCAAAGTAATTGCCGTAATCGACATCTACGTCGTGGCGTTCCTGAATGGACTTTGTTGACAAGTCAAATATGCCCCCTTCTTCCTTAGGCCTACCACCACCGCAAATAATTATTCGACAGAACGTCTCAAACCTCCTCTTGGTCATATAACTGTCTTATCCTTCCGGGCTGAGAATAAACAGCATCACAATCACCGCCAATTTCCGTCTGCCATTTCCACGGTTTGTTATTCAAGTAGGTGGCCTCCGACCCGAGATTCTGCCATACACGTAATAGGGCCACTTCAGAACAGGCCTGAAGAGTAAAGCCTGTTTCGCGATAGATGCAAGTGCCGCAAGAGCCTCAAGTGCCGCAAATCTCACGTTCGTTGAAGAATGCTAAGACGGAAGCAAGTTCAAGGGCCCTTTTTGCATCTGTATACATCTGGGACCGGCTGTGACCGCTCAAGTTCTGGGCGGTTGGTGACCACGGGAGACGCTCCCAGCACAAATGATTAGGAGCTCACCCAGGTGTGGACATGCTGATATATGGATTCTCGTAAAATGGTTTTATCTTTAACAAATGTTCGGACTGAGTGAATAATACGTCATCCATCGGTGACTTTCAGAAATACACATAGTGTTCTTTTGATCGTGCTTGCCGTGCCTAGGAATTCACATAGGCTGATTGGTGCTGAAAACAGGCGCATATAGTAGTGTCCTGGTCATCTATCTGCAGACGAGCATACCTCAAGGCAAGTTGGACACGCCCATAGTAGGCCACCACTCCTCTGTTGACATAGATAGGGATAATGTCGTTCCATTGGAATACTATATTTTTTATGGAATGGAACTTAGTACATGTGTGATAAACCTAAACATTAGGTCGGCCGCGGTCAGAGCAAAAAGATACTCTATGGACAGGTGCTAGTCGAAATTGGCAGATAAATGAAAGCGATTTATGTCCTTATGGACCTTGCTGCAATCCAAGATAACGCGGTGTAATGCATAACAGGTCTGATAGAGAATAATTTGTTGGTATTGTGGGAGATACTCAAGGATGAAAAGAATAATATGGATGGGAAGATTAAGGATGTGGCAGGATGTATTCTGCTTAGGTCTGGTATTGCGGAATTTGAGGCGCCGCAGTAACTGGGCGAAAGGTATGGTGATGGTTCTGCTGATGTTGATGACTGTGAAGCTGTGTGAGATGGAAACAAAATGGGGGAGGGGGAAGGGGGGGGGGAATCGGTATTTATAGAGGAATTCATTTGGGTAAGTTCTACCATGGCATGGAAACTACATTTTGAGTTGGGAAATACCACCTTTGCGTGGAGAAAGTCCCAGTGGCTTGTCCTCTGATTGAGTTGACGCAAAATCTCCACCATCGAGCTTTTAGGGTTTTCCTTTGGCTTTTCTTTAACCTTTTTTAAATTACACAAAGCGCATCGTAAAGTTTAATCGCTGTTTCGTGGGCAACCCCGGAAACCGTTGAGTTACGTCCTTATCCCAACTGGAGGACATGGACGATTGTTGTCCATCATTGGGTGCAGCGACCTAATAATAATACATCTAGTTATTCCCCAAATAACTTTTGCTCAACCAAATTGTAATACAATATCCATCCAATGCATTTATAAGATGGTCCGCATTAGTCTCTTCACAGCATGACGAATAAAATCTCTCTCTACGAGCTCGGTACCTCGAATATGCGATGAATTGAGCTGATCTGCGGCATTCAATGTCAAATTGCCTAAAAGGGAAGCTTACCACCCCCAACTGAGGATCAAAGTATCCCCGATCCCGTGGCTCGAACAGACCCCTGTCCATGTCAGTTCCACGCCCGAGAATTGCATCAAATATGGCGACGCGATTCGCCCAGCAGAATTGCCCATCAGAGTTGCCCAGCATTCAGAGAAAATACGGGCATTCGCATTTGACTTTTGACGACTCTCAACACGGCATCCGACGAATCATGCTGCAGAAAAGACTCGACTAAATCATTGCCATCGCGGCGAGAGATCTACCATGTTCACATTCTGCCCGCTCCAGGGCGCTCTCTCGGAGTCGCTCGCGTCGCAATCTCTCTTGGAGCTCGATGGAGGGGTCAAAGTGCTCGTTGACCTGGGATGGGATGAGTCCTTCAGCAGTGACAAACTCGAGGAGCTAGAAAAGTAGGCGCGAACTGTCCATCGGGAGTTTCCCCTCGCAGGAGGCGGTAGAAATCGAGACGGAGGCAATCGAGCAAGCAGAGCTAACATGAAGCTTCCAGACAGGTTCCCACCCTCTCGCTGATCCTCCTCACACACGCCACGGTGTCGCATCTTGCCGCATATGCCCACTGCTGCAAGAACATAGCCCTCTTCACTCGCATCCCCGTCTATGCGACTCGGCCCGTCATCGATCTCGGCCGAACGCTCACTCAAGACCTCTACTCTTCTACTCCCGCGGCCGCCACGACGATTCGCCAGAGCTCGCTCTCCGAGACGGCATTTGCATACTCACAAACCGTTACGACTGCTCAAAACCTGCTTCTACAATCCCCTACGCCCGAAGAGATTGCGCGATACTTTTCTCTCATCCAGCCGCTCAAATACTCACAACCCCATCAACCTCTATCCTCGCCGTTTTCTCCTCCGTTAAATGGGCTGACTATCACCGCCTACAACTCTGGCCATACCCTTGGTGGTACGATATGGCACATTCAGCATGGGCTAGAATCTATTGTTTATGCAGTCGATTGGAATCAAGCTCGAGAGAATGTGTTTGCTGGCGCTGCTTGGCTTGGTGGTGCAGGAGGTGGCGGCGCAGAGGTTATTGAGCAGCTGCGGAAGCCCACGGCTCTGATTTGCAGCTCTCGTGGTGCAGACAAGAATGCACAGGCGGGTGGTCGTGCGAAGCGAGATGAACAGTTGATCGAAATGATCAAGACGTGTGTTAGTCGAGGCGGCACAGTTCTCATTCCCGTAGATTCAAGCGCCAGGGTCTTGGAGATCTCCTATCTCCTCGAGTATGCCTGGCGAACTGATGCTGCAAATAAAGACGGCGTGCTCAAGTTTTCAAAGCTATATCTAGCAGGCCGAAACGTCTCGAGCACCATGAGATATGCACGGAGCATGCTGGAGTGGATGGACAACAATATTGTCCAGGAATTCGAAGCATTTGCAGAAGGGCAGCGAAAAGTCAACGGAGGTAGTGAGAAGAAAGAAGGCGCGCCGTTTGATTTCAAATATCTGCGATTGCTGGAACGAAAAGCCCAAATTGCAAAGCTTCTAAGTCAAAATATTGAGAATGGGGAAACGCAAGGCCGCGTGATCCTAGCCAGCGACGTTAGCATGGATTGGGGATTTTCCAAGGATTTGGTAAAGGGTCTTGCCAAAGACTCTCGAAACCTAGTCATTTTAACAGAACGACCCAGCCTGGCTAAGGATGATGCTCCCTCTATTTCAAGGACATTGTGGGAATGGTGGAGAGAGAGAAGAGATGGTACTTCCACGGAACAGTCTAGCAGTGGAGATAGCCTGGAGATGGTTTACAGTGGCGGTCGTGAAATAGAGGTTCGCGAAGCCCGCCGTGAGCCTTTGGAAGGAGAGGATCTGGCCATCTATCAGCAGTGGTTAGCAACTCAGAGACAGCTGCAGGCAACTCAGCTAGCCGGCGGAGCAGGTGCGCTGGAAGCATCTGCCGATGTCGTTGATGATGCATCATCCGAATCATCATCTGACTCCGAAGACGAAGGTGAGCAACAGGGCAAAGCTCTTAATGTGTCTGCTACAATGGGCCAAGCGGGGCGTAAGAACGTGGTTCTCAAAGATGAGGACCTGGGTATCAATATCTTGATTAAGAAAAAGACTGTCTTCGATTTCGATACACGGGGCAAAAAGGGCAGGGAACGCTCATTCCCCATGGCCATCAGACGGAAGAGGAACGACGACTTTGGCGAGCTGATTCGCCCAGAAGATTATCTACGGGCAGAGGAGAAGGAAGATGAAGCAGTTGACAACACCCAAGTCGCCGCAGAAGACGACAAACTCGGCAAGAAGCGCAAGTGGGATGATGTCGCCAAGCAGGCAGCTGGTGCCAACAAGCGTCCCAACATGAACCGAGCGCTCGCAGCAGATGATGCCGAAGCCATGGACCTGGCTGATGGAGCTGCCGCAGACGAACTGGACTCGGTTGAGGATACCGAGCCGGAGGAACCTACCGGCCCATGCAAGCTGGTGTACACGACAGAAACAGTGACGGTCAACCTGCGGATTGCCATGATAGACTTTAGCGGACTGCATGACAAGCGAAGTCTCAACATGCTGATCCCCCTGATCCAGCCACGGAAGCTGATTCTGGTGGGAGGCACTCGGGAAGAGACCACGTCTCTCGCAGCAGACTGTCGAGCTGCGCTGGCGTCCGATGGAGATCGCTCTGTCGATGTGTTCACACCTGAAGTTGGCACGTGGGTGGACGCCAGCATGGACACAAACGCCTGGGTGGTGAAGCTGGCCGATCCTCTGGTGAAGAAGCTCAAATGGCAGAATGTCCGGGGCCTCGGCATCGTCACCATAACAGGTCAACTGCTTGCCTCGGCCCTGGCCCAAGAAGCAGACGGGCAGACGCACGACGACGTCGCCAACAAGCGGCAAAAGACAGAGCCATCGACGTCCACAGCCGTTGCGCTCACCAATGCAGCCGACACGGCCACGATGCCCACTCTGGACGTCCTCCCCGTGAACCTCATCTCGGCCGCCCGCTCGGCCGCCCAGTCCCTCCACGTTGGCGACCTGCGCCTTGCGGACCTGCGTCGCGCGATGCAGGGGGCAGGCCACTCGGCCGAATTCCGCGGCGAGGGCACTCTCGTCGTCGATGGCTCGGTGGCAGTCCGCAAGACGGCCGAAGGACGCATCGACGTCGAGAGCGTGGGCTTGCCGCTCGGTGGCAAGAGGAGCACGCTGTACGAGGTGAAGAGGGCGATTTACGATAACTTGGCTGTCGTGGCTGGTGCATAAAAGGGGTTGGTTGATATGAGGAGCGAAATTTGACTGGGACCTTCTTTTTTTTTTTTTTTTTTTTTTTTTTTTTTGCCCCAACAAAGGTAGACTTGGGAGCATAAATATGTACATGCTATTTTCGGAGCTACATGAATGGGAAAGGGGGCATGTGTACGATTAGTTTATATGCTGCAATCAACATGCGATAACTACCAGATACGATGATGTTGTCACTTGTCTTGCCTGCACGTGAAGTTATCAATAGCCACCACAGAGACAAGTGCGTAAAAGCTTGGCTATTCAAGTAGCAGCAGTCTACAGTTCATACCGATCTCCTGCAATCCGGGAAACAATTCACCTGACTACTGTATGTGATGGTATCTTTCTTTCACTCAAATCTTCATGTAGGAAATGCAACGAACTCAATATTCAACGTACCGAGCATAAAAAAGCATTTACAACTTTGTATAATCCGACCTATTTACCAACTCCCACCATGATTCACCAATCCACCAACCATCAGTCACATCTGCAACACAAAGTAAGAGAGAGAAACTGTTGGAATTGTCCCGCTGCCTAGCCAGCAACTATCTACCCACTATCTGTCAAAAACTCAGATTCATCCCAGATATATGGGTGAATTTTCCAGTTAGTCCGAAAGCCATCAAGTCCCATCAGCCAGGCCCTCACAATCTCCCCTCTCAAAAAAAAATTTTTCTTTTTTTGGTTTTTTTTTCAGCAGTTTTATCCATTTATCTTCCCCTCCACTGGCGGGTACTCTGTATCTGTCAAAAAATCGTCCAAAATTGTATGTAAAAGGCAATCGTTGTCGAGGAACAGACGGATAGACTCGTCAAAGCGTGAGCTGACAAGATACAGAGCACTCAGCCCACCACCCAGCCTTCCAAAGCTACCCTTATTCCTTGCCAGGACAACACTTCAAATGTGCATGGAAGGTTGACTTCCTCCAACCCCTTCGTCATCAAGGTTCCGTTCGTCCAACGTGATGGTGAATCGTCAAAAAAGGTATCATAGCCGCCTCATGCATGCACCTGACCGATCATTTCAACAGAAAATCGCAACTGTTCTCCTCCCAAAATGTAAGGAGCCAGCACAAAAATGCTGAAAAAAGCAAGCAGGTACGCCGTAATGCATGCCTCTCCCGCTTCCTGCGTCTAAAAACGCCAACTCCATAGCAACAAGTTCTTCCCGCTGCCCGCTCCTTGGGAAATAGGATTCGCCTCACTCCATTTCACTAAGTTCTCGGATTCCTAGCCTGTCCGATCCCGTCTTTCATTCATCAGAGAAAATGGCTTCCAGAGCCGATGGCAGAATGTATAAGGTTGTCAAAAAGGCGCCGTTCAAAGACAGAAAAGTAAGAAAGCCGAAGACGATATAAACGACGAGCTCGCCTTTTGGTAGAAAGCATAACCGCCTCTCTTTTTTTTTTTTTGGTCTTCCCGTGTTTGTTCGTGCGCTTTGTAAAGAGAGAAAGGGAGAAAGTCGAACCAGGAACCATCTTCCCAAATGAATGCGGCGTGCTCAGAGTTTCATCAGCAATCAAGTCCGGTTCGCCGTTCCGCTCGTGCGCCAGTACCCGCGCGGATAATGTACAATCCAACAATGAAACACTTTGCCCCAAAGCCCTACAGAAAATCATGTTGAAAAAAAAAAAAAAAAAAAAAAAAAAAAAAAAAGATGAAGAAGAAGAAGGCAATAAAAGGAAGGCAAATAAAAAGAAGATTTCAACCCCGAGACCGCCATTCGCCCGCACCGTCTTCAAAAAATAAGGGGCGTGAAATGGTCCAAGATTAGAGTTCTCGCGGTGGCTGCCCGCGACCTCGACCGTTGCTGCTGCTGCCACCGCCACGACCGCGGTATCCACGACCGCGGCCACCGCGGCCTCGGCCTCCATTGAACTGCGAGTTGATATTCTGCTGGCCGTTTTGAGTCTGCCAGTTTCCTTGTGCCGGTTGGTGGTGGGTTGGTTGGGTCAGAGTCTGAGCAGGGAATGACGGTTGCTGAGGCAGAGCACCCTTTGGAAGGTTAGAGATAGGACGAGGAATAGATTCGGGGTTTTCGTAGACGTAAAGACTTTTGTCGATGCTGGCTGGAATGGGCTGGATTTCTGTACCAAGGTCCCGTTCAATATTATAAAGATTGAAGCGGTCGTCCCAGTTGATCAGATTAATAGCCAGACCGAGGTGACCGAATCGACCAGATCGACCGATTCGATGAAGATAGGTTTCGGCATTTTTGGGGAAGTCAAAATTGATGACGACATTGACGGCCTGAATGTCAATGCCTCGGGTGAGAAGATCTGAGCAAACCAAGTTTCGGCAGACGCCGTTGCGGAAGTCGTGGAAGACGCGGTTACGGGCTTGCTGCTGCATTCTAGCGTGGCTGTAGAAGCACGAGTAGCCAAGTTCAGTAATTTTCTTGGCCAGCAGCTCAACACGGTTGGTCGAGTTGCAGAAGATGATGGATTGGTTGATTTGCAGCTTGGAGAAGAGGGTGTTCAAACAGTGGACTTTCTGCTTCTCTTCGACAAAGGCGTAGTATTGAGTGATGCCGCGCAGGGTGAGTTCGTCCATAAGATTGATTTCGTAGGGGCTGGTCATGTTTTTGTCGGAAAAGTCCTTGACCGAGAGGGGGAAGGTGGCGGAGAAGAGCATGACCTGTCGGTCCTTGGGGTGGAATTGAAGAAGCTGCTCGATGACGGGGGTGAACTCAATGGAGAGAAGCTTGTCGGCTTCGTCCATGATGAACATGGGACACTCGCTGAGGTCCGCCACATTCTTTCCCGCAAGATCGAGGATTCTGCCCGGAGTACCGACCACAATATGGACGGGCTCCTGTAGACGGAGGATATCATCTCGCAAACCAGTACCACCAGTTGTCACCATAACATTGATGCCGAGATGCTTGCCCAGGGTCTTGCAGACTTGTGATGTTTGCATAGCCAGCTCGCGTGTAGGGACGAGGATAAGACATTGAATCTTTGAGACTTTGGGGTTGATGCGTTCCAGAGCAGGGATGACGAATGCTGCAGTTTTCCCAGTGCCGTTCTTGGCTCGGGCCAGGATGTCCCTACCAGTTAATGCAACGGGGATGGCTTCTTCTTGGATTGGAGAGGGCTTCTCAAAGCCAGCTTCAAAGATTCCCATGAGCAGGTCTCGCTTTAGCGCAAAGTTCTCGAACTCGAGGCCCTTCGTTTTTGTGACATCCTGTCATCCAACAAAAAAGAAAGCACCACACCATCAGTCATCAATCGAATCAAGATCAATCATCAGGGACAAGAGAAGAACAAACCTCCGTCTGTTGTCTGGTATCCTTGGCAGGAATATTCAGGCTCTGCTTCCAGTCTTCATTTCGTGGGGGAACGCCATCGCTAGTTAACCGCGAGGAGTTAGCAATTGGATCATCCCCTCTACGTTCCGCGAGGCCAAGTCCCTCGTCGCTCTGAGCAAGGCAAAAGACACAATGCTAACCTTAACTGAGCGTTTTGCAACTGATCTGCTAATTGGCTGGCCATTCTTGACTGATTCTAGACCTCGCGTCCACGAGGTGAAGTCTCTTCTTTGTTTTATTTTCCTAGTCGTGCGTAGAGTGGTTCGACGGACCGCTGCAAAGGAGAAAAAAAATTCCTGCAAGCGGAGAGTAGTTTGCCCCTTTTCGATCTCGAACCCCGGGGTGTGAAGTCGAGGAAGTCGGAACTCGTTCTTGGAGGAATGGTCACGACTTTGGGTAGAAGCGGAGAGGGAGGGAGGGAGGAAGGGAGGGAGGGCAAGTTCAGTGATGAAGGAGCCCGCGTTGCTGACGTTTGAGTATCGACAGCGTGATCTTCGTCTATGAATTATTGTGGCGCGGGGGCCTAGGGTCGAATGGAAAATAGTATGGAAATCTTTGAGAGATGGGAAAAGAGAACTGGCAAGAGGATCTCGGGAGTCGAGGCAAAAGCTTAAAGCAAGTTAGCACTTATCAGAGGAGGCCGTTTTGGTGTGAAGTCACGTGTCTGCGGGGCTGCCTAAATGGCTTCCCGCGTTATATGAGACTTGCGATTCTTTCAGCTTCTTTTGTTTGCTCACCTCACCCTGCGGAGCCTCACCGCTCGGGAAGCTGCAGGGCAAACCGCTGTGAAAAGCGCTAGAGCTGCGGCTGAGGCTATGGCTACGGCTACGGCTAGAACCGGGAGCAAACAGGAGGATCAATTAGCGGAGAGGTGGGATTAGAGTGCCAGAGCTCAGCGCAAACATGGCGGCACTTGCAAACTAAGCTCCCCGTCCATCCCTGAGCAGCTGCATCTTACCCCAGACGAAACAAGGGCAGAGGTGCCTTAGTGCCTCGCTGCTGGAGCATGGAAGCTGCCTACCAATAAAGACGAGATCCAGTGCGGATTTTCGTGTCACGACGGAGTAATTCAGCCGGGCTATTTTATGGTTCAGATGACTGGTGCCGTGGCCAAATGATGCCCAAACATTATCCATGAAATACAGCGACGCTAGCGCTAAAAAGCATCAAATGCGATGTTCCAGGGCCAGCCTTTGTTTTGGCGCTTGTTTTGGCGTTTGTGGCTTCCGCGGCTTTGACAGCTATGTGAAATCATAGTTTTAGATAAGCACTGAGCAAGTCTTGGAAGAAGAAAAATTCAACAGTTGCTTCGATTTCAGTCATTCAATCTATGATATGATAACTAAGGCACACGAGCCATTCCTATGATAAAGAGGCCCTAGAAAGAGGCAAGCAAAAGAACATCCCCAACACTTGGGGATATGTATTCGTACAAGTCATATACACGGTTGACCCCTAGCAATTCCATCCCAGCCTCACTCTCCATCTGAAACATAGAGCAACCATTACGGTTATTCTCCTGTTTCCCCCCCCCCTTACAGCTTCATGCCCATGGCCTTGGCAACCCTCAAGGATTGCCTCATGCTGAGATCCAGCATAATCTCCTCAGAGCCGCCAGGGATAGCATACGCACGAACATCACGGTACAGACGCTCGACCTTTCCACCTTGACCGCCGCGGGAATACGACAGGCCTCCAAAGATCTGACTGGCCTCGCGGGCGCAGAACTCAAAGGTAACGGTGGACTGGGCCTTGAGACCGGCAATGGGACCGCCCAGACGCAGCATGGCCTCGGTCTCGCCCATCTTCTCGCACTGGTAGACGAGGCTTTCCAGCCAGCTGTACGAGGCCTCAATCTGGCGCGCCATGTGTGCCAGCTTCATGCGGATGACAGGGTGCTCAATGAGCTTCTTGCCAAAGGTGCGGCGCTTGTTGGCGTACTTGACGGACTCTTCATAGCAGACGCGGGCAAAGCGCAGGGACTGGATGATGATACCCATACGCTCGTGGTTGAAGTTGGTCATGATGACTACATGTAGATGTTTGTGTCAGTCACAGCCTGGTCACATCAAGATACAGCGATGAAGAAAGAGTCTCTTACCTCGGAATCCCTGGTTCTGCTTGCCGAGCAAGTTCTCAACAGGAACCTTGACGTCCTCAAACGTAATGTACGTGGTACCAGAAGACCAAACGCCCTGGCAGTCCATACGGCGCGTAGTCACGCCAGGACCGCGCTCAATCAGCAGCAGCGAGACGCCATTCATGCCCGGCCCGCCCGTCCGCACAGCCGTGGTGAAGTAGTCAGCCCAGATGCCATTCGTGATCCACTTCTTCTCGCCGTTGACGATGAAGTGCTTGCCGTCCTCGCTCAGCTTGGCCTCGCAGGTGAGATTGGCCACGTCAGAGCCGGCGTCAGGCTCGGTGATGGCCAAGCAGATGCGCTTGTCGCCGTTCAGGATGCCCGGCGCGATGCGGTCCTTGAGAGCCTTGGACCCGAACTTGAGCAGGGGCGGGCCGCCGATGCCGAAGCCGCCGATGACGTTCCAGACGAAGCCTCCAGAGCCGGTGCGTGACAGCTCGTCGGTCAGGATCAGCTCGTGGAAGAGATCCCACTGCTCAGGGGCGACCGACTTGATGCCCGAAGGCACATACTCGGTCGGGTACTTGATGCCCAGGAGACCGGCCAGGTAGCCTCGGCGGCCCATCTCCTTGTAAATCTCCTCGGGCACTTGCTTCGCCTCATCCCACTCGGTCACGTAGGGCTCGATGTCGCTCTCAATCCATTGGCGAAGCTCCGCGCGCAGTGCCGCATGCGACTCGTTGAAGTAGGGAGAGTGGTAGTTCTGGTACCAGCTGGGATCCGCAAAGGGGATCTGGTCGCCAAACGCCTCCAGAGGCTCAGCCTCCTCGCTACTACTTGAGGCCTTGACAACGGCCTTGACCGCGGCCTTGGGAGCAGGGGCGGGAGTCGGCTCGGGCTTGGGCTCCTCCTTGGGCTTGGTATCCAGAGAGCCGACCTGGAGCTTGGCCTTGTACTTCTTCAGGATGCCCTCGTTGTGGTACTTCCAGAACTGCTTCGAGGCGTCCTTGCCGGCGACGCGCTGCAGGATCTTCTTGCCGCCTGTCATTCAATCCAACGGTTAGATGCCACGACTAAGCAGGCAGGGTGGGAAACGCAGGGAGCAGGAAACACGCACCAGGGTGGTCATCTTGGAACGTGGTCAAATCGTAGACGTCGCCGTCAATGGTGATGTACAAGCTGTCAGGCTTATTGTGCGACGCCACGTCGCCAGCTGTGAAAATCTTGGCCATGGTAGCGATAGATATGATATAATCAATTGAAAAAAAAAAAAAAGACGAATGAGAAAGAAGAAGAAGAGGAATCGTCGTATCACGACACACCTTCCGTCGTCCCCGTCCGGTATTTAACAGAACCCCCCCAAACTCCCATCGGCTTTCCCTCAATCACATGCTTGGCTCAACCGGCCTCCATCTCGCACCAACCAGCGGCCTTCCAATCGCGCTTCGGAGTACGCATCTCTCTTTCAGCTTGGCCCTCCGAAGCCACTAGGCCAGAGGCATCAGCTTTCTCCCCCAAAGCAGCAGTCGACCGCTGACCTCCGGATTTCTCCCCCACAAAAGAACCACATGCCACTCCGCAGATCCTTGGCGTCCCGGTCCCTTGAAATCCTACCTACAGTAAGCAAAAAAAGGGCACGTCTTGAAATCCGTTTTCCTCGTGTCTTGCCTCCCTAGTAGGACATGAGTAGTCTAGTAAGCCTCAATGGCACATCCAGACCGAAGCATGTGCCAGTTGAAGCGCCCAGAAAAGCCACCCCCGGCATGTGAAAAGACCCTGATGTCATGCCCCGACGCTGCCGCGGACCAAAATCCAAACCAACGCCTGCCACCAACAGAAAAGATGCCGAGGCACATGTCAAACCCCCAGTCCGTCCATCCTAATGCGCCCCATCAGAGTCCATTTCGTGCCTGTGTTTGATTTCAAGCCAGTCAAGAGCATGGCATTTCTGTCCGAAACCAATCTCACGCTTTTGACTTGCCCCGAATCCCCAGGATCCCCCCCATGCCGGCTTTTTCTCCCCCACGCATCCAATGTGGCTTACCAGCCGTTCTGGAATGAAGCGTGCGCATGCATCCGGGGATTCTCGAGACATTGAGCGCAGATGGTTTCCGAGCAGTGGAATTGCTCAGGTAAATGCAAATGATTCAAGTAGTGTCCCCTGTTGTGCTTCGTGGATCAAAGCGGCCGAATGCAGCCGCCCCCATGCTCAAGAGCTTTTAATGCAAGCCCCATGTATTCACTATCAATGCAAGCCAGAGAGCAAATACAGCAATATGGCAGCACATGACTTTTTATTTTCTTTTTGGATGATTTTTTTTTTCCCTTGTTAGTTCAATCAAAGCTCATCTGCTCTGTAAAACAGCCCTTGGCCTCAATCCCAGATATAATTGCGTAATATCCTCCTCCCCTACACGCCGAGAACTCCATGCTTCTGCACTCCGTAAAGCAAGCCAAGCCATGAAAATGTCCCTACCCTTGGGTTCCGGTGCCAACACCACGCATCCATTGCTTCCATCTCCACGTATAAAAATGTCTCCAATGCAAAAAAATTAATCCATCCCCCTTTATTTTTTCGAATCCTTTGCTCGCATTGAATCATGCGCCGCCACGAGGCTTTGCCTTGGCCGCAGCCTTGTCCTTCTTTTCCTGCTTAAGCTTCTTCTTCTTCTCTTCATTCTTCTCATCCAGTTTGCGCTTATGCGCAGCTTTTTCTGCGTCCGTCTTGGGGACAGGCTTGAAGAATCCTTCGAGGCGTGCCTGCTGTGAACTCTTCAGGTTCTTCTCGAGTCGAGCGCCTCCACTACGAACGCGGTCCTCGGAGAATCCCTTTTCGGTGACAAGGAATTGGACCAGCCCATCAATGTCAGGCTTGTCCCACTTGAAATCGCAAAGGGGGTCGTCTGCCTGGCGCACATCTGGGTTGAAAAAGAGTTCCCGCGCGTCCTTGTAAGGCCAGTCCTCAGGCAAGGTGTATTTCTTCTTGGGGTCTTTTTCGATGGCCTCGACAATCTTCTCCAAAGATCCATGCTCTCGGATAAGCTTCAGAGCCGTAGTAGGCCCGACTTTAGGAACTGGGTCGAGATAGTCACAACCCAACAGAATGCAGAGGTCAACAAACTAGGGGAAGGCAATGTTAGAAGCCACCCGACTGCAAATACCCATCAAGCTGCATACCTGGTCTCGCTCCATGTTCAAGCCCTCCAAAACCTTGGCCAGGTGAATCTCCTGGATAGGTTCCTTTCTCTGCTCGCTAAAAGTGAGATGACGCAACAAAATTGGCGTGTTAAAGCACAATGTGTCCATGTCCTCACTCGCAGCGGCATACACCTTTCCAGCTCTTGCCAGCACGGCACACTGCGCCTCAGCTTCAGTCGGCGCAATAATGTACGGAATGCCCATGAGCTTAAGCAATCGCTGGCACTCGGCATTGTGTTCTCTTGTTACCCGAACCGTCCGCCTGGAAAACTTCTCCACGTCCTCGGCGGTACCCGTTTCTTTAGCCTCTTCGAGGCCTTCCGTAGCCTCCTGCTTGCGCTGGAATCGTTTGGCCAGCTCGCCAGACTTGAGCTTGGGCGGTGCGCCGTCGAAGACGTAGAGAGGCTTGATTCCGTTGTCGACCATCCGCAGTGTGCGGTAGAACATGCCCATCAGATGCGATGTCGTCTCACCGCTGTCGTTCATGAGCTGCTGGCCATCGGACCGAACCGCAATTAAAAAGCTGTAGATACTCATCGAGGCATCCTAGATGCATGGACATGGCCGGTTAGCAATGACGTCCAGTACGATGGAATGCTGCGCGAGGGCGCTGACGCACAATGGCAACTTTGCGCCCAAACTGGTTCTTGATTTCTCCTTCTTTGATGGCATCCGGAGCCTCCTCCTTGACAATCTGGAATAGCTGCTTGATACCCATGATTGCGGCCGAACGGTAGCGGTGCCAAAGCCAATTCACGATCGAGTATTGAAGCAAGGAAAGAAAGAGACGAGGAGAAAACTTTGGATCCTGATTCGACGTTCCTCGAGCTCTCGACCAGCTGACGGGATCTTTTAAAGCTCTCCTTTTGGCAGTCGTGCGGTTGCCTGAATAAAATGGAGAAAACGAGGCCGGTTAACCGCAGTGAGGGACGCGCTGGAGAAAGTGAATGACGCGCCCTTTCGCGAAATCGATAGCTGGGATGTTAAGTGGTTTCCACTTTTTCCGAGCCCGCGCGTCACTCTAGCGTCTGTCTCCGAGATACAAAGCAACACCTAAGGAGACAGAAAGAAAGGGAGTTGTAGCAGAAGAACAATGAATTCATCACCGCCAACCTATTAAATTACCTACGTATGTTAGTACTACCTTGGTGTTACGTAAGGAGGGTGTATGTAGGTAGAAGCACATATATGATGGCCCTACTAGCAAGCTTCTTCCAAGCCCAATGCATCATTCAAACATCCATTCCACATGATGGAAATTGAAGCGGTAGATAAAGCACATGTATATTAAAAACACATATAGCTGTCAAAATGTCTCGACGATCACCACCCCCTAACCAAGGCCGCACGCCCCCCCGCCATCTTCAACAGCCAGCAGCCTCGAAAAGCCGCCAACTGTGAGCGGACAGCAGATAGCAGGAACATCACTCAGTCAGGAAAGCAAATGGTCATTTGATACACATCCCTTCCTCTCCCTCCCGTGTAGATGCCATCGAGTTGAAACATTAATCTACCGCTCGGAATACAGAGCAGTCAAGGATGAGTCTCGCCTTGCGCTCCACCTTGCCGTGCGGAAAGCAGGTGCCCTTGGTTAAGGAGCACCTGTTCTGTCACATGTATGAAAAGACCCTGGAACATATGCATGGCGGAATATTTGACAGACCTTAAACCAAGTTGAGAGTAAAACTCACGGTCAGGCACAATATGTATGCCTCTTGGGCTCCTAAATATCCTATTAGCTCGGGGGGTATCGTACACTGCGTCATCCTGGCGCATTTTCATGAATGTCATTTGGCAATGCCACTGGTATTCCTGTTCTCATCAGTCACCTGAAAATGTCTAAATAAAATCAGTCCTCCTCGAAAAACACCTTCTTCCTCCCGCTACCCCTATAATCTTCCAGGTTGTTCAAGGCTTGATCAATCTCCATAATATCGAGCATTTCCGCTTCCACATCTCGAGTAGTGAAATCAGCAGTGACATCTGCCGCTGCGCTCAAGGTGTCGGCGAATCCGAAGCCGGCACGAGCCCGCGTTGTCGGTGTTGGCGCATCATCCGGCCTATCACTCGCTCCACTCCCATTCGCGTTTCCGTTTCCATCAAACTCGTCTCTGGCAGAAGGCTTCAGCCTCAGCGTTCCGGGCTTCACCGTACTCAGGTTGAAAGACAAGCTTGCCGATCTATCCTGCTTCCCGTGAACAATAATGGCCTCTTTATCAGCCCTCGAGAACAAGCGTTTCCTATGGCTAGCAACAACGGCTCCAATCTTTCTTCCTGGACCGTCTTCTCCCTCTCGCACAATGACTATTCTCGACTCTCCTCGAATCAAGACGTCCACAGGGAGACCACCATCATCAGGAATATCCTCATCATTCTTTGACGAGTCCGGAATCAGGCCAACTCCACAGCATCTCTCTCCCAGAAGCCCGGTTGCAAGGTCAACCAACTTCACCATTCTAGTAGGTTGGGCACCGCTGAACAAATTGACCCCACCGCCAGAACCTCTTCGAAGTTGCGAATCCCAGAATCTCAGCACGGCCGGGATGACGCAGACATGCTCTAAACCTCCTATCCATAAAGCCAGGCTTTCGTCTTGGGGTGTCTTGCCGGGGGTGTAAGGAAGTCCAATAACCTTGACACCACCGCGGACCGCGAATAGCCGATCAACACTGGCGGCGGCGGTACTAGTCAGAGATGCGGCGGCTTGCTTGCGGGTATGAGGCGTCATCGGCGCAAATTCACCCGCATGCTTATCCTTCTGCTGCGTTGAGATGGTGCGAAGGGAGCCAGTTCCTTCCACGTACCCCGAGACGCTGAACGCAGTCAACGCAGCCCCCTGAACACCCGATTTCAACTTATTCGACAATGCAGCTCCCGATTGCAGTGGTTTCGCTCCATCAATGTCCCAGATGCCCCACATACCATCAGCCAATAAAGCAAAGACTGCTCGGCCATGTGCTATCCATGCAGCATCCAATATCGGTTTTCGTGAAGAAGTTGTTTTGGTAAATGGCTGATATAATGAGAGTAGCCATGAGCCTTGGACGGGGAAGGGGCCTCGGGCCTCTGGGTCGGGGGGCAACGAAGACTGCGCAAAGTCATATATCCTTACAGCATGTGGCGATGAGACCGCAAGGAGCTGGGAGGTATTTGTCGGGTTAAATGAGATACTCGTGAGGGGGGCAGGCAAGAATTCGCTCTGGAAGGGCTCGACGGGCCGCGGGGAGGGTGGCCTGCCGTCCAGTGCAACATCCCACAGATGTAAAACGCCCGACGCCTGTCTTGAAAAGGCGGCCACCACTGCCCTGGGTGACTTGCTTGATGAATCAACAGATTTTGGGGCAACCATGGTGATGGCCAATCCCTCGCTGCGTTTTGTTTGACCGCCGAGAAGAGTCAGCGACTCACCCCAGGCGCCAGAGCCAGCTTTCCCAGCCAAGAGGTCCGCTCTCAACTCCGGCCTTGCCTTGCTTTCGGGCGATGGTGGTGTTAGAGGTAGCGTGATAAGGTAGGCATCGTTCGTGGCGCAAGAAACCGCAAAGACTATCTTTTCGGCCAAGATTGGCTCGCCATTGGAGCCGGCCTCAGCTGAAGAGCATGGCACCAGAGGCATCACAGCCACCTTCAATACAGCTGTTCCGAAGGCTAGGTCTAGTGTCTGGACAATCTCGGGGTAGGGAGTCTTTTCAACGGTGTCTTCGAATTCAGGCTTGTCGACATAGCCTTGGGCAGCCTGTGACTTGGCTGGCTCATCGTCGTCCGAATCGATAATCATGACAACATCATCAGTAGCTCCGTTTCTCTGCTCTTTCTGGTTTGTCTGTGGCGGTGCTGTCGCTTTGGGAGCTTTGAATCGTCGACCGCCTCGCCAGACCAAAGTAACGCCGTTATCGTGTCCATAGATCAGTACGGTAGCTCCTTGAGGAGACTGGATGGGGTATGTTTGGACATCGTTTACGCGGCGCGACAGATTGTATCTGGAGTCATTAAATTAGCTCCATGAGGCAAGAGAGGCGAGCATTCCGCCTTCAAGACTCACGTAAACTGCGTATTCTGCGCTGTGCGACGGATTCTAGGTGTGGTTGTTGGGGCCATGGTGAAAGGATCTGGTAGCTGCTGCACACCCTAAGGTGAGAGCAATATTGTGCAAAGCTCGGGTAGTTTGTCGCTCAAGGATTCTAGGGCATTGTTTGTGGCTAAAGGATGAATTGGAGGAATCTTAATGGTTTTGGGCGTTTTGTATGGGGAGCTTTTCTTGACGCGACTTGCCAACGGCAAGGTGAAGCTTAGGAAAATTCATATCACGTGATGAAGGGACTTTGGCGACTACCCAGCCACTCCGCGGGAAAGCACCTCTTTGTCAAATGATGTCGGGGTGCCTTTTGGGATTGTTTCCAGTCTTTGGGGACTATTTTCTTGGATTATTTGGATGTTTTAGGAATCAAGATGGGGCACTTTTGGGATGGTGCTGCACATGGTGGACGTTGTTAGAAAGCGTACACTTAGACCGACAACCTGGTGAAGAGCGCTACTTGAAGATAACTGACAATCACCAACGAAAAGACGTGCATCAACACCAGAAACAGACTGAATCGTATGCTTAGAATAGACTATATAGTATTCATCATAATAAAAGTAATAGTACAACTAGGAACAAAAAAAACCACCAACAGGCTCAAAGAATACCACAACGCCAGCATAGCAGAAAACTCAAAAAGTCCTGGAGGTGTCCTCACCAGCAGCAATAGAGATAGATGAGAGGAGAGAGGTATGCTGAAAGACGACAAATTCACTAGAAAGGAAGTCTTCCCTCGCTCCCTCTTTTCGACAAAGGAAATCAATAGCACTCGCAATCTCAATGTGTAATTTTTTTTGTTTTTGACATGACGTGCTTGGTTACTATGCGCAATCCCTACATACACAATTCCGCCCAAGATCCATCGCCCACGTCCGAAAAGAAATAGGAAGTAAACAACACAGGTAGCAACCATATTTTATCTTCTTCTAGCTCCATATCTCTCACACCCGCACACACGCTCCCTGACCTTTATCCCTTTCATACATACACCCGAAGCGTGGATCGTGCCAACAGCTCGGTTAATGCCTTTTCCCCACGCAACAGGTTTATACACAGGAGGTTCCTGGAAATGGGAATTGCAAAGTTAAAAAAAAAAAAAAGGTAAAAAAAAGAACACACAAAAACAAAAACACGCCAGGCTGAGTACACAAAGGGTGTAGGTCAGGTAGCCTTGCGTCTCCCTTTTGCTTCGTAAAAGGGCTGTGAAGATGAGGAGCCAATGCCGCGGCATGCCTCGCTCTCTAATCGCCAAAATTAAATGGTAAGGTTCAATCGGACACGTAAGGAGTGGACGGCGTAGGGAAGCCGGGGTATGATGTTGAAAATGGCCAAACTCGTTCATTTCCCTCCGTATCAAAAAGTCTATCCCTACGCCAGAAATAAGAGAGAAAAAAGAAAAGAAGTCAAAACGCCGCTCGGCCATCGGGCCCGGGAGTCAACCAAATGGACGTGAGCTACCATCCCGATAACGCCGTAAATGCCCATGATTGAAGGAGATGTTTGTAAGTTGAGTATAGGCAAATTCGCTTGTCGTTAAGTGGAGATATGGCCATTTGCTCATGCGTTGGTGACCTAAGAAAACAGTTAGCCAATCAAACGAAATTCTTATAAACGAGCCGCTAACAAGACAACGACATACCCTCAAGATGCGGCGAGAGTAATCCTCATTATCCGCAATGCTGCCGTCACTGAGCCTGCGGTGGGCCATGATGGGGTCGAGACGGGAATCAGTCATGGAAATGCTACCGCTAGTAGAAGGCGGCTTGGAGCCGTTAATGAAGGCATTGACGGCGGCATTCCGGCGATGCTCTTCTTCGATTTCGGCATTCCGTCTCCGTCTCATCAAGAAGAAGGCAGCTCCAAGGAGACCACCCAGGACGACAACACCAACGACAGTGCCGGCAGCGATGCCGGCAACGTTGGTCTTCTTCTTAGAATCGCTCGGTGCATCTGTGGGCGTTGGCTCCGCAGATTGGCTGGCAGGACCCGAGGGAGCAGCCGCGGACGATGATTTTTCAGAGCCTGACGATGTCGTGGACGTAGAAGAGGATGAAGATGATGACGTTGATGACGAGGGAGGCTCGTAGTTTGGAGGGTTAATATCGACACCGGTGTTGTATATGGAAAAGAATCCTGGATGTCCAATTGAACCACAGGCCTCCAGAGGGAAGGCCGGGCAAGGGAAAGTACATTTAGAATCAGCGACTTGATCGCCGTCGGGAGGATAGGCGAATCCGCAAAAGCATTCATCGCCCTGCAGGCCCGACACGGGAAAGTGGTTGTTTGAACAATAGAGGTTGCACGCTCCCGATGACACCGTCGTGCTCTTGACGGCGGTCGCTTGTGTCATGTTTCCCTTGGAGCTCCAGCATCCCTGTGATCGATAGGCATTCGGCACTGGCGGCTGTGCTGACGGCTGTGTTGGTGCCGGGTTGCTGGCTCGAACGACATGGCTAATGTCGTGAAATCCCCTCACGGTGGTGGCGCCAAAGGCCGTGTAGGCTTGGGTAGCAGCCAGCAAGGCGCCGGAAAGAATTGTTGACGATTTCATATTGATATAGCGAGCGTATGAAGGAGAAGAAAAGTGTCGAAATAAATCGTCGATTCGAGAATGAAACAAAAGAGGCCAACAAAGTCGAGGCCGTGGCTTGGATGTCGAGTTGAAACAAGCAAAGAAAATGAAGAATTAATATCAAGCTGGCTCCGCCAGGGAGTTGTTGTCAAATAATAAAGAAAAGAGACGAGACGAGCGTTTTGAACAGACGAAACGAGCTGTCTGATTGAGCGTCGCCGTTGCCTTTGTCGGTCGGTTCTGCGTACTCTAAGAAGGAAGGTTGTTTTTTTTTTTTTTCTTTTTTTTTTCTAATTCGATGGCCAGCTTCGGGTTGGAATGGCGGCGAGCGAGGCCTGGATTGCTAAACGAGAGACTCGACGGACGCCGGTCTGGATAGAAAGTGAGCTTTTCTCAAGATGCCAGAGCAAAGGCCGACAGCATCTGATTCCTTTGACCCGATGGGCTTTGAGAAACGCTGTAGGGAGTCGGTGTCGTCGGGAAGAAGGAGGGACTGGAACGAGCGTCCTGAAGGCGTGACTTGTTTTGTTGAAAGGGAGAGGAGACGAGAAGGAGAAACGACAGATTGGGGGGGGCGGTCGACAGGCAGGACGGGGGGGGTGGATGAGCACAGCAGAGGCAGCAACAGCAGACTGGAGGTACGTACTGCAGTGCCGGATCAGGGAGCTGGGATTAGGCCAGTTGGTGTGGTTAAGGGGAAATTAGTGTGCTGGCTGGTGCGGGAGTGGCCAATGATGGAAGCTGGTGGTGCTAATGCAGGTCGCTGCACGCCGTCAGGTACCGGGTTTGGATACGAAGACGTGCAGCCGCGGCGAGGTACCGGCGCGCGTACGTGTACAAGTACAAACACTTGATGCCCCGTGTCTGGATGGCATGCATGAGCTGTGTATATCGACACCTTGGCATCCAATCGCCAATAACACAAAACAGCAAGCGGGTGCTATATTTACCTTGGTGTCCTGCAGCTCCAGCTATCCGATGCCGTGTTCAATGGTGCTGCCTTTGATCCATTCATCGATATGGAGGCACAGACATTGGTTACAGTTCGTAGTGCCTCACAATGTGCATCCTCCACCCCCTAGGTTAGTACAGGTACCTACAGTACATTTTAGCAGCTGTCTGCACAAAGCATCCAATGACAGCAGCTCCACAAAGTACCTGTACCTGAGTATTTCGTGCAGGTACCAACTGTACCGCCACCGCCAGTGCTGCCGTGCACGGTACACGCCGTCTATGCGAGTACTCCCAGGTATAGTACCTCGTACATACCTCGTACACACACCGGACATACTACAGTATGTACATGATGCGCCAAAACCACAACAGCTGGCCGTGATGCTCGTTCCTGGGCCGCCAGCCACCCCCCCTAGCCTAACGTCTTGTCTGTTTGCATCGCCCAGCCAATCCCAGCCGCCATGCTGGAATGCAGCAGGCCTATTGGGCTGGCCAGCGCGTCGGCACCCGCCCGCTAGGCCTCTCACAGGCTAGGCTTGCAAGGCCCGAACCTGTCGCGGTGGCGCCCAAAAGAACGCAGCACAGCGACAGAGAGAGAAAAAAACTTCAGGAACCGCTGCGCTACAGGCTGGGGAACAAGGGACGCGTGGAGCTCCGGAGCGCTCGAGGTAGCCAATACGGGGGCTGTGTCTGCGCGCTGTTACTGCACGGCGCCAGATGCGCGCACAAGCCCTAACGGCGTCCCTGAATTGGGCCAGCTGTCGGTGTCGCAGATACATTCCCAAGCTCCTGCAGACGGCGTCCGAGTGGCGTTCCGTCCCATTTCCCAACTCCACCTCAATCAAAAGCTCGTCCACACAATGCGACCCTCCATCAGGCGTTCCCATAATAACCACCATGGACCGAGCATCGCGCATCGTACATAGCAGTACTACTGTATCGTGCTGTGCTGTGCTGTGCTGTGTTGTGCGCTGTACTATGTAAGTACTGTTGCAGTGCCTCTTCCTCCAGGTTCCCGTCCTGTCCCGTCCCTGCCCTTAGCCGCGCTCGAGTGTGATCCGGAAGACACGGCCATCACGCTGTGTCATGTCGAGACGCGAGGCAGGGCGAATGAGGGAATGGCGGCCCGTTATCGCGCACAGGCTGCGGCGGCCGCTCACTGGCGACAGGGATTCGGCCAGATGCATGGCTGATATTAAAGGCACAAAGTCGGCTGCTGATGCGTCGTCGTGCGACCAAGGCCGTGAATTCGCGTTCCGCCTAGCGAAAAGGGAACTGGCAGCGTCCCGTTGGCTCCATAATAACAGGAGAGCAGTGTGTTTCATGTCGTGTTATTATTTTATCCACGCCTCACGGCTCAATAGCTTACGTCCATCCGGGCGTGTGCAGGCATGCATAACTACATAGTACCTAGTACTAGGTAGGTCAGCGAGGACAGTACGTACGAGAGTATCACAGTTGGAGAGTATCACAGGACGCGCGCGAGGCACCACTTGATCCATCCTGCCGCAGCCACATCGGAACTGGCGTCGTGATGGTTGCAAAGCTGAGACAGGGTGGCCCTCCTGTGTGCCAACTTGCGACAACCGTGAGTTCCTTGGCCGCTTCATGTCATCGTCTATCCGTGCCCGATTTGCAGAATCCTGCTGCACATCACCGTCGCCAGGCGACGATCCAGATGTTTGTCCCGAATGATTGGGGGCCGGTGCTTCGTCCTCTGCAGCCCTCAACACGTGTCTGTCTCCGCTAGGGAGCCTGGAGTATCATCCAAGTGTCAATGCCTTGTTCCCTAGCGCTCTTGTTTTTTTGTGTGTTTCTTTTTTTTTTCCTCCTTCCTTGTTCTCTTCCTTCTTACTCATCGTCTTCTCGAACGATCTGGACTTTTGCAATTGCGCCGGGAAAATCCTCTTTTGCCAGCAGAATGTAGGGCTGCGGGTCCTCTATCCCCAGGTTGGCACGGCCACAAGGATCCAGTCAATGGCATTTTGCTCAATGAAGCCACAATCTCACTCACTCTCACCGCATTTATGGTTTGTGCCATGCATAGGCAATTAGAGCTGATACGGAATGCTTGGAACGTACAGTACTCCTGTACACGTCCATCTCCGAGGGAGAGGACCAAAGATAAGTGGTGACACTTGTATGTAGCTTGAATCAAGGCGGCAGAAAAACCTGTTTTCTGCGCCCTGCTGTGCCAACGTGGATAAGCAGTACTTGTTCAAAGAGGAACTTGAGCGATTAATCCATGGCCATAATAAGCCGCCGGGACTTGTTTCCCGGCAGAATGTCTCGGGGACTTTTACGCCTGGCATCACAACTCACCACTCGCGTCTTCCGAGCGCCACCCGTTTACCTCATCATCAAATCCATCAATGCCTACACCAGGGCCATCGTGTGTACAGTAGGGCTTGCCCTTCAGCTCGGTGTCCAACTGGCATCCTGGAGTGATGACAGCTACGGGGTCAACTAGGCGGCTGGTATTGGTCAATCTTCATTAACAAGATGGATGCCCTCCGAGGTCCGTACTACTAGTCCGAGTAGTACTTCGTAGTGCCAATACTTTTCCAACCCGTACGAGTACAGTGGTACTCCATTCTCCGTGATAAGCCCCGGGCCTTCCGTGAATTATTCACATCTGCCATCGGTGAAGGATGGAGCTTGCCATTACCCGGGCGAACTCGGCAGCTTTTGCCTGAGCCATTCTCATTTCGCATTGGTCACCTAGAGAACCAACGTTCCTTTGACGTACGTAAACGTACAAAGGCGTTCGGTGTTCTGCGCACTCCGTGCGATGTTGAGGTGCGTTGGACAGCTTCTAAAAATACCACAACTCCTTTTCTGCAGGTAAAACACGTACTTTGCAGGATATCACCAGAACGGGCTCAACAGGCGGATAGCTCAAATTTTATGTATTGTGCCGTTGCCAACAAATAGAGTGAAATAAACACAGAATCCGAGGGCAGATTATACGACAAGTTGCGCTACCTGACGTGTACAGGAATAGCCGCCTATTTGGAGTCAATTATGATGCTCGCAGAGTCCATTTACATTGAATCCCGGGACTACGGAGTAGATATTAGCCAAGTTGCTTAATTCAGCTGTCTTATTGGAGAAGAGCATTTATCGAGTAAGAGGGTAAATACACTGTGCAAAATTTATGCGGCATGGCCCGAGCCGCAACTCTCGTTGTTTACGAGTCAAGTCGTGATTAAAACAGCTTCTTCATCGCCACTCTGCATTATGCCCACGTTCCCGTCATACATCATATATGCTAGTAGTTCTCTAATGCTAGTTAATTAGGCAGAATGATATTATTCAGGATTTTGACGACCTTTGTATTTGAATCTCTGCTCTATGCATTGCTTACGCGCTGCTAGATGGCGTTCGATAAGCATAATCACTGAGCCAGAGTATCCAAGATATTGGAAAATGGAATATCCAAGCATGGTATTTCGATATTATAGGTAGTTCATGCTGCTATGATATCAGTTCTACATACTATACCAGCGAACTTTGTTCATACGTACTAACTTATTGACGAAGTGCATGACATACATGTACTTGAGGTAACTCATCAATACTGCCTACTACTAGGTACTAGGTAGGTAGGCATACCATTTCTAGGTAAAATGAACAGCGAACGTGACTTGATTGGATTGAATCATTTAGCTTAATCTTCTATTCAATTTCTTGGGTTATGATTGAGTGAGGTTTGGCTGGTAATGTTCTACATTTTGAACATGTCTCGACACAATGGACACTTGTAGTGTAAATTCACACGCGCTCGAACTTGACTTACATCTCTCTAATGGATTATAAATACTCCAATTTGATTCAACAATGCATACCATATTTGAACCAACGGGCAAGATCGAAGTACCTCGTTGTCATCCCAAAACCGAGCAAAAGCGATGGCTATGATGGTTGCCATATTGGCGAGCAACTCTCCAATACATCAGCAAATATAAGATTTAAACATCAATATACGTTTCCGAGTAGATACGTATCTAAGCAGATGCAGATACGATAAAATACCTACATATGTGAGAAGGATTCCCAGTCATCATAGGTGCTTACTTGAGCCATCATCACGAAGGCGGCCACAAGATCAAGGTCATACGAAGTTTTAAACATAGGGTACGCCGTAGAGCTACGAGATCGCTCGTAGTCACCCGGCGCTTGAAGTCCGATCTTTTGTTGATGGATAGACGTACAAATGGCTGACGGCATTTGCAACGACATTTGTTTGGTTCTACCGTTAGAGCATGGTGCGGTGAGCGTAGTTTTGCCACAGTCGTAATCCTTGCCATTTACTCGCAAGACTACGGGGTACTCATACGTCTGAAACACCAAAGAGGCATCAAATGCTTTCATGGCGGTATCCTCTTACGGTCTTAATGCCGCATTTCGAACTTTATTGATTCCATTCAACGGAGATTCGCAGTCAGCAGATGTACTCCGTACACATCTCGCGTTTGTGCAATGTACAATGTACAACGTACAATGTACACGCTCATCTACTCAGAGACCATCCCTTGCTTCGACTGCTATTGTTTGGCGCCCCGGTGAGTCATTACGCAGGTACTCCATGCAAGGGAGGCCCAATCCGAGTACGAAATGGGCCAATGCCCAAGGTTGGAACTACTGCTACGTACCTCTAAAGGCAGAAGAAGCCCTACAGAAGGTAGTTCGTGCTACGTCCAGGCATCTGTCTGTACGTGTAGTACCTGTACTGCCTTCTATTCTGTGGTGAAACCCAGTATTACTAAGGTAGATACGACTTCTAATACAGTTTCGGAGCTATTGAAGTCACCAGGAATAAAGTGTTTAATAGCGCCATCGTCATACCATCCCTCGCACGCCTCATCGTCGCATCGTGAGCGGCAGAACCTTTGGCCCACCCTGATAAGGACCAAGTAGCACAACATGGAAAGCCATACTGCAGAAGCCTGAGACACCGGTAACTGGTACCTACCAGGTAGCACGGGAACATTGCCAGTATTTTGCGTTCAACAGAAGCTAGCGCGGCCTGAGGCAGCAACACCACCGTTTGTTGATCTCGGTTGCCCCATCAGCCAGTTAGACTCGGCCCTGGCCAAAGTTGGGGTAACGCCTCAATGTTATTACCGGGTACAGTACTATTGTACCAGTATGTACCTCCAGCAGCCTTTTTCGGTGCGAGGGAACCTCTGCGCCCGTCTGGTGCCGCCCCTTGCAGGGAAGTTGTGCGTCATGGGCTCGTCAGCACGGGCTCCAATGGCCGCGGCCAGCACGCAAACGGTGGCACGAGGCCAGAAGCCCGCCCTCGATGTTTTGATTAGCCCAAGTCCAGTGACCTCTGGATATCGCAGCCACCAATCCAATGCTACCATGCCTCCTAGCAGGTACCTGGAGCACGCTGGCCGCCTCCAGAATTGGTACTAAGCTGCCTGCCGCCCTCCTGCCAACATACCTTCCGGGTTACCTTATCTAATGCCCGCTAATACGGCCACTACAAAGGCACCCGACCTCAGCTTCGTCATCCTTTCTCTCCTCTAGCAGCAACCAATCCATCCATCCTATCCTTCATCCATCATCCTCTCATCCCATCTCCCAATCCGCATCATCAATCTTTAAGCGTCCTCCAACATGAAGAGCGCCTTGATCGCCGCTGCGGCGCTTGTTGGCTCCGCCCACGCCGGCGTCCACAAGATGAAGCTGCAAAAGGTTTCCCTGGAGCAGCAGCTGGTACGACAAGCCCAACGCGCAGTGGACGGGCCAAAGCACGAGAGCACTGACTGACATTTCGCTTTCCATAGGAGGGTTCAAGCATCGAGTCCCACGTCCAGCAGCTCGGCCAGAAGTACATGGGCGTCCGCCCTACCAGCCGTATCGATGTCATGTTCAACGACAAGCTGCCCAAGATCCAGGGCGGTCACCCAGTGCCCGTCACCAACTTCATGAATGCCCAATGTAAGTCAATCTGCACAGCGCAGCAATCTCCCGATGCCGAGTGCGGGTTTGCTAACCCGGTCGGATAGACTTTTCCGAGATTACCATCGGCACTCCCCCCCAGACCTTCAAGGTTGTCCTTGACACGGGAAGCTCCAACCTGTGGGTTCCCTCCCAGTCTTGCAACAGCATTGCCTGCTTCCTGCACTCCACGTACGATTCGTCTTCCTCTTCGACGTACAAGCAGAACGGATCCGACTTTGAGATCCACTATGGATCAGGCAGCTTGACTGGCTTCATCTCCAACGATGTCGTCACCATCGGCGACCTCAAGATCCAGAAGCAGGACTTCGCCGAGGCTACCAGCGAGCCTGGCCTGGCCTTTGCCTTTGGCCGCTTCGACGGCATTCTTGGCCTTGGCTACGATACCATTTCGGTGAATGGCATTGTTCCTCCCTTCTACCAGATGGTCAACCAGAAGCTCCTGGATGAGCCCGTCTTTGCTTTCTACCTCGGAAGCAGCGATGAGGGCTCCGAGGCCGTCTTCGGTGGTGTCGATGAGTCGCACTACCAAGGAAAGATTGAGTATATTCCCCTCCGCCGCAAGGCTTACTGGGAGGTGGACCTCGACTCCATTGCATTTGGTGACGAGGTTGCCGAGCTTGAGAACACCGGTGCCATTCTCGACACCGGCACTTCTCTCAACGTTCTCCCCTCCGGCCTCGCCGAGCTTCTCAATGCTGAGATTGGCGCCAAGAAGGGCTTCGGTGGCCAGTACACTGTCGACTGCTCCAAGCGAGACACCCTTCCCGACATCACCTTTAGCCTGGCCGGTTCCAAGTACAGCCTTCCCGCCACCGACTACATCATCGAGATGTCTGGTAGCTGCATTTCTTCCTTCCAGGGCATGGACTTCCCCGAGCCCGTGGGCCCTCTTGTTATTCTTGGCGATGCTTTCTTGCGCCGATACTACTCTGTCTACGATCTCGGCAAGAACGCCGTTGGTCTTGCCAAGGCCAAATAAGTCTGCGGCACGTGCTGGAATTGAGTGTATCTAAGATGAGCACTGCTTGTATGTTGGCAGAAGCCAGTTTTTGGTTATTCGGGCAGCTTTGAGTACAGCAATACAGTATTGCGGGGAGTATGGATCAAGACTGCAACGTCGTTTATGTAATAATATGGATACTAGTAGTTGCAGTTTGCTGCCACGCTTTAATTCGATGCCATTGAACTCTTGCATGATGCTACTCTTGGATGACGGGTGAATGTTGACTTTGTATTGAAGTATGGTAGGTGAGCGAGGGTGCAGATGCCTACTAGTAATACCCAGTACTTGCTTATAATATTGGGGATCTCTTGTAGAATATTGCCTTAGGGATCTACCAAGTACTACATGTAAGAACTAAGATGCGAGATTCTGTGCATTGCTAGCACCGTACTAAGCTGAGTAGCTTGGTAGGTAAGGTAGAGTCCGCATGGGATCCATTACCCTGCATTACGGCTGGCCGTTTGTGGTCTTTGTCAAGACATGGAGACGCGAGGCTGGGATGGTGTTTTGAGATGACTAGCAACGATGAGCCAATCAGCAAGGTGGAATATTCTCGGCTTGAAGAAACTTTTGGAAGCTGCAAAGTTTATTACAAGCAGATGATCGACGTCTGTGACAGCAGGTACCGCCAAGGTGCTTTGTCCCAACAGATGCATACAGTAAGTACTAAATGCCACTGCTCTAGGTTCTTAGTAATTGATGTCACCGTTCATTCACTTATGCAATGAAAAGGCGCATGCAAGAGACTAAATCGGCCTCATGCATTGAGTAGCACCTATTGAATGGCTTTCAATGCAAATCGGTGTCACAATGCAATCACAACAGATCAATAGCACCCGCCAATCTCTCCAGTAGGGTAGCCCGATTCTCCCAGCGGAGCCGTAGCGGGCATCACAGGAGGGGCGCGGCGCTTGTTTGGCTCGTTTGGCTTGTTTGGGGGGGGATTCAAGGAAATCACGTGCAGGCAATATTAGACTTTTCCCTCGAGAGAGTTAGCGCGAGCCTGGCCCAGGGAAGTACTTGGCGATCCAGGACACATTCTTCCTCAGCAGGCTCAACAACGGCAATCCATCGTGCAGCCGCCCAGAAATCCGCGGAAATTTGCTCACCATCGCCTCCGGCTGCCTGTCGTGGCGATTTGCAGGCGCGGCGTTTGATTGCACTGCGTCTGGTGGATGGAGACGCTCTGCCCGGGTCTTGATGAAAAGGTTTTGGAGTCGCACCAGCACCAGTCAGCCCTCTACAACCGCGTATCGCGACGGGGCGCGGCCAGCACCACGACGACGGACACGAGGCATCCAGCCCAGATCAAAATGGCGCAGCCCACGCCCGACGATGCGAATGGCGTCACCATGCCCGACAGCCCAGCCAGCGGCCATCTTGTTGCGTCGGGCAAGCGAAAGCGCGACAATGGCGACGGCGACGGCGACGGCATGGACGTCGACGTAGACAGGGTCCATGGCGACGGCCGGGACGACAACCACGGCAGCCGGACACAGGAGCCGGACCACGACACGGTAAAAAACAGGGAGCTGGTCAAGGCCTTCTTTGAGGTTCTGCGAAGGTACGGATTGCACCCATTACTCACCACTGCCTGCAAACAGAGCGGCCCTCCTCCCCCTCCCATTTCCCAAGTCACCAGAGGCTGACCCCATCGGCATCAGTTTCGACATTGGCCCCTCCATCCTCAACCGCCCACTACCGCTGCTAGAGCCGGCCTCTGAAGATGAGCCGCAGGCAAAGCGCCAGAAATCCGTCGAGCCGCCCGTCAAACAGACCATTGCCGACAAGGTGGCAGCCGACGCTTATCCCTCCCTCGATGCCATAGCAGCGGACATCTCCTCCGCTGTCAAATCATTACTGTCTGACATGGATTCGGCCTCTTCGGATTCCGGAGCGAGGGCCGTGTCCCTCAAAAGGGCTGCGCAGATCAACGAATTCTGGGACAGAGCCTCGGAGCTCGTCCGCCGCGAAAAGGCATATCCGAAAACGCGACAGGAGCCTGCAAATGGAGAGGCTGAGTCGCATACTGCGTCGGAGAAGAGTGAAATGGTTTTATCACTTGTCGGCTATGCGCCTCAAGAAAGGCGCTTGTTTTCTAGTTTACCGCTGTCCAAGGATGTCGACTTGTCCGACCTCAGCCTCCCGCCGGGCGTGTCCATCACCCGAGTTATTCCCTCCAATCCCCAGGACCGGACGCAAACTCTCGGCGAGCTGTTTGCTCCGCCACGTCCTCTCCCGCCTCTCCAGCCGCCAAAGCAACCGAAAACGCAGGCTAAAGGAAACCGTTTGGATTTCTATCACCCCCACCTGATCGACAGCGCCCGGTACCGCGGTAACTCGTACTTCAATACGAAACTGTCTACCGGGTACTATCTAGACTACAGCCAGGCGACGCCTTCATGGCAGACTAAGACGAAGCAGCATGAACGTGCGCAGAGCCTTGCCGGTCGAAAACCCTCACTTTCCGAGCTGGAAATGTCCGAGATGGAGACCCTGTTCCGAGGGGCCTTTTCCACATTTGCACCGTGTAAAGACGATGCCGCCGCGGTGGTACCATCTAGCGTTGCCGGCCGGATTTGGTGGCAGCGCAGTGGCAAGCAGAGCTTCCAGAGAATGATTGAGGTAGAATATTATGGCGACCTCCAAGATGCAGAACCTGTCGACGCAACCCAGTTAATGGAGGTGGACGAATCAGCAGTGCAAGACGCAATTGATAACTGGGACGAGACCGCTGTCGACCCTTCCCTAGAAGACATCATGGGATCCAAGCAAGACGAGCAGGACAAGGAGGCTGACGAAATCCTCGACGAGGTCAGCGATCTAATCGAGACTCTGGCCTCTTACCAGCGCATCCGCAACCTAACGTTGCCCAACTCACAAAACCGCCAGTCTAGCGACCCTGTGAACGGGGACATGCTCGCCAATGCCGGCCCGCAGCCTTCGGAAGAGGAGCACGCTACCTACTACATGCTCAAGGCTCAACTGGCGCTCATCATCAAGACACTACCGCCGTACGCAGTGGCTAAGCTGAACGGCGACCAGCTGGACGACCTTCTCATCAGCACCAAGATCATGGTCCACACTGACCAATACAAGGGTACGATGGATGAAGACGAGGCGAGCGCGCAAGCCCGAATCAAAGCGCAGCAGCAAGCTGCCCAGGCTGCCCAAGCTGCCCAAGCAGCACAAGTCAACGTCAGGCCTCCACCACAGCGTACGCCCAGTGTCTCGGCCGTACCGTATCCAAACCAGTATGCGGCGGCGGCGGCGGCAGTGAACCAGTATGCCACGCCGAGCCGGGCTGCACCCCCTCCGCCTCCTCCGCAGTATTATCGCCCTACACCGGCTCCCAGCTACCAGCAGCCTCGCAACCTGGGGCCACCAGCTCCCCCGCACCAACCAAGGCCACAGCCGAACCAGTATACTCGTACCAATGGCTATCCCAACCAGTATGCCACCCAGCTTGCCAAAGCCCAAACGCCATACGGCCACCAAAGCTTGCCGCAACAGTATGCGACCCAGCAGAGACCGAATTATGCGCAGATGCCACAGCAAGGCACCCCAAATGCTCGATACACCTTTCAGCCAAACTACCAGCATCAGCCTAGCGCCCCGCCAGCGCCCCCCCCAAACTATGGCGCTTACGCAAATAGCCCGGCTGCGATCCCACCTAGAACCATGTCCCCTCAGGTGGGAAACCGACAAACGTTCAGCCCATCGCCCGCCATGCCGCAGAACCAGGGATATTCGGCTCCAGCACCGACCATGGCCAGCCAGATGAACAGGTTTCCGAGCGGCTCGAGCCAGACTGGGACCGGGGCCGTGGCCGGGACGGGGGCGGTGACCCACAGCCAGAGTCCCGGCTTGACTGGATACCACACAGTCATCCCTGAGGCTCAGCAACAGCGGATACTGGACCAAGCCAAGGCTCGTGTGGCGGCCCACGAGAGATCGGCCATGTTTACCGACAGACTGTCGCAAGCTGGCGCCTCATCGAGCCTCGCGGGCGTGGGGGTTGATGCTAGTCGACTGGCAGCCATCCGGGCGACGGTAGCTAACCAGAACAAACCGCCGACGCCCACCCTTCCAAAGCCTGGCATGAATGGGAATCCAGGGACGGCACACGTACCTTACAAGGTGACTCCCGTGCCCGTGCCTGTCATCCCTTCTTTGCAGCGCAAACCGACTTCATAATTTTAGGTAAATGGCATGAAATGAACGTCTCGGGTATGGAGGGGGCAATTACGCTTTTGTGACTGGCAACACCTAGGCGTTGTTGAACGGCGTTACGAGGGCTAGGGTTCGTATAAAGGAGTTTTCGGCAAATGAACTTTGAAGAGAATGATTGCACGCTTTCGAAGACGATAATGCAAAGGGCAATATCCCAGACCTTGGGGATGGGAAGGGGTGTTGATACGGGGAGAAATGGCTTGACTATTTTAATACCTTTATTTTTTTTTTTTCAATCTTCTCTTTATCTGTTTTCTATGGGGGGTTGATGAGGTGACGAAGGTGGAGAGAGACAAAAGAGGCAGCCCGCGAGGAAGGTGTCGTTGATGAGTCTGGAGAAAATCGCCATGTAGACTCAAGACATGAGGCTTGAGTGCAAGGTCGAAAACATGGGTTACGCATAGCTCTATGAAGCCTGACTGATTAATACAACTACTAGTCGGAAGGGACGGAGGGCTTCTAGACATGTTCTATTTATCTATCATTTCCCCCCCCTCTTCGCTTTTATGGACTGCACGCATGAGAGTAACGGGAGGGGAGGGAGGATGGGATGCTGGAAAGAGAGGTTTTTGCTACGGCTAGGTTAGCTATGGAGATGGGACACTCTGGGAGGGCAAAATACACTACAATAACAAAAAGCGGCTAGGGAAGGATAGGGATTTTGTTGCTTGATTTTTTTTGTCGTTTTCGTTTTCGGTTTCTTTTTTTAGTTTTTTTTTTTGTAGTGTATGAAGTACCGTTGGACAAATATTGGGGTTCAATAGACGCCACAAGGGAGGAGGAATGTTATTTTTTTTCTGCCACATAAGCGAAAAAAAAAAATTATCATGTTTACTGGCCTGTGATGGATTTCTTGATTCTTTTGTTCTTTTTGTTTTTCTTACGAGGCTGTGTAGTGGCGATGGAAGGGAATCTTAAAGAAAAAAAAAAAAAAGAAATAAAATAAATACTGTTTCGCATTAAACCGTCTGTTGGACATGCAAAATGTGGTGTGAGATGAAAAATTGTTTTGTCTATACAGAGTTGAGGGGTATCGTTTTCGTCATCCATGTCTTTTTTTTTTTTTTTCTATCCCAGATGATCTTTTCGGATTGTCATTTCAATCGTGGTAATATACTGATGTGCGAGATTCGCGTATCCAAAAAAAAAAAAAAATGGTAGTAGTAGTAATACAAGAAAGCTAAAGGGGAGGAGAAGAAAAGAAAAAAAAAAGGGGGCGGGGAGGCAGTGAGAAAAAGGGGTAAGAGGAGGAGAGGAGTGGAGGAGGAGAGCGAAAAGGACGTCATCTACGGGTGTGTCAAGTATTAGTACTCGAAATTTGTACAACGAGGTGCAGCTATATCTCGGCGCCCAGCTCCCTGGCCAGCGCCTTCTCCTTGTACTCAATGACAATCCTCCTCAGCTCAAAGACGACCTCGACGAAAATGAGGACAATGATGATCCACTCTAGCCGGGTGCCGTGCTGCTCGCTAGACATCTCGCGTAAGACCGTGGCAATCTCCTGGGCGTAGTCCATCTTCTGGTTGAGAGCCCGGATGCGCACGTTGACGTCGAGAGCGCGGCCAACCTGGTCGTAGTAGCCCTCGAGCCCGAGCTCCGACTTGCTGTCCCAGAAGATGTCGGGCAGGTTATCCGTCAGCTCCGAGTAGTGGTTGAGCTTGGCGCGGAGGCTGAGCAGCTCGCCAGTCTTTTGGAGGATGAACTTGCGGCTGAGCGGGACGCCGGTCCCCTGGGAGAGGAGGGCCGGGATGTTCCTGGTGCTCTCAAAGTACGACGTCAGGGCGGACTCGAGGACGGCCAGCTTGGTGCTGCGGGCGAGGCCTGACGAAAACGCAATCTTGGCGAGCGTCGTGTCGAGAAAGTCGCCGTCCTTGTGCTCCTTGCGGGTGCCCAGCACGACGACGTCGCCCTTGAGCGTGCTCGTCTCCCGGCCATTGTCGGTGGTGAACTCGAGGTCCTCGACTTCGCGCAGCGCCTCGGCATGGGGCTCCTCGGCAGCCCGTAGGATCTGCTTCGTCACGACGTCGGGGGGCAGCGACCACGTCACGATGGTGCCCGAGGGGAAGACGAAGATGTCGCCGCCGTTGACGCCCCGCGCGTGGACAACCTCTGCGGCATCGAAGCGGGTGCCGTCGGGGTCGATTGCAAAGCCGTGCGACGACAAAATCTCCAGCACCATGGGCATGTTGAAGGCCTCGGCGATGCAGGTCGCGCTGACCATGTTGGACGGATCGGCTTCTGCGGCATCGATGCCGGGGCTGCCCTGACTGCCCCGCTTCGGCTGCTGGGCGATGATGGCGACTCGGCGCAGCGAATTCTTGGTCGGCGTGGCCCTGGTGGGCTTCCGCTTTGCTACCGGAGAGGCATTGGCATTGGAATTGGCAGGGCCGGTCTGGTCTTGGCCTTGGTACGGGTACGGCTTCGCATCGTTGTTGCCGGGCTGCGAGGACAGGTATGGATTCGACGTGAAGAAGTTGCGCTTCCGGGGCAAGCTGGCGGGAGTGGTGAGGTGGAACGACCGGCGAGGGCGCGGAGCAGGGACGAGGCTGTGAATCTGGCGGGCAGCGACATTAACGCTGATGCGCAGCGGAGGACTCCTCATGGCGGAGGTGGTCTGCTCGCCATGGAAGAGAAAAAAACGAGAACAAGGGCCTTTGGTGCGGGATTGGCGTTGGTTGAGTCGATATGAGAGATGCCGGCGATTGCAGGGATCAAGCAGTCGAGACGGGTTCTAGAATTGAAGATTCGGGCTGTCGAGATCTGTTATCGCCATGTGACAAGTCACATGCACCAGCAATGCCTACCTCCGGGTCGGCACTTCACCAATTCACCAGCCTGCTCAACAGGCTTCTCACCAGGCTGCTTCGCTGCGGCCTACCTGCGCTAGCCCGCTTCGGGACACCGCCTTGTCGCCGGCACAGTCTCCACGCGCCAGCACACCCGTCGCTAGCATTTATACCGCCACGCCGTAAAGGCAGTGGTAATTACAAGTTACGTTGCCAACCCCGTTCCGCCAGGGATTCCTTCAACCTCCTCCCCTTTTTATATATTTTCCATCTTGCTCGCCAGCCGTCTGCGATTTTCCTCTCCTCCTCCTCCTCCCTCTATTTTCCATTCTCCCTATCCCATCCTCTATTTCTACTCTGCCCGTAACCCCTCACACCAAATCCCCCACCATGGCGCCCCTAGAACTCAGCGAGAAATACGACAACTATGACTATCCCATTGAGGCGCCCGAGCCTCTGGATGGCCACCCCGGATACCTCACTCCCGAGCAGCAGGCCAAGGTCCACCAGCTGCGCATGATGCTCGAGGCCGAGGGCATCACTGAGCGCCTGGACACGCTGACACTGGTAGGGATTTCCCCCTAAAGATGGGTTGCGACATTGCGTCGGGCTCGGCCGTGATAGGGAGAGGGAGATGGATGGAGAGGACAAGGCTGACCTGCCGTGACTTGTAGCTGCGATTCCTCCGGGCGCGCAAGTTCGACGTTGAGCTTGCCAAGCAGATGTAAGTCCCCCTATGCGTCTCGCCCGCCTCTCTCGGTCTCTAATTCTGACCGCCACCAGGTTCATCGACACCGAGAAGTGGCGCGCTGAGACTAAGCTCGACGAGATCCTCCCTACCTGGGACTACCCCGAGAAGCCTGAGATTTCCAAATACTACAAGCAATTCTACCACCAGATTGACAATGTAAGATGACGAAAGGACAAGGGGCTCCCCCCTCGCGCAGAAGCTAATCCGTGCCGACCAGGATGGCCGCCCTGTTTACATCGAGACCCTGGGTGGCATTGACCTCACTGCCATGTACAAGATCTCAACCGCCGACCGCATGCTGACCAACCTTGCCGTCGAGTACGAGCGCGTTGCTGACCCCCGTCTGCCCGCCTGCTCCCGCAAGGCTGGCCACCTCCTCGAGACGTGCTGCACCATCATGGACCTCAAGGGTGTCACCCTGACCAAGGTTCCCCAGGTGTACTCGTACGTCCGCCAGGCCTCCGTCATCTCCCAGAACTACTACCCCGAGCGTCTGGGCAAGCTGTTCCTCATCAACGCTCCCTGGGGCTTCTCCACCGTGTGGAGTGTTGTCAAGGCCTGGTTGGATCCCGTCACCGTCAAGAAGATCAACATCCTCGGCAGCAGCTACCAGAGCGAGCTGTTGAAGCAAATCCCCGCCGAGAACATCCCCAAGGAGTTTGGCGGCACTTGCACGTGCGAGGGTGGCTGCGAGAACAGCGATGCTGGCCCATGGCACGACCCCCAGTGGGCCAAGCCTGCTAAGTGGGAGAAGAAGGCTGACGCTTAGATGGAATAATGTTTCTTGTTTGGGATTTTTTAATACGCTTTGTGCTGGGTGTGCTTGGGAAGAAGAGGGTATATTGCTTTGAGAAGCTCAGAAGGCTCGTTTCTGTTCTTTTCTCACAAGACTTGTTGGAGCAAAACGCATCTGACGGACGAAAAATTATTACAATGGGCTAAAGAGGAAGACGGATCTTAGACGGGAGCAGGGAGAGGGATAACATACAGGAGGGAGCAGGGAAAGCTACTAGGTAGCACTTTGAATTATTCACAGACTTTTCGCATACTTGTATGTAGTGTTTTGTGTTTTACAATGCCTCGGAATAAGAAGCCACCGTGCTTGGTTTTTCTGTGGCATCCCGGATTTCTTCTTTCTTCTTCTTCTTCTTCTTTTTTTTATTTTATTTTATGGTGTCACATGTCATTTCGTTTGATGGTGCCGGACAAGGCAGCTTGTTCTCCCCCCCTTATTAGATACGAAAAGGCGTTTGATAGTTCTAGATCCCGCCCCCGTTCCTAGACTACAATATTAACTGCTGACGCGGTGTAATTTCCATGACCTCTAATAAAGGGGAAAAAGACGCCTAAAAAACCGAATGATGTATATATAATATAACAAAAGCCGATAAACATAAAAACACAAAATGCGATGGAAAAAAAAAAAAAAAAAGGCCCATTGTCTTGCTTCCACAAGTCATTAACCTTCGCCGTTGCCCTTGACGCCTGAACGCACCCCCTGGTTTTTAGTTGGGTGCTAATAATATGTACTCGTAGCCAAAAAAGAAAAAGGAGGAAAAAAAAAAAAAGGTCGTAAAAAAAATGCCCGAATCAAACACCAGGACGGAAGCACATGGGACGCAGCGGTGACAGCAAGCAGCCCAGCGCCCACCTGATGATCCATACAGCCCGTCCTGTCTGTTCTCGCTTGTGATGCATCCCCCCCCCCCTCTTCTGAATCCCTCCCCCCAAATCACCGCCCCTTGGTGACGACGTACTCGCCCGCGACCCTCGCGCGCTCCATCTTGGCCACGACGGCCGGCATGTCCATCTTGAGCCGGTTCAGCCCCTGAACGGCGCTCCTGAAGCCGGCCTCGACGCCCTCCTGGCGCTGCAGCTGGGCGACCCCCAGCGCGCCGGCCTCGCGCTGCGCCGCGGCCGCATCCCTGGCCACCCGGTCGTGGAGGTCGTCGTCATCCTGCCGCATGGCCGCGCGGATGCGGTCGGCGTGCTCGGCGGCGACTTTGGCGGGCACGGAGCGCTTGAGCGCCGCGACGTCCTCGAGCAGCTTCTCCTCCTGCGTGATGAGGTCGGCGACCTGGCGGCGCTTGCGGGTGTCGAAGGGCTCGTAGACGGTGTCTGGCGTCGGCGCAGAGCCTCTGAGGATGTCGGGCGATACGGGGAGGCCGTTGATGATGAGGTTGGGCGCGGCTAGCGAGAAGGTTTTGTTGATGTACTGGGGCATTGCCGCGATGTCAGCATTCTTCTCTGTCTTTTCCTTTACTTTATGCAGTCTATTATGATTATATTTCTGTTCCATCACCGCTTTCCCCCTGTAGGAAGGATGCTTTACCTCATTCACGAGCAATTCAATCTGGATCCGCAGCTCATCCTCCTCGGCGCCCTCGACCGGCGGAAATGCTTCGTTGAGGTGCTCGACGGCAGCATTGCGCACGTTGGTGATGAGGTAGGCGAGGTCCTCGGGGCTCTGGAGCTCAATCTTGCGCTGGACCTGCGAGACAACCGACTCGGAATCCATGTGCTGAGGCGATGATGTTCCACTTGTTTCTTTTTTCCTTTTCTTTCTTTTTTTATTGTAGATTGTGTCGTATTATACGTCCATTGGGAAGAGCATCTGCCGAGTCTGTCTTGACTGCACTTGAGCGACGCTTCACAATGCGTGAGAGCAGAAGAAGGTATTGAATCGGTAAATGCGTTCGTAGTCCAAGAGGGTGCGATAACGGCGATTCTGGTGGCGCAAACGCGTTTGCTGTGTCGCGTTGGTGGGATGAATTGGATCAGAAGCGATAATCTTATCTCAAGAGCTGCCACCAAAAAAAGAGACCGCCCAAAAGGTGACTGGAAGCTAACCGGTACGTACCCTTGGATGGCGCTCGGTGAGAAGTGGGGTTTCACCTCGATTAAGTGCCGAGGCTTATGGAGGCTTGCTACGGTGTATCTGAGCCGCTCATCGGATGACTGCAAGAGGAAAGAAAAGAAGGTCCAAACAGATCGTGCTACGAGACTTCTTTTTGATGGAAAACTAGAAACGAAGACGTTACCTAGAATGGACTGGACATATTTGGCAATCATGTACATGCATGGATACTACCATTGTCAACGATGCCACCACGGAGACAGCTAAAGATGAAAGATGCCGAGATCAGTACTTGATGTACCGTGATAGGTAGGTAGGACTAGAAAAGGCGCAAACAGAAACAACCAGTAGTACACGCATCTGCCCTGAGACTAAGGCAGCCATCAGGGTTATCAGCTCGAGACCCTTGCATTTGCACCACCACTCCTGGAAGCATACAGTAGGCACTAATGTCTCATGCCTACTTTATATGTCATCACACGAAGTATGCTCTCTACTAGACATGCTGCAGTAATATGAAATCCTACTACTACCTTAGTAACAAGACACACAGATATAACGTCACTATCCCGCTCCCATCTCTGCTCCAAATCCAACCAAAAGCACCGTACACCATGTAAATGGACCACACAGTATTGCCCCATAATGCAGTATCCTCTCTTCTCCTAACCGAGCCCAGCCCAACTGATTCCCCACGCGGCTTTTACTCTACCCGTTGCACATGATATTCAACAGAAAGTGTCTCAAAGTCATGTGGGCTTATCTCTCCGACTCTACCGCGCGTGCCTGTAAGTTTCTCACCCACCAAACTCTGCACCATTGAGCAAAGAAGAACAAAAAAAAAAAAAAAGTTCTATCTTAATCACGCCATCATAATTTCCAATCTTTAAATCCTCTATCATTAAAGAAAAAAGCATAAACAATTCCCAGACCCGGATTCGGAGCTCCAATGCCGTTTGACTTTATCGAGTACTCGGCCCATCACAGGACGCAGTCTGTGGGGTAAATCGCCTCCACCGGTTTCACCCATACGTACCAACTAGAATAGGTACCTACCTGTACTGGCAAGCTCCTCCAGTAGCACGCAGTACTTGGCGGTACCGCGTGGAGGGGCTTTAGTGGCCCCATCGGCATGCGGGGCAGCCCGACGCTTAAATTGCTGGGCGTCGGTGACATACTGGAAAGTACTGGGTAGTCCGTCCGTACCAAAGTTCGTTGACGTGAGGATGGACAAACTTTGGAAATCTTGACTGAATCTACACAAGGGCACAACGAGGCAAAGATAACGCAAAGTGTAACTACTAGGTGGGTAGGAATTAGCCTTTTTCTACAGGCCTAGATCCATCGCAAAAATACTAGGCATCATTGAGATGGGTAATGCAAATCTGCATGCACGTGTGTACAGCCCAACGCAAGATGTGTGTAAAATACAAGAGTAGAAATTACCTATCTAACTACCTAACCTATTTCCATGGCCAAACAAAGTGTAGAAAACCCGGATACCTCCCCAACGACCAATCCGGCCAAAGGGCCCTGACCCTATAATCCGTAAATACCGTGTTGACATACTGAAACCAGTATCAATGCCGGAGCATACTCCTCCAAATGCGAATGTAAACGCCAAGCGGCCCTGGGAGTGAACCGAGGCAGTACCCTCCAAAGAATAGTAATACCATGCTCCTCATATCCGCGACACACTACTTCCTGCCTGGAAAGTACACTGAAGACGGGAAAAAAACAAAAACAGGCCAACCGATAACAAGTCCCAAAACCTTCAGACGCCATCGGGTACAGACCGACACTGGTGAATACAAAGTCGAGCAAACATCTCGCGAGAAGAAAAAAAAACGGGGATATCTAGATAATTCAGTGTCCCGGAGGCGGGGGAGAAAATTGGGTATGGTGCGTGACAACAAAGCGGCAAGACGGTATGCTCAGTGCGGAAGCATATTCTTAATCTCCTCGTCGGTGAGGTGGATCTCGTGTACGGGGTCTCGTCTGTTCTCCAGAGGGACGTAGTCGCAGTCGATGTACGAGGGAAGAAAGATTTCTGCAAGGACATGCCAAGTTAGTCGCTCCTTTCCTTTCCTTGCCCCGTCCTCTCGAGGGTCGTTGGGTGTTGGGAAGCATACCAGGGTTCCACATGAAGCCTTGGGCCGACGACAGGTAGGTGATCTAGCAATGACTCAGCGTCGGCACATTTACAACAGAAAAGCAACGACAATGAAGGAAACCTACGAGTCGGGTAGGGCCGTCAGGCGCCCCAATATTGATAACGGTGGACTCCTGCTTGGAGAGAGCCGGGCCTGTGCAACGTGGTCAGCAAACGGGTGCAACACAGGACGGACGACACGGCGCAGAATGCTGTGCCGACTGGCAGCTCCTTGACCGGCCAAAGCCTGAGCTGCTGGACGACAAGGCGAGGCAGAGAGGCGGGCGTACTCAGAAGACTTGGACGGCGGCTGTCGAACGCTACGGCCCTTCCCTTTCCCTTTGCCTTGCTGCTGGGGGAGGCGGACGGCGACGACGGCGACGGCGAGCTGGAGTAGGAACTGTCGGACGAGCTGCCGACCGTCTCGGCGGAGAGGCTGTATCTCGGAGCCTGGGACGCTGGAGGTGCCGGGATTTCGATTGACGAAGACATGCTTGGCCGAGGGTGACGGGGGAGAGGGCAGCTGGGCCAAGTCTGCGTGAATGGTTGAATGCCGCACACAGGCCGCACACAAGAGGGGAGAGTCGGGGAGGATGAAATGAACGAGGTGGAATGGAATGAGCCGCACGGCAGGCCAAGAGGGGCAGCCAGACGATAAGGCGGGCAGGCGATGGACGGAGCAGGTTCAGTCAGTATCCAAGCGGAAGCCGACAGGATGCGATGCCGACAGCGGCGTGGAAGAGCGTTGTGAGCGTTGCGAGCGGATCGAGAGTGGTGTGAGGCCAAAGGATGAAAAGACGAAAGTGTGACGAAGAAGGTCCAAGTAGGCGAGATGAGCATCCAGGATCGGACACCGGCAGCCTTAAGCTCTTTAACCCTTTGGCCACTGTGAAGCCGCCTCGAGCACACACGTACACACTACCTGGCAGGTACCTGCGAGCCGGAGCTGAACCTTGTTTTGCAGACGCTCGACTCCGGAATCTTCCTGCTGCGCTGTAACGGTTTGTGTCCAGCACAGTATACTTCCGCCCGTGGAGGTACAAGGCATGTAAGGCATCGCTCATGTATAGGCCCATGTATAGGCCCATGTATAGGCCCATGTAGGCCCCATGTACGGAGTACTCCCAGACAGTGGGCGATCGGAAGGGGAAAGAAGACGGCAAGTATTGGCTACCTCGCCCGGTGCTGGGATGCCGACGTTGTGCACAAAGGGCCGCAGGTAGCCAGTACCTCGACGTGGCGCTGGGCCCATGTCCGTACAGTGCAGTTCAATGCAGTGGCCGGCTGTCACAGGCCTGATTCTGATTCACGCCTAGCATCCTCCGTATACCAGGTGGACATGGACGGATCATCATCCCGTGATGCCTTATCACCCACTGGGCACCGGTACCTTTGCGGCATTAGAGCCAGCTGGCCGGCTGGTGCGGATCCTTACCAATGCCAAGTACCTGCTGTACTGTATGTACACACACAGCTACTTCGTAGGCGGCTCGACAGGGATCGGTTCCCCACGCCGTGGCAAGACGGCGCCATGGCTGCGGCCCAATCGGAGGGCCTGAAGCCACCTGGGCTTGCTGCGGCCTTTGCCTTTCCCGCCGTGGCCAGCTGCAGCACTGTTTGCTTCTACAGTGAAGTACAGTGCAGTACAGCACAGTACGGTACAGCTGCTGTATTTGGTGGAGGTCCTGTCTTGGTAGTGACCTCATAGCATTGAAGTGTATAGGTACTTGGAGACGCCTGGATCGGACTGGTTTTGGTTTTAGGCACTGATTGCTGCAAGCACTAAGATTCAGCCAATCGCCGGCGCCCCGCGCTGCTCACCAAGGTGCCGGATTAGGCCCTAGCTTGGTTTGCTCTTGCGCACCTTGGTGGTACAAGGTACAAGGTGGAAGCTCCAGGCTGTTATCGCGATAACGCACACCACGTGACGTGACTAAGCAGCCCCGGGGAAGGCTGCGTCTTGTGTTGACGCCTGGTCGCTGATACTTGGAGCTTTGGTTGCGTAACGAAGTAGCTGGCTAACACTGGTCGAAATCCTTGTATTCCAGCATCTCAACACAACAACAGACCACCAACCCGCGCTTCGATTCGCACCGCCTTTGCTGGTTTTCTTCTTCTTTTTCTTCTTCTCCTCCTCTTCCATCTCAGTACCCTCGAATCGCAGCCATCGCCACCCTCCAGCCCCCGCGACCTGCATCATGGGCGACGTCCTCGTGGAAAGCCAGGCCACCACGGTGCCGCCTCACAAGAAAGCCGCCCCCTCAGCCATTCCTAACATTGACGACTTCGAGGGCTTGCCCACCGACGGCGAGGATGATTATGCCAATCTGAAGAAGCTTCAGAGGCAGTTGGAGTAATGCTTCCCCCCTTGCCGTGGCGACATCATCGTCATTGGAACTACGGGCACTAACTACCAGTTTAGGTATATCCAGCTCCAGGAGGAATACATCAAAGACGAGCAAAGGTTCGAACCCGCCCAATTTTCACATGAAAATCTTCATCCATCATTCTTGCAATCGAAAAACGAAAGACTGACCTGTTCCGATTCCACCCCGCAGGAGTTTGAAGCGAGAACTAGTACGGGCTCAGGAGGAGATCAAGCGAATCCAGAGCGTACCCCTCGTCATCGGCCAGTTCATGGAGGCCATCGATCAGAAGTAAATCAATTCCCCAATCCGCCACCGCTTGCGAGTTCCTCATCTAACCGCTCCCCGCAGCACCGGCATTGTTCAGTCAAGCACAGGCTCCAACTATGTCGTCCGCATCCTATCCACCCTCGACCGCGAACTGCTCAAGCCCTCCTCCTCAGTTGCGCTGCACAGACACTCCAACGCCCTCGTCGACATCCTCCCCCCGGAAGCCGACTCCTCCATTGCCATGCTTGGCGCCGACGAGAAGCCTGATGTGACATATGCCGACGTCGGCGGTTTGGATATGCAGAAGCAGGAGATCCGAGAGGCCGTCGAGTTGCCTCTGACACACTTTGATCTGTACAAGCAGATCGGCATCGACCCTCCTCGCGGTGTCCTGCTATATGGCCCGCCCGGAACTGGCAAAACCATGCTTGTCAAGGCTGTTGCCAACTCCACGACCGCCAGCTTCATCCGTGTCGTGGGCTCAGAATTCGTCCAGAAGTACTTGGGAGAGGGCCCCCGAATGGTCCGCGACGTCTTCCGCATGGCACGCGAGAACTCGCCCGCCATCATCTTCATTGACGAAATCGACGCCATTGCCACGAAGCGATTCGATGCCCAGACCGGTGCCGATCGTGAGGTCCAGCGTATCCTGCTCGAGCTGCTCAACCAGATGGACGGCTTCGATCAGACCTCCAACGTCAAGGTCATCATGGCCACAAACCGTGCCGACACCTTGGATCCCGCCCTTTTGCGTCCCGGCCGTCTCGACCGAAAGATTGAGTTCCCTTCCCTGAGAGATCGTCGCGAGCGTCGTCTCATCTTCACCACCATTGCCAGCAAGATGAGCCTGGCCCCCGAGGTCGACCTCGACAGCCTGATTGTGCGCAACGACCCGCTCTCCGGTGCCGTCATCGCCGCCATCATGCAGGAGGCTGGTCTCCGAGCAGTCCGCAAGAACCGATACAACATCATCCAGACCGACCTTGAGGATGCCTATTCAAGCCAGGTAAAGGGAACCAGCGACGACAACAAATTCGACTTTTACAAATAAACCACTCGTCTCTTGTCTATCCGACGAAGGCTGTTGTCGACTCGACATGGGATGGGGTAATGCTCAGGAGGATAGGGGAGGTGGCCAGGCAGGGGAAGTTTATCCACTATTAGATACAGGCGGCTTCTTCTTTTTCTCTAAACGTAAAGTATGGAAGAAAAAAAAAGGGGGGCCCCTGGTAGGAAGGGAATTGACCAAACCTTTGGGAATTGAACCGAAAGAGAAAAAAAAGGTAGCTATTGATGCCGTCTTTAATGGATCTCCGGCGTTGGAATCTAGTCGTCTTGGGCCGCTGTGCAACACTCGTCATGAATTATTCTCTGCTTGTATTTGTAGCAACGTCATCCATAATCCATATACAAGAAAAGTTGTTGATACGACAAGCAAGTCGTCGCGAATAGGTGTGCCTTTTTGCTACTTGTAAGCTTGGAGACAGTTGGTATATATCCATCAATCAAAAGGGTGAATACACACCATACTACAACAAGCTACAACCATCACAACAGTTTTCGCAGTGAACCTCAAATCAGCACAAATGTCATACATCATGAAAATCAGCCAGTCAATTAATCAAAAGAATCCGCTTCTCGCTAGTAAACCAAGTAAGAAAAAGCCTTCCAGCAGAGAGCGCCAACCGCTCTCCGTTCCTTTTTTCTGTTGTTTTTGGGCAAATTTTTGTGTTATCCTAGTTAATCCTCCCCCCTCCCTTTTTTTTTTCCCAATCCGATGACTTTGCATCTATGAAAATTAGTTTGGCGCTTTTTGTTTCACCCAAGCCTGGAATCCTTTCCCTAGCTAATAGAAATGACACAAGACCTGTCGGCCTGAGAGAATAAGACGGTATCATAGTCACCGCGTTGCAAACAGTAGGATAAATCAATACAGGTTGAGAAGAGAAATGATAAGGGGAAAAAGAACAAAAAAAGACACCCTCCCCCCTCGACGTTGAAATGCCATAGTCGAGCTTGCTCGTGGTACCATTACTCAATACGCCTCGTTTTGATTCGTGTAAACAAGAAAAGGACAAACACCGGTGCTATGCTGACAATGAATACGGTACGGTTCCAAAAAGCACGAGATTGTGCCCCGTGAGACGGTTGAGGAGTAAATCAAGTCGTGTGAACCCCTGGATCACCCCCGAATGATGCTTTGCAGTGCCGTTTGGCGGGTATCAGTAGAAACTATTGGAAAGAAAAACATTGTACAAGTAGGGGGATCTCGGCGGTTTGCGCAGCGTGGAGGCGTGGAGCCCTCGCTCTCTTTATGAATTCAAGGACACGCCCACTTCGAACAAGAGCTGCACGAACTTCTTGTGCAGGGTGATGAAGAAGTCTGGCTGTCCAACAAGTTCTGCAAGGCCACGGGCTTTGAGCGAGGAGACGCTGCCAGGGCCTCCCATGCGTCTGGTGAAGCCGCTGCCTCCTGTCAGAAAGCTGCTGCCGCTGCGATCAACAGTCGGCACATCGATGGTGGACGATGATGGCACATGGCTGACAGGTCCACCGCTCTGCAGGACGCTTCCAATGGGGGATGACTCCGCAGTGCGCTCAGCTTCGGATTCGGCAAGGGTTTGGATCCAGATAGCGAGCTCCCGGAAGGCGGAAGAAACGCCTGCAAACGTTTTCATGGCCAGCCTCTCTTTATGGGTGCTGAGAGCTAGGAAGGCATAGACTCGCTTGTGGCCTCGGGCGTGGACATCGGGAATTCGAAAGATGTAAGCGGTGGTATATCCAGCCAACGAGTCGCCAAAGAAGATGGCGCCGCCCGACGCGGCCGAGCCTGCGCTCTGCGTGGTGACAAAGGACGGCGAGTTGTGATGTTGAGGGGAAGACGCCGGCGTGGCGGTCGAAGGAGCTCGCGGAAGAGTTTCAAAAGACAGAGCTCGCAGACATGAGGCACGGATCAGAGAAAAAGAGTCGGGCAGAATTGGCTCATGAGTCGAAGTGTAATCCACGTAGTGCACATGACTGGGGTGACGCTCCGACGTCGTAGATGTGCTAGAGCACGACGTAGTCCGAGAGCTCACAGAGGACACATTCCTCCTACTACGTGGCTGCCTTGGAAGCTCGTGGTCCGCATCAGTGTCACTAGATGACTGCGAATTTGGGGGCGAGGCAGGGTCGATGGGGAGAAAGACACGCTCAGCTGGCGCACGGGTACGCAAGGTTGGTGATCGCGGGTCAATGACATCTTCCCCAGCTGCCGCAGCGTTTTGCTGCCTGCGGGGCAACGTCATGGCGCAATTGTCGCAAGGGCCTTGCTTTCGGGTTACAGTTTCGTCATAGGTCCTACGGTAACTCGAGTCTCGCCGTGGCTGCTGGGACAGGGGCCGCGGGCTCTCCGGAGGCGTGTCGAGGCCAGTCGATGCAGTGCCGTCATTACTGGCGCTGGGGCCAGCGCCAGGAGATCGACGCAAAGCCGGGCGAGGAGACTGGCTATCTTGTGATAAGCTCAAATCTCGAATACCATCGGTAACTGCGGCTGAAGACGCCCGAGGCTGCGATTCCGATGTAGCTGGAGAGGAACGTGGGGGTTTCTCGCTTGCTGCGGCTGAGCCATCGTGGCAGACGCTACAGGGTGCCGCCAGACCCTCGGTGACCATCAGGGGAGTTGGCCCATGGATGTCACAGTAATGGGCCAGACATAGCTGCAGAGGAAGGGTTAGCGAAAGCGTGGGGTACATGGTGAGCCAATAGGTGTCGTATGTGTATGCAGATGAGTCGGTGGGCAGGATAGGTAAAGGAAGAGGATGAAGCAATAACAACCACCACGAAGGGGGTAACTGGGCCTTTTTGAAGGGGAATGCCAAGATAAGGATGAAATTCAACGAATAATAGCAGTTGCCACGAAATGAAGGGCCGCAGCGAGATCAAGAACATTGCTAAGAAGGGTACCCCTTCGATCCCTTATCAAGTAGGGTTTAGAGGCGTGCGGGACAACAGCACACACAGGAATGCTTGTGCCATTTGAGCCTCGATCAAGCGTGTCGCAGGTGGTTTTTCCCTCCCCGTCTTTCTTTACTCTCTCTCAAGGGGAGCTGTACTACAGGCTTGGACACTCGTCCAATGGGACGACTGCCCCATACGTAGAAAGGATTTAGAGGCAACCGTTTGTGCCCTCTTGACTGGCTCCGGCGAGGCTCCCAGCAGTAGGAGAGATCATGTGGGCAGACGGGAGAGCAGCCTGACTAGAAGCGGTGAGGGCGTGTGCGCACGCTCCTGAAGAGATATGCAACAAGCATGACGTGGTTAACTCCCGCTGCTCTGACAGTGGGAAGTGGTTATGGTGGCAAAATGCTCAAGGCCCTCAACGGCATACGCACGACCCATCGCCAACACCAAGTCATGGTGCGGAGCTTCCAGTAAAGGGAAGACAAGGTAGCCCAACTAGCAGCCAGGGAAGCAGGGAAGCAGGGAAGCAGGGAAGCAGGGACAAAAAAAAAAAAGGGTAGCGAAAGCAAGAAAAGGGAACCAGAGCCCATGCCAGCAGCCAACACGCTGGGTGTCGAATGTGGTGCGGTGCTATTGGAGTAGCAGGCAGAATAGAATGCAGCTCTGCGGGATGCGTTGGGTCGCGCATATGTACATGCTGCATGGGTGAGGAGGAGTGCATGCAACATGCATGAGAGAGAGGGGAGTGAATAAATGGCATTGCAGGGAAGCGAGAAGGATGGATGCATGTAATGTGCAGTAGGGAGACATTAGGATGCAGATATCAAGCGACTTACAATATATGTCATGGCGCACGCGGTTGAGCGGTACTATGGTATCGAGCGGCGAAATCGAAGACGGGAAAAGAGGTGGCCCACGCGGAAAAAATGCCCAAGGCCTCTTGTTGTTGAGCAGGTATCCAACAATGATAAGCAGCAGCAGCAGCACTGGTGACAGATGATTGTTGCTTGTGCGTCTGCAAGGAATTCCCAACGACCTGCGCGTGAGCCCAATGCGTTGTACGGATGCTAGGGAGTTGCGTTGGCTGCTCGTCGTCGACGGTCCTTTTGTTCACCGGCCGTGCAATTTGTGTATCGCCGCACCCGAGAATTCGATGGCGAGGCCCCCTGCCGATGAATAATTCCAATGTTGGTCGCCTGTGCTTTGTAAGGCTGTAATGTTGGTGCTGTAACTGGTCATAAAATAAAAGTGCCCAGGCCGCCGTCGATGTAAGTCGCAGTCGCCACCCAGCGTGTCCAGCTGCAGGGCTGTTCTGGGCTCGCCTCTTGGTCGGGTCTCACTCTTGTGCTGAGACACGGTCTCTTTGATACTTGATACCGAAGCAGACTTCTCAAACACACGTCCAGGGCCCTGTCTCGCGTAGTGTGTGGGGTTGCGTGAGAAGCGTCGAAAACGGCAATCTCGTGACCCAGAAAATTGACGGGAAAAATTAAAGGTAAAATAAAATAGAGAGAGGAGCCTTTCGGAGTCGAGTGGCTCGGTGACTTGGGTGCTAAGAGAATCAACCAAGACCAAGAAGAGAAGCAGCAGAGGGCAATTCCGTCGAAGCCGGCGAGGCCCAATGCGTGGATGGGACAATGGAAGAGAAAGAGAGAGACGGGAATGGATGGGACGAAGTAGAAAAAGGAAAAAGAGGAGTGACGGGATCCCGGTAAGCTTGGGGAGCTCTCCAGGAGCAACTGGCAGGAAAGAAAATGAGGTGCCGGTGCCTTTCGATTGAAGGAGGCTCGCTATTTTGGTGCGAGCAGGGCCGGCAGTCTTGATTGATTAGGGATGGGGTCTGGGCGCTTGCAGTGGAGACGGCAAGCACAAGCAGCAAGCCATAAGTCAAGCCGCAGGAGCAACAGTTGACTGTGGTACGACGTGGGTACTTGACAGGTACCCGTTCGACTCGATGCCGTTCAGGGCCAGCGACGACGGCAATATCCTGGCCCCAGCCTGCCTTGCCTTGCCTTGCCTTGCCTTGCCTTGTCCTTTGCCCTGTCTTTGCCCTGCCTCCGCCTTGCAAGTGATGTGATGTTGCAGCAGCGCTATGATGCTCGTCATGGCCAGTCACAGTAATGATACAGTACGAATCCATCGGATCGAAATCAACCGACCGAGCTTAGGAAGAAGGCGCAGCTCGGCTCACTTGCGAAGCGGCGACAGCCGGTCCTTGTTCCTGCAATGGAACCTCGAGACGGGACACAGGATGGTGGCTCTGGTGTGGTCTGGTGTGCGTGTGCGAGTGTGTGAGCTCCCACGAATGGCACAGCATGTGCGTGCTCCATCCTTGTACCCCATTCTTGGACTTTGGTGCTCCATCCTCGATGCCGTCGGCATCTCATTCGACGTGAACCCCAGCCTCCTCCCCGTTATCCTTTTCCGCAAAGGCTTTGAACGAGTAATTGTTCTCTCTCACATGCCCCGATATAGGATACGGCACCGACCGCTGTGCTGCTCCAGCCAGCCGGCACGGCCAAGTAGGGAACCGTTCCGGCCTCAAATGGCGCTAGAGTGTGGTTTCGTTCAAACTCTCCTTGGTCGTCTTTGCCCAACCAAGGCAAATCTGGCTGTTGCATTGAACCCTATTTAATGAGAGGGCAACCGGTTCTCCATACTTTTTGTTGTAGCTGAAAGAAGATTCAGGTTTCATGAGCCGCCGCGCATGATTGAGTAATCATTCAACATGCCTGCCCAGCAAGCGAGGGCACGGCACTTACAGTAGTGAAGTTGCTGCGGCCAAGAAGCAGAAGCCGGGGGGTCCGCCCAGCCCAGGCACGGAAAACGCACAAAACGCACAGGCAGGCAAAAAAACAGGAAGTGGCAGAAGCATGGGATGCCTGTAGGAGAGGTCGACTCCATCGGGCTGCATTAACTCCGTGCGAGGCGAAACTGTGCCGGCAACATGCTTTTAGCCAGACAAACTCGTACAGCCAGCAGTAGCGGCATTACGGTGCGACTTTCGCTTTCCTCCCGAGGTCCCGGTCGCCGTGCCAAACGTTCCTCGCCAGATTCCAGAAAGAAAAAAGAAGTGGAGGGCCAGAGGTTAGCTGCCGTTGGTCCTGCAAACTACTAGTACCAGTAGCTACATAGTAGCTGCCCCATGCTCTACAGAGTCGGGCGCGGAAGACGACAGGTGAGCATTTCAAAAGATCAACGGCCGTGCTTGTACATAGTATGCACCGCTTCCGTCACTCTTTGATTGCCGCACTGATTCACTCTCGCCTTTGTCTGTCGTGCAGTTGAGGGGTGCCCGCAAGATCCGAAGCTCGTCGGAAGAGAGCTATCGAGCCTATTGCTGGTCCATGTGTAAGCGTTTCGATCACAGTTGACTCCGTGTCTGATTCCATGTCTGATTCCATAGCAACGCTTGGCATCGTGCGGTAGAGTACATTAGTACATAGTAGTAATATCAACATTTCCACAAGGCAGAATGCTTCACAGTGACATGGCATGCTCTCTTTTTCCCCGTAGCTTCTCCATAGCAAGTAAAATGAATACCTACTCGGTACTTGATTCGGCATGGTACCCGCACATGGTGCCAGCAGTAGTGCTCGTACTACAAACAAGTGCTCGTTGGTGCTTTGGGGCTTGGAAGAACGATCCGACGCATTGAGGTGTTCGGCCATGCCCGAATCGCTGCCGGTTTCAAGAGCATGGCTCCATCGCCCCCATCCTTTCGTCTTTTTTTGGAGACTGTCTCGTGCGGCCAAATGGTAACAGTCCGTATTACTGAGCTCCTAAGTTGTTATTGTGGCAATGCTTTGTTGGAGAAGCGCACAGGGCAACGGTTGCAAATTGATTGTGCTTGTACTCAGCTGAGCCGGGCTCAACACAAGAAAGGAGGGAATGGAGATGGAAGAGAAGAAGAGCTGCGATACTAGCTGGTACTACTAGGTAATCTCTGAGGTGCTCGTCGATTTTGTCCGCCTCAGGCAACTAAAGGATCTTGGCCGGTACTTGTCTGCACACCTGATGTGCATGTCTTGTAAAGTAGCGTCTTGTACTCCGTACTCTGCTGTCAACATGCAATAGCCTGAGGCTCACACGCAGCTGCCAGTCGCTCCTTCGGCAACAGAAACCCCGTACCTGCAGATCTAGCCGGCTAATATACAGCTCGAAATTACCAAGGTAAGAGGTACCAAAGTACCAAAGCACCCGGTAGATGCGAGGAATTCCACCACGGTCCAGGTGCTTTGAGCTATCAAGTCAGCAGATGACAGCCAAAAGCCAACAGTAAGACGACTAAACAGAGGGACCGGGGAGCAAAAATACCCAAAACAGCATCTAGGTAGTACTACTACGTGCTCCGTATATACACATGTACCTCCAGGTGCCTCATCAGTACCTTGATTAGTCTAGTCGTGCCATTACCATCCACCCAACTACCAAATGGAGAATATCGAATACACGAAACGCCATCTTCGTGCCCCTTGTCGCGGCTACTTACAACGTCCCTGCAGCCGGATGTGCAAAGAAGCGCCCTTTGGAGCCTGACGTGCAGCAAACAAAATTGCATCTCCAGGCGCCGATATGCTTCACTTCGTATTGAGGCACTGCTAGCACTACCTCTAGTAGTAGGTGCTCTGTAGTTTCCGCTCCCTGTCGGTACTTTCGGAAACTTGGCGACGTCGATTTGCGCGCTCGCTTGCCAACCACGACTCGGGTTCCTGGCATGGGGGCCTGGCCATGGTGGCACGATGAAGCCATCCTCGCTTTCGGTCTGACTTGTACGAGGGCTAGAGGCATTTGTGGCATTTGTGGCACTTGTAGCACGATAATACTTCCGTTTTCGTGTGAGGTGCTATTATTACTACATGGATGCTTGCTTTTTTTCCCTTTTCGCACCGACGGATATCCTACATGCCCTGTTCCGTCTCTTGTCTTTTTTTTTTTTTTTTCGAGCCGATGCCGGTCCGTGTCCACCACGTGGCGGCGGGATTTCAATTATCTCGGCCGGGTCCTCACGGGTGGCCGGCGTCCATCCCTAGGACTAAGTATTTCGATTTCTATTTTCTATTACTGTATTATACAATACATACAAATCATTACTACTCCGTGCTTGTATACCGCTATTTTGGAACCCCCAAATCTGCGTCCCGGGCCTGGAGCACAAGCACTCGCAACGTCGTATTACTCCGGGCACACCATCATGCTCAAAGCATATTACTACCACTTCTGGATAGCATCTCCTCCATACAACCGCTCGTGCGACGCGGCATATACATCGCCGTGAGGGGTAAGGGAGAATCACAGCCTCTTTTCAAGCTCCAGCACAGGCCGTGTGCCGCTCTCGGTGAAACTCGCCCAACGTTGAGTTGGCTGAAAGGAGAAGGGGGGGGGTTTGCTTTCCGCAATTCGCCGGCGCAAACAGGGGGAAGACGGGATCTTTCGTTGCGGGACCGGCCGGCTAAGTGATACAGTATCTGCGGAAAGACAATGAAAGGAGAAAGAAAAGAAAAAAAAATGAGAAAGAAAAAAAAACATGTGAAGCTGTACGGTATAGGTAGTATATCGCGCGGAGCCTCGAATATGTCTCGGCATATGTACATACTATGTAGTATATCACACGCAACACCGAGGATGGCGCCGATTCGTGCCCAGGCCCGCGTCAATTACCCCATGGAGTTGACATTTCTAGTTTTTGCATGCGTGACCACCCCCGTCATTTGCGTTTCTGCTAGAGGTCGCAGATTGAGCTCTGAAGCGACAGGGACAAGGGACATGGGATTTGGGGACAGGGGCAGGGGCAGAGACCTCAGCTTAGCTTACCCATCAGGTCGGAGACGCACATGCATGCGGACATGCGTGTTGCAAATCACCATGTGTGTGTGCATGTGAGGGTTAGTGCCCAGGTCAGCATCGTATCGTACTTTGTACAGTAGGTACAGTAGCTTTTGCTTCCAAATTGTTGCTTTGCCGTCCATCCATCCGTCCGTCCATCCGTCCGTTTATCTGTCTCCCTGTCCATCTGCCTGACTCTGTTTGTTTGTGTCTCTCGACTCCGTCTTGATTCATTCAGCTGACCGCCAAGAAATGTAGCGCGCCGAGCAATAAAAGTAGTACATAGTAGTATCTGCTTGCCGTCCAATATGGAGACGCGGCTTCGGTAATATGTATCGCCAAACCGCCGCATGTTGACCAGGTCTCCTGTCGATACGTCAGAGCTAGCACCAGATCCCGGCCAGAAAGCATCCCCCGATGGGGAAATTGAGAGAGCAGCGCCGAGGTTAGCTCAAGCATGCAGCGCACTGGCAGACGAGATGGCAGCCCATGATGGAGATGAGCAGCATCGTCCGAAACAAGTCCGTCGTCGATCGTCCTCCTCGAAGAGCTTGGCTTCACTTTTCGGTCCTTCTTCTTTTCGCCATGTGAAAAGCCGAGAGCCGGATTCTCGGGCTTGAATGCTCGGAGTCGTCGCTGGCTGCGTCTTTAAAAATAACACTGGCCAGGGCTTGCTTACCAGGGACGAACCGTTGCATGCAGTTGTCTGTGGCGTCGTCGGTAATGATCAGGATCAACTTGGCAGGATCTTGACGATACTTGGGAGTCAGTCTTACATGACGGCCATAGAAGTGCCTCCACGTATACTCTGTACGGTACGTGTCCGAGTAAGAAAATGATATGACGGTGAGAGCCCGCATCCTTGGTGTAAGTATCCGAACTCATACACACGCGCGCACACACACACACACACACACACAAGTCCCAGTAAGCATGGCTTCCGAGGAAATACGGCAAGGCTACCAAGGCGGTACTTTAATTACAGACACCCTTGATGATGGTGGCTCCCTCTCTAAGCGCTTAGTAACTCGTGCAGGGCTAAGCTAAATGACAAACCCGTAAATGAGCATTTCCCGATGCTCATCGAAGAGGTATTCCCGTAGATCTCGTCCAGTTTGTGAATTTGACAGATCGCATTTTTTGGGACAGGGATTCTATCCAGGCAATACTCTCCAGGGTAAAGGATGCGGAGAGGTCCATACAGTATAATCATTGTTTGGTGTTTTGGCTCTGCCTGTTGAGATACCCTGTAGCAACGTAATAGTTTGATGGCAACAACACATGTAGGTAAGGATCTCCTTTCACTGTCTGTTCTGTAGACGTATATCACTGCTTAATAAAACTCATTTCATCGTACATCTGCATGTTACTCTCGGCGGCTATCTTGAGTAAGGTGCGCAGGTTAAATCATTCACTCTCTAGTAAAGTGAAAAAAAGGTGGTGATACTAGATGTAAGCCGCGACACTAGAAGTCAGCGATAGGAGTTTATAAGCCCTCATACTTACGAAGCTACCAACCTATTTGCCTAGATACCTAGATAGAAACCAGCTATATATGGTATTCTTAGCAGTCACCCTGAGCAAAATTCCAAAATCAAACCATCCACTCCCCGTCGCCAAGATCCCTCCAATATACATCTCCGTACTCAAAATTGCCCAAATGCCAATAAGCATAAAAGCAAAATAAACTCAATTCTTATCCAGTCTCCGTCTTTTCGACAACCGGGGTATCTCCGCCACAACCGATGTCGACCTTGGACGTTTATTCCTCACCAGGACCTCTGGGCTCTGTGTAGAGCCTCTCGTTCTATTTGCATGCATCTCATCTACACTCGCCAAAGGTGTTGAATCCCTGGAACTCTGCGTTATCGGTGTCAAAGGCCTAAACTGCCTTGCCGATGTTACTTTCCCACCATCTGCCCTGATGGACTCGCGAACATCTAGATTCTCTGCCAAGTCATGGCTGCTCGCATGCTCGAGTTCCTTGTTCCTCTTCAGACTCTTCACCCACGCTTCACGGAACGTGACGCCAAGAGCAACCGCAATTTGTCTCGCAACGCTGTTGCCCACGATCCTATACTGATTCGATGGATCCCCGAGCAGAACCTCTTCGTCGCGGAATCCCTGAGCTCTGCGTGCTTCCATGATACTTATAGGCCGGTTGTCTCGCCAATGTAATAAGCGCCCATTTTTTGCATCGTTGGACGACTGCTTCGTCGTGATCGTGTCGAACAGCTTATTTGGGAACATCCTTCCATATGCACGCGACTGGGGCTGCGCTGACAGTGGCTGCTTTGATGTCTCCGTCACTTCGCTCGTCCCAGAAAACATCTCGCGCTCGGCTGCCGTCATCGTACCCGAACCGGCCTTTGCCCTGTCCTCTCCGTACCAAGCTTGTGCAAAGGTCATGCCCCACGGTCGAACCGGGATGACTGAGATTCGAGACCGTGCCAGCTTCGTCAGACCCGAGGTTGAGCGGTGATCAGGATAAGGAACACAGATATCGGGCTTGGCATCATGAATGGGCGGTAGGTCCGCCGTTGCTTCTTCTGCCGACACGTATTTGAAAGGAGTTGCTACGGACATCTCTCGGGTTGCCATGTGCTGGCCATTGGGCAACCATCCAATACCATCCTCCCGGGTCTTGGGGGGATGCGAGTGCGTTTGCACCGGTTTGTTTGGCAGTTCAAGTCCAGGAGCAGCAAAGACGACAAAGATTCGAGATCTGCGCTGAGGTGCCCCGCAGGACGATGCATCCAAGAAGAAGAACTGTGTTTGATAGCCGAGGCCAACTAGGGAGCATATGAGCTGGCTGAAGACGTCCTGATCTCGGCTCTCCTTCTTGTGGACCATTCCTGGCACATTCTCCAGGACGCCATATTTAGGCCTATAAAGATCCACAAAGGATGCAAACGCCGCAACAAGAGACTGATTCTTGCGCTGGGCTGCTGTCGTCTTGTCGTTAGTTAGGATAGAGAAACCAGGACAGGGGCTGCCGCCAGACACAAAGTCAACGTCTCCGATATGAGGCACATTGTCCGCAAATTTGCCTTGCATGGTAAAGAGTTGCAAATCGTCAATAGAGCCGAGGAAGGGATGGACGTCTTCGGGCTTGCTGACGTTGGCCATGTAGGTGTGGATGGCCTTGGCGTCATAATCGTTTGCCCATTTCATTTCGATCCCACCGCCGTCCTCGAGGCCTCTGCCGAAATTGCCACCTCCACAGAACAAATCTATTCCACGAAGCTTTTGCAGCTTTTGGAGGGGATCATGGCCCTGGTTCAGAGAAACTGGTGGTTCTCCCAACGGTGAATAGACTGAAACTCCATTGGTGATTATCTGTCGGTGAGTGATGTAGAAGAGATTTCCCGTTCCGTCACGGTCGTATGGCGTGGGAATCTTATCACCATATCGGAAGAATCTCACCGAGCATGGGCTCATGATTCGGTCCTTGCTGACCTTGCAAATCTGCTCGCTGTATACAAGCTCATTTGGTCGAGCATTCCGAGCGTTGGGGTCCACTTGCTTGCGCCGCAAGAGTCTTCTGAATTTATAAACTTGTCGACCACCTTCTCTGACTGAGCTAATAAGCTCACAAGGTTCCGAAAATGAACTCTTCAGGTCCAAATGAAGCAGATATGTATTTCCCGTTTGGTATTTGGATGGGTCATTTTTGTTCGACACCCGCGAGGCATGGCAGCACTTTAGGTGGCTTTCGTCCAATGTAACCCATTTCCTCTCTTGTTGGAGATACGTCTGTCGGCAGAAGAGCTCAGCGCTTGTGGCGGAGGTACCCCAAAATTCAACATCATGAACACCCAGGATTTCGTTTTCTTCAATCTTGGACGGCTCTGAGCAGGAGCAGTGGTCTGAAAGAAAGAGCTCGTTATTCCATGGATACTTCATCAACCCACAGAGGGTGTCCACGGGTCGGTAATACCAAATCACATCAAATGTACGAACCCCCCTTTTGTTGACGTGAATAGATTGTACTAGTGCAAACCATCGGTCTACATCGGAGAAACCTTTGGATAGCTCTCGTTTCCACAATGTGCCGGATTCCACATCGTCGCGGTGGGTTGAAATGGTGTCTCCTGGCCGAATGTTCGCAATACGCTCCTGCGCGGCCGTGGATAGCGTTTTAGTTGACTGATGCAGCTTTGCCGGGAACTCCAAGTGCCTCTGTCGGATCAAGCTGTTGCGAAGTGTCTTGGTTTTCTTGCTCAGAGGGACAACCTGAAGGCGATCACCAAAGGGAAGGTGCTCGAAACAGTCGTATATATATTGAGTGACAATAGTAGGGGCATCCGCGATCTTGGGCGGACTCTTAAACGAGTCGAACCCCCAAATCTCAGCCCAGATGGCATGGGAATAAGCCTTGTTATGATCCAGCACTCCCAAAGCCTCCTTGTGGAGGAATGCTATGTTGGCGGCAATCGAAGTCCGGTAGTCGTCGCTCGGGTGTTGGCTTAGCCATGCAAGGAACTCTGGTGATCCCTTGTGGCTCTTCTTCACCCACGTAGCAAAAGTTGATCGAAAATGATGGATGGAAACGCTGCGGTCGTTTTCCGCCATTATGCCAAGAAAGTCTACAAAATGTTTCGCCAAATCCGCCACCCATAGAAAGGGATAAAAGAATCGCGCGTATTCTTTGGCTGGTTTTCCCAACTTGTAGAACAACTCCTTCTTATAACTCAAAGAAGACTGTATCCAGATGTTATCTCGGACAGTGTGTATCGAAATTGAACCGTAGTTGCCAATGGGAACAGCAACTATAGGGACACGGCGCACATAAACTCTGGTGTCACCAGTGCTGAGAATGCCGTCAAAGTAGAAATCGCTGTGTCCGATCTTCGTATTTAGATGGTGTAGAGATCGCATCTCTTCCGGAAATTTTTCCTTATCAAGGTATACTGCAAATTCGTCTAACTGGATTTCAGAGGAGCTTTGAGCGCTTTCCGCTGTGGCCAGAGAAAGCTCTTGAATGACTCTCCACTCTGACAGAATGGGTATGTCTCCTGGAGGCTGAAAGTCCTCATAGCACGATTTTGGGGACACTAGGACGCATTCCGGAATGTCAACACTCAAGGGTGTCCTTGAAGAGAACGACCCGAGTGAGCTTGATCGAAGAGTCCCTTTAGAGGGGCTGTTCGATAATGAACTGGTGGCCTCAGAATCCTTAAAGATAGAAGAAAATAATGCTGGTGATGTAAATTGAGACGAGTGCTGATCCAGAGATACTTCAATTGAGTCTGCATATCGTAATTGCTTGAAGCCAGAATATGGTGTTGATGGAGGGCTGGTATCGTCGAGGCTCACAACAGCAGCACTCCAAGAATGAATAGTTGTTGTAGATATGCTCGAAGAAGCCCTAGTTTCTCCCCCAATGCTATCGCCGTCGAGCAAAGCAGAAAACTCCCCAGTCTCGCTCGAGGTTGCGCTCTTCATTTTGTGTTCCAGCAAAGTCAGCTCAAGATAGCAAATTTGTTGATTATCGGCAATAAATCGATAGAGATCGAGACGCAATTATGACCCAATGAATAAAAACGAAATGCAACACCAAATGTGGTCGTATAACTCCAAAGGAAATACCAGAAAGCAAAGACGAAAGGGTGAATAGAACTCCGCAAGTTGATCAAAATCCCACCAAAACCGGGTTCAGGCAAAAATGGAAAGTTATGGATTGGTAGTCATAGGTTCCAGTGAAGATAGAGGATGAAAAGAAGAGACCAGATAGAGCTCTTAGTACGGTGGAGCTTTGCCAGCTGTTGACAGCAGCTGTTGCAAAGGTGAAGCCAGGTGACAAGAGGCGAATCGAAGGAATACCAAGTCGACCCGACTATTATCTGTCCCAGCAAAACGATGGACAGGAGAAAATAATTTTGGCAAGATGAAGAAAAGGGAGAAAGCAGAAACCGAGAGACTCTCTGGCAAAAAGTAAGTGCCCGTGCAGATCTGAAAGTATGAAAAAGCTAGTATCACGGTCCAAGACGTGAACAAGAAAGGCGGGGAACAAGAAGGGAAAAAAAGAAAAAGAAAAGAAAAGAAGAAGATCCTGAAGAAGACTTTGTCTTTAAGGAAGAAGAAAAAAAGTGGCCGAGAAAGAACGAAAGAGGTGATAGGTGCAAGAAGAAAAAGATGCAGCGCTATTCTTGGGTGAAAGAAAGAGCCTTTGTTGACGAGCGAGAACTTGGGCCACAGCACTTAGGGTTGGTAGGCTTTGTTAAAGGAAGAAGATGAACAAAGTGAGAAGTAAGAATAGAATAGCTAGAGGGGCGAAGAAATCGACAATAAAACAAAAGGAAGAATAAACCCTTCTGCGAGCAAACGAACTCTAGGTACCCACACAGGCGAGACTGCATTGTCGAAGCCATTGTTGACAACATCACAATAAGTTGAATAGCGCTGAACAACAACATTGATATAGGCAAAATAGATTGTTCAAGGGAGTAACCACTTATCATCCCTGCGACTATGCAGAATTATAGTGTCGTAAGTAGTATTATCACTGACTTGAAATATGGGACACAAAATGGTGCATCATATTTAAACACAAGCATATCGCTCTCGAATCTACCATCTCCCAAAGCATAGTCAATATCCCATCCTGAAGAACGCCCTGTATGCAATTCCCGTCACCATCCATGAAATAGTGTATCTTACTCTGCCAAAACATTGTTCACCCCATTTCCCTCCAGCTTCATCTCCTTCTCCGGAATCGGCTGTTATAGCCTGGACCGCCCTTGGCACCATTGTTCCGCAGCTTCAGCCTGTGAAAGTTTGCATGTGCCAGCTGGTTCACCTTGCGGGCCGCCTTCTTTACCACTCCATCCTGCTTGGCAGGCTTTTTGGACTTCGTCTCTGGGGTATCATCTTCACCTTCATCTTCAAATTCGCCATCAGAATCGCCTGCGACATCTGATTTGCCCGTCTCAGCTTGCGTATCTGCAATGATATCATCTTCGTCTTCCTCACCATCACTTTCATTGCCCTCCGCCAGGTTCGTCGGCCGCTTGGCTCGAACTGGCCTCATGTTGACTCGTCGTGTTGTTCGCTTCTGCCCCTTCTTTTTGAATACCTTCATAGGTCGCCCGTCACGGTCTACAGCATCTTCTGCAGGACTGTCGTACATCCCTTCATCATCAAATCCACCCAATGGTAGCTGTTTAGCTTGGCTGTCTGGCTCCAGTATGTCCTGCTTTGGCTCTGGTTTTTGGGGCTTGATGGGAGGCTGAATTGGACCTCTTGATTCAGCTTCAGCCTCGGCCTCGGCCTCGCGCAGCGCCTCAAGATCATCATCCAGCTGCTCTTCCTCGACTTTCCGAAGACTGGCTACTATTTCGCTCAAACCACGAACCAAAGGCTTCCGTGGTAACCTCAAGGGAGGGGCATCAAACGTTGTGTTTTCGTCTAGCGTCGGGAGAGAATGCCTCTTTAGAAATGCAGGAGTGTCGAACTGAAGTTTAGATACAGACGTGGGCGTTCCAGCCATATTTTGCCCATCTCTCTTCTTCATTGGTGTTGAAAATAGCTTTCGTTTGCTCGCAGAGGTTGGGGTACGACCGAGATTGGCTGCAGCATCCTCAAACAGGCTGCTTCTGCGCTTACTGGGGGTTGCGAGAGACGTTGTAGGATGACTCGTCCCCTTTAACGGGCTTTTAAACTCCCTTTCCACCAACAAGTCAAATAGGCCAAGGACTTTGCCATCACGTTGAGGGGTCGGCCCAATAGATGTTACTGGCGCTGGGCTAAAGAGTTTTCTAGAGACAGCCGGACTGTTCATGTATTCGTCGCCGTTGGGAGCCAATCGCTTGGAAGGGGTCTCAGCATGTTTTGCTCGCTTCATGGGAGTCCCAGCTAGTGCGCCGTCTGGTTTACGCTTATCGTGTTTCTGCTTGGACGTCGAGGCATCTGGGGGAGGGGCTATTTTGCCAGCTATTATATCGCGAAGCTTATTGTAATCTTTATATTTCTGGGCTTTTGCGAATTTAGTCAGGCCAATTGATACCCTGGGAGTGTCGAGCTGCAAACGTACCTATAACGGGTGTATTCTTGATGTCCTCTCTCCCTGGCTTCTTTCCGCCGTGCGTCTTTGCCCAGTCTGCCTCCCATTGCTTCAGGTCTGCTCGCACTTTCTGAGCTCTTGCTTCATACTCTTTCTTTAGGTTCTCGTCCATGGTAGCTTTAGCAGCGGAGTCTCCAGAGAGAGTGTGCACCGACTGGAGTGGGAGGTGATGGATTATGATATCACAATTGACATGTCTTTTGCCAAAAGCAAAAAGGAGAGAGAAAAAAGTCAATGACAGGCAGGAGAGACAGGCAGACAGGGCAGTTGGAGAGACTTGAAGCTCCTTTGTTGAAAAGCGTCATGTGGGGAACTGCAAGTCGCGAATGGAAGCGCGCTGCTTGTCATCAATTTAGCGGAAAAGCGCGTCTTGCAGAAGCACTTAAAACACTACAGGCCGACTCCACTAACGAAGCCCCTGTGGAATCGCCGAATCGCCGCACTTGTGGCGCTTAATACGCTTAATACGCTTCCAAGGTTCCATAATACGCCCTGTATGGCCACCTGTATGGCCACTGCGGCTACTGCGCCCCGCCAATCGAAATCCATCATTGATCGATTCCGCAACATCGTCGGACTTCTCTCTCTTGCATCTTCGCCACGGCTCTTGGCAGCATCCTCCGGACAGCCTCCATGGAAAGCGGACTGGCCGATGAGAATGACGAATTACAGCGAAAAGTCCTCCAGAATACCTTGCAAGAGGTGGCAGCAAGAGAGCAGCTGGCTGATGGCAACTGCTGCGTCATCTGCTTAGACGCTGTGAGCGATGCCTGCGAGCTGGTTCCCTGCGGACACGACAGCTTTGACTATCTCTGTGTATTGAACTGGCTCTATGACAAGCCGCTGTGCCCCCTGTGCAAGAGAGATGTAACCGAGGTGCATCGAGGTCCTCCCGATCGTCGAGAAACAACGGTCATTGAACCTAAGCCACAACGACCTGAACAGCCGTCGTCAACGAGGACATACTCTCATCAGGCGTCGTTTCTTCGCCCTCGAAGGAGGACGGCGAGGATCCCTAGAATCACATCTGATGACCACGGTGCTGAAAGAATCCAAGCACGCCGGCGCGATGTTTATTTGCACAAGAGATTCTCAAAACATGTCGGTTCAAATAGACTGTCCCTTTACCGGGAACTGACACCAAGGCTATTCTGCAGCGACGAAGCTCTCGTCTCCCGCGCGCGGATGTGGATTCGCCGCGAACTGCGAGTGTTTTCGTTTCTCAATGCTGATGAATCCGGCTCTACCCCGTCTACGTCTCGTTCAGGCGATGCAAATCAAGCCCAGGCGCGGCGAAGAGCAAACAACGCCGAGTTCTTGCTGGAGTATTTGATTGCCATCTTGAAGACTGTGGATATCATGGGTAGTGCCGGCCAGGCGGAAGATATGCTATCTGAGTTTCTTGGCCGAGACAACGCGCGGCTATTTCTGCACGAGCTTCGGTCATGGCTTAGGAGCCCATTTACAAAGCTCGAAGACTGGGATCGAGCAGTGCAATATGATCCAGTTGTACCCAGAGATTCATCACCTGCTTCTTCTTCTGCCCCGGAGCCGGGACACAGTCGGAATGAGCGTGCATCCTTACCACAGCGCAGCCAGGACCGGCTTAGAGGGGACTACTACCGCCCCGGGCCGGCTCGGCCTTACCGAGAAGATGGACGAAAGCGGCGGCATGAGCCTTATAGGGATGAAAGACGAAGAAGAGAGACAAGTGCTTGATGCTGACAATGTATATGCGGAAAGCCGAGTGCATTTGATAAGGGCCCATATGGCATATTTGGGCAAACGGATAGAAGGACGTGATACCCAGAACTACTAGACGGCGATGATTCTACATGGAGTTATTTAGGCATCCTCGTTTTTGAAACTGTCTTGGTTTTAAATTTATGCACATTCAATGTATTTAAAATCGCACTCCGCAGCTAATCAACCGGTTGTGTCAACGATGCCCCTATTTCTCGCTCAGGATTTCCGCTGTTGGTCGCTGCCTGGGGCGGACAGTCCCGCGTTTTTCTGTACTCCGCAGCGTCCGCGTATAAGTCCGCCAACATGAAGGAGCTAAATACGCATCGAGATTAAAGACGAAACCCAGCCTCGTTTAGGCTGCTTCTTTAATCTGCTGTAGTGTAGGATGCGTGTGACATTATATAAGGGTGAATAATTCCATTGGCGAGCTCAGGTTTGAAGCAGTGAACATTCCCATCTGTCAAGACACACAGGCTCAATTCTCACGATCACATCTTCCCCCCAATTGGACCTCAAATACTCTGTGATAATACACAATATACATTATAAAACACATCCATCCATCCCCAAAAAGACACAATGGCAAACTACGAAATCAAAATCGTCTCCGACACCGTCTGCCCCTTCTGCTACCTCGCCCGCGCCCGCATTGACCGCGCCATCACGCTCTTCAAGAAAACCGTGCCCAACGCATCATCCGCCACCTTCACCATCCGCTGGCACGCCTTCCAGCTCGACAAGTCCATCCCACAAGGCCAATCGACCTCGGTACGGGACATTGCAGTGCAGCGCTTCGGCGCCGACCGTCTGGCGGCCAAGCGCGCGCGGATGGCCCAGCTCGGCGACCAGGAGGGCTTCGGCTTCACGTTTGCGGGCCGCATCGGCAACACGCGCGACTCGCACCGGCTGTCGCACCTGGGCCGCGAGCTGGGCGGGTGGGAGCTGGAGGACAAGGTGCAGACGGAGATGATGAAGATGTTCTTTGAGATGGGGGGAGACATTACGAGCTTTGACGACTTGAGCGGTGCGGCGGAGAGGGCGGGCATTGAGCGGGAGGTGGCGCGGAAGTGGCTCGAGGATGGGAGCGGTGGCGAGGAGGTTGATCGTGAGGTGGAGGAGATGGAGAGATTGGGGATGAAGGGCGTGCCAAAGATCTTTATTGATGGGGAGTTTGTGGTGGAGGGGGCGGATGATGTGACGGCCATCTTTGAGCAGCTGTACAAGGCCAAGGAGGCCAAGGACAAAGTTGAGATTCAGGAGTAATAACTGCTTGATATCTGCTCTGCTGGTGAACACATTTGTATATATAGAATATACGCAGAGAGTGACTGCGTATCTAGAGATATTAGAAGATGTTTCAACTATCAATGCATACTGCCAATGGCCGGTGACGCTTCGCTCTCATACAAGGGGTATCACGGTTTCATTGCCTTCTAATTCTACTGCTCATCGACTCTCCTACGAGTACATGTTTCTCAGCCCCCCGAGGTCTCTCTCCATGGACCTCAGCCTAGCTTGTAGCTCCCTCTTTTTCAACTCCATCTGTCTCGCCTCCTCTTCTTCCCTCCTCAAATCATCCTCCGTCCACGCATCTCCACCCACATCCTGGGGCTCATCTCGATCTTGCTCCGCCTCATCATGGCCCATCCAGTCCTTATTCATGCTCGCCAGCTGCTCAGCCTGCTCCGCCACCTTGGCCTCGTAGTAAGCCATCGTGTTTTTCCCATGCCGGTATCTCGACCGCAACGCCGTGATCCGCTCGCGAGCCCCCGGCAGCTCGTACACGCCACAGAGCTTCTCGGCGCCACGCAGCAGCACTTCGACGTCTAGATCGCCCTTGCGATCTGCCTCCCCTCTCCGCAGCTGATCGTGCATCTCGCCGCCCAGCACGGCGGCCACTGCCGTGCGGCGATGCGGCGCGCCGCGCGTTGTCGGACCCGTCGTTACTTCTCCCGAAGCAACATTGAAGACTGTCTGCCGGCGGTTCTTGGGTTTTGTTTCGCTCTCGACGGGTTTCGTGGGTTTCGCCGCGGCAGCACTGGCGGGGGGAGGCGGGGGGACGGAAAACAGAGCGCGTTCGTGGGCCTCGGTGTCTCGAATCAATGATGTGATGTCGTGATTTGACAGCAGAGCGTTGGTGAAGATTTTCGGAGGTGGGAAGCTGCGGGGCTTGTCAGCTTAGGGATCTTTTTTTCTTTCACCTGCGATGTTGTGGTCTTACGGAAGGGCGTCGATTCCCTGACAGGAGCTTTGTATTTGCTCGAGGTGAGCTGATAGCAGCGACGAATCCATGGCTTGTGTGGACGCTTGCTGGCGCGTCCAGAGGAATTGGAGCAGTCAAGTGGCGTGTTCGTCTTTGTTCCAGAGAGCGGTGAGAGAAGTCGAGTTTGAGGGCAAGTTGGGAGATTGTACAGCCCACAATGTAGCAGCAGAGTCCAATAAGTCGGAAAATGGTTTTATGACACGAGGTTGATGGTAGTATTTGATAGTTTAGTCGATGCCACCCCACTAAGATCTGAGGTCCGGTGCCTTCTGAGCTTCAACAGACAACGGTCCACAGCGGGGCTTATCCGCCGTGTCCCACTCAAGATAACATGGATGGATGAAGTGACTTGAAACAATAACACGGAGCTTACAGCAGGAATGTCCTTCTATTGTCTATCAACTCTGTGGTTGCTTCTACACATGTCTTCATATATCAACCGCAAATATCAAAGCATATCTACCTCCGCATGCCACCCGTCTAAAAAAAATAAAAGAAAATAACAACTGATGCAGGCTCAAAGATCTAAAAGGTATCCAAGGAAGAATCCCTGTTCGGTCTATGCTGAAATGTAAACCAAAGACGACGCAGTAGGGGCAATGTTGCAATGGCTGCTTGTCGCATCTCTAGCCCAGGTTAAAGATATCCAACAGTTCGGATGGCGAGACAATTGCGCCGTCCAAGTATATATCGATCTCAGCGTCTGGTAGGAACTTCGCTTGAGGCTTCGATGCCTCTCTAATTTTATCGTAACATCATTCGTCATCGCGTAAATAATTGTAACATGCCGCCCTTAACAAACGAGACTGTTTATAAGGGGGGGTTTTTTTTTGTATGGTGATTTTTTCCTTTTTTTCCTTTTTCTTTTGTCGTCGCCTCTCCTTTCTCCTTCTCTTCAGTTCGAGCCTGTATCCATACCCTCCACAGCGGGATATGATATTTTCCGTGCGATACGAAACTCTTTGACGCATTCATCCTCGCTTGAATTGGGCTCCTCTAGCTCATCAATCCGAGGCGCGGGAGGGTCCTGGAAGAGCAAGCTTCCGCGGTGGGCTCTTTTGCGGAAGCGGCGAGCGCTGGACCCAGCTTCGTTGACATCGAGAGCGCAGTCGTTGTCATCCGAATCACTTAGCTCGCTGTGAGTCCTCTTGCCGAAGCTGCTCGACATGCTGACTCTTCGAATGCGCTTCAGCTCCTGCTGCCTCCTCATGAACTCGGATTCTGCATCCTCTTCAGGCTCTGCCTCGTTATCGGACGCTTCGTTGCTGCAGTTGAGGTTCTCGAGGTCTTGCATCATATCCTTGTCTAGATCCATATGCCGAGACGTGGATCGACTTCTGGTGGACTCGGTGTCGGACTCGATTTCAATGGGATAGAGGACATCGAGGCCATCGTAATCGCTGTCCATCGGATCGATGTCCTCGATGGTAAAGCCACAGTCGTCATGGGTGCTTGTCACGGGACCGTGCGCGGATCGTGTTCGCTTAGGCTTGTCTGGCTCCGCTTCAGATTCAGATTCGGAGCCGGAGCTGGCTGAATCCAGATCTGGCTCTGCATCTGTACATGCATCTGATTCGTGCGATTGAGAATCATTCTTTCCCGCCGACAATCGTTGCGACCGTCGTGAAGAGTTGGGCAGGCTGACAACACTGTCGCTTTCGGAGGAATCATCATCGCTCGCGTCCTCCTCATCGGCTGCTGACGACGATGACGACCGGGGACTCAATTGCTCCAGCGGGCGATAGCTGAACTGATGGCCGCCGCCATATGGCCTGATGTTTGGGTCTTGGGCCAGGGGATTCGCGAAGAGGTAAAATGCCGCCTGGGCATTCTTGCGGGCGAAGTGTGGTGAGGTGATGGGAGTGTCGGGCGGTGAAGCTGGGTCGGCCGTCTGCAGCGCCGACAGATGAGGCGGCGAGAGCCTTAAATTTGGCGTTGACGACCTCTGCGAATTTCTGCTGTGGTGACCCATGGTTGCTTGCAATGATGGCGAGATAAGTAAAGCGAAACGTATAGGTGAGCAATTTCAACCCGTGTGGAACGTATGACTGGACGAGTCGCTGGGAGGGTCTATCTTTCTTTTTATCTTGCCACGGGGTAGTCCGTTGTGTCGGTCGTCGATGGCCCTCTTGTCTCGGATCAGAGTCGCGAGAAATTGCTATCAATTGGTCGTGGGTCTTGAAATTGCGTGGGGTGTTTTCGCCTGGAATGAGGAAAAATTGGAAAATAAAAAAAACAAGAGGTTGCTGCGCGGGGGTTGCAACCATCAGCATCCAGGCAGGGGAGAGGTAGCAGGAATCATGGCACGTACATTGTCCTTGTAATTGCGCAGTTTGGGGGCTCGTGGCGATTTGTGAGAGAGGGGGGGTAGTCTTGTTTAGAGAGAAGAAGGATGGACAGACAGACAGATGGACGTAGATAAGTGAGTGATGGGTGGGTGGGTGGATGGATGGATGATGTAAAGAGGACGAAAAGCGTCAAGGAGTTGGGATCCAGAGCAAAGGCCTCCAGCACGGAGAAGTAGAGACTCGGGCTGTGTTCGCGAGCATGATAATGTTTCTGGAAGGCCTGGGGCTGGTCGGCGTGTTGGTGACACCTGATGGCACCCACACGGCTTATACTCGTGCTGTACAGTAGCTTGTTGGAGGCTAAAACGAGGGAGTGGAACAAAGGAGGTGCAGGTAGGAGGCGAGAGGGATCCCAGGGGGAGGAGAGGGTTTGGAGAGGACAGGAGAGGAAACGAAACGAGCAGAGTCGGAGAGGCAGAGCAGCTATACAAAGCAAGAAGGTGTCAATGGAGAAAAAAAAGGAATATGGATGGAAAACAAAGGGCTGGCCGCAACCTGGGCTAACAAGACTCAGCCCCGGGCGGATCTGCGATCTGCTGCCTGGATGCTGCAGAAGAGCTTTTTCGCGAGAGCTGCAGGCGACAGGCGAATGACGGGCCGTGAATGGCTGCCGACGGAAAGCAATGGATGGCGAGGCCCTTTTAAAACGCAGGACATGGAACTCCATGTGCCTCAGCCGAAGTGTCGGGTCAACGGGCTGCTGAACCTTGTTTCAGCATCTGGAGGGTCCATGCATGGCATCCATACAGCTGCTGGACTGGGCTGGGCTGTACGTATACGTGCATGCACATACAAAGCATGACGCCTGATTTCCCATCACTTATCATCTACTCCGTACAGGTGCAGCATCTGGAGTACCTTAGTAGAGGTATAATGTACGGGCACGTACTGTATCTCGAGTATGTACTGTATCTGGCATAATCTGGTGTGCGACAGCGCCTCGCTCACATGTGCCCCGGGCTTATCGCAGTCGCATCTCTTCTCTGGAAATTCCAGAATCCCTCATGTATCGTACATTAATTAATTTGCATTCTGCATAACGCACCGCGAAACGGAACCTGTGTGGGATTTCGGTCAGACTTTTGCCGTGGCTGCTCTAGCTTCCGAGGCAAATGGTGTGGCACGACGCCAGCGCTGAGAACTGCGGCCGCCTGCGAATCTTATGACGGAGCTGGTGCTTTGCCTTGTCCTCAATGTTGACGGCGCATCGACAGAATGCTTCCTCTCCGCTGCAAGGGCGCGGCATCCTGGCGCTCCTGACAGCTCCGTCTGGACCGTACGGCACGGGCGAGTATTCTCGTGCTTCGTACCTTGACTTTGGCCCGTGATCCACCGCGACAGGGGATTGTCGTTTGCTTTGGGCAGCAATGCTTCGACGAGTTTGCCCGTGGTGGCCTTATTTCCCACTTGGACTGCTCCCAAACATGCTTCCATCGAAAAAGAACATTCCATGTTTCGGTGGAAATCGCCAGAAGAAGATGCGGGTTTTATTCCCTTCTCTTCTTTTGGGCCCCCTGTCTCTCTTTGTCTCTCTCTCTCCTTTGAGTAAACATGAGATTTCGTCCGGATGACTGGCGCTGCTGGTGCGGTGCCCTTTGATTATCCCCCAGTTCCGACAATGCATGCTTCTAGAACAGAACGGGCCTCGTCTGTACCTGGACAGACGCAGGTCTCCGAAGCCTGGGCTGCTTGATTGGGTGGCCGTGGTGAGTAACTGCACACATCATTCGTTGTCCGGCGCATTGGTCTGTGTTAGTGGACAGTGCATAGATTACAATGGAGAACAAAGAAGACTCCAATCAGATAATATAGCGCAAGCTCAGTCAGGGGAGCTTTGTAATCCACAGACCGGATCTCTTCTTCAGGAGCTGGGAGAGCTTTGTCTGCATAAGAAGAGGCTTGAATGCAAGACGAAGACGCACTGGCCACAACAGGCCTCTCAATATGAGGCATACCGTGTAACAGATGCTCAAGAGGCGTTTATCTCTGCTGTGCTTTACCAGCCAGTACCACTCGTAAGCTATCACCGCTACTTACATAGTAGTATTGATGCATGGTAAGCGTCTAATGCTACTGTTTGCCTGTGGAGTTGATATGGAGATTCGTTCAGCTCGTGCCAACTACGGCTTGAAACAGGTACAGAAGACAAGTCAGCAAGCTTAAGAGGGTCCACGGAAGCAGGAGGAGCTGCCGCGGAAAACATCTCCAGTACTATATATGCAGCCCTCAGGAGATTTCTCCACGAAGTGGTATGCACTTCTCCCCCTTCACCATTTTGGTGGAACCGGAAAGATCACGGAATCGCGGATGGATGGTGTTTTTGCCATGTCTACACCGTACAAACAAAGCATCATCCATTGCTCGCTAGAGGAAATAAAGAAGTGTCTTAATGCTACTACTACTGACCTAGTACTATGTATTGTAGCTAATACTGCTAGGCGAGCAGGTATCGGAAGCGTATTTCAACTCGCTGTTTGCTTTCCTTGAAGTTTAATTACGCAACGAACTGTGACTTGGAAAGCTAGTTGAGGGCATTGATCAGTGACGAATGAGACGAATGCACCCCAATGCTAGAGATAAACCAAGCAGGAAGTAACGGAATATCCGGTGCTAATACAATGGGTATTTCATAGAGTTCAAGCCGAGACTTGCGTTGCCTGCGTACGGCAAATACTAGAAACTTTCATTCTTAAACGCCAAATATCCGTATTTCAAAGTATGCACTCTGTGGCGTTCTGAGTGTTGATGCTTGCTTACCTACTCATCCGCTCGCCGGCTAAGTCCCGGCTCCGTCTTGAGCACAGAGGGGACCTGTTGCTGGGGCGAATTTGATTGGTTGCGTGCCCCGTCGCGAGGCAACTGCGATAGCCTCCCAGTGAACTTTCAACTTCACCACGCGTCCTCTGTTCGATGCTTCACATCCCATTCGCCTGCAGTTCCATTGCGTATCAGTTTATTCCATCGGTACCACTCATCGTGTCGTTCTCTACACCTGCCAGCCCGAGTCCGTTACCGAGCATTAGGATACCCGCGATCGGCGAACGACGATGAATACCGCCCAGGGCCAAATGGCCCAGCAAGGCCAGCCCCAGCCGCAGGGCGTACAGGCTCCTGCTGCTCAAAATCGGCCTCCGATGTACCAACCTGGCCAGATTAAGAATCTGCCATTTTTAAGCGATGAAGAGAAGATGAAGTATGAGCAAGGATTGCGCGGCCTCTGGACTAGGATGAATGGATCTCCAAACAACAGCTCGGACCAAATTGCTGCTCGACAGAAGATTATCGAGTTCTCCAGAATGCTCATTTCGAAGATTCAACAGCGAAGGACTCATGCTGCCCAGCAACAGCAGCAGCAGCAGCAACAACAAGCCCAAGCCCGACCAGCAGCAGCACAAACGCCGGCGCAAACGCAGGCACCCGCGTTTGCCGCTCTACAAGCTCAAGCACAAACTCAAGCACAAGCTCAAGCACAAGCTCAGGCACAGGCTCAGGCACAAGCTCAGGCACAGGCACAGGCTCAGGCACAGGCACAGGCACAGGCTCAGGCTCAGGCTCAGCAACAGGCTCAGCAACAGGCTCAGGCACAGGCTCAGGCACAGGCTCAACAGCAGGCTCAGCAGCAGGCTCAGCAGCAGGCCCAACAGCAGGCTCAACAACAAGCTCAGCAACAAGCTCAGGCTCAGGCTCAGGCTCAGGCTCAGGCACAAGCTCAAGCACAGCAGCAGGCACAAGCGCAGGCCCAACAGCAAGCTCAGCAGCAAGCTCAGCAGCAGGCACAGCAACAGGCTCAAGCTCAAGCTCAAGCTCAGCAACAGGCTCAGCAAGCTCAGTCGCAAGGACAGCAACAAAAGCCACAAGCTGCAGGAAGCAATGATACTACGGCTGCTGGCGCTGTTGGTCAGGCACAGGGTGCCCAAGCACCAACGGCGGCAACGGCTGCCGCAGCAGCAGCAGCGCAGCGCCCCAAGATACCAGAAGCTTTCATGCAGCATGTTAACAAGATGACGTTTCGGCCTCCGGTGCAGCTCGCAGACAAGTCTGTCGATGCCGCCAAGTGGATCGAGGAAATGAAGGAACGATATGCCCGGGCCCTCATGACTATGGAAACTACCAAGAATAAGGTTGCTAGCTGGGAAAAGCTTATCACTGACCGGGCAGCTCAAGGCAACCCCCTTAAGGAAGAGGAACAACGGCAGATTCAGTTGAGAAAGGACCAGCAACTGAAGCTATATGCCGAAGCTCACAAATGGGTGGAGGGCGTCCGCAAGCAGCAGGGAAGCCTTCAAGGGGTTGCTCAAGCCCAGGCTCATGCCAACCAAGCGACTGCTGGCGCCGCCGGTGCTGCTCACGCTGTCACCCAACCCAGCAACGCTACTCCAGTCATACCTACTGCCTCCCCGGCCGCAGCAGCTGTGAACAAGCCCCAGAACAGCGCGCAAATGGTCAATAATGCTGCTGCAGAGGCAGCCAAAAACCAGCAGCAGATGGCTGGTGCCAATCGAGTCCAAGGACCAAACGGCATTGCATCTACACCTACGCCTACACCGCAAGCACGGTCCGTTCCGAACGCTGCCGTGACGGGCCAGCAGCATATGCAAGGCCAACCGCAGATGCAACCGCAGATGCAACAACAGATGCAGGCACCACAGCAGCCGCAGCAGCCGCAGCAGCAGATGCAGATGCAGATGCAGCCGCAACAACAGGCACAGCTGCAACAACAGGTGCAACCCCAGGGGCAGCCCCAGGGACAGCCTCAGCCACAGGTGCAAGTCAAGACGGAACCACCGCGACCCGCACCAGTCAACACTGCGCTCGCTTCGGCTGCTGCACAGGCCCAGGTTGCTCAACAGACTGCATCTCCTGCTCAAGCAGCAGCGCGAGTACCAACCCCACAAACTGCAACACCCGTTGCTGGCCCAGGGCAGACAACACGAGCTCTCAGCCATTCAGCGGCAATGTCTCTCGCTAACCAGAGAGCGGCCGGAAGCACGCCCGGAAGCGCACCGCTGCCCAACCAGCCTGCAAACGTCAACACAGCTGCCGTTACGGCCACTACCACCAACCCAAATATGGGGGCATCGGGAGCGCAACTGCAGCAGGGCCATCCTCATGCCCACCCTACGCAGCAGCAGACTACAGTCCAGCCGAGAATGCCGATTCCCAAGCAGCTACCAGAAAAGGCTACTGCAGTGCCTCAGGGAGTAGCCGTTGGTGGCGGCGTTGCCCCCGGACGACCAACCATGTCCCAGGGTGGTGGAACGGTGGGAGGTGTCATGAATCAGCCGGCAGTGCCCAGAGTACCCGCATACAACCACGACGCTGAGGGTGATCACGTTCTAAGTAAAAAAAAATTGGATGAACTTGTGCGCCAAGTTTGTGGAGGATCGGCAGAGGGCCAAGACGGCAACCTATTGACTCCGGAAGTAGAGGAGGTGAGGATATTTATTGAATCAAGTAACCACACTAGTGGGCCAGACTAACTGTCGCGACAGAGCGTTTTGAACCTGGCCGATTCGTTTGTTGATAATGTCCTATACGCGGCATGCAGGAACTCCAAAGAGCGTGGCTCCAAGGTGCTTGAGATCCGCGACATCCAGCTCGTATTAGAGCGAACCTACAACATCCGCGTTCCGGGTTACTCTTCGGACGAGCTGCGAACGGTACGCAAAGTTCAGCCTTCTACTGGATGGATTGCAAAGATGAGTGCTGTGCAAGCTGCCAAGGTGATGCCTGGAAAGGGCGAGTAATGTATCTTGAGTGACTACTGGAGCTACTACAAATATTGTTGAATTTTGGGTTGGACGGTAATGAGAATCGGTAATGAGAATTGGTATGAAACGGCGTTTCGGGAAAGGACAATACTTGGCTAGGTGGCCATCTTTACTGTTTTACTTTGCTTTTCGTCATGGAGGGTTGGTATTCCCGGTCCCGAGGAATATGGGCAGCCATTGTGATTTTTCGTCTCAGCACTAGGTCGAGGGATGTGGGTTGAGGATATAGAGGCTAGCAGCCAACAAATAGGCAGTCATAAATTGCAGCATTGCGCCTGCCACTCGGAGAAGGTTGAAGCCTTTTCAAAGCTCGCGGGTTGGGAGCCTTTAGTAATCGGATAGTAGCCGTGAAGTGGTGGTGATTTGATCTACGGTAGACGAGCCATACGTAAGCAGGATGCTTGCATGTTCTGCATTCACTCACCTGGATGGCGTGTATTTCCACCTCGATATTGTCTTTTATATGCAACATGCCTGTTGCTTGTTTGTTGTTGTTGTTGTTACGGTAATATAGGTATCCAGTATAAGCCGAGTTATTGCTGGCCTGTCCCTTGCTTGTAGGCACCAGGATGGCAAACGTCACTAAGGTGGTGGCCAGCCCCACAGCTCGCACGGCTTATCAGAGATGCACGGCATTAGGTAAGTCCACGCTACCTGTGTGCCCGCCCACGGCGCTGCGAAGCTCCTGGTACCGCGACATCGCTAGCCTTGTCCCTCATATTCCAGCACTTCTCTCACGTCTCCAAGCTTCGAACCTTACACCTGCTCCAGACGCCGAGATTCACCACAGACAGGCTTCAGCCCTCGCAGCCCGGCCCTCGCAGCTTTCCTAGAAGCTGCCCACGATCTCGAGTCCTCTGGCTCTATTGCCGGCTTTGGCCTCTGCCTCTGCCTCTCTACCGCCCTCGTGCCGTGGTCAGACACATACGCACCGTTGACGTCTAACGGATCCAACAACAAAGGTGGTCCATCCACGCCGTCTTTTTCGAATCAATCGAACGCACAATCCCTTGTGTCTCCCTAGAAGCTCGAGGGGCGGCATCCAGGACTTTTCGCGGCATCCTCAGCTTAGATTCTGCCAGCCATGCCTAGCAAAACACCCCACAACAACGGTAAAGAACCCCCCCCCCCCCCCCCCCCCCTCGAAATTGTAGATCAGGAAGATCAAGGAAGCTAAGACGAAAGGTGAAACAGCTGCCAAAGATGGCGACGAGAGCATGACTGTAGTTGTGCCTCCTTCCAAATCCTCCAAGCAGCCCGCTCCCTCGACCGATGCAGAAGGCGACGTGGCAATGGACGTGGACAAGACCGAGGAGGAGGAAAAGGTCGACCCGGCTGTGCAAGCTGTAATAGGTGAGCAAAAACAATTCCAAGACAGCTACGTATATCTGGTGAGCCTGTGAATTGCTGACACATGCCTCGTTGCATCACTGCTTGTAGACATTAAAGCCAACTTTGCCCTCCTCGACCGTGCGGTTGCTCTCTTCGACGCTCGCTTTTCCCTGCGCGCCCTTCGATCCATCTCCCTCATCCGCAAACACCTTTCGCCAGATGTCATTGCACAGGCGATTGCCGACACATTCCCCGCCAACTCGGCGTCAGGCAGCATTGCAAAGAGCCTTTTAGCTGCGGTTGGCCGAGAGGATGTTACGCTTGGCCGGGCTACCGGCGCTGATATGGAGGTGGACAGCGACGCTAAGGCTGCTAAGAACGGCACCTCAAAGAAGGAGGTAAAAGAGATCATCCCTGAGATTGACGTGTTCCTGGGCATTTTGGTCCAGGTCTACCTCTTCGATGCCAAAAAATACCAGCAGGGAGCCGACTTCTCCAAGTACCTGTCGGATCGTATCCAGACGCTGAACCGCCGAACGCTGGATTGCCTCTCGGCCAAGGTCTACTTTTACTTTTCGCTCTTCTGCGAGTACATTGTCCCGTTGCCACCGTCCCCCGAATCGCCCATTGTCGCCATCCGACCTACTCTTCTCGCCGTCCTCCGAACCGCCGTCCTGCGCAAGGACACCGATACGCAGGCTTCGGTCATCGTTCTACTCCTAAGAAACTACCTGTTGACGTCGCACATCAAACAAGCCGATCTGCTTGTCTCACATACGCAGTTCCCCGAAAATGCGGCCAACAACCAAGTGGCACGATTCTTGTACTATCTTGGGCGGATCCGGGCCATCCAGCTGCGATACACGGAGGCGCATGAGCACCTCACAGCCGCTACCCGCAAGGCGCCGTCGAGCGGCTGTGCCGTGGGCTTCTCACAAACCGCCACCAAGCTGTTGCTGGTCGTCGAGCTGTTGATGGGAGATATCCCCGACCGAGCTACCTTCCGACAACCATCTCTGGAGGACGCCCTTCACCCATATTTCCTGCTCGTTCGAGCTGTGCGAGTGGGCAACTTGGAGGACTTTGAGACCACCATTGCTGATAATGCCGACATCTTTAAGCGGGACGGTACTTACACACTCATCCTCCGCCTACGTCAAAATGTCATCAAGACAGGCATTCGAATGATGTCGCTGTCATACTCACGCATCTCTCTGCGTGACATTTGCATCCGCCTGCATCTCGGCAGCGAAGAGTCTGCTGAGTACATTGTCGCCAAAGCCATTCGAGATGGCGTGATTGAGGCTACTTTGGACAGAGAGAAGGGATTCATGAAGAGCAAGGAAGTGGGTGACGTGTATGCCACAAGAGAGCCTGGAGAGGCGTTCCACGACCGTATTCGGGCGTGCCTTGCCCTCCACGACGAGAGCGTCAAGGTGAGTTAAATTTTTTTTTTCTTCTCTAACCTCCCCTTTTAGTGTTTTTGCAGTAACACGCGCTAATATGAGTAACAGGCCATGCGATTCCCCATGAACCAACATCGCCTCGAGCTTAAGAACGCTCAAGAGGCACGGGAACGGGAGAGGGAAATGGCCAAGGAGATTCAAGAGGGCGACCTGGACGATGACGACCTCGGCGGAGACTTGGATGGCATGTAATAATTTTTCTTCACTCTGCTGATGTGTTTACTATGGCTACCTCTTTTTTTTTCCCCCATGACATCAAACAATAGCCCCAAATATCTATATGGGATTTTGGGTCAGGTCTTTCCTATTGCAACCAGTGTGTGTGCTTGCTTCACCTTGAGATGTTTTGGTGGGTGGCCAATGGAGGGATTTCCGTGATGATGCTTAGGAGCCGGTAGACGCGAAAGGTAGGGAGGATCGGGTCTTTTAAGGGTATAGAGCGGTGCATTTGCATGGGACATGGTGGGTAACTGGGGAGGACGGCATCAATGGCGATTTTATCAACGTTATCCAAAGGAATTTTGCGGAGAGGAAGAAACGTAGCGATGCTTGTGATGTTGTAAATTTGAGGGTCAAGACGATGGAGATGGGTGCTAAGGACTTGGAAGCTGTCTCCCCTCTGTCTGGTGTAAAGCGGGTAGCTCAATGTGTAGATCATACAATGGAGAGAACGTTGGCCTATCTTGAGATTTGATCTGTGTAGATAAGCTGGGATTACTACTTTCTTAGCTGTTATTTCTTTATCAGTTTATTTATTATTCATTCATTTTCTTTTATTTCATTTTTTCCCCCGATTCTCATTAGTTTAGTTCCGGAAGCAAACATTGGCTCGTTTATGCGGGAGGCCGAAACGCAGTAACCCAAACGGCAAAAGACAGTAGTAGTAGTACTCGTCAGATCGCTTCCATGACATTCTTTCTGCCTGGGCCAAGACACAAGATGCAGCCTTACGCCCTTCTGCCGTTGAGCCTACACTCTTTTCAGACTGCATTTGATGCCCTGTCACTGGCATTAATGCATTAACGCATGCCGTAGCATCGATCTGATTCGATCGAGCCGGGGTGTGTGTGTGTGTGTGTGCCGGGCTTTGACTCACCTCACAGCCCTTTTTTTTTTTTAAGTTCTCGGCGAGTCGGGTTTGGAGTTGGGGAGGATTGATTGACTGGGGGGGCGAGTTGGAGTATGCATGCGCCTTTTGACATGTCGTGTGTTTTTTTCTTTTTTCTTTTTTTACATGTGGTCTGCGATTAGTGCGGTGATGACGATGGTTTTGTATCATTTTGTTGGAGTAAATTGGCTGGTTTGGGCTGCGTGAGGCTGAATTGGGCGAGAGGAGTGAGGGGTGAGTGTGACTGTTGCTGATTGAACGGGAGTTTCTTCGCTTTCTAAATTTTGTCAATCTCTCTCGTTCCCTGCGTGTATATAGAATATTTTGTATATAAGAGGATTGGATGCCGCTCGTTTTGGTGTGAGGAAGCAGACATCAAATGTCAACTCTGATAGCATCTTGGCTCCGAATCAGCCGCTTGGTGTCTCGTCACTCGCCGACCCTCACTATGGCCTCCGCTACGGAGGTCAAGCTTCTCGATAGCCCGAATCCGTCTCTCGTGATTCGAATCAAACCTGACAATCCTGATAATGGCTCAAAGACAGACTCCAACGTCTCCACGAACGAGGCAATCTACTTGGCCGGGCTCTGTCGCTCTGCCCTCAACAATCTGACCACTTACATGGCCGACGTGCTCAAGCCTTCGCAAGGCTATACTGCGGATGAGATCCTCGAGTTGCCTCTAGATAAACACAGGATCGCAGACATCCTATACGACCTACCCAGTCGTAAATCCACTCGCCACAACCTCGCCGTGGTTATAGCCTCGCTGCTGCATCCCGTCCACGATGGCTCACTCACGGCCATTATCCGCTACGACGCCGATCGAGTCCGCCTCCGCGCATGGGCGTCTCTCCAGCGTCGCTTTGACCTGCTTCAGGCCACCAGGCGCAACGGCAGAATGTTTCCGGGCATGACTGGCGGCGTCGAAGCCGGCATCCAGGCACCTGCGTGGGCCGGCCGCATCACCAGACAAGGGCCGTGGGATCGGGCCAAGAAACCCATCTCGCTGGACGGCGCCAAGGCGATCCCCATGCCGGTGAGAGTCGCCCAGGAGGAGGACCTGGCGCCCTTCTTCGAGCACTTGTCTAACAGCGGCAGCCATGAAATTGACGGCGTCGAGGGCGCTGTCGAGCTCCACGACGGCCACGGAGAGCCGTACTACAGCGTTCGCGGCGCAGAGTTCCGCAAAGGAGTTGTGTATGAGGATGGCCGGATGGATCTTTGCAAAATGGTCGTCGGCCCAGACCATATCGGCCGCCTGATGAATAGCTTGCGGACCAACACACACGTTCGGCATTTCTTGTTGGGCAATAATATCATTGGCCCAGCTGGCGTTGAGGCCGTTTCTCGGTTCATCACCGAGTTTCCGGAACGTATAGAGACTTGGTATCTTGCTGGAAACTGCATCCAAGGAGGGGAGAGCTTCAAGATGCTGGTGGATGCGCTGATCAAGTCCCCAACCGTGTCCAACGTCTGGCTGAAGCGGAATCCCCTTGGCCCTGACGCCGCCGAGGATCTGTATCGTCTCATCACCGAGTCTAAGAATCTGCAGACGCTGGATCTTGACCAGACCGAGTTTGGGAACCGTGGTGTTGCCGATTTGTTCACTCGTCTGGCTGCCTATTCTCCCCCTGACGGCGGCAAACTGCCTCTTCGACACATCTACATGAACGGCCTCGGCATCTCGACTGAGGGCGCTGCTGCTGTCGGCAAGTTTCTCGCATCACCACACTCTGGCGTGACGTCCATCTACATGTCCTGCAATCCACTTGGCGACGAGGGCGCCCAAGTTCTGGCTGCCGCACTGCCCAAAGCACCGTATCTGGCTCGACTGTTCTTACAATCGGTTGGAGTCAGCACCCAAGGTGCCGTGGCGCTGTGCGAAGCCTTGACTGGGCACCCCGGCATCAGGTCTTTGGATATCGGCCAGGCATATGCCACCGAGGATCTTGGTCAGGCGTATAACTATGTGGAAGATGAAGCAGTCCCAGCCATGACTCAACTCTTCAAGGGCACACCTCAGCTGCAGTACTTCAACTTGGGACACTGTGCCACCACGCCGCCTGGTCTCTTCAAGCTGACCCCGGCGATTTTGGAGAATCCCAGTATTGTGTATTTCTTTGCGACATCGATCCTGGCCGATACATCTCGGAAACCGGTGGCTTTTATACCAGCCATCGACTCGGCATTCCCTCATCCAGATGCTCCGTCAACGGAGCAAATCAAGTCGGACAAGGCTGTGCGGGAGCACCTCGAAGCCAACGTGAAAGCAACTTTCGGACAGAACATGTCGTATGCAGACTTTATGGCTGAAGAGAAACGCTGGCTTGTCAATGACAAAGTGGTGCGCAAAATCGACAGCGTGTATCGCAACCGAGATGCCGGACTGGCGCGCCGTCGTCTGCTGACTCTGGTCAAAGACTGGGAAGAGGGCGATGACACTTTGCAGAGGGTCATGAATGCTCGTGGAGCACCGAGCTGCTCTTTGGGGTGAATTTTGTTTCTGTTGTGGGTAGTAAGTACATGTGTGCTATTAGGGGATATGTGATATTGCGATGGTGGTGGATTGGAGCAGTATTTTTGGACTCTGTTTGCCTTGAAATGTTGAAAAGCGGGAGAAAAAAAAAAGAAAAGAAAAAAAGACTGAAACCATGGATGTTTGATTTTTCTTTTTTTTGTTTGCTGTTTTTATAGGTAGTATTGCTGCAATGAGAGTTGCTATCCGCTCCCATGTACTATCTGTAAATGCCTGTCATATATGCCTGCTTATGTGACGTAGATCGTGGGTGCTATCAACACATGAAGGCTGCATGATAGCCCACCCACCACAAGAGACAGCATCAAGTGCAGATTGTGAAAATTCATGTTGAAACTCAGATTGCCAGTCGTTGAGATACTTTGGACGCCACCAAGGTATAAATAAAGCAGTAGCCGCACGAGAAACTCAACTCATGTAATTCCCTCTACGCGGCCCCACGTGACAGGTCCCATCGCGGGCCTCTGCCAAACCACCACCAGTTTCCATCCAGCGATATTCACCAAGTGCCAGATACAACTAAGCTACGCTGTACTGCTCCCTCCCGCTGTAAAAAGCTGACTTGACCCGTCTCCTCTGCTGCTTCTAGATGGCTTCATCGCATCCGTGTCCGCATCCAGCCGTCCCGTGACATCCCAGCCCATGCTCAACACTGAGTTCAACAGTATCGAACAACTTCTTTTTGCATCCGCATCCCACGTCCCAGCAAGAGGCTGCTCTGGCCCCCAGCATCAAGCGATGCCGCAAAAGCGCAAGCGACCAGACGAGCCCGATCCTGCGGCTGACCAGCAGCCCGATCCGCAATCCTCCACGCGCCGTGCGACGCGTCAGACTCCTGTGCTGCCGCCTCCGGTCCCAGCCTCTGCGCTTGTGCCGCCGAATCCTGCGCCTCCAGTCTCCACGACGCACAAGATGGCTGCTTCTGTTCCTGCTGTCACCGCCGTTCCTCTGCCTCCAATTCTCGTGGCTGATCCGCTGAAGCGAGGCGCGCGCAATGGCACTCGTCCAACGGGCACGAATGCCTCTTCTCTTACTCCTCCTGCTGCCGCCGCCGCTGCTGCTCAGCCTCTCACGCCTCTCCCAAACCTCCCGACAGCTGCCCCCCGCAGCGCGATACCTTCGCCGCTCTCGCCCAGCCCTAAAGCTGCGGCGACTGCCCAAATCCCCCCCAAGCGGACAGCTGCCATGGCGGAGATGAGCAGCAGCGTCTCTTCCAAGGAACGTAGGCGGCCCCCGGATTTGGTTGCGCCCGAGATCACGTATCACGTCCCTCAGGTGAATCAGCCTGGCCGACCGTCTTCATTGGTGAGGCCTCAGGGGCCAATGGTAATTACGCCGGTGCCACCTCCTAAGCCGCCGACGCTGCCGGACCGACCGCCTCCGAGGACCGATCGTAATATCGACAAGGTTGTCTTGGGAAACCTATGCTTCCGCACGTGGTATCCTAGCTACTACGGTAAAGAGGTTCTAGGAGCTACGTCGGGCAATGCAAAGGGGGGCAGCAAGGACGGGCTTCTCGACGGGGCTGGAAAGGGCCCGTCAAAGAAGGAAAAGGATGGCTTGCCCATGCTGGAGAGGCTGTATGTCTGTCCCAGCTGCTTCAAATATGCCAAAGAGCTTGTGGCTTGGTGGGGTCATGTCAAGCTGTGCCAGCAGCGAGCTCATGTCCCAGGTAACAAGATCTATGTTCACCCCAAGGGCACACGCACCGTGTATGTTGCGCAGGATGGCAGTCGAGGTCCAGGGCAGAAGAAGCGACGGGGAGAAGGAAACATACGATATGTGGAGGAAGTCCTCCTGGATGAGGGGGAATGGAGCCTCTGGGAGGTGGACGGAGAGCAGGATGTGGTGAGTCCCATCATCACGAGTGATTTACCCCCTTCGCTAGCTCCTTTACAACTAACCCTCGTTTCAGCTCTTCTGCCAAAACTTGTCGCTCTTTGCGAAGCTCTTTCTGGACAACAAGTCCGTCTTCTTTGACGTGACGGGCTTCAACTATTTCTTATTGGTATACACGCCGCCAACCATAGCAACACCATCTGGTGGAGTTGCTCCTCCCGTCACGCCGCAAATTACAGGCTTCTTCTCAAAGGAGAAGATGTCGTGGGACAACAACAACTTGGCATGTATCCTCATATTCCCACCGTGGCAACGCAAGGGACTGGGCATCCTCCTAATGGGCGCGTCGTACGAGATCTCGCGACGAGAAGGCATCATGGGCGGCCCGGAGAAACCTATATCTGATTTGGGTAAGAAGGGCTATCAGCGCTTCTGGGCGGGAGAGATTGCCCGCTGGCTGCTTAGCCTGGACGTTGCGGAGGCGGATGAGGAAAACGGTCAAGAGACGGTTGTAGATGTGGAGGATTGCAGCCAGGCGACGTGGATCACGCCGGAGGACTGCTTGGGCGTGTTGAGAGATATGGGCGTCGTGGAGGATGCTGGCGTTGGGCCTGGAAAGCCACGGACTTTGGAGGATCAGCAGGTTCACCTATCTGAGGAAGACAAGAAGAAGAAGCAAGGAGCCACCGGCGAGGAAGACGCGGCGAAGCAGAACGTCAAGAGAGCATCCGCCGAGGCAGAAGATGACAAGCTCAAGCCCAAGCCGGCCGCCAAACAAATCCCGCGAGTCCGAATCGACAAGGAGGCCGTGCGGCGGTACGTGGCGACTCATCGACTTCTTTTGGAGAGGACCTGTGATCCGGACGGCTTCATAGAGGGATATGCCATGAAGACGGCAGACAAGGCAGCCAGCGAAAGCGCGGAATCTAGAGACGAGGCTTCGGCGAGAGGATAGAAAGATGTGGGTGGGGGCTTTGGCGCAATGGGAATTACAATGATACCCCCTTTTTTTGTTTTGTTGATTTACTTTCTTTTTTTACTACGCATTTGATGTCTTGATATTGCGCTGATTACTTGGTACTTGGTGTTCCTGCAATGTTGATATGCTTCTTCCTAAAGACTGGAAGATTGTTCAATAGAACTTTCCATCCTTGTATCATCCGTCGCGATAGTATAGATAGACGAAGACCTCTAGCTCGATCCCGAGATTCGCAGAACAAGCCGAATTAGGCCATACCATGCATCCAGATACAGACCCTACTCTCCGCGACTCGCCCAAAAAGGAAGTCTGGCGTATCTACGAGCCAATTCCTCCATACAGCAGAAGTAGCTTCCGAGACGAAGCTCATCAAGTCGCTCACAAGGCTCGACATCGCCCGCCTTGCGTTAGACACCATGTGAGAAACCCCATCAGGCGCCCACATCCTGGTGCGGCCAAGGAACAAAAGGGCTCTTCTTTTGCAGCCTCGGCCATTACACATGTGCTCCGTAGAGATACATACTACTAGTAGTACATAGTACACATGCGCGATATCGACCATCTCACCAGCCGTCATCTACATCCATAGTTTCTAGACCCGGATAATTCTCGTCATCGGAGCCAGACATAACAACACGCCCCCCCCTCCCATGTTGCCTTTTGTCGCAAATCCTTGCGCGCTCCCCAAAAAGGGCTACAGCACAATACATGTACACACACATACAGTACGTACATCGGAGCAAAAAAAGAACCGCTACGCTGTTGCGACAGGGCCAGTGTGAGTGGGAAGCCCCGATCCTTGCATCAGACGCTGCGTGGGATGAATGCATGACCGAGGACAAGGGGGTGTGGGAAAGGGCGAGGTGAGGCGGCAGATTGACAGATCCATCTGCTTGGTTTTGAGCCTAAGGCAACCTCACCCCCATGATGGCACCGACAATCCATGGTGGGAGTGCGGAATGCTCCCCTCTTGAGCGGCCTGGCATGTATTGATATCAATCTGTATCGAATCAAATGCAATGTCGCAATGGCTCGGATTGAGAACCGCTTCTGCTTTTGCAAAGCTTTTCCTTGTTGGAGTCGTAGACGTCATGGCCGCGTTGGGTAACAACAGCTTAGACTCATCAGGGGACCAAAGCTCATCATTTTGGTGCACGCCATTGAACAATTTCCTGCTGCAGGATTTGCCTCGGTGAGATTGCACAGCTGCACAGCTGCGGTGCTCGTGCACGGCCACATCCGCGCATCCCAGAGCAGAGCAGAGCAAAGCAAAGCAAAGCAAAGCGGCATATCAGCTCAAATGCGTCATTTTGCGACATTTCTTTCGTCTTCCAAGCACTGCGATAATGCCCGCCTCGCCTTTCCAAGGGTTCCAAGACCCTGCTGAGCCGGACTAGTGCGGGACCCTGGATTTGCCAGCTGAAGCTGCGAGGCTCGGGCTCATGGAAAAAAAATTTTCGCATCCGCCATCGGCTTGTGCTCCGGTCCGTACAACTTAGGCCGAGCAACCGGGCGATTGGTCCGTCACCGCCAGACATCCACCCCTGCTGTTGCGTCGTAAATACAGCGCAGCGGCGCAAATAGCGGCGGCAATAGCGCTCACGAGGGTGTTGGGCATCTTGCTCCCATTGGGCACACCGCGACGCTGGAATTGGCACAGCGAGATTGATTGGAAGGGCACGTCATGCTGCGCCGGAGCAGCGGCGAAGGTGCGGCAAGGTTCGGCAGTCAACGTTCGCACAGCACGTTGCAGAATGCCGATGGTCTCCCTTTGGTCGGTACCGTTGCATTCATCTGTTGTTTTCGGCTGATGAATCTCTTGAGCTGTTCTCGTCGTCCATCGCCGAGTGCATCGTCTCGTCATTGTGCATCGATGCCTGTCCCGAACGCTGAGCCGGGAACCAGCAGGATAGAGAGTCTGTATGACGGGTGAAAGGGCGGCCGGAGCTCGGTATTAGTCGTCGCATGTAGCAGCAGCCGGTAGGTGATATTGCTGTGAGGCCGAGCAAGGTCACCCTGCCAGCTGCAGTCGCTGGGAGGGGGTTCGGCACACATCCATAGTGTGCCTGCAGCAGAGGCAGCTGGGCATTTCACCAAAACTTTCAAAGAAAGGGACGGAGAGATGCGGCAGGAATACGGCTTCCCTTTTATACCGCTACGCAAACTTTGCTTCTTGCACGCAATGGAAGAGTCATCAGGGGCCCCAGCCCAGGTCTGACGACAGCTTGAGCCTCGAGCACTTGAGCATGAGCTGTGACTCCCGTCCCCATCCTTATCTCAAATGGCATCAGCTGGCTCCGGAAACACACGTCTTGTACTCGGCCTCGAGGTATCGTCGCCATCCAGGGACACTGCCTGCCGCTCTGTAGACTGCCTTGGGGATACTTCGAGTCCATGTACTCGACGCTTCCTTTCCCTCCTTCACACCCCTCCCAGCATCCGTGACCGCAAGAAGCCAGGCAGAGATGCAATCAAAGTCGGAAAACCCTTGCAGGTCCACCCACGTGCCAGGCACCCAATTATCTGGTTGTTCTGAGCTGTACAAGCAGCACAAGCACAGGACGGTATTTCGTATCTTTTTTTGCACGGCTTCCAACCATGACGCCAAGTGGGGCGTGGGGGCTTGCGCCAACGAGCCTCATCCAGTCGTAGAACCTCATGCTATCTGAACGCGGCAAAAATTCTCTATCCGATAAGTCGATCCATATAGGAGTAGCAGAAGTTGCCTAGTCAGTCTCCTCTTGATGCCTCAGACAACAACAGAGCAGAAAATTTTTCTCGGCTTGCTGGCCCTGCCCATAACCCGTGGCACTGGTCAAACCAGCCTCGGATGGCATCGCTCGCAGCATCATCTGGAGGAGGGGGAGCTGCGGCGTCGTAGAAAGTTGGTGGTGGTGGTGGCAGACATGTGTTTGGTTCAATTAAGGTTCGCACCAAAAGGCTTTTGCCGTGCTGCCAATAGAGACTCTGGTTGAAGCCAATGGCTTTTTTTTGGCAGAAATGTCAATGGCCACTGACAAGCACTCTTTGCTCTTCATTGGAATGCCAGCAACTCCAAGGTTTCGCTCGGCTCCCCCCAGTAGGTAGCTAGCCGTCTGTCGACAAAGATGGACACCTCAGGCCGTAAAAGCCTCCAAAGCAGCAAACGGAGAGCTTTGCCTCAGGCGGTTTTGCAGGAGTTGTGAATCCGCACCCGGCTTCCCCCGATTGGACGAGAGAGCATTGGTGGCATGCCTCTACCGGTCCTAAGATTTGCACCACAGCTTTTCCATGGCTCCGGCGGTGGGAATTTCACTCGTTTGTCCAACTTGGCCCCGGCTGACCTCCCTCATGCCCCTAGGCCAATCCTCGAGGTGGGTCCTCTTTTCTTGCCATTCCTCCATCCAGCTCCAGTTCTCTTTTTCTCTCTCTCTTTCTTCCTCCAGACTTGACCTTTACCTCACTCCATCCAACCCTTCCAGTCCAACCTTCCAATCCCTCCTCAAACCATCACAATGGCCTCCCGTGTCGTCGCCTCCCGCCTGGCCTCCCAGATGGCCACCAAGGCTGCTCGCCCTGCCATGCGTGCTCCCCTCGCTGCTGCCAAGCGCACCATCACCACTGGTGAGTCGTGAGAAGAAAAACTTTTTTTCCCTCAGCAAATGGACTTCGAGTTGGGGAACTCTTTGATCCTCCAAAGAAGCCTTTAGCATAGCTCAATTGACTGGATCAATGGCTGACATCAATTGGCGTAAAGGCAGCCCCATGCAGGCCATGAAGCGCCAGACCATCCAGGCTGCTGGCCGCAACGCCTTCCAGGCTCAGCGCCGCGCCTACTCTTCCGAGATCGCCCAGGCCATGGTTGAGGTCTCCAAGAACTTGGGTATGGGTTCTTCTGCCATCGGTCTGACCGGTGCTGGTATCGGTATCGGTGTCGTTTTCGCTGCCCTCATCAACGGTGTTGCCCGCAACCCCGCCCTCCGTGGCCAGCTCTTCTCCTATGCCATTCTGGGTTTCGCTTTCGTCGAGGCTATCGCTCTTTTCGACCTCATGATTGCCCTGATGGCCAAGTTCGTAAGTTTTGCCGAGGCTTGCCGACATGTTGAGTTGAGTTGAGTCAATTTCTAACCAATTGCCCTGTAGACCTAAATTGCCTCTCGAGAGATTGGAAAAGCTCCGGCCAGTGGATGGAGCAACTAATATAAGGGGACGACGTTGGACCGTCCGCCACTTGGAGTTTGATGGTTTGTCAAATGCAAATGGGGTGCCAACGTGCACAATAAAACGAGGAAAACGATGCATCATAGACGGTGTTAGAGGGTGGGGAAGGTGGCCATCGATGAAAAATGGTGTCCTCTGTCTCATAGATCTTGGGTAAAGCCCATCATGCTCCTTCATGGAGTCCATTGTAAAATAAAAAAAGCCTCAATTTATTCCCACTCTTCTGCAAATGGAGAGTTGGCATGTTCAATCTTTGACGTGGACCAATGATGCCAAATATCAATGAGGTGGTAACACTTGTTACTCCTCTTTTGAGTATCAGAGTCTTCGTACATTCAGAAGTGGCTTCATGAAGACAGCTGTTGAACAGGCTGAAGCTCCGTAGACAGAGCTCCTACCACGCATAACAACTACAATTATACGGGCAATCAGCTCACTCCACTGCTGTATTTTTCAGCCTTTACCGACTTGGTGAAGGCCTGAGGGTTGTGATGTGCGTGATATATCAACCAAGGTGTCCACAAACTCAAGAGTCGAATTGCTCCACACGGTGCTAAAGTGCAGAAGCCTCTGGTAGTGGGGGAGGGGTTTTTGTCCTGGTCTTGTGCTTCACTGGAAGCTGACGTGATTGTTTCATGAGTGGACTGGGGAATAAAGGCCTTTGGTGATTTGGTGGATCTAATAAACGAGATAAGAAGAACGAGTCTTGTGCCCCATAGTGGATCAGGCGTAGAGCAGGAGACGATATATATCAGCTGAATGCCTGTCGACCAGCGGTTATCCGCAGATGTCTCGATATAAAAGGTGTATCGGATTGTTTTGAGGTATGATGTTTCGACTGCACTAGGTTGTGCAAAAGATGTGCGTCTACCGGCCAACAATGGAAGTCGATTCAAGCAACGCATCAGATGCAATAGCGGGAACAACCTTGGTCTCACAACCGAAGTATACGGCGCCTTCGATTCCGCAACTCTCCTGAAAACACGGATGGACTAATTCGATCGTTCCCAATAGGCTGATGTGAAGTTTGCTTTGGTAGACTCGCACGCACAATCAAGATCCCGGACGTTGACTGGGCAAACACCAACAGTCGCCTTAGGTCCAGGTTGCTTGAATCGACAAAAGGGGCATCAGGGCTCCAGTGGCCCTCTTGTCATTGAAGCATCATCTTTTTTGCAAGCCATTCTCATAATCGCAGATGTGATGATACCGTTTTGGGCCAAGTGGACTGAAGCATTCGTGTACTCGCGTTGAGACTCTGAAGGGCAACCGACTTGATGATCATGTGTTTGCACGGCATTTCCATTCGAATTCGCATCCACCTTCAGTCACGGGAAATTCCTTCTGAATATTAGCAGTCTGAGACTTTTACCAGCGACTCGGGGAAAACTCACAATCAGTCACGCGTCACGGTATCCTTGCATCGCTTACCGTACCATCCCGGTCAGAAGAACCAATGGCTTCACCATCGTGGCGCTGCTCAAGCAAACGAAATCGCAGCATTTGACAGGTCCTCTCCTATCAAATCAACGGAAGATGCGTGGTAAATGAACAACAAATCAGCAGAAAGGGAACAAATGGACATGTAGTCGAGATGCCTCCCCCTCACGATTCCCCTCACAAGTCACATGACCTCTCCTCTCCTGATGGGATGCAAGAACGTTACATCAGCCATGCATCTGGAAAAATTCTCTGTCAATTGAGCCGTGTGGAACGAGTCAAAACAAGGATCAAGGATTCCTTTGACAATGGGGAACCGCTGGGCAATAGCGCAGCAGCAAGTAGTTGCAGTGCAGTGCAATGTTGGGGTTTGGCTGTATTGGCAAAGATTGAGTTTAAGCCATGGCTTGAGGCTACCAAAGCCACCAACCAGGACTGCATGCATGCCGAGGGCTAATGCTTGCACAGCACAGGCAAAGAGTATGTCGCGTGCAGCAAAGACAATGGCAGAGGCATGGGTATTGTCAGACGATCAATCAGGCCACGAGTCTTGATCAGGCAAAGCTGTGATGCAGATACGCTGCTTGATATGTGATTCCCTGCCGCATTTGCCAGGTTACTGATAGATTGATACTTTCCTGATGCCCAGGCATTCTTCTGCGAGCCTTATATTCGCCCACCGATATGTAAGTAGCAGTGGATGACATTTACATGCGGACGGTCCAAGCATATCTGCGTCCGAGCTCTACGTCTGTACCTTCCCTGCATGCTTTGCAACAGCCCCATGCTACGTTTAGAGGCATTCATTCATCACGGCATCTTAAACTCTACAATCACTAAAGTAATCGTGTCATAGAGAAAAATATTGAGCTCTTAGATGGTCCTCTATTCAGCTACTTATACACAACGCCGTTCTCTGCCTGTAGTCCCAATTGATGGCCATTGCTATTAATCTACGCACGTAACTATCCCCAACTTGAATGGCTGTTTCACTTCTTGAATGTAGCGCTTTTCTCGCCCCTAATCGGCGGCATCCGTCTTGCCGGCTTAATCTCATCATCGCCTGTCTTCGCGTATGGATCAAACGCCTTCTTCTTGTCTTCCTGAGTTGGCTCCTTGGCCTCATCCCTCTTGGCATGAAGGACTGACGCTGCCTTGCTATAATCGAAAGGAACAGCTTGGTAAGTGCTTACCTGCGGCTGTTGATTCTTCCGCTGCTCTTTACGGGCGAGTTTTCCCTCTTGCCACTTGGTACGAAGTTCCAGGCGTTGCTGCTCCTGGGCCATCTTGGCTTCTTCTCTCTTCCTCTTCCTTTCTAGTTTCTTCGCCTTCTTCGCTGCTCCGGGGGGTGCGTCTTCAGCCTCTATCTCAATGACAGCACTCTCGTCCATAGCACCGTCTTGCATCTCCTCGTCACCATCGGAAGCTGAATCGGCTTCACTAGATACCGATTCGTCGTTTTCAATGGCTTCGGATTTTCTCTTTGTTCCTCTCCGCAAGGTAAATTCCTCGTCCCTTTCATCTTTGGCGGCGGGAATGGTTGTTGCTTTTTCTGGTTCTTCTGCTGCTGCTGGGGGCTCTTGGACAGGCTCGGCTGCATCAACGAAGTCTGTAACATCCTCGACAAATCGCTGCCAAGGGAAAGGGATATAGCCTTCTTGTACAGCAGCGGTTCCCTTTCTTTCATCCCATTTTGAGCTAACAGCAACATCTCCAAACAACTGCGAGCGTTGCAGTTTGGTGGTTGTGGCAGCACCTTCTACTCTTGTGGGTTGGCTCTGGGGTTTTGTTACCCTGGGAATTCCACCCCTCTGGCTTGATGATGACGCATCTCGGGAAGCAAAAAACTGCATCAGAGTCGGTCCCCCCTTTGCCTTTTCCTCTTGTATCTGATTCCAAATCCCGTTCACCTTGAATCGAGCCAGGGGAGCGGTAAGCGGTAGCAGACTGTGGAGGGCCTTGGCATCAGGAGGGTTGGCGCGTGCAATTTCGGTCAGACTGCTAGTTCCCAGTATAAAGTTGGGGTTCTCATCTTCCATGCGCGCAGTCACGTCTCGCCATTTCCAAAGAGCCCTGAATACAGCAAATTGGTCACTCTTGTAGGCAACGTACGAGCTCTTCAGGAGGAAGTTGAACCAGCCCCTGGACCCTTCGCCGGTTTCTTCGTTGAACTCAGCATTCTCATGGCGTGAGAGTGAAAGATCTCGCGACTTGTTCAGAACAATGCTGATAAGATCTTTCTCCGGGCTGCTACGGTCCGATGACTGGACCAGATCGTTTCGAATTCTATCATAAATGTAGAGAAGATAGTGGGTATCTGAGCGGGCGTAATACATCATCTCTTCAGGGAGAGGTCTAGCAGACATTAGTAAATAAGATAAATAACACCAAGGAGAAGTTGTTGCGTCATACCGTATCCTCCAATCCGCCAACTGATATCGCTTGTCGGCTTCGAAATTGACAAACTTGGAGAGAAGAAACGCCAAGCCTTTGCTGGGATAATGTAAAGCAACGCTTGCGAAGAACGTGTCGAAGAGTCCATTGACATAGAGCCCAAGATCTCGCTGAAGCCACACCATGTCCATGTATGCACCGTGAAAGACCTAACAGAGGGGGTAAATAAGGGATTAGAAAGGCAGTTGATTGAAAACTCTTACCTTGACAATGGTGGGGTCAGCGAAGACCTCGTTGAGTATTTGAAGCTTATGCCGCCAAGGCTTCAGCGTGTCAACAATCCAGTCCTTTTCTCTGGTGCTGATCTGTAACAAGGAGACGAGGCCGACATATGTTCTGAAATCGTGATGCTCTAAATCAACCGCAATTTCTTTTGCTTCTTTCAACTCCTGGAGCATGTCGACAACACCCTCAAATGTATCAACCCACGTGGCTGCGGTCGACTCGACTGGTTGGGGCGGTATCGGTTCTAGGATCTGGAATACCCGATCTGGGTACTGCATTCTCGATATCTCTGATTCGTATGGGTGCTTGTATCTAGGGTGAAAGCGGAGCTGTTAGTAAGGAGACCAGCATATGACGAGTGGCATTGATGTAAACATACTGAGGGCCTCCGTTGTCTCCAACAAAGGTGACAAGGCTGTCATCCAAAGAGACCTGTGCGTGTGGTTTTTCTGTCAACAGGGGCTTCCATGGCCCATTGAAAAAGTTATTCGGTTTGATTTCAAAATCCAGCTGTGGCTTTTTCACATTGGCATTGCGGATGACCCTGCCGGTGGGCTTGTCCTGCTTTGCCTTTGGGTTCTTGTTTGGCGATGAAAAGTTAGAGTCATGTCTCACGTGCTTTGGTTGGAGCAGACTCACGGAATCCGAGTCTCCATTCTCTCTTTGTTTAACCAGTCCCGTGTACTCATCGATGGCCCGATCTGCCCTTTCCAGAACAGAGTCCGCCACGTCCACCACTTGGCGCCAATTCATGTCGACATCTTCGGGGTCTTCTAGCTTTGTCGGCTTCAGACCGCAGACTCGAGCCGCCGAGCCCAGAAGCTGCGTCGCGAGGTCGAGAATGCGCGACGTACTCTCGTCGAGCTGCTCGGCAACTTCTGGGTCGACGGTGCGCTGGAAGTTCAGGTCTTGCGCTGCGATGCGATTGACCGACTTGACGGTCGAGATGAGGGACTTTTGGATGCCCTCCCGGAGGGCATTGAAATCTTGTGACGATTCCATGGCGATGCGCGGCTCCCCCAAGGCGGCAGGGTGATGAAGTCGTCGCCGCCGCGGTAGGATGGTATCAAGAGGAAAAAAAGGCCCTTGCCACAGGCAAGATGCTTATCGATAACGAAAAAGGTGAACGGGTCGCGTCCCCATGCATCTGAAGTTTGCAAGCGCACGGGAGAGTGGACACCTGCCTGGCAGGTATACTGTAGAGGACTTTTAGGTTAGTACCTAATAGTAGGTATCTGCTATGAGGTTGATCATCTGGATTTGCTATTAGCCAGCGCCGCAAGTTGGCCATTCAGCAGCCCGTGTTGCAAATTTAGCATGGATGCCTGAAAAGTGCCCAACGATAGCAGCATTGGAGAGGTGGATTGATGGTAGCACATACCAGATACTTGAAGAACCAGGACGTGCAGGCAAGCTACAGGTTAGTAGTACCTGGTACCTCCCAACTGCGCCCTAGTACGACCTGTTACAGGCAGTCCACTCTCCTTTAACACAATCCAACTTGCAAGGTATCCAGTACAAGGCAGCATGTCATTCCTCCTCTCATTTTCCCAAGCTTTGGTACCGCTCAACATCTTCCCGAGCCTCTGGCATTCATTCACAACCCCTTACATCACTGGCGGTGCATGCGGCAGTACTCCTGTCTGCCCAACGTTGGGCAAAAAATAAAGAGGCAGCAGTAAATGTCTCACGCAATTATCCGGCAGATGCATTCCTGAGCATCATGTGGCTGATTTGTACCACATAACAGCATCTACGCCATGTGAAGAGAGACAAAGGAATCACAACAATCCCATAACACGACGGATTTGGAATTCGAGCAAGGCCTTTATCTCGTCCTCTCTCACATTGGCACTACTACTGAGATGCCGCACAAGATCAATCTTCTTCGGCCCGGTTGAATAACTCCGTCAAAGTATTTGCGCAGTCCAATGTCATGCATGGCCATGCTGCTCTCATTCATTGGCCAGCGCCCTCAGGAACTGAATTTGACGCACCCCATCTTACCTGTTGCATGCCTGGGCCACAGTAGAATTTTCCGGGCGCTGGTGCCCGCCCCGTATATTGACGTCAATAGATGCTGTAGTAGTAGTAGTAGTAGTAGTAGCAGTAGTAGCAGTGTCAATTATTTGGATATTGTATGGATGTATACTGCAGCATCAGCATTGGAGTGTAGTCGTCGTTGCATATAGTGCCGAATATCTACATGGTATGTCCAAGATTCTTTTCCCGCTCAATCCGACCTCTCACATGCACAAGATGGCCACGCTGCAGCTGACGAGCACAAGCTTTTGTCCGGTCCTCGCAGGGCTTGCCACAGCACCGGCATTGGCCCCCAGGCAGAAGAAACCAAAGAATATCCCTCATCACCGTTTCAAACAAATAACATCCTCCATCGCTGTGCTTGGTCTGTGTGACTGCGTCAGTCAGCTGTAATGCAACCCGTTTTAGGCCTCTGGCCCTGCTAATACGGGCAATCGCCACTAACCAAGGCCCCAAAGCTGCCCCTCCCCCTCCCTGCCTAGGCTCTAAAGGCTATGCCGCCTGCCCCTCCTCGCGAAGCTTTGGTTTATATAAGATGCGACATAAGCTTTAACACAACCATACGATTCGTGTAGCCGGATTCTCCTCTGCCTCTGCTTCTGGCATAGAATCGTGGCACACTCATTCGTCCGCCTGCCAAGCATCTATTAGCTGCGCGTGCCTTTGCGCGATACCGACTGCCATTCAAACGGCCGCCTGGCCTTGCGCCTCCCGAAGCTTTTTCTTTGCCTGGGCTCAGTCTTGAGCTACGACTCGAACTGTCGTCATCCCGAGCCTTCAATCAGTCGCCACGCCTACCTTAGCCGAGCTGTTAGCCGCCGCCACTCTCGCCGTAACGAATAGCTTCATTTTGACTCCTCCGCACAGCTGATCACGGAGCTGGCTCTTAACCGACGAGCTACGACCAAGGGCTTCCTCGGATAAAAGCAACACAATGCCTGCAGCTGTTGGATCAAACGGAGAGGCCGCTAACTCGGGCCGTCTCCTTCTCCTCTCGAACCGTCTTCCCATCACCATCAAGCGCTCCGACGATGGAAGCTACAGCTTTTCCATGTCGTCCGGCGGACTCGTCACCGGTCTCAGTGGCCTCAGCAAGACGACCAGTTTCCAGTGGTACGGATGGCCGGGTCTCGAGGTCCCCGAAAACGAAGTCGAAGGCATGAAGAAGCGTCTCAAGGATGAATACGGCGCTCATCCCGTCTTCATCGACGACGAATTAGCAGACAGACATTACAACGGCTTTGCCAGTGGGTTTCTCTCACTCGCCTTCTTGTCTCAAGCGTACATAACGATGCTAACACATGTATTCTCATCTCCGCTTAGACTCGATCCTGTGGCCTCTCTTCCACTACCACCCCGGTGAAATCACCTTTGACGAGTCTGCCTGGGCGGCGTACCAGGAAGTCAATCGCCTCTTCGCTAGGACCGTTATCAAGGATGTACAAGACGGCGATCTTATCTGGGTCCACGACTACCACTTAATGCTCCTCCCCCAAATGCTGCGAGAGGAGATCGGCAACACCAAGAAGGATGTCAAGATTGGTTTCTTCCTGCACACGCCCTTCCCCAGCAGCGAAATCTATCGCATCCTGCCCGTGCGAGAGCTTCTTCTCACAGGTCTCCTCGACTGCGATCTCATTGGCTTCCACACGTACGACTACGCTCGCCACTTCCTCAGCAGCTGCTCCCGAATTCTTGATACCCCAACCACCCCCAACGGTGTCGAATGGAACGGCCGCTTTGTTACCGTCGGTGCTTTCCCTATTGGCATCGACCCGGAGAAGTTCGTCGAAGGCCTCCAGAGACCCAAGGTCCAGGAGCGTATTGCCACCCTCAGCCGCAAGTTTCAGGGCGTAAAACTGATTGTTGGCGTCGACCGTCTCGATTACATCAAAGGTGTGCCCCAGAAATTACACGCGCTCGAGGTCTTCCTGACAGAGCACCCCGAATGGATCGGCAAAATCGTTCTCGTCCAGGTCGCCGTTCCATCCCGGCAAGACGTGGAGGAATACCAGAACCTTCGTGCCGTTGTCAACGAGCTCGTCGGCCGCATCAATGGCAAATTCGGCACCATCGAATTCATGCCCATCCACTTCCTTCATCAGTCCGTCTCCTTTGAGGAGCTTACGGCTCTATACGCCGTCTCGGACGTGTGTCTAGTCTCGTCCACGCGCGACGGCATGAACCTCGTCTCCTACGAATACATCGCCACGCAGCGCGAGAACCACGGCGTCATGATTCTCAGTGAGTTCACGGGTGCCGCCCAATCTCTTAATGGAAGCCTCATCGTCAACCCCTGGAACACCGAGGAGCTCGCCAACGCCATCCACGACGCCGTCACCATGAGCCCCGAGCAGCGGGAGGCCAATTACCGTAAGCTCGAGCGCTACGTGTTCAAGTACACGAGTGCCTGGTGGGGGGCCAGCTTCGTGGCGGAGATGACTCGCCTCTCGTCGGAAAATCCGCACACTAAGACCCTGCGCAATGTTGCCGGTGCCGTCGTCGGTCTTGGCCAAAAGGTGAAGCAGCTGGCTGAAGATGCAAAGGAACTGGTAACGGGCACCGAGCAGCCTTCTTCCGAAGTGCCGGAATCGTCTGAATAAGGTCAACAGCTGGTGTCGTCGTCGTGTCTTTTCGCTGGGTGCTTCTTCTTCTTCTTCTTTTAATTTCTATGGTATGGTTGTCCAAGGGATGATTGCTTCTTTTCTTCTTTGTTTACGCTGGGTTAGCGAATAAAACCGTGTATGTATGAGTTATCCTTTGAAAATTATTAATTTCCTCTTCTTCCATCATCTTCAAAGTTTTGTGAATGCGCATTTTGTATTGAGGCTACCTACAAAGCATCCCATGGGCATCATCATCACATGTCCATCCACAGCCAACACCAACAATCCTTCAACGTAAACGGCATTGGCTTCATTCGCCGGTCCAAAAACTACGCAGACACGTAGGTATCTAAGCGAGAAAATACTAACAAACTTGAAAAGCATCGTGAGCCCAGGAAACTCCATCTCCCACCCCGACCGCGTTATGTAAAGCAACCTATGGTATCCCATCATCATCATCATCACATCTTGTCCCTTTTCTACCTTCCCATCCCTTCCCTTCAATCTCCCACCTCATATACTTTGAATATGATCAAATATTTGATACATCCCCACGCTCTAATAAGGCGACTCCACAATGTCATCTCTTCCGAGCTTATACTGGCCGCTCTTAGCGTTGCCAATTCGTCCCGAAGACTTCCGTCCGCCACCAAGCAGTCGGACGTCGCCGATGATGCTTTCTCGGGTAGGCATCTTGAGGCTCTGCTTGGCAACCATGTTGACTTCGTTGGGCAGAGCAACAATGACATTCTTGTCCGAGCCGAACTTGAAGTCATCGGCCATGACCTTCTCCTCGTACCGCTTAATCTTGTATGGTGTCTTCTGGCCGCGAATAACTCGCTTGAGGTTCCACTCAATGATATACGGTCCGGAGGCAGTAATGATGGATGTCTCCTCTGCACCCTCACCCGTGTTGAATTTGGCAGGCGTGAAAGACACAGGTTGGCCAGTTTCGTGGTAAAACTGAGCGACGTGCTCTGGCGAAAGGGCCAGACGACGAGGACGAGGCTTCGAGTCGGCGGCGAATGCTTTTTCGAACCCGAGTTTTCCCTCATTCTTTCCACCATGCTGTTGGGCGTCGACGAGAAGGATGTAATTCTTGGTAGTTCCCAAGATCCATCTGCCGTCAGCCGAAACGTCCATGCCAGTAATCGGATCACCAAGGGCTGGGAGTTGCGTCTTGGCCCGGATTCCAAGACGATCAAACAGGCGAATGTCGCCCTTGTTGCTTGCCACGGCGATATAGCCCTTCTCGGTGGTAGCAATGGAAGAGAAGTCGTTCTTTGACACGTATTGCTTCAATTCTGAATCGACAATCTTGTTGCCCGCCTGGCGAGGGTCGATTCGGAAAAGGGCATTGTGGGAGATGCCCAGGAACGTCGGCTCTCCAGTCATCTGCGCAAACTTGTTCTCCGGAGCAAATGTTGTGACAGGAATGTCATCGTGGACATTCCACTCATCAACGACCTTGCCGTACTCAATGTCCATGCGGTACAGCTTGTTCGGGTCCACGTCGTTTTGCATAATGAGATCTCTGTCCTCCTTGTGAAGCATGACCTTCTTGGGGTTCATCAGTTTACCTCCAGGGGTGGTCACCCTGGAAATGTTGGTGGAAAACTTGAGATGATTGTCCGGAGTGTGAGTAAAGACTCCAATCTTGGAGCCGCGAACAACAAAGGAGCGGTCATGCTTGTAGCCCACGGCAAGCTGGGAGTTGACTTCTCCGTCAGTCTCCTGTCGCTCTTCATCTTCATCTTCATCTTCTTCCTCAATTTCTTCTTCTTCCTCAACCTCTTCCTCTTCTTCCTCCTCTGTCGGCGCATCATCCATAGCGAGATCGTTGAACGAATCCAAGACATATTCACGCTCCTTCTCCTGGATCTTCTTCCATTTGGTTTCATTTAGTTTCTCCCAAATGGCCTGCATCACCGCCTCCTGGAATTTCTCCAGTGTTGGCTGATCCTTGAATCGGAGGAGCCAAGATCTTCCAGTGCCATCCGCTGACCAGTGGTTGAAAATGAAGGATAGATGCTCAAAGTCGAATACAGGGTTGAATTCGGCAACAACAGGGGTGCCAAGGATAGATTTCCCTGCAGCATCAATCTGCAGCCAGTACTCCCATTTTCCGACTTCGGAAACCGTAGCAATGACGGAATCTTCGACCTGGGCGAAGTGACCTGCTTGTGGGTCGTAGAGATGCAATTCGCCAGACACGGCAGCATAGATTTCGAGGGCCTTAGGAGCAGCATTCGACCCTGCCTGCTGAGGGGCCGCAACCTCGACCTCTTGAGGTCCCTCAAGGGGCTCCTCCTGGGGCTCCTCTGCCGCGAGTTCGCGCCTGGCCGAAATATTGGCAGTCCTCTTGGCGAACATGTCGTCGATGGAATCAATGGACCTGGTGAGAGTCGGGCTATGAATGGGGCTGGCGGGAGGAATAGGTTGCTCCTCAGGGAACTCAAATTGCTCAAGGTCCTCGTCCGAGGCTGTCGTGTGCGGCTTGCGGTACTTTCGCTCGTATTGACACTCCTGCGCCGTCCGAAGGAAGCGCTTCACCTCTGCAGGTGTGACAACGTTGTCGCACACAAACTCGTAGAGGTCGCCGTTGTCTCCGCTCAAGTCTTTCCAGGCGAGAACAGTCTCGTCGCCGCCCTCTCGGATCTCAATCCGGAAATGCAGAGTCTCGTCAAGCAGAAAGGTCTTTTCGTCGCGTTCACCCACGAGAGCGTCGATCTCGGCGTCTTCACCCTCCTCGTCGGCGAGAAGTTCAGCCTCTCCTTCCTCAAACACACGCTGTACGACGAGCTGATATTGGAAGTCTTGGTTGGTTCGTCGGATGCGGATGGCAGAGTCCTTGAAGATGAGCTCCGAGTAGCCCTTGGGCGAGAGGGGCCGGACGAGGTAGAGCTGGCCTTGAGGGAGCTCGATGAGGGATTCCTGTGCAGCTGAGCCGAAGATCAGCTTGCCAACTGAGAGAGTATGGATGTTAGCGGGAGGGATGTTGTGAGTGCAGAAAAACAGGCGATGAAGGCAACGCAGGAGGAAAAGGTGTGAGCAAAGAAAGAGGGAAATCGTGGGGCTTATATAGGGCAACAGAGCTGCAGCGCTGCGGCGCATATGCGGAGTCGCGCAGGCTGCAGGCTGCATTCTCATTCACGTCTTCACATACCATTTCTAAGGACGAACATACTGGCAGGTGAATTTGCCTTTGTTCCCCTGCAGTCGTCGTTGCTGTTTCTGTGTCTGCAATGCAGCAATGACGGAGGAAGAGAAGGAGAGGAAAAGCAGTCGAGACGGTAGTTGGAAGACGGGTGGGGTTACGCAGAAAGAGAACCTAGGGAAAAAAACAAAGCCTCGTAGCAACGGTCGTCAGGAGGGAAAAGGGCCTAGTAGATGAGCCGGCCAGTGAATCCTGCAGGCGTTAATATAGCGGCACGCCGACAGGGCTCAACGCTTGAAGAAAGAGCAGAGAGAGAAGGTGAGGTGATTGAGTGGTTTTTGGTGCTTCAGGAAGCTAAACAAATGCCAGAATACTTTAAATTAAGGGTCCAGGTCTTGAAGTCGAGACTCGGTGCGTCATCGCAAACAAGCTTCAGCTAGGCAGAGACTCGCCATGATGGAACTTTGCACCTGCGCTGGTGCTGCTGCAGTCCGCTACAGTAAGTACTACATAGTAGTATTAGATGGTGGGATGGAGGGGCAGGCGGGCGATTGGATTCGCTGGCTTTCCAATGTCGCCACATTTTGCCACGTCCTGCCTGCTGCAGCCTTGATTTGCTGTTCACTCGGTGAATTAAGCAATGAGACGGGTTCTCTGACAAGGAGAGCAAGCGTGAATATCTTTCACGGCTGCGTACTTGTACAATCTCGGCCCGTTGCTTATTCGTTGGTGTGATATCATTCAACACGATCTAGCTCAATATCCTGACACGACATGTTTCTGTGACTTTGTTCCGACAGTCATCACGGGGCAGCGGCAGCTCGAGATTCACCACAGGCATTTAATAATGAATGAATACCACAACTCTTTGTTTAAGGAAACACCTCTCGTTTTTATCGGCCTTTGCCGTTGTGTCCTAGGGTAGGTAACTTGGAGGCGCTGATAACGCAGCGTCCGTGGAAGCTCAGACGCAGGGCGCTTTCCCTTGATAGTGTGCATTACTCGGCGCGAGTTTCAACTGATGTGATTGGCGAGATGGCCGAGTTGGTTATGGCGTCAGGTTAAGGCTACCTTAACAGCAATTCCTGGTGGAGCAATCCGCGTGGGTTCGAGTCCCACTCTCGTCATATCTTTTTTCTTTTTCTCCTCTGTTACTTCTTTTTGTTTTGATGTTTTGTTTGGTGATTCGTGTATTCATTCTTATCGACGCAGATTTGGTATTATAACCTATATTTCGTATCAAAAACACTCATGATTTCATAAACAAGGAGGTGATCCCTAGCTAACACCTATCCCATCAGGTATCTCATTCTACATTAAAGAAAATGACGAGAAAGAAAAAAAAGGGAAGATAAGATTCCCTGCTAAAAGACAAAGTTGCTCCAAACATGTTCGCATATGCTCATGACACGCAGTCATACAGCCAATTTTACCGTGACAATTCCTCGATACGGCCCAGAAGCCTCTCTGATGAACCATCTCATAGCGTCGAGTTCCTAGCTATGCCGACCAACTCGACTGGCAGGATTTGTGACGTCTCAGGCGGACTCATTCCATTCCTGTACATCCACAGCCTGCTGAGCTCCCTGACTTTGACATCCTTTTTGTGTCTCTTGCGGGAGGAGAACTGGTCGTAAACCTCAATAGGGGTCGTAATCTCGCCCGTTCCGAACCCTCCTGTGCCTCCATAACTAATCTCAAAGGCCTCCCGTGCGTTCTCCATGGTGGTACCCTCAATTCCAAACTTTATAACATCTTCCATGAAATCATTTTTTTCGTCTACTCCAACAAACTCCCCAGTTTCTGGATCGCGCTTCAGGGGGAACATGCCGTCCAGATAATGCTGGACGAAAAGATGTCCACCGTGGCCATTGGAACGATTGAAAAGACGGCCAAGGAACCGAGGTAACTGCAAGCAAGCCATTTTGTTTGTGGCAAAATGGAGAATGCCCCATATCGCGACAAAGTCGGTGTTGTGGGTATAGTGTTCGATATGACCAATAGCTCTATCCTTGGCAGCGGAGGCGGTGTAGTAAGATGCCAAGGAAGAAGACCTTCGTAGCATGGAGGCAGTGATCATAGGATCCTTCTTTGCCTCCAGAGGAGTGGTGACTGGAGTCTCGAAGCAGGCCTCAGAGACGAGCGTCTGCATCGCTTCAAGAGGCCTCGACCGGGTCAAATCCTGCGAGATGACGTGGCGATGCGGGTTATTGAAATGATTGGCGGCGCTGCCAAACGTGTACACTTCTAGCTTTGCGAGTAGATCTTGGGGCATCTCCTGCAGGAGCCAATCTAGAACCATGCCCCCTTCTATGGCGCCCTGAGAGTGCATGATGAAGATGACCTTTGACTTTTTCGGATCGTAGAGAATGTTCTTGAGGTGCTTATAGCAGACGCGAATATCGGTGGTTGCATATGAGAAATTGCGCTGCACGAGGCACTCGATGACGTCGAAAATAACACCAGAAGTCCGGTTGTGGATGCCGAGAATTGGGCGACCAAATGTAAGGGCTAGGCGATTCAGATTCATCTTCATCCAGTGTTGGCTGCATTGGTTGTTCGCGTTAGAAACGGATCAACGACACAAAGTCTGCGGCATCAAGATGGGACACTTACCCGACGGAGACGCCGTTCAAGAATACCCACTGCTCGTTTTCATGTTCTGGCCGTGACTTTGCATATTTTTCATCAGAGTGAAAGATGATGTCAGTGCCATTCAGCAGCATACACACCAATCTATTCAGAAAATGAAAGGCCAGAATACCGGCGACTCCCATCCATGCAGGGAAAATGATAGCAAACGGCAGGGTGATGAGGAAGATGAGTTGAAAGATGAACAAGAAGAAGTGGACCGCGAGACAGAATAGGTTCATCCATGATGGATACAGCTCATCAAGCTCGCCTGAGCCATAGGTCCTGAAAGGAAACAAAACCCAGGGTAAAGCCCAGCAGTAGGCAAAGAAATAGTAGACGTCTTTGGCGAGGAGCCGCCAGGGGAAGTCGGTATAAGCGTAGTTGATGACAGACTCGCCGCCGACTTGTGAGCGGTAGAACTCAGTGACGGAGCTCATGATGGACTTTGGCGAAACACCATTTGGGCGCTCTGGAGGCTTCATTGTCAAGCGCTGAGAAGGGGACACTGGCGGCATAATATAGTACAGGTGCTGTAGCGTGGAATGAGCCAATAATGCAGCTTGCGTAGTACGGCACCAGCACCAAATGTTTCCAAGGAACAAAGAGCAAAAGCCTCTCAGCAAAGTAGGGCTGAAACGAGCTGAAAAGCTGCAAGCGCTGCAGCTCTAGACGATGGTGGTGAGCTAAATGACATGCTCGTAAACATATACTTTTTTTTTGCTCAACTCATCCCTGACACATCGCCAAAGCTAACCAGTAGCTGCAGGTGCAGGCACCCGGTGAAGAAATCCCATGAGAATACCCCGGCCATCACATGTTGGGCTCTGTTGCTACGACAGAACAGTGGACACGTTGCAGCACGCGAGAGAGCAAGTCAGGCCGCATCTCTGACACATTGCCGGCAGGAGAAGGAAAAAAAAAACACAGCCAGCAGGGCGTTGGCAAGGCTGAGCGCGATCAGCTGCATTGCCTGGGGCGTGGAGGAGTGTCAGCAGACCTGCAGATGCGAAACTTAGCATCTCGGCATTGGTGCAAGTTCTTGGCTTCGAACAAGGGGGGGAGTCATAGGCAGACAGGGGAAGGCGACGCCAGCAAACTAAAATCATGAGAAGCCATTTGGATTTGAGAAAACAGAGGGTTGATGATTTGGGGTGTTTTGCTCCATGTTAAAGTAAGGAAGAAACAGCTTATAACCAGCTGCACGGGCGTAAACTTCATACTTGTACTACAGTGCCTGGCACATGAACTAGATGCAGCATATCTCGCGGGGTCTCAGTTGAATCTGGATTCCCAAATGACAGCCGTAAACGTGATTTGGCCAGAAAAGGAACCGAGTCTCGTGCCTTGTTTCAACAGCTGCCTGCCTCTTGGGAAAGACCACTTTGAAATCCGAGACAGGGCCGGCAGTTGGTGATTTGGGTGTCTTGTGCGGAACGATCAGAATGACCTCTCGACGTGGAGACAACTCCCCTGAAAGTTTAGTGCGGATGACAGTCCTGTGCACAGTAATGGATCCTCACTCTGTCGTCGGTAGAGCACCAGACCTCAATCCATCAAAAAATGGATCCCATGGAAGCCGAGTCGTCATCAGAGAAAATCTCAAGCACATCGCATCGTGGCCACTCATCCTACAGTAGAATGGGATCGCCGCCAGCCTCAAATCCCCCAAATTGCAAAAGACGCCAGTTCCTTCTGCTCCTCCAGCCGTCGCCACCGATCCTCCATCAGCAGCCTCAGCTCTCTACTGTCATCAATATCCGATCCAGCAGTCGTCCATCCTCTTGGCGGCGGCTACTCAGCATCCCGCATTGATCTTGAATTACATGGCACATATCGCGCAACGTGTACTCAGTCAGTGCGATAGCTACTAGAGGAAAATAGTAGCAGATGTAGCGATAGGCAGTAGCGGATGCTGGAATACATAACAGGCACATGCAGCAGATAAAAGGTATATGTACTTTGTATGTATACTCCATCTGTGCCTCGCTATAACAACCGTTGCCATGGTCCGTATTAGAGAAGTCGCATCTCATACTTGTTCTCCCCTCATGACCAAATATTATACATCACCATCATTTTACTCAAATCGTGCGAGCATAAGACTACATATTTTCTCAAGGCATCTGTGCCTAGGTTCATGGCTGCTCCCTTGGGGAGTTGCCTTGAGAACTGCCAAGATATAGCAGGCTTTGGATATTTTCCTTCAATGCGACCCCAAGACATATATGTACATACAGATACCAATGGTTGCATGCGATCCTTCGGTGGGTCTCATTGCTGAATTGTATCCTGTAATTGATCAGATCCTGGGGCGGTGCCCCAAGGCTGCCGGTATTGACGTAGACAGGTACATGCCATCTCTCCAGGGCGGGGTTTTGAAGAGGCATTTTAGGATGAAAGGATGCAAGCTTGCTTAAGTGGAAATGTCGATCAACAACATTGAGTAATAGAACAGGTACCATATTCTACCTATATAATCCCTGTCCTCAGAGCAAAAGGACCGGGATGTATCACCGGCCAACGTTTACGCGCAACACCAGCTTTGGTCAACCAAGGCGTAGCTCGACTATTAACTCGACCTACTCAAACCACGGTCAGCATGGTGGCGCTTTCTATGGCGATATCGAGTCGACAGCACATAGAAGCAATGAGACGGAACAAGACCAAACACACAACCAGGCGCAAGAAAAACCCCGGTTCACATTGGCCTCATGGCGATCCAAGGTGGACAAATTGACGCCCAAGCAACAGGAATTGTTTCTACAAAATCCTCAACTTGAAGATTTCCAAGACTATGTTTCCAAGCTTCAGCAGGCCATTCAAAAAAGGGTGGACAACAGCAAACTCTTTGAATTTACCCGCAAGATCAAGCCCTTCTACGACCTTGTTAATTTGGTTACTCCCATAGTATCGGCGGCTTCTCAGTCTTGTCCTGTACCCCCGTCTGCTATTTTGGGTGGCATTACTTGTATTCTTTCATTGGGAGTACGAATGGACGACTATCAAGTTAGGATCATCGATATGCTTGCCTCCATGGCCGGGGAATTGAGTATCCTAGACAAGTACCGCACAGAAGCCATCTTTGCCAACGACCCGGACATTCAAGCTTCGCATATCGATATCGCTGCCGATGTTTTGGATTTTTGCGTTACCGCTGTCAAAATATTCTTTGATGATGACGGCAAGGAAAAGAGGAGCTTAATGCTACTCTTGAAGGCACAATTGAAGAACTTCGACGCCACTTTTGATGATATCAAGGCAGGATTTCAGCGGCATGTCATCGAACTGGATAAACTGATTACCTTGGCCAACAGCCGCCAACTTCGTCTTATCCAGCGAGGTGTTGCCGCTGTCGACGCGACTGGCAAAATGGAAAGGAGACAGATTATGACAGAGGTAAAAAATGCCGATAGTCGACGGGCTCTAGGTATGTAAGATATATTGCCATGTTCCTTCTCTATACTGCCAGGTATAAAAGTTAATCCGGCCCTCATAGATGAGAAGAGAAACCAATTCTTAAATTGGCTCCCCTCTCTACCCGGCGGTAAAATCCAAGAAGACAACTACGACAGGCGGGTCAATGGAACTGGAGAATGGCTAATGGAGCATGACAAGTTCAAATATTGGCTTGAAGAGCCCACTTCTACCCTCCTCTGGATTCACGGCAAGCCTGGTTGCGGTAAATCTCATCTTGCCTCCCGAGTAATTCACGATTTAGGCACTCAAAACAGCGGACCTGACTCGGCTCTTGCATACTTATACTGTAGCTCAACTCAGTACACCGTTAGAATGGACTTGAATAGCCTCTTAGGGTCTCTTCTAGCACAGCTTTGTGTACAATTAACATCTACCGATGACATTGACTCTATTGTTCAGACCGATATCCCAGGAACCAAAGAGAGCCCTTCTAGAGTCCAGATGAAAGAGTGGATTCATACGGCTCTGGAAAAGTTCAAGTCATGCTACATCGTCATAGATGGCCTCGATGAATGTAGCAGCTTCGAGGATAAGCAGCTTGAAGGGTTTTGCACCTTTATTACCTCTCTTGTGGAAACCAGACTATCTCCGCCTCATATCAAAGTCCTTGTTTTTAGCCGACCGAACTACCAAGTCATAGATCGCGCATTCAGCCACTTTCCACGGATCCAAGTCGATGATGGCGCTAACGAAAACGATATCAAATCATACATATCCGAAAAAGTCGATGAGGTAAACCTTGATCCTTCTCCTGAAGAGTATCAAGGGTTCTCAGAGATCAAGGAAATAATGCTCAGCAAGGCGGATGGAACTTTCCTGTGGGTTCGCCTAAAGGTGAAAGATTTCAAGGACATGGGAAGCGTGGACGACATTAAGGAAGCCCTACAGGACCCAATGGAAGGCTTGGATGAGATATACGGGCAACAGATTCAGAAGATTTTGGGGCGCCCCAAATATAGCCGTGATCGTGCTTTGAAGGCGCTTCTGTGGGTGGCCAATGCATGCAGGTCGCTCTCAAAACTCGAACTACTTGAGGCCCTCGCCACTAAGCCTGGTCGAAGCGGATTGAGCGCAACACAGCGCATTTCTCGCAATTTCCCACTGGGCACTGAATGCTGCGATCTCATAACCGAGGTTGATGGGTATTATCAGCTCATTCATGCATCACTTAAAGATTTTCTGCTATCACTGGACCCAAATCTGGCAGACTACGGAATGGGTCAGCTCACGGCTCACTATATCTTGGCTGAAACCTGTTTAACATATTTGACTTTCGAAGTGTTCCGCTCAGTGTCGAATCCGAATGTAGACGACCTTGACCGGCTGCTGACGCAGTACCCCTTTCTCGATTACGCCACCCTATACTGGGGAAAACATTTTACCCTAGCAAACGGAAGGCAAACGAAATCACTCGACAAATTGTTGAGAACTTTGCTTCAAACAGAGGCATTGATGGCTCTCTATATCGACATCCTCGAATTTGATGAGCTCATGCGTGGCAGGCTCTCAGAGTCCAGTACTGCGACTCCCTTGCACCTTCTAGCTGCTTTAAATCTCCGAAGCCTAGCTGAAACGATGCCTGAGCTGCAGCAGGATATTAACACACATGATCAGTTCCATCATCTTCCTATAGATTACGCCATGATATACAAAGCAACGGACATGATTCTGTGGCTTTTAGATATCTACCGCAGACAAGACAGAGAGTTATTCGCCACCTGCCTGGACTGCTGCCAGATCCTTCTCCTCCAACAATCGATAGGTTGTGATTGGGGAGATGTAATCGAGTCTCTCTTTTCTTTAGGAATTGACCCAAATTTGGCTAGCAGCAGATTAGACCGAATAGACCCTTTGGAAGATGCTATTGCAAATCACTCGTATTCTGCCTTTGATGCACTACTCAAGATCGGCCGGGATCTAAATTCCGAATCCATCAACGGATCTACACCGCTTTCCTTTGCGGCAATGGTGGGTAATTATGAGGCAGTCAAGCTACTCATCACAGCCGGGGCGAACGTTGAGCATGTACCATCAAATGGGTGGACGGCCCTCCATCACGCGGCGGCCGAAGGAAACCCACATGTCATTTCCGAGCTCCTTAGAAGCGGCCCGGAAATCATGACCTTGATTCCGGAGCATGGCGCAAATGCGCTCCACCTCGCAGCAGCTCATGGTAGACTCAATGCCTCTGAGCAGCTTTTGGACTATTGTCAGGATCTGAGATTTGCCGACGCTTTGGATTCCTACGGTCACACACCATTGATGAAATCTCTTTGCGGAGGTTATTATGATATAGCCCTCCTAATTCTTGAATACGGTGCGCGGCATGACTTACATGAATGGGCTCAAATAGTGCCAAAACATTTCTTTTCAGAACTTTGCAAGCAGTACTCCGACGCATGCAGCACCGCAAACAAAAGTTCAGAAATGATTATAAAGACACTTACTTCAGTATGTGAAGCCGAGATACAAAAAACAGCCGAGCAGGCATATAGTCATCCGGAGACGATGATGCACGTTCCTCCGGTGCCAGCGGCTACGTCGGATGATGAGGACCCCTCAGAAGGCGACATTCTATATGAAATTCTCCTAGAAGCTCTCATCCCGATTCTAGAGAACCAGACTCCCCAGTTACGTATGAGTGCCCTGGGGGTAGGGGAAGAGGAGCAGGAAGAGGAGGAAGAGGAGTGGGAACATAGGGAAGATGATAAACTATACACTGCATACGACATGTCATGGCGGCTTTCGCGGGCTATCTTGGGGCAAGGCAGTAGTCGAGATTTTGTTGATTCAGCCTTGATAAGAATCGGAAACCGCTCAGAGATGAAATCTAAAGAGGTAATAGCAGGGGAAACTAACTTTACGGAAGGCAGTGATACTGATGTGGGCCCTGACGAAGAAGAATCAGGGCTCAAAGTGCTGGAGGACAAGAATGATCTCTGCACGAAAATCTCGGACTCGAAAGCCATAACGGAGGTTGGAGTGGAAGTTCAAACACAGGTAAGTGTCATATTTTTCTGCTTATTCTGAATCACCACCTCTGGCCCTTAACTGAAGCTAATATATATGAATTTTAACATAGAACGAACTTGCCGAGGTGCCTACATTATCAGGCGATATGCACTGTGGTCGAAGAGAAGCAATAAACGTTCGCCGCAAACGGCCAAAACAACGGTTATACAAACATGAACGAAGACTCCAACCTCGTCAAAGGTCACATCTAAGCTCAAGTAGTGGTGAAGAACAAGACACGATAGGGATAGACGGTCCGATGACGAGAATCGCAGACCATTTGGTCATACCAGAAGCCATAGATAAGCTGGGCTATACATTTGAGCGATCGAGTTACTTCTACTACATATCGGGGATTCTAAACATTGTGAGTATCCAATATTTCTATTATCTTGACATCATTGCTCTCAATCGTCCGCTATATTAAACCGTGGTTTGCATTTCTAACTAGAGGACAGGATGAATTTACGGAATTGGTTGAATTATCTGATGCGATGCGATCCGCTCAGCCGACGTAATTATAGGACAAAACAACAACCGCCGAGTAAAGGGAAATGCAGCAGCCAAAGTTTGTAGAATCGTGAGAAACCATCACAGCATCCTCTTTGGGGCTTCTAAGCGGTAATGGATCCCGGGGGTCATGATCAGGGCGTACAAACTTGGAAATTGCTGCTACTAGACCATACAACAGCTGCTCACCTTGGGCATTGTGATTTAGGATTCAGGAATGGCAATATATCCCGTGTTCCTGAGAAGCTATCGGGTATTGAAATCTTGTAACTGCTAAGATATTACATCCTAGGTGGGTATATTCTAGACGAAGATATCTCTAGTAGCGATAGTAGCGATAGTAGCAGATACCTGAAGAAATACCTATCCAGCAGGTAGATGAAAAGTGCTACAGGTAGCAAGCAAGGTCCTAGATTACTGATACTTGCTGTAAAGTAAGATGGGAAGCTACTTATGTCCTTGTTGGCATAACTCAGCAGGTGCATCATCCTGCTGTTAAGTTAAAGTTTATGAGATAAACAAACAGACGACGTTGTGTGGGAAGGAGAAGTCCATTTGTTACTATCTTAGCAGTATTTAACTTGGTCACCCAACGTCTTTTTTTTCTTTTCCTTTCTTCTTCATTTCCTTCATATTTGAGCTACAACAGGATTGTCGATATGAACGTCTCCGCTGCGATCAGTTGTCGGCACCTCTTTTACTGTTATCAATGCAACTTCTGCAACACCGTGCCCAAGATTCCCGGCGCTGTGGAATTGTTCCGACGATGGTTCCGCAGGATCTCCGGACGTGGAGACCGGTTCGGCCAACGAAAAAGCGATCGTCGACGGACGTCTTGCGATCTTCGAACGGGCCAAAGGCGAATCTACTCAGGCATGTATGCATTCCTGTCGATCCCGGCCCTCGACCATCACGTCCCCTTTCCTAATCCTCTGCCCCGCAACTTAAGGGTGCTGCTCTCAGAGGGGACGCCGCCGGAAGCACCAGCTTTGAAGGAGCTCCTTTATATGGGTTTCCTCCTAGCAAAAGGCAGCGTAGCTTATCCAACGACTATTACATCCTCAGCAACTTGGAGGAGGAGGAGGAGGAGCAACGGTTTATTTTATATGCCGGATGTACTCCAAACCTCTCGCCCTCTTTGCCGGCTATTGCTATATCGGGACTTGGCTAAAGCAGCATAACACCGACTGCTTCTTCTAGTGATGTGGGAAATAGCGGTGGCATTGAGAGAGAGGAATGTCGTGAGACTCTGGCTGTGAAAATGGAGGAGGGTGAGAGTAGTGTGGTCTTGCACTTAGATCTCTCTAATCCCCTTGGACAAGTAGAGTCTTACTCGTCTAGTTTTTATTCTCCTTCTTCTCCCCAGCATTGCTAATACCTCATCGTGGTTGCTGGGTCTAGTAGCCTCAACTGAGGTGAAGCCAACCAGAGTATATACCTGCTTTTGAATGGTCTGTGGATGGATGGTCTGTGGATGGATGGTCTGTGGATGGATGGTCTGTGGATGGATGGTCTGTGGATGGATGGTCTGTGGATGGATGGTCTGTGGATGGATGGTCTGTGGATGGATGGTCTGTGGATGGATGGTCTGTGGATGGATGGTCTGTGGATGGATGGTCTGTGGATGGATGGTCTGTGGATGGATGGTCTGTGGATGGATGGTCTGTGGATGGATGGTCTGTGGATGGAAGAGATGAATACCTCGGTATCTGTATAATTTAGGAGAAAATACGAATGGAATCAGGTACAGGAGAGTTTACTATAGCTATGACGCAATCAGATGTATAAGAAAAATAATAATATAATATTATTATTATTATTACTCTAGATAGTCACTAACACGTCCTGGATACCCTGCCCAAGTGTGGGCTGAATCCAGACTTCGGATATCCCAAAGACCTTGTACCACTCCATTTGACAGCAAGCATGGGCTACAATGAGAGGAGTCGGAAACCTTTGCGCAGATTCGCTAAACTTCTGAGAAGATACCTATATAAAAAGACTCGCCAGTTCCAACTTCAGAAAACAGTCTTTGCCCCGCCAGACAGTACCTGCGAAGAATTCCTCCTGCTGTAGCAATAACTGACTTCTATTATAGTGAGAACGAAAAGATTAATTAAAGGACTAAGTTAGCTATAAGAGGAAGATAATGATGCCGTCTCTATATACCCGTGCTTATTAGCTCCTCTATATGACTTGTTATGTAACCCAAATAAACTCCATCGATGTTACCAGTCCAACAACTTTAAATTTGACGCTCCATATTACAATACAGTTAGACTAACGTTTTGAACGGCTTGTTTGTATTTCGCACAGACGGAGATACGCCAGCAGCACCGCACATACCACAGACGAAGATATGGACTAATATGTTCCTGAGCAGATTGCTGTCGAAGGCGGAGATGAAATGCAAGTAGTGATAGTAGATATCAAAGACACAGGTGGAAATAGTACTTCTTCTGCATCTCATCGTAACGCTCGTTTTATTTTTGCCTTATTATTCCCAAGAAGTGTAGTGTCTGGCACTCGATTTGTAGAGCCCCCGAGCCGGAGCAAATTACAGCTTGTATGGGTAACCATAGCTCAATGTCGATGATGCCATTCATTTGCTTCACACCACCATCCAAAAAAAAAAAAAAAAAAGAAAAGAAAATGGCATTAGCGATAGTTGCACCATAGTCTCATTGAGGGAGACAAAGTGCAAAAAGAGAATCTGACGAGAGTGGGACTCGAACCCACGCGGATTGCTCCACCAGGAATTGCTGTTAAGGTAGCCTTAACCTGACGCCATAACCAACTCGGCCATCTCGCCGTATGATATCCATTGGAAATAATTTCATACTATGAGGAAGGCAGACATCACTCAAAGCGAAGACGGACTTCATTCAAGGTCAACAGTGCAAAACAAACGGCAGGGCCCGCTAGAATTATATTTCACCACAAAAGACCAACATGAACTTCGAATAAACATTTGGTATTATCGCAGTATTTAGCAAACGGGTATAAAACGGACAAAGAGTAGAGGCACAATAAAGTGAAAGCTACGTGACTGTGGATCTAGCTGGCGTCTTGATACCTAGTTTGGGTTTCAGTCCCCTTCTTCGAGTTGTGCGCCCGCTCCATCTCTTGCATAATTCGCTTTGGCTCGTTTCGAATGACAATTGGTCGTGCGAGACGCAATTTGGCCAAGAGACCCCAAAAGAGCGCATAGAACAGGTAGAGCAGATTGATAGTGCCAAGATACATCATCGGGATGATGGAAAGGGGAATGTTGCCTTGGATCATGCATCATGTTAGTGAGCCTCTTATAGGGAAGAAGAGATTCGGGTTTGGCAGTGTAAAGGAAAAGAGATTAAAGAATTACCAAATAGACCTTCACGACGCGAAATAGTCTCCCACAACTCACCAGTCATCACCTCACTAGCTCCCTCCCATTTCCAAGGCCCTCTCATGCGGAATTTCGTATTGAAGCTCGCTCCCGCGGCCCATATATACGGCAGTCTCCAGCCCTTCTTTGTTCGTAGCGCTATTTTGAGCACTTCTGTGAATGTTGGCGCCCCATCAATATCCTTGGCCAGCTGATAGGCGTAACTGTCATGCTCAACGCCATAGCTGACACGAGCATCAGGGGCATGGATGATGCGGTAATGCCACTCATCCTCTGGGTCTAGCGGTTTAGGAATTCGATTAATTAGATTCATTGTAAATAGCATGGCCTGCATCTCAGCGAGAGGCGGGATAGCACCAAAGCCAGGACGAATAAAGCCAATGAAGCCGATAGTTGGATCGTCCGAGCTCCAAATTTGCCTCACATCCGCGTCGAACGCTACCGGATAAGGCTTCCGTCCCTCATTTTCTGCTGTGTTAAGGTACGGAAACGCTGGAAGATAGCCAGTGGCGAAGATGACAACGTCTGGCTTGACCACAGTTTCGTTGATACGATCAGACTCCGGACGACCGTTGAGAGGAAAGTGAGCCACGCCATCCTCGGAGATGTGTGAAGGGTTTGGTGCAACTTCTATGATGCGTGAAACCGGAGGAATATCAGTATGAAAGAAGAAACGGCGAATGCGAGTTCCAAAAGGCCACTTGGTTGGTCGCCAAGGTGAAGAAACATGGTTGCTAATGCGCTGCCAAGCCTTGTTGAAGAAGACTATATCAAGTATTCTATTGCGTTAGTAACACACAATCGGTTACTTCTGTCATCTGGAGAGAGCGTTGTCCATACCGCGTGATGCGTGAAAACGTTCGCTATAGATTTGGCCGACAAACTGGTCAATTCCGTATGTGGAGCCTCCGCAGAGCCAACCTCCAGCGGGCAATGCCACAAAATGATAAAAGTTCCAAACTATCATGCTGTCTCTTACAAGAGGGTGAACATACATTGAGTCGAATAGTGTGACCTGTGATACATCGAGGGGCAACTGCGGATAGTCGTACGGCTTGGAGCCAAACAACCAAGGCAGAAATTTCTGTCCAGGAACCCTCTAAAGTTATGTTAGTAACTCTGAGTAGGCAATGACATTATAGAACAAATCAGGAAAGATGGAAACATGCCTTGGGAGCACCAAGCCAACCATCGCGATGACATAGGATGACCCTGTTCGTGTCTCCTGTCACTGCCAAGTAGCAGATGTCTGCGCCGGTTTCGCCGCTGCCAATAACCATGACAGTTTTGTCTTTTCCAAATTGCTCTCTGGACTTGAAGTCGGCGGAATGCATGACGACAGGTACATGTTCAATGCCTGGTAGATTCGGTATATTTGGGATGGCATGCACACCGGAACATACTGCAACGGCGTCACACTCCCACTCGATTTCTTCGCCTGCTGCTGTCCGGTAAGTGACGACATGCTCACTGGAGTCCCCCCTTCGAATTGACTTGACCCATGTGTTCAAGTTGATATATGGCCACAGCTCAAAATGTGTAGCGTATTCATCGAGATACTCAAGATAGCGATCAGAGCTGAAGAAGTCCGGTTCATCAACATGGGGGCGAAAGTCAGAGAAGGCCGTAAGGAATTTGGACGAAACAAGCTCTCCCTCTTCGTAAGAATGATGAGAGAAGATCCCCCCTAGCCTACCATGTGATTCGAAGAGCCTAAGCTCGAAATGTGGTATAGAGAAGCGTCGGTGTGCCTCTGTTAGTACTTTGAGCTGTACGATACCAGAGGGGCCACCGCCGATGATTGCAACACGCATTCTGGTTATTCACCAATTGGCTATTGAATAGGCAGAAGGAGACTAATTAACGAGGAAATAGACTTGATTAGGAAGGCCAGTCATGAGATTTTAAAACATGTATAAACGCCGGCGGGTTTGAGAGGATGCTATTTCGTTAGAAGATTATACGGCAACGAAAAAAACGCATACTATAGCCTTCGCTAAAGACAGACAGACAACCACTGGCAACAGGTTCGGGTTCTCTCCCTTGGGATTTATGGGCTTAGCTGACAAACTCGTCCCCATACTAGGATATGGCACAAATATTGCCTCCGCCCTGAGGGGTCACGACCCTGGCTGCAGATGCTTCTTCACGCATGTTATGCGACCCGTGTCATTTGCTATAGCATGAAAGTTACAACCCCCATGGGCAGAAACTACTCCGTAAAGAGCGTGCTGCCAATCTGCCAGCCAAGAGGCGACGATACAAAAGGAAGAAAGTCACACGGGCCGATGATTGACGGCCGAAGAGGCCCTCAACAGCTGAACTATGGCAGTGCATGAAGCCAACCCACATGGAGCCGTCACCGGTGAACTAACTGAGCTGGTCCTGTGAGGGTGTCTGATCCCCAGCTCCTAGTAGGAGTGATTGGGCATTGCAAACAAGGACGAGGAAGACCACGGTGAGTGGGCCTGCCGGCGTTGTCCAGGGGTTCGTGGCGTCGTCCTGCCTACACTGTATAGGAAGGAACAAAGTCCTCAAAGTCCGTGGGCTGCTTGAGTAAATCCGAAGGGAAGCAGAGATGACCATGATTCAAATTCCTATGCTGAATCAAACCCAGGGCGTTGCAAACCAGCCTCATCCCGGTAGTCTGGTTCAAGACAGAGCCCACATGGTTTAATTAGAGCTGGCGGATTCCAATTTTGGCACGACCCAAACCATCGGGACCAGAGAGCAGCGAATTCGGGCTGCCAAAAAGACGAGAACCAACAACATACGAAGTACAGTCGTGATGTTAGTGGTGAAATCAGTGCTCATACGGCCGCAGGATGTGACAGGTCAGCCAGAGGGAGTTGGTGGAGGGCGCTCTTACGCACAGGTGAGACTACTGTACGGAGTACAGGTCGCTCTCGCAGGGACCGACCCGCTGAGCTTACCAAGGGGGGTTCCAAACTCGTCCACCTACATGCTCGTAGAATCTGGAGTAATATCTTTCATCCCTGGATGTAAAGAAGAATCGATCCCACCACAGAAGTGCGATGGTCTTGGGTAGTGTAGTGTTCAGACGACGTGAGGTTAGTCTGTGCTGAAATAGAGAAAAGATCACAAAGGCCAGAAGTGCGATGCCATGATTAAAAAGGCTGCCATGCCTATTAATGCACGTCAGAAATGGATGCGCATTCTCACCACGAAACAACAGCTCGGACGCCTCGGCCTCCGACGAAAGCGAGAACAACAGGGGTCAGGCGGTGCTTCTATCCACAGCGGCTGGGCTAGCCAGGATGATGCTGGAACATGCAGCTTTCCGCGTCGATTTCAAATTCGAGCAAGTCGGCGGCCAACTTTAGAACAAGCTGTCGCAGGAAAGTACTAGGTAGTAATATGTACTACCTAGGACTGGGGTAGCCTATCTTTTTGGACTATTAATAACGTGACCAACTGGGCCATTTTGCCAATTATATGAGATTATTTAAGGGTAACCATATTTCATTTCATCTACCACTGGTTTGCCCGTTAACGCCATGCCCTTGACGAAGGAGTGAGCAATCAACCTGTAAGGGATCACGTAGTGGGATCACAAACGAAAGATAAGCACAGGGTGAAAGCAAACGAGAATACTAAGGGCATTAGGCTCGACTGCAAGAAGAAAGCTGTGTGACTTGAGAAACTGTATTATAATGATGAGAAAGAGACAGGTAGCTAGAAGACAAGCAGAGAAGAGAAGAGGAGTAGGTCGCGCGGGGTCACGTAATCCTCAACACAACTAATGTCTCACAGCCGTCTAACACTTCCATGATTGTAAGAAACAACTTCTCCATCAGCCAATCGCATCTGACACTTCCAGAGCTGTTGCTGGAGAAACTGGTCTCTGACCCAAGATTCTCAAATACCTGCTTCCAATTGTTGTAAATACATTGCACCCCATTTTCTCCACCTTGACGTTCTCTCCAACCCCTGTCAACTGCGCTAGCCGCGATAAGATCTTATCGGCGATAATCTTCAAGAAAAAGAAAAAAAAGTTGCAAAGCTCATCGCACCTCTCCAGACTAAACATATTGCCCACTGAATTGCTCCCTACACAATGCCGAAACCAAGAACAAAACGTGGCGCCATCCGCGACGAGCGCAAGCGCAAGCGATACGACGACACGGAAGCGAATTTCGACGCCGACACGAAGCGCCAGCGTCGAGATGACGAGGGCAACGCCAACGCCAACGACTACGGATATGGCGACGAAGAATACTCGCAACACCAGGGTCATGCTGGTGAAAGGGAATTCTTTGGCATGCTGGCCGATGATGAGCAAGAGTACTTCCGGCGGGCCGATGAAATGCTGGAACTGAACCAATTCCCGACCCCCGAGGAGAGAGACATCTTCTTGCAAAGCGTCTACCGTGAAGCCAAAGGCAAGGAGCTCAAGGTCGCCAGTAGCCAGTCTTGTTCGCGGCTGATGGAGCGACTGATACAACTCGCCGACACGTCTCAGAAAAAGCAGCTGTTTGAAGCTTTTGGCGGCCACTTCCTGTCGCTGGTACAGCACCGCTTTGCTAGCCACTGCTGCGAGGCGCTCTTCCTCCGATCCGCCGGCGTCGTCACACAGGAGCTTGCTGGTTTTACCGGCTTTGTGATGGATAAAAAGGGTGCAGATATTGCTGAGCAGCAACCTGAGGCTTCCATGGAGCATTTATTTCTAGCCACACTGGATGAACTGGAGGGCAGCTTGGGTTACCTCATCACCGATCGATTTGCATCGCACACGCTGCGAGTCCTGCTACTAGTATTGTCCGGAATGCCCCTAGAAGAACAATCGTCACGTACGCTGCTGAAGAGCAAGAAGAAGGAGAAGATTACTGTTGTTGGATCTACAGCGGCAGATGCGCAGAACCACGGCAAGCGAGCGGTACCGGCATCTTTTGTCATGGCGGCCAACAAGATCATGCGAGACTCGGTAGCAGGAATGGATGCCACTGGAATCCAGATGCTGGCTAAGCATCCCATTGGCAACCCAATCCTGCAGCTCATCCTGGAGCTTGACCTAACACTCAACAAGGGTGAACCCAAGGGCGAGGATGGGAAAACCGAGGATACTTCTCCTTCTCTTCTCCAGCTGCTTCTTCCCGGCGCTCCCCGATCACTGTCTGATGGCGCTTCTGCAGCTTCCGAGTTCATCAACGGCATGATATATGACCAAATTGGCTCGCGACTCATCGAAACGCTCGTCACGCATGCGCCGGGAAAGATTTTCAAGGCTCTTAACCAAAACATATTCCTTCCCAGAATACAAGGCTATGTCCGCAACGACATCTCGTGCTACCCTGCTATCAAGGTGCTTCAACGGCTGGGCAAGGATGACCTCGCAAAGGCTGTCGATCAAATTGCGCCGACTGTTCCCCAGCTAGTCTCCAAAGCGAGATATAACGTCTTGGCGACCCTCTTCGAACGATGCGCGGCCAGAAATATCAACGACGAAACGAAAAAGCTGATGAAGGGCCTGAAGGAGGGGTGCGGTAGCCAACCCGCCGATCTAGTCATGACCCTGTGTTCGTTTGCAGCCAGCGAAGAGGAAGAGAAGAAAAAGAAAAAGGACGTGCAGCAGCTAACCAAGAATGAGTATGCCGTCCAGTCCCACGGCGCCAATCTGCTTACCACCCTGCTGTCAATCTCTGGCCCATCAAAGGGCGTTCAAGAATCCATCCTTGCTTTGCCATCAGACCTTATCCTCCGCCTCGCCAATACATCTCTACCGACCGTCACCGTTCTCACCACCGCCGTTGCTACACCCTCTACCAACTCTACCTTCCAAAAGGGCCTCATCAACACACTGATGCCACACATATCTGACTTGGCCACATCACAGTATGGCCACAACCTTATCAACGCCCTCGCCGAAATCCCCAGCAAGGGTAAGGATTGGAGCATACCCCAGCACATGAAGGACAAGATCATGGCCACTCTCGGGGCACACGAATCCCAACTGAGGGATTCATGGATGGGAAGGAGCGTTTGGCGGACGTGGAAGGGAGATATGTGGAAAACACGGCGGTTTGACTGGAAGAGCTGGATGAAGGAGCTGGATGAGACTAAGGCGCCGGCCGCTGCTGCGCCTAAGAACAAGGGAGATTCAAAGGCAAATGGCGAAAGGAAGGCTGTCAAGGAAGATGAGGATGTTGAGCAGAACGACGAAAATGAGGAGACCAAGGGCGAAGATGGCGACGAAAAGGAAGAGAAGAAGGAGAAGAAGGAGAAGAAAGAAAAGAAAGAAAAAAAGGAGAAGAAAGAGAAGAAAGAGAAGAAAGAGAAAAAAGTGAAAGAAGATGGTAAAGAACAGGAAAAGAAGAAGAAGAAGAAGAAGAAGTCAAAGGATGAGGATGTCGAGATGGCTGATGCCGAGGAGTGAATCAACACACCGTCTTCACAGTCTGAAGATGTCAGTACATTTTCCCGTCAAAGCATAACTTGCCTGACGAAAACTTAGTGCACTTCTGCTAGATGAGCGCTCATATCGGCTTTTTGGTGGTAGCAAAGGGTGTTCACCTGCGCTTTTTATGTATCCTATTCAGGTACCTACTAGTATTTAAAGAAACGTAAATCATATGGCCAACATGCTTTAATATTTCCTGCAAGTATACGGAGTGCCTGCAGCTCTTTCCTGCTCAACGTAGAACAAATACGTGGTTCCCTGCTTGACTTGACGATGCTGGCAGGCAGAGGGGCTTTTCTCGTCTATTATTTCGGTCTATACATCACTTCTATCCCCTTGAGCTTTCCTTGCACCAAGTCAGCAGGAACCCCGTTCCGTCCCATTAGAATAGAATGACTTTCTTCTCAGTTGCAGTTCGGTTGGCCGGCTAACGGCCTTTACAAACTGATCAATAAGTGATTCTTCTATCCGCGAAATGGAACCGCGCATATTCCCCTGACACGGCTTCGGGAGCGCGGCATCATATCATTAACTCCTTGGTATTTCACTTCATCAAACGCACCCGGTTCACCACTTCATCCACCATTCCATAACAGTACCATTATATCCATAACATAAGTTCAGTGAGTCTCGTTCCATATCAACCATGTCCCCAGAATCCCAACTTGCTTCTGGTTCTTGTTATTCTTTGTCCACGACTGATCTTCCCCAGGAATTTCTTCCTGTATCCTTAACGAACAACAATAGAGATGCCTCGAAAAGGATACGATGTAACTGGGTCTGCCCCGGGTACTCCCGCTGCTGAAGCCGCGGCTCGGGCCAAGCAGAGGGCTGCTCCTGGAGACCGCACTCCTCGCGCCGGAACTCCTGTCAATCCATCCCGCCACGATGGAGATGATCAAGAGACCCCTCGAGCTTCTCGGATCGGCATTTTCTCTGGGAATGCACCTGCTGGCCTTCCAGCATACTCTCAGATGGGCGTTATGCAGGACAACCGAGGATTTCAGATCCAGCAATACCTGCCAAGACAGGAGCTGTACCAGAACCCTTTGAACATCAGTTCGATTCAGGCAGCTAATAATTTCATGGCGAGGCCCATCAGAGGCCCGCACGGTAATCCCGTTCCTTTCGAGACGCAGTCGTCGGTATTCCCTGGAATTGCACCTCAGGCTTCTGCTGGCCAAGGAGTTAGATTTGTAAACGCTCCAGCGCATTTTAATACGGCCACCTTTGGAACTGCCGAGTTGGGAGCGCAGCAGCAGCAGCAGCAGATCTGGAACAACAATCAGTTCTATGCTTTGCCCGCCAGCCAGCATGGAACCCAGAGCCTTCCCACGGCTCATCTTAGTCCAGAAGCGTTTGCCCACTACCAAAGAGCTGCGGGAACCGTCCAGTATCCGGCAGCAAACACCCACGCGGGGGCTTCAGCATTCCAGAGTGCTGATGAAGATACTGAGATGACGGGTACCGACCGCTAAAGGAAAGAGAGGAGTATGCCAACGATGGATGATACAACTTTGCTGCAGAAGAATATGTATATTGTCGTTTCTACGCCACTCGAGATCCGAGATGCTGATACTTCATTAGGAATAAGTCAAAAATATCGTTTTAACGTGTCGTACCGAGCTTAAATGTTCAACACGAGCGAGGGAGAGATGTCGCCTATCAAGCAATGGTAGCCTACAGAAGAACGTTAGTGATATCGCCTCTGTGTGCCTGTTTGCTTTGTCAGTCTAACCTCGAATAGATATGCCAGAGACGCCATGGAAAGAAACCATTCTAAGGACTGTAACGAAGTTTCATGAATAAAGTATTAGGAATTATTAGGGAGACAGTTAAAAGAGCCCTGGAGAGGCAATATTTGCGCAGGAGAGTGTCGCTAATTGTAGGAGTGAAGCTTGAGCACACCGATTTTCGACTTGGTGAATGTGTATGCCTGAGGTATTCATTTTTTTTGCCCTTGAGAGATATCATATCAGCACCAGATTGAAGCAGGTGGCACCGACATTATGTTATGAAATGGAGTGGAACGGAAAGTGCTATCTACTGCTACCCAAGAATTTGCATCTCTGAATGCGATCACGACAAATTTTAAGGAAGAAAACAAAGAGGCTAAAAGGACTCAATAACTACGCTTTGATTGGGAGGTTAAACATCATCCCCATTGATAACAAGTTCTATTGTTAGGAAGTTGAAGTTGGAGCGGGCCGGGGGGTGCGCCGGCTATTACATAGCCTTTTTATTCCATGCTGGGGCAATCTTTCTCAGCCTCGTTAACGTGACCCAAGCTTTCAGGTATAAATTAGCCAACTAAAGTATAATTGCTAAGGCATCCATGAGAGATTCTATTCAGAAAACATGGCTTTGCTGGGAACCAGTATACTCCAAGAAGGCCTCGATGCCAATCTGGAGTTGAATCAGTAAACCACTGGCCCATCACCAAAGCATTTCTTCCATTCATACTCATCGCGCTTGTCGATGCTGCTGAAACGGAAACCGTGTTAGGTTGCGCCTAATCAAGAAAACATAGTTCAAGGCTGCCCATGAAACACTAAAGCAAGCCCCTTTCGAGGCGTACGACAATTGATTGCACATATCGACTTCTAAAAAAAAAAAAAAAATTATTTCTAGAATTTTTTTCTTTAATCCCTTGACCTAGTCCTACCAAACCCTGTTGGCCGTTTCCCCCCGTTTTGCAACGGGGGATGTTCGGTAGCTGAAACGGCTTCTTCTGGGGAATATCAATTTCCATATTCACTGCCCGCCACATCTCCCACACAGTTGCTCTCCTTGCCGGCAACATACTGTACTGCAAACTATACAGATTTTTCCTGTTAATCGGAGGGACAAACTGGCCAGTTACCAAACAAATCAACACAGTTGGTGACAGGTAGTGTTTGCGTATGCGGTGAGCCATTTGAAAGTATTGATGGAACATGTCGTGGAACGGAAGGGGGATGTTCTGTACAGATTAGTCAGCCTCCTTTCTCAACCCGTTCGAAGATGCAAGTATGGGCTCTCACCTTGAGATAAATAATAGAAGTAGGGGGTTCATTAAAAAGTTTATCATTAGTGTCGGGGATTTTAGAGTCATGGGTATCTCGAAGTTCAAAATGAATGCCACCTAGTCCAAATTAGTCCATTTCTGCGGTTGTCCCCCATGTCGCTCTCTATCATTTTGTACTCACCAGGTAATCTACTTGGATCTTTCAACCTCAACATTAAGGCAAATAGTGGGAAATGATTCAAACATGACAGCAACGTATCAAAGCCTGCCTTTAGTGATATGATGATCATCCTAGCAATGGCAAAATTGAGATAGAAGACCATCACGGTGGGCAGAAGGAAGAACAAAAGGGTAAATAAAATTGTTCCCACGAGTAGTTGGTCGAGGTCGTAGTCGCATGAGTCGATACGATTGCGAAGAACGTTGTGTTTCTTCCCTCGAAACAGATGGAAAAGAGATCGCAAAATGGTGAGCTGCCAGTGGTATATCCTTGCAGACGCGAGATAGAACGAGTAGATGTGCATGGTGAGGACCGACAACAAATCTGAGAACATGGCAATTGGCATGCTTGCCCCTGCAAAAGACGAAAACCCAATGAACCAAATGATGTGTGGCAGCATGGGGCTTAGCGTCTCAATGCAACCTGTGGTGCGAGGCTGCGTCAGCTTGCAGGAATTCCACGGAGATGGAGGGCTTGCAACTTACTTGACCAATAGTCAATGACCCAGAGAAACAAATCGCCGAGAAAGGCCGCCAGTTCGCCATTTAGCTTTAGGCCTGCAGGCCATCCCATAAGCCACGATATGCCGCGTTGGAGAGCCTCTACCGTGTATGTACGCAGGAGATCTCGAATTTGATCCGCAACCCAGTCCTTGTGCTCAATGATGTACGAGCCTACAGCCATGCCGATAATCACATCGTTGGCAACAAGCCACAGGCTGTTGTAGAAACGGATGTAGTCTGGATGGCTGGTAGTGACACTTGCCCAGTTGGCTTTCCGCTGGCGGAGGGTGACATATTGCATTGGCCAGTAGCAGAATTGCTGGAGACGAATCTCAATCTGCTGAGCGGTTGCCGAGATATCCTTAAGGGCGGCATATCCCGGTTTGGCTCGAAACTCCAGGACAATAAGAAGAATTTCTGCCACCATCCTATGGAACAGCAGCACCAGGATGAAGGCCTTCTGCACAACCGGGAAAAGATATACTGAGAACAGAGTCCACAACTGCACGAGCACATAGTTCCGCATTGTCGTGGCCGACTCCACTACCCTCTCAGAGACACTGAGGCCTCGCTTCGGTCTTGGGCCAAGCCGTCCCACGTTCTGCTGTAGCGCTTGCTCCAGCTCCCAGGACCAGTTGACCTGATTGACGATTTTGGGCAGCGCTTTATCTCTAGCGGAGGCAACTCGCCTGACGATGCTGTGCTGCTTGAGCTTCTCGGCCAGCTTGCGCCGATTTTCCTTGATTGCCTTTTCTTGCTTGGCCTCTTCGCTGTCATCTTCACTGCTCGCAACATCCTCAGGGAGCGATCCTTTGTCCCCTAAAGCCAGCGCTATTGGATTGAGGGAGATGTACTGCATCCCTTTTGGATGAGGCCTATCATATAGGATGAGCTGGATACTGGAGGCCCTGGCGCAGGATATCCGAGGGTAACGGCTGTTAGTGCTTGTCTTGGCGCATACCCACGAAGGGTCAACGGCGCTTTGATTGGTAGCATTGGAAACACCTAGGACATGCATCGACGAGTGCCCACAGAGGTCGTAAATCCGGCTCGGAGAGTGGGGGCCACTCCGGAAGAAGGTGCCGGACCTGAGATGGAACTCGACATTATGCGCCTAGACACCGGCTTGATTCATTAGCGATGAGCTCACTTCGAGAGGAAGGGGGAAAGCAATGAAAGAGGCTGACATCAACATCTTCGAGAATGGTGACGACGAAAACATCGAGCGTCGAGTTCCTCCATCCGACAACAACTCCAGTGCGATCAGATCTGCGAATGTCTGTCGGCCAAAACACTCTCATTAACCCATCATGCTCTACCATGACAAAGGATGGTTATCGACAAGACGAGGCACAGCACTCAGAAGGAGCCTCGTCGCCTGAGCTGCTCTCGCGCAGATATTCCAGCTCCTTGGTCTCGTGGGTGCTGTGGTTAGGTTGCGTTAGCCTCGATACCGGCCTGGACGAGTATATATAACCACATACAAGTCTTGTTTCCCTCCTTGCGACTAGGGCTACTGGCACGAAGATGGCGAGGAAGAAGGCAGTCAAGACCACAATGCCGCGGGCAGCGCGCAACTAGAAGCAGAGGAAAGAAAAGATGGACGTCAGACATGTCCAAAAAGGCCCAAGGGTGGCGGCGCAAAGGTACGGGCATTGCGACTTACAACAACTCCGTATTCCGCGGCAAATATTGCCAGCTCATAGAGGCGAGTAACGAGGTCCCAACGCGCGGTGATGTAGCCAGCGACGAAGATGCCGAGGGTCACGGTCGAGAAGGGGTGCATAGAGCGTTACTGCTGCCTGTAGGACATGCCGCTGGCCAAGGAGCAAAGGGTCGCTGTGATTTGTCGCCTCGAGATCAAGGTGGGATGCTGGAGCGCGGGTCGGAGGTTGCGCGCGTCACGTCGGCGTCGGCGATTGGCAGAAACAAGCTCGGCAGTAGCAACAGACGCCTCTGGAGGGTGAACAGGCCCAGCAGAAGCCCGAGCCGCAAGCTGGATTATATGCTGAGGCCGCAATGCGAGGTTTCGAGAGGTTTGGCGAGCTATCCCTGATGGCACGTAGCCAAAAGGTGCAAGGCCAGCAGCTCCTCCACTAAAAAGCCAACCGCCCGCCAAGAGTGGAGGCTTTCGAGGTGCCTTTGCGCCTGGCAGCGAATCACGTGGCTTGCAATTGACGACCATCCCCTCTGCTTGCGTACTTCACGATGCTGCGGCCCGGATATGCATGTTTGCGTCGTGCCTGCGCATGGATGTACGTAGGCTTCCTACTTACAAACCACCAGAAAACGACGTTGCGATATTTATATGTACTGATCTGAGCTGCCAATACGAGGTCCCAGGTCTAAGCCTCTCCGCAGGCCAACGCACCAGTGGACATGCCCTTCTCCCCCGCAAACGAATCGAGCCAAACACTGTTTACTCTGGCCATCCATTAACAACCCGAAACTTGGTTCTTATACCTGATTCGTGGACTTACTCCTCGGCGCCGTTAACCTCACGTCGTTTTCCTTATTGTCTTCCCGGGCTTCGTCGAGAAGCTTATCGATGCCTCGGTTCTTTAGTGCAACCTAAATCCGAGTGTCAGCACGATATCGCATCGTTGGTTTATCACTTCCCTGGCAACTTCGTACGCTTAGACATTTTTGATATTCGTTGAACAAGCCAGCACACTCCTTGTTGTCCTTTTCCGCCCCACGAAGATACTCTGTGCATGCGTGTAAGTTCAACAACCGGTTTTGGACGACGGGGTGAAAGACATCTCTCACTTTCGCTATACCATTTCAAAAAGCATGTGTCGTAGCGCCTTTGGTCCTGTGTAAGTGCAATGTAGAGAGCCCCATCCATTGGAGGTCATGAGAACACTTACTCCTTCACCTCATTACACTCCGGCGCAAGCGACGCCGACATCTCGAATCACGGCCGGTCTCTCAAAGAGTTGTAGATTGGGCAATCGATAAATCTGCAATGCTCAAGTGTGTAGTGGAAACCTCAGCACCACTATTAACTATTGTTGATGATATGCAATTTTTCTTTCGTAGATGCCGGATCCAAGATTCGATTTCAATTTCTTACAGCCACCAAATGCCCATTGCAAACCTCAGGCTGTAGCCCCATAAAAAAGTCGAGTGTGCCTCGTCATTGGTCGCAGTGACACATGCGGCCTAGTCTGATTGGCAGATTGAACCTTGTCCGCCCAGCGCAAAGACCCATATCGACTGCAGCTCAGAGCCTCAGTTTCAATTGAAACTCGCCAATCACAGTCCGATCGCGTCACAGACGCGCTTCTCAAAAGCCGACAAACAGCAGGCGCAGCTTCATCTGATCTCGGGTAAATCACATGCTGCTGTTACCGCTGAAGTCCCAAAAGACACCGAATCGATTCCTCTGAGGTAATTCCCAACCGCCATGGCACCTTCAGCCGCCAAGCTCAAGGAAGCGCTCATTGAGGGGACTCGTGATGTGTACAGCGCAGAGCCTGACGGTACTTCCGTCAACAAAGTGCGCCGGCATGTTGAAGAGAAGCTTGGGCTAGAAGACGGCTTTTTCACCAGCGAGACGTGGAAGCAGAAAAGTAAGACAATTATCAAGGAGCAAGTTGTGAGTAATGCCAATTTCGAAGCAAGTTGCGTCGACGCTTCTTTCCCGACTTACCCCACTGATGAACTCTTTTCAAGGACAAATTGCTCGATGAAGATGCTTCCGAGCCAAAATACGAATCAGATTCAAAGGTTACCATCAAACGGCGATCGTCTGAAATCGAATCCCCACAGCCCAAGCGACGAAAGAAAACATCGGGACCTACCAAGAAGAAAGAGGAGTCGGACGTTGGTGAAGCTCTCAAGAAGGAATCGAGCATTAAATCCAAGAAGCTTGTATCTCGTCGCAAAGCGAAAGCGGATGATTCTGATGATCAAGCTGCCAAGCTAGAAGAAAGCCCGTCACCTGCTAAAAATCGGAAACGAAGCGTGAAAGAGGAATCTGAAGACGAATTAAAACACGATGCTTCTAGCAGAGGGAATACTACCCCCGTTAAAAAGCAGGAAACCCCAGGTGACGAGATCAAGCCGTCAGTAAAAGCTCAACCGGATTCGGGAGCAGAGGAGAAGGCAGATGCCAAGGATGAATCGAAACCAGAGGTGAACGAGGAGGATGAATATTCCGACGTAATCGACGAACCACCGCCGACAAAACGCAAGAGGGGCGAGAAGAAAGAAGCTTCGTCAAGGCCAAAAGCTTCTAAATCATCCGCCAAAAAGGACCCCGCTCCGGATGATCCCAAGGATGCAGAAATCAAGAAGCTACAGTCACAACTCGCCAAATGCGGCATTCGAAAGTTGTGGCACATAGAACTCAAGCAGCATGGAGACAATGCCGGATCAAAGATTCGCCATCTGAAGAAAATGCTGGCAGACATTGGTATGGACGGGCGTTTCTCAGAGGCCAAGGCTCGTGAGATCAAAGAGATGCGAGAGTTGCAGGCAGATGTTGAGGCAGCTCAAGAGATGGACCGTCTCTGGGGAACCGGTTCCAGTGGAAGGGCCAGCAGAAGCAAGGCTAAACCCACCACTCAAGAAGCCAAATTAGAAAGTAGAGATGAGGACGAGGATGATGGTAATGACGATGGTGAACTTGCTTCATTTGCTGCTAGACGACGGAAAGCCCATGCGGATTTAGCGTTTCTAGGAGACGAGAGCGACTCCGACTAGGCAACTGCTGGTCAGTTGTATTGTTTGATTTACCTAGTAAGCGGGTACGGAATGTGCGGAAAATGCGGCATGGCGTTGGGTTTACGGCCACTGGAGATATTCACTGAACGAGCCTGCATGAGATCATTTAATGTATATTTCTCTTTCTTCTCCATTCATGCGGATGCTTCATGTTGAAATGCGTCGACGAGCAATGGAGCTTCAAAACGAGTCAAAGAAGAAAAAAGTCTCATTTATAAAACGCTAGCCACTGGCAATTTTCCCTCCTACTCTGACCAAGCTTTATACACAATTCTTGCACCATAAGTCTCGCCCTTCTTCAAGATGACCATGTCCCTCCACTCGGGGACGTTAATTGCGTTGATCCAACGGCCGGGCTCGCAGCAGAATGCACTCCGTGCGCCTCTTGCTGGCAGACCCTCAGCAGCGGGGACATTGGTGAAATCACCTGTGTAAAATTGATAAGACGGCTCCGTGCTCAGAACTTCCAAGTGGATACCGGACTTGGGGTGGAACGCAGTGAGGTTGAGAGCAAGAGGCTGTGTTCGGGTATCGATCGGTACTGAGGATGGGTCGGCGGTGGTTGTGAAGCAGCGGTCGAATTCCGGTCCAGTAGAACCAAGGATGAAGGGCTTGGTGGTATCAATACCTGGGAATGGAACGGGGTTGCCAAGGGGAATAGAGTCATCCTCAGCAGGGAGATGGTTGTTAGTGGAAAGAGTGACAGTCGTACCCTCGATGTTATCATCGCCGGTGAGGTTGAAGTAGGAGTGGTTCGTCAGGTTGATGATGGTCTCGTCGGCACCCTCGACCAGTGTTGCCTCATACTCGATGCCCAGAACGATGGCCTCCTTTCCATCAACCACCTGAGTGCCAGCAGTGTAGATGACCTTTGCTTCAACAGCGCCGGGGTAGCCTTCGTCGCCATCCTCGCTGCGGAGAGTGAACTCGACGCTTTCACCACCCTTCAAGCCTTCCACACCGGGGATTTCCTTGGTTCCCACAGCCGTCGGGCCTTTCCAAATGCGCTTGCCCCAGCCCTCGTTGCCGCCGTGCAGTGTGTTGAGGCCATTGTTGGCTGCAAGCGGGTACGCCTGGCCGTTGAGGCTGTTGATTTTGGCGCCCTTGATGCGGTTGGCGATGCGACCGATTGTCTCGCCGAAGTACGCTGAGTTGTACTTGACATACTGCTCCTGCTCGGGGAATCCAAGCACAATATTCCTGTCCTTGACCTTGAAGGATTGGATAATGGCCCCGAGGGGCAAGAACTTGAACGCAGCGTCAGTCATAGTGATGATGTGGCGAAAGGGTCAGTTAAAGTGTCTGATGCTGTAAATCTCACGGGCCAGCCCGGACGATGTTTATATTTCACAGAATCACCAGCCTAGTCACAAGAAGAATTATGGGTATTAATGGCCATTCTCTCGGATATATTGTGGTCTCGAATTCCCAATTTCCCAATTCCCCTGTTTGTAGGATCGCATTCAGCCTGTTTATCCGTCTCGAGAGCCGTATGAGCGGATATGTGACGCTCCACAGCCCAGGGAAGCGTCGATGGCGGCGGGGCAATGGCGGGGTAATTGGGGGTTCGTTGGAGACGGCTGTTAATATTCGGAGCTCTTGGCCGTGGAGATTCTCCAAGCTGGAGCCCTGATCCGACGCCTAGGAAAAGCAATATAGCCGGAATGTGGTTGTTGATTCACGATTACTTGGCGACGGGGATCATCTGATTTGTTTGACAACGAAGTTAGTAACAGCTATCTAACACGACCTAGTAAGGTAAGCTAAGCTGCCTTGTCTTGAATCATCTTTTACGCTTTCTTTATGAGACGGACGGCAACTTGCTACGAGACAAGCTACATAGTACATGCATGCAGGAAGAATACCGTGCCCAGTACGAGTTATCTCGCAGCATTTTTTTGGCATTCACTCTCAGTAATTAGTAGGTACCTGCTTCAATCGATATCGCCCGACGTCAAATCTTCTCTCAGGAGCCCTGCATTCACCCAAGGCAGATAGGAAACATAGGTAGGTCAAACTCTCGGCGAATACTGTACACTGTAGGCACCAAGTCGCAACACGCTGTACATTAGTAGTACGTCTATCGCTGCAGCTGCAGGGGGCTCCAAAGCAACCTGTCTCAAACGGCTCTCCGCGAAATTAGGATTTGAGCATTTATTCCAACCTGGAAACTTTCCACTCGTTGCTTCTGCCCTACCATCCCAATCTATGAAACGGTTTCCAACCTAGGCTTTTATACTCTCGGGCTTTGAAACTCTCGGCTGAGGCTGTACCTTACAGCGGCTTATGCTTCCCCCCACAGCCCGCTTTGGCCCTGTTGTAGTGCCATGTAGTGCCATCAGATCTCTGTCGCATCCCACGTGGCGCTGTGTTGAATTCGCAGCGGCGTCGCCGGTCTTGTGACGCTGCTCTGCAGGTTAACCAACGCAGCCCAATCAGCGGCAAACGACAATCGATGTCGCTCAAGTCGCTGATCCAGCCTTTCATCCGAACAGTCGCAGGTTGTCGTCCTTTGTTTCGGAATCTGCCTTACGGCAGCACAAGTTGCTTGACCGCTTTCCAGCCCTAGCCTTATAAACGCTGTTCTTCGGCACTCTCCACCGGCTGCTCCTTTGCTCACCATTGCAAGCTCTCGCACCTCACACCACCGAGTTGAGAATCTTCCAGGGCTAGAATCATGGCAGGCCTCGTAAACGTTACGCCCAAGCGGAAGAGAGGAGCAGACGTCTCGTTTTCGCCATTAAAGTTTTCATTTGATCTCTCCGCGACCGGCACGCCAGAGGACGGCGGCAATAGCCCTCGCTCGTCCACCGTCGTGTACAGATTCCGCGGCCTTGCGCTTGGAAACGGCGGCGCGGCTGTCGAGGCTGCTGATAAGATGGACGTAGAATCCGATGCGTCTACGATGAAACGCCACAAAGCAAATCAAGACTCTTCTCTGGCGCAGCCGCAACCTGAGCCCCAGCTGGTGCCGGGACCGGAGATGGAAACTACCGCAGTGGTTGAAATGGCCGATCGCGCCGTGCTACAGCTCGAAGTCCCGCCCCCTTCGTCTGAAGGCCTCCTCCAGAAGGCATATCCTTCCATCAACCGCCTGTCCGAGTCCCAGTCAAGGAAGAAGAGAGTCGGCACTCCGCCCCTTCGATTTAAGAAAGGGCATTCTCAAGAAGGACTGTCCGACGCTGATGATGAGGCGGAAGTCGTAGATCCCTTACGTGCGTCGCTAACTTGGCATGAGGATGAAATTACAATCTACGACCCCAATGACAAAGATGACGATGGCACCGGTATCAACGGCGTTGGGTTCAAGCCCACCCCGGCACTTGCGCATGCGCGGGTTATGAAGAGACGCCAGCAAATGGCAGAATACAGAAAGCGGGAAGAGAACGACGCCAGGAACAGGAGAAGTCAGAGACGACGAGGAGAGCTGCCTAGGCGAGATCGCAAGTCGCCGCCTTCGAGGAAAGTCAGGTTCATGGATGCTGAGAGCAGGAACCTTAGTATGACGGCATGATTATGAATATCTAATATCGATGATTGGCGAATTTGGGAAGCATACTGGGCATGGGCATGGGCATAAGCAAAGGCAAAGATATCAGAAAGATGCCTGACTAATGGCGGCGTTTGGGCGCGATCTCTTGTAACACGAGCGCAATAATTCGGTAACGATCTTGGGGGTGGAGAAAAGATGTGGGATGATGGGCGGCATCTACAGAGTCAGCCGCCTGGCGTTGGGATTCTCTTTTACTATTTCTTACTCCTCTTTTTCTCTTTCTTTTCCTTCTTCTCTTTATTCTCCATCTTCTCCTTCTCCTTCTCCCCTTTCAGCATTCACTAGGTTGCTTACCTGTGGTTAACGGATAACAACCAGTCTAGCCAATGCTTCCATTGGTGCCTAGAGAGTTTCAATATATACGGCCTGTACTCCTCTCGTATATTGAATCGAAGCGAAGATTGCCGTAGCATCCAACTAGAGTCTCTATTCATACACATAATGGTACACGGCAGCTCATCTGCCTTGGCGTTTACCAGAACTTATACCAAGCCTTATTTCGGGCTTTTTGCTCTTCCTCTGTCCGCAGCTGCTCACGCCTCTCCTCAGCTAATTTCCTTGCCTGCTCTTTTCTGTTCTGCGTGACCACCTCGATGTGTCTCTTCATCTGGATCTTCTCGGCACGCCGTTGATACTGGCAGTATTCGTACGAGGCTATGCTGCCCAACAGGAAGAAGCCAACTGCCCAATTAGCAGATTTAGCGGCATTGCCTATCGCAAAGCCAAACGTTAGCGACCAGAATTTACACTTGACATGTAGAACAAGTAGGTCCTCGGCGTGAAAGATACCTTGGATAACAAATTTCAAGCCGCCCAAGCCAGCGCCGGCTCCAATTCCCGTCAGCAATCCTTGTCGTGCGCAGGGCGTGTTGGCTACGTTCGCAAAATCCTCCTTTTTGATCATTGAGACTGCCTCTGAAAAAGCAGACTTGGAGCCTCTCGGAGTCCCGTCCGGGTTCTTGTCCGGCCCTTGAAGGCCGGGAACCTGATCGCCCTCTGCTATCGGCTTGGACCACACATGCAGCACTTTTTCGTTTGCATTGGGCTGTTCATTGTCGTTGGTTGGGGCCATTTCTGGCTACCTTGCTTGTCGAATTGATGGCATTGACGGCGGCACTGCCAGCTATTTATTTGTTTGCCAGCGGCAGTTATGACGCTCGAACGATTTGTCCCAGAATTGCTGCTCTTAGTGGGCTGTGGCTGTGCGAGGAGTCTCTGTGGCTAAAATCAATTAAAGATGTGGCGTTTGCTAGCCAGGGCCATTCGCGTATCACGCGTAGCGGCGCGTCTCCCTGACACACATCTTCACGAACATCCTTGCAGGCCAATTGTTGCTTGGTCAGGGCTCTGCTTGACCTTGTTTGCTAGCCCGGACAGCTGCTGTGCATTTTGCACTGCACTCTCAACCAAGACGACAAAGCAGCTGCTTCACGCGAACCCCAGTACCGTAGCAGCTTGCACAGAACGCCATAACCCATGACGGAGCCATCAACCGATTAAGTTCGAGTTCTCTTATTGCCAACTCGGCAGCGGTCCCGTCCCATAAACCAGCCTCTAAAATGGCAAACACATCTCTTCGCCGCCCAGCAAAGGGCTACAAAAGAGGAGGGAAAATTGCATACCATGGCGCAAAAACCCGGACTTTCGCAGCATCCTCAAGGGCCGAAGGTACCTCCGCCGACGAAAAGTGGGAGCGTACTCGATTGGCCCAGAGCATTGACGACAAGATGGGTTTTGCCCGGTATGAGAGCGGGAAGAAGAAGGAAGGATGGCTGGTAAACGTTCAACCGACTTCTATCGAAGACGAGAGGATACCAGGCGGTCGAGCTGCATTAGACTGCTACTTCATTGAACTGGACGGAAGCACCTTCAAGGCGACGGTTGAATATGATCCTTATATCGTAATTGCCGTTAAAAAGGGTCGCGAGTCTGAAGTTGAAGAGTGGTTGAAGAGAGTACCAGGTGGTGGCGTTGTGAAATCAGTCAAGAGGGTAGAGAAGGAAGATCTGAGCATGCCGAATCACTTGATGGGCTACCGACGGACATTCATTGAGATTCGGTTTGCCAATGTCGGCGATCTGATGGCAGCAAAGAGAGATATTATGCCGATTGCGGAGAAGAATAGGAAAAACATGAATGCCATGGATGCCTATGCCGAAGTTGCTACGTGAGTACCACAGCTCGCTATCGTGGAGATCTTTTTGGGAGGTAGGTAGGCGGATTCTAACACACATATAAACTGCAGGGCTAATGGCGACTTCGACCTTTTTGATAACGATTTACGAGATGACGATCGAAACACGAGCACTTCCATTTATGAAGCGAGCGACTTTATCGTCGATATACGCGAATATGATGTTCCATACCACGTTAGAGTAATGATAGACTTAGGTATATATCCTTGTTTATGGAAACGCTTGGGCATGGCTAACTGACCTTTTAGATATAAGAGTCGGGAAGTGGTATTTTGTTGAAGCAAAGCATGGCGTCACAAAAGTCACATTAAACGAGGACAGATCCTTGCCAGCTGATCCAGTGGTTATGGCATACGATATCGAAACATCAAAACTCCCCTTGAAGTTTCCCGATGCCGCGACCGATCAGATTATGATGATATCATACATGATTGACGGCCAAGGTTTTTTAATCACAAATCGAGAAATCATTTCCGAAGACATTGGCGATTTCGACTATACACCGAAGCCTGAGTACCCCGGTCCCTTCATGATCTTCAACGAACCGGATGAGAAGTCACTTATTGAGAGGTTCTTTCTTCACATCAAGGAAGCACGTCCTACCGTCATTGCGACTTACAACGGTGACTTTTTCGATTGGCCATTCGTTGAGGCGAGAGCGAGCGTAAACGGTATCGACATGTACCAGGAGATTGGTTGGAAGAGAGACAGCGAAGACCAGTTCAAGTGCAGCTATAGTGTTCATATGGACTGCTTTCACTGGGTCAACCGAGACTCTTACTTGCCGCAGGGATCTCGAGGCTTAAAAGCCGTGACAGTCGCCAAGCTGGGATATGACCCCGATGAGCTCGACCCGGAATTGATGACGCCATATGCAGCGGAGCGACCACAGACATTGGCAGAGTACTCAGTTTCCGATGCCGTTGCAACCTATTATTTGTATATGAAATACGTACACCCTTTCATCTTCTCTCTCTGCACGATTCTACCATTGGGAGGAGACGACGTCCTCAGAAAAGGCACTGGCACACTCTGCGAAATGCTTCTGATGGTGCAAGCATATCAGCAGGAGATTGTGCTGCCAAATAAGCACATCACCCCGAAAGAATCCTTCTGGGATGGCCATTTACTCGATTCTGAAACCTACGTCGGTGGCCACGTCGAGAGTATCGAGGCTGGAGTCTTTCGGTCTGATATCCCCGTTAATTTCGTCGTTGATCCCGCTGCAGTGGACGAGCTCTTGCAGGATCTAGACAATGCACTCAAATTTGTCATTACAGTTGAAGAGAAGAAATCTCTCGACGACGTTACCAACTATGATGAAGTCAAGCAGCAGATTATGAGCAAGCTTACGAGCTTGAAAGAGACCCCTAATCGTAACGAAAGGCCGCTCATATATCATTTGGATGTCGCCTCTATGTACCCAAACATCATGACGACAAACAGATTGCAGCCGGACTCGATGATTTCAGAATCAGATTGTGCGGCCTGCGACTTTAATCGGCCGGGCAAGACATGCGATCGACGACTGCCTTGGGCTTGGAGAGGCGAGTACATACCTGCGAAAAGAGACGAGTATAACATGATTCGGCATGCCCTCGAGAATGAAAAGTTTCCCGGCAAAACACCAAACGCCCCGGCGAGGACATTCCAAGACTTGAGTGCGGATGAACAGGCAAACCTGGTGAGAAAACGTCTTCAACTCTACTCTCAGAAAGTATACCACAAAATCCACGACTCCACGACAATTATCCGAGAGGCAATCATTTGCCAACGAGAAAACCCCTTCTATATCAACACTGTCCGTGATTTCCGTGATCGTCGGTACGACTACAAGGGCAAGGCAAAAGTCTGGAAAGGAAAGACGGACGCGCTAAAGTCGTCTGGTGCCCCTGGCAATGAGATTGACGATGCTAAAAAGATGATCATCTTGTATGACTCTCTGCAGCTTGCACACAAGGTCATCTTGAACTCTTTCTACGGATATGTCATGAGAAAAGGGTCTCGTTGGTACTCTATGGAGATGGCGGGTGTTACTTGCTTGACAGGGGCTACAATCATTCAACTTGCTCGTCAGCTTGTTGAGCGCCTCGGCCGACCGCTTGAACTGGACACTGATGGTATTTGGTGTATGCTTCCCGCTACGTTCCCGGAGAATTTTGCCTTCAAGCTGAAGAATGGCAAGAAAATGAACATATCTTATCCTTGCGTCATGCTTAACCACCTTGTGCACGACAAGTTCACCAACCACCAGTACCAGACTTTGGTGGACCCCAAAAGCTTCAAGTACGAAACTCATAGCGATAACTCCATCTTCTTCGAAGTTGACGGCCCATACAAGGCAATGATCCTGCCAACATCAAAAGAGGAAGATAAAAATCTGAAAAAGCGATATGCCGTGTTCAACGACGATGGCAGTCTGGCAGAGTTGAAGGGATTCGAGGTGAAGCGACGTGGTGAGCTTAAGCTGATCAAGATCTTCCAGCAGCAAATCTTCAAGTTTTTCCTGGAAGGAGAAGATTTGACGCAATGCTATACTGCCGTGGCCAAAGTTGCAAATCAATGGCTGGATGTATTGCATAATAAAGGATCTACGCTTGCGGACGAAGAGCTGATGGAGCTGATTTCTGAAAATCGAAGCATGTCCAAGACTCTAGAGGAGTACGGCAGTCAGAAATCTACCAGTATCACAACCGCACGACGTCTTGCCGACTTTCTGGGCGAGCAGATGGTCAAGGATAAAGGTCTGAATTGTAAATTCATCATTTGTTCTCGACCACGAAATGCACCCGTCACGGAGCGAGCCGTTCCCGTCGCCATCTTCTCTGCAGAAGAAACCGTGAAGCGCGCGTATCTGAAGAAGTGGCTCAAGGAGGAGCCTGCAGATACCGACCCTCGAGCTCTTTTGGATTGGGATTATTATCTGGAACGTCTGGGATCTGTCATCCAAAAACTCATCACCATTCCGGCTGCGTTGCAAAAAGTCCGCAATCCCGTGCCTCGAGTGCCTCATCCCGACTGGCTTCAACGAAGGATAAACATAAAGGATGACAAGATGAAGCAAAAGAAGCTTACGGATCTCTTCAGCAGCAAAGAGCCGCTGGCGGATATTACGAATATCAACGGTTCTCGGGCAGAAGACATGGAAGACTTTGGCTCCAAGCTACTGAAACCAAAACAACTGGGTGCGCTCATTGCGTCGTCCCAACCACAAGCCACCTCTCAGAAACGCAAGTCTCCTGAGCCAGCTGAAGAGGCAAACCCCATGACTGCTTTGCCAAACGTTACACCTGATCCATCAGAAGACTATGTGGATTTCTTGCAGTATCAGAAAATGAAATGGAAGTTGCAGAAACAGGCACGCATTCGGAGAAGGCAGCTGTTTGGTGAGAGGAGAGGCAACGTAAGCAGCAACATTCAGCAAACCTTTATGAAGCAGGCACATCTTACGTTCATGAATACGTGGCAACTGCTTCATCTGAAAGCTACCGATACCCCCGGCATCGTGACGGCGCACGTCTTGATCGATGCCAAGATCCATACGCTGAAGATTAACGTTCCCCGACAGGTGTTTCTCAATCTTAAGAAGGAGGAACTACCAGATGTCGAGATTCCCGGGTGTCAAGTTGAACAAGTCAACTATACTCTCCCCAACGGACATCAATCCAAGCATCTCTTTAAACTAACTGTTCCGGAAGATGTGTACTTTAACGAAGCAGAAAAGTTTTCGCTCTTGTTCAATCATCCTAGTGTAGAGGGTGTGTACGAAAAGCAAGTGCCCCTGAATATCCGCGCAGTGCTTCGGCTAGGTAACCTCTGTGCTATCGACGAGGAACAAGAAGCTGTTCTCGGCAGGGGTCTCGAGCAGGCATTCGACTTGATGGGCCTAAAACGACCTATCAAGCCAAGAACATACTTGGAGTCGTCCCCGCTGGCTTACATCTACATCTCGCACATCACTGCAGGAGATCGCCAGATTTTCGGCCTATTCTCAACCACAAGCGACCAGGCTTACGTCGTGATACTGCAAAAGGGAAGGGATTCTGGCTCGGACCTCCCAAATATTACGAAGCTGTACTCGGAGCTGCTGGCAAAGAGAGCAGAGGAGGCTGCGGGCACGAATTGGCAGGACTGCTTCAAGTATCAAGAAAAGATTACTTTCAAAATCACCCAAGTGACGACACGGCGCAAGGCCCATCTAGAGGTCGCCGATGTAGTCCGAAAGCTACGCAAGGACGAATCGCGGCCACAAATGATGGTTATCCAGTCGTCTCAGAGAAACCTTTTGGTTCATGACATTCCCATTCTTGGCGAATTTCCGGTATTGCCACTCAAATACGACGCATCTGATAGCTCGCTGCCACCCTTGGGCTGGCAAGCAGTTGTTGCGCGACGTCTAGTCGGGCACTACCTGGGACTTGGATCCTGGATCTTGCACCTCACAGCCTTGGCGCGTTATGGCGATGTTCCTCTGTGCAACCTGGAGCGCGATGATCCTCGATTCCTGATTGACATTGCTTATGCCAGACGGCTACAGGCAAACGGGGTGGTACTGTGGTGGTCTCCCGATCCTCGGCCAGACCACGCCGGCTATGAAAAGGACGATATTATTGGATCGCTCGATACTGTCAAGATGCCTAGCATCAACAACCCCGGAACGTTTTCCTCCGTTTGCATTGACCTAGATGTCCGCAATCTAGCCATCAATACTATATTGACCTCATCCTTGATCAACGAACTTGAAGGCGCAGAATCGATATCATTCAATCCTACGGCCGACGGATCAGAAATTCTTGCTTCAGAAAATGGATTTGCCAACGCTGGAGTGTTGGTTCTTCGCGAAATGGTCAAGGCGTGGTGGGCAGAAGCTTGCAAGGGTAGTACGATGGCCGATGTGCTCGTTCAGCATCTCGTCCGGTGGGTTGAGAACCCAGACTCGTTCATGTACGACCGAGCTCTACACTACTATGTGCAAATGATGTCGCGAAAGGCGTTCCAGCAGCTCATGGCGGATTTCAGGAGGGTCGGCTCACAAGTCATCTTTGCCAGCGCAAACCGACTGATCCTGCAGACAACCAAAGCTGAAGTTGGCAATGCATTTGCCTACAGCCAGTACATTATCAAGTCGATCAAGAGCAAGTCACTCTTTCATTTCATCGACTTGGAGATTAAGGAATATTGGGACTACTTGGTTTGGTACGACGAGTTCAACTATGGTGGCCGAGCCTGTCAGGAGGTTGCCGAGTCTGACGAACAGAACCTGGAGACCATTATGCATTGGCAGATGGCTACGTTCCTGCCGGTCCGTCTACAGCCTATTTTCCAGGACTGGGTGATTGAGTTTATCCAGCTCATGCATAAACTAAAACGACCGGAAAGCAACGACCCGGACTCGACTCCACGACTCACTCAGCTGCCGAAGAGAAACCAAGAACCCAACGACGACACTCAAATCATCTTGGGCAAGGCTTTTGAAAAGCCGATGAAGAAGGTCATCGTTGGTCTCATCAACCAGCAGAAGCGCGAACTCATGCATCCAGAACTGGCAGAGGACTACAGCTTCCCCTCATTGCCTGGCTCGCACCTCTCGCCACGGAGTCCGATTCTCGAACTCGTCAAGTCGATCATGCAGGTTCTGTCTCTGGATAAGAACATCACCCTCGAGGCAAGATTGCTGCGCAAGGAACTACTTGCACTCTTTGACATTCGTGAGTTTTCCAAGGAGGGAACGTTTGCGAACCCGTCAGAGAGCTTGAAACTGCTGCAGGTGCCGTGCGACAGCTGCACGATGGCGCGGGATCTGGATCTCTGTCGCGACGAGGATCTGTTTGGCTCCCCCGGAGACGGCGGCGGCGGACAGAGCTGGCGGTGCGGCTTTTGCAACAGCGAGTTTGACAGGGTCGGCATCGAGGAGCGGCTGGTCGCCATGGTGGAGGGCTGGTCAACGGAGTGGGCGAGTCAGGATCTCAAGTGTGAGCGGTGCGGCGCTCTGAGGGTGAATGACTTTATGGAGCACTGCACCTGCAGCGGTGAGTGGAAGGAGGTGCTGTCGCGGGACGAGGTTGTGCGCAAGTTGGCGGTTATGAAGCGGGTGGCTCAGTATTATGGCTTGAAGATGCTTGGAAATGTGGTCGAGGGGCTGTATGAGGGGTTGTGAAGGCTTGAATATGAATGGGTTGGGAAAGGGGCTGGCCTGGCGTTGTCTTTCTGCGGGAGGAAGGGGGCAACTTGGTTTTGTTGCAGTTATACGTTGATATATATTCATGAGTTTCGAAAATCTCCAGGCATTCGGTATACTGTTATGTAACCGTCACTGTTATGTAACCGTCCTGGCTTTGTGTAACAAGTCGCTATATCATCACGCAAATATGAAAAACTATTACCGAGTAGTCAAGCCTGTATTATATGCAACCTGACATTCATTCTCATTATTCATATTCCATATCCCATTCTCATAGAATGAATACCCATCTTCCTCGTACCGGAACAATGCCCTCCCCATAAACCCTTTTCACCCAGCAAACCCCCCACGAGCCATCTTCCTAGCTCTCGCATCCCGTCTATGATGATTCGCCCTCGCCCCTTTATGCGCCTCCTTATTCTTCCTCGCCATTTCCGTGTCCTTCTCCCCCGTTGGTCCAGCGACATTCCCTCCCCTTCCACGCCCTCCCCTTCCGCGTCCCCCTCTCGCACGTCCTCCTCTGCCGCCCCTATTCGAGCCCCCGTCCGGATCACTCTCCTCTGCGCCGGAGCCGACAGGACTGGCTCTCCATGAAGTTCGTTCGAGCTGTGACTGCTGGCCGCTCCACGCGTACTTTGCCTCCAGACGCTTCATCTGGGTAGGGTTCCTCTGCAGCATCACGGCCCATCCTTCAATGGCCGCGTCAGCCATGCCGGTTTCATCCCGCAGCTTCGCACGCGCGGCGCTCCTCCTCGTCTCCGCGTCCCTGGCAAAGATCCGGAGATCGGCCTGGAAGGCACGGAAAAGAAGTTCTTCGTTGCTGTCGTTGACGCCGTCGGCTTCCTGGTTGCCCGCATCCACGGTGCCTCCCACGTCTGCGGCATCGTAGGTGTCGTCCCGCTCGTCGTCGTCCAGGTCGAACGCCGCGAGGGCGGATAGGATGGCTGCCTTGTTTGGCGCTGTTGACTTGTCTTTGAGGACATCGTCAGCAGTCTTTGCAGGGTTCTTGCCAAATGAGATTTTGGAAGCATCGACTGCCAGCCGGTCAAACTCGTCGTCGTCGAAAACATTGTGTCTGATGGGTAGCTGCGTCGGTGTTGAGCGTGGCGCCAGGTCTTTATGTGCTTTGACGTCAGGTTGTGTATGCGATCTTCTCAGGAGAAAGAAAGAATGTTAGCAGAATCACACAACAAAAGTCGTCTCACAAAAAGGGGGAGCTATTAAGAACTCACAACGGCTCTGTCCTGTCCGCGGTGGCAAGATGGGGCGGTAGCGTTTCATCAAACAGATTCGCGAGCACTTGCTCCACGTCGTCGTTATACTCATCCAAACATTTCGCTATGAAGCCGGCGCCCATTTCCGGGAATATGTCCTGGACACGGGTGATTTGGCTCATCTGGTGGAAATGCATCTCCGCATGCACGTCCTCGGCTGTTTCTGTTCCTTTTCCTTTGTCCACCTTTCTCTTTACCAACTTCTTTGGCCGGACGATGATGCCGGTTTTGAAAGATTCCAGGGTAGTGATGCGATTCTTGAGGTTGGATGGCGCTGTTGTTGATGACTCTATTTTGCGAAGCAGCGCCTTCAGTATTGGTGTATTCGTCACGAGATCAGCTCCCAGGGAATCGTTGGGATTCAGGGGCCCCTTTTTATGTGTCTCGGCAGCGACCTGAATAGCATATAATTGATCGCTAACCATGGACCATTTGGGGGGCTCTACTTCTATCAACCCAATAAGACATAGGTAGACTGTAGTAATGATGGCCTTGCGCAGCGGAGGATTGATGACCCGGAAGCAGGTGACCAAGCCATCGAAGAAGTCGGATCCAGCGAGAAGCAGTATACATGCATTGGGAGAAGCATGTAGCAGCGGGTTCAAGCGTGTAAGCTCCAGCTCAACAAGCTTGAGATCTCCCTTACTTCCAGCGTCAAGTTGCGGGATAAGGAGCTTTTTAAGAGAAAGCAATGAGCCTTCGACGAGGGCATCATGACGGGCGAATAGCTGTGCAAGCAGCGGTGCAGTGTGCTTCTTCGGAAACGCCCTCGCAAACCCGGCCAGAAAATGAACGTCCAACAACTGAGGCGGAGGACATACTGTGAGAAGCCGTGAGACGAGACGGAATATCGTCTTCAGCAGCCGTGGGGATATTGTCTTTGCGCCAGACTCGACCGCCGTCTCCTCCACGAATGTTGCTACAAATATCGTCAGTGCCTCGTTTCCCGCTGCCGCCTTCTTAAACGCGGCATTGTCCAGCTCCAGATAAGCTTGTGATAGCGCAATCCACGCTTCCGATAGAGCATCCCAGTCCTCGGATGAGATTCGCTGCCGCCACGAGGCCTTTGGGAACGGCGCAAAGGGCGGTAGAGACACCATGACGTCGTTCCTCGTGATCTCTGTATGCTGAAAAGTAAAACTGCTCTATTACGGCTGCTGAGACGGACGGAACGATGAGCTATTAATAACAGGACCCGGCAGAGGAGCAGCTTTAAATATAAAAACACTCTGATCTGAAGCCTCTCACAGGCATCATCGACCCCCATCATCGCCGAATGATTCATTGCAGATCCCGTTGCGGTTAGCACCATCGGACCCACCACCTCCCCAGCCGCATCCAACCAATCGCAGCCCTCCGTTGAAACAGGCGGCCATCTCCGCAACAGGACTAGCGCGGCGCACAGCGAAAGCCCTAGCTGGACAATTCGCAACCCCACCAAAAAAAGTAGCCGCGATTTCTGCTGAAAAACGAAACTCGCAAAAAAAACATCACCAGTCGCAAATCACCGCCCCCCGGCCTCATCACTTTGCCGATACGCAGATCGTCCCCCTTTCAACTCAATCCCCAACGATCCGTTCGAGTCGTGAAGCCGTTTTCAAGATGTCTTACCAGAAGAACGAGAAGGATGTTCAGGAGCCGGCTGTTAGTTTTTCTTCTTCTCCTTTTGCGAACTTTGCGTCGACAGGCTATACCATAGCATGGAGCATATAGCATACGCACAGCACAGCTCCCCCCCCCCCCCCCCCCCCCCCCCCCCCAAAGGCAGCAAGCCGCTAACATCCCGCCTTTTTTCTTTGCCAATGCCTACAGAAGAGCCACAAGATCCGAATCACCCTCTCCTCTCGCAAGGTCCAGGTCCTCGAGAAGGTCTGCTCCGAGATCATCGACCGTGCCAAGAACAAGGACCTCCGCGCCAAGGGCCCTGTCCGTCTGCCCACCAAGTGCCTGACCGTCACTCCCCGCAAGACCCCTTGCGGTGAGGGTTCCAAGACCTGGGACCGCTTCGAGATGCGCATCCACAAGCGTCTCATTGAGTGCGTTTGCCAGCCCTTTTTATTGTTTCGAGTCTTGCGCCTCTGTCTCTGTACGCCTTCTTTGCTAACCGCCGTCTTGTCCGCAGCCTCCACGCCCCTACCGAGGTCGTCAAGCAGATCATTGTCAACATCGACGCTGGTGTCGAGGTTGAGGTCACCATCGCTGCTTAAGCGAATCCCCAATCTCGTAAAGATGTTGGAGTGACCGATACCCTGACGTCGAGGGAAATTGAAACGTTCCTCGAGGCAGATAGGCACAAAATAAACTGGTTCAAGACATATAACCCATTTGGCCTCTTTTGTATAATCATTGTGACTGTGTTTTTTGCCTCTTTATATCATCATTGTGACTGCCTTCTTTGTCTCCTTATATAATCATCGTCACTGTGTTTTCTTTCTTTCTTTCTCACAAGCAGCCCGTAAACGCCGTAGACTGTCTGCCTTATATACAGAACATGGAACCTCATCGATAAAACGCCCATATTGATCCTTTACTTAACTCCATCTCGTGTCCATTCAATTCCCCGTCATGTCGCACATCCTTCCATTTTGTTAGAAATCCCACTGCGTACATTCCCGCGGCGGTGGCAACTCCGGCATCAGCCCATCGGCGAATTCGCCCGTCTGAGCAAAGGCGGCCCACTGGTTCTTCAATTTGTCGCTATATTCCTCAATGGGCAGTGCTGTATCCTTGTTGTAGCCTGGGGGCCCATTGGGGAACCAAATCCGCGTCCATGTGCCGTCAAACGCGCGGATCCCAGGTATCCCATCCCGATAGGTTACGGGTTTCCCCTTGAACATGGCAAGCCGCCCATCCATGGTCCTTGAACTATAGCTTTCGATATTTGGATGTTTTTTCGAGCTGCCTGGAGGATAGGGGTTATTGTTGCTGGCACTAGCTGCCGCTGAGGGAGGCTGCTGTGCCGCTGCAAAAGGATTCGCCTGGGAAGATGTGCCGTTTGTCTGATTTTGCGCAAAGGGATTGGCGGCAGCAGGCTGTTGCTGTTGTTGCTGCTGCTGTCCAAAAGGGCTCGCGTTATTTTGCCCAAAGGGTTGCTTTGCCGGTACTCCAAATGGTGACTGAGACTGCGCAGCCTGTTGAGAAGGCTGTTGGGCAAACGGGCTACCGGCATTTTGGGCTGGAGATGCGAATGGATTGGCAGCAGGGCCAGCTTGTTGTCCAAAGGGACTTGAGCCAGCGCCTGCCGTAGAACTGAATGGATTCGGCTTCTGTCCGAGCTGGGACGCCTGGCCGAATGTGCTCCCTTGCGTCTGTGGTTGTCCAAATGTGCTTGCCTGCGTCTGTGGCTGTCCAAATGGATTAGATTGTATGTTTGGCTGAGATGTCTGGCCAAAAGTGGGAGCACCAAAGGGACTAGGCTTGGCCCCAAGCGCGGACGGCTGACCAAAGGCCGAGGTCGGTTGTGATGGTTGAGAGAACGGAGAAGCCGTTTGCGTCGGCTGGCCAAATGCCGACGACGGCTGCGGCGGTTGACCGAATGCAGATTGTGATGGCTGTCCAAAAGGATTGGGCTTCTGACCCAAAGCAGACGGTTGGCCAAAGGCACTTGTCGTGGGCGCCCTGGTAGCAGTGTTGCCGCCGAATGGGGTTGCAGTGTTCCCGCCAAAGGGATTCGCAGCATTGGTCGCCCTTCCCACCATAAACTCCCCAAACGGCGCGCCTTGGGTTCCCTCCTTGCATATATCGTGTCTGTTCGGATGTCGATTCTCTCCTTCTATGACGAATCGTGCCGCCTCTGCCGGGTTTCGCGCCGCGGTTTCCATCTGCTGCTTCGCATTCAGGTACAGTTGTTGTGCTTCGTTGAGCTGCGCGCATCTTGGTCAGAACAGCCATCGGATTCAACATGGGAGCGAAAGTCCTTACAGCCTGCTGCTCATTCCCTGAGGCCTTGCCTAGGAGGTAATGAAGTCTGAGTTCTTCGAAGCTCTGTTCGCGGGGATAACCTCCAAAGAGCTGGTCTGGAGCGTCTCGGCCCGGGGCATACGCAGAAAGAATCCATTGCGGCGCCTCAACCGTCAAGTCCTTCTCAAGAACGTCCAAAGTTATGCTGTATTTTGCTTTTCCTCGAGGTCAGCTCCATCAAGAGCAATCGGCGCCATGCAACTTACTTAACGCGCCCTCACTCCCACCCGTGTTGACTCCTCCCAAAGCTCCGAAACGGTTCGAGGGTTGACTGCGATTGCCGCCGGCATTAATGTGCTCGTAGCGACAGCTGTCTGCCAAAGGGCGTTAGCATCTCTTGCAAGGAGAATGTCGAAATGAAAGAGAAAAAGCGGAACGTACTGCCGAATTTGCAATAGCCCTGCTGGTAGAATCTGCACACCGCCATGGTGGGTAGTCAGCGGAAGATTATGTTTGTAGTATAGTTGCAGCAGCTATGCCATCGCGAAATATCGTCGTTGCAACGTCGCCTCACTGTGTTGTCGCGAGAAAGGAGGAAGAAACGGAGGAGTCTGCGCAATTGAAGGTTGGCGATTAGATAGGCCGGAAAGATAAAAGCAAGTGCCTAGCCAGCCTTGTGCAGCCTTGGGGCGATTTAGTGGCTCTCCAGCGCCCCCAGGGAGACGCTGGCCAATCATGTCCGCCATGCCCGTCCCCAGCTGTCATTTATTCTCCACATCCATGGATAATAGTTCCTAGAGCCGCCAAGTGGATTTATAGGTGCCTAGCATGAATAGATAGATGCCTTGAGCAGAATTACTAGAATTAAACATAAGGGTGTGGGTTATTTTATTTTGCCATCTTCTCTTCTGGCTGTAACATTGGACGATTCTGCAAGCCTTCCATGTAAAACAAATAGGCATTATACTCCAAGTCTATGCCTTGTCATTTGAGTGTGCTAAGCTCAAGCTATTGACTAACCAATCAAATACACCGAGTCCGGGCATATCGCAACACAAGATAATGGGTCAGGCTCAATTTAAAAATTTTATTGCTTTTTTATTTCGTAGTTTTTTTAATCATTGCGTAATTTATGAAAATTGGTCGTGAATACCCAATCCCTCCTTCATACCTCGTACATGGTCTCATTCTTACCTTTGAAATTGCCGTTTGCCTAGTCAACCCCCCCTCATCATCATCTCTCACAAAAACATCCCGACATACACGACGCCTGAGCAGCCTAAGCCTTCTCGGCCAATCTAAACTCAACAATAGGTCCCTTCTTAGCACTGGTGAAAATGTCCGCCAGCTGAAACTCCTCGGGACGGTGTCGGCCCCATTCCAGATCAGCACGACCCTCGCTGGGGTCGGCAACACCAATCGCTCTCCTCATGTCATAGAGGTACAAGGCCCGAGCAAGAGTGAGTGTCATTTCAACATAGGCCAAGCCCTTGCCAATGCATCCACGAGGTCCAATGCTAAAGGGACAGAAGGCGGCCTGCGCCTCGGCAACGTCCTCGACAGTGGTGTTCCTCTTGGTAGCAGGGTTGACGGCACCGTTGATCCATCGTTCAGGGGCATAAGTAAACGGCTGGGGGTAGTACTCCTCATTGTGGTGAATGTTGTAGTGGGGGGTTCCGACAACAATTCCAGCAGGGATGAACTGGCCGTCAATAGTGATGCCGCCGGGCAAGACCTCACGGGGCAGGATGCCGCCGACAGAGGGAGACATGCGCATGGCCTCGTCGATACAGGCACGGAGATAGGTGCAAGATGCAAGGGTGGCTCCCTGAACAATCTCCTCGACGTCGTTGAACTTGCCTCGGATCTCCTCAACAACCTTCTTCATGGCAGTGGGGTTGCGGGTAAGGTAGAACAGGGTAGCGGCCATGGCAGTCGAGGTTGTATCAGATCCGGCAATAATGCTAGTTGTTGATGTCAGCGTCGGTTCATAAGAACTCATCTGATAAATATATATATACGAGGGTGGCTTACAGCAAGTTGGATTCTCCCCACAGCTCGGGAGTAGAGAAGCCCTGGCCAGTCTCGGGATCGCGAGCCTTGAGGAGATAGTAGAAAAAGTCGCGGCGGTCAGTCTCTTCTCCAAGCTTGGTTCTCTCCGTCAGCTGGGCCTTGCTGTAGGCCATGTAGCGGGCACGTCCAGCGGCGAGCTTGGGGAACATGATCTTGTCAAACTTGAGCTTATCAACAATGGGCATGGTGCCGCACTTTTTTTTCCCCCTTCTTGTCAGCATACTTGTCCAATGTTATTTCTTTTTTGGTAATTTGAGCGACTTACAAGAAGATGCCTAGTAGTAGCAGCCTCAACCAGATCCAGAGCGAAGCGGTTGTCCGGGCTCTCCAGCATGTGGAAAGCCTTGCCGTAGCTCAAATCACCAAGGATATCCATGGCAAGGTAGTTGCACCAGTGGGCCATGTTCCGCGGCTGAGTCCAGCCCTTGGAGTCGGCAGTGCCGTCCTGAAGACCAATCTGCTCGCAGAAAGTGCGGATGTTGCTGAGGATGTATCGCTGCATCTCCTTCATGGCGCTCTCGGAGAAGGCGTGGGAGAGCACGCGGCGCTTGCGGGCGTGAACATCCTTGTCGCGAGTGTTGTGGGTGTTTGCGACGGGGTGAGCGAAAGAGTTGTAGAATTCTGCCTTGCGGACGTTGGACTTGAAGCCGTAGATGTCTTTCAAGGACTGGGCGGTGCTGAATGAGAGGGAGTTGGGGCCATAGCGAACGACCTTGCCTGTAAGCCCAAATACGTTAGTACCAAATAATGCCATTTTCGCCTCACCATTGAACTTGGGAATCCTTTGCGTTCCATTGCAACGTACCGTATTTTTGGTGTAGTCGCCAGAATTGAAGGTGGCGGTCGCCCTTCCAGGCGTGGTACAGCTGGTAGCCATCGGTGAGTTTAGCAATCAGAGGGCCGGGATATTTCGCCAGCGGGTGGAAGAAGATGCGATAGACGACAAAAGAAAAGACCTTTGATTCCACGTTAGCTCTTCCAGATCCTCTATCACGTATTTTTATTTTTATTTCGTTTTTATATCATCTCGTTTTTCCCATCCCCGGCGAACAACTTACATAAAAGACTCCCGCGCCGAGCAGGAGCCCCAGCCATGCAACTGGAGTTTGAGCGCCGAGCGACAGCATTTCCGCAAAGTTCAAACCGGCCAAAGGTCGCGTACAGAACTTCTGCCCACAAAGAAGAGAATGACAGGAGAAAAGAGAAAACCAGACAAAAAAAAACCACAGCGAAGATAAGCTTCAAATAAAAAAAAAGCCAACCCTTTCGACCCTCTGCATCCGCCCCCTTCCTACCCGCAAGGAACCCTCCCCCCCAGTCCAACATGGTTTCACTCGTTCAACGCTGCAGCATCGGCTTTCCACGGCACACAGCGTGCCCAGGCTTATCGATTACACAGCCATGGATGGCTGTTGATGCTCGTTTCGCAGGCAAAAGTTGATGACATCGGTGGCCCAATCAGCCCTACTGGCGCTTAGATTCGGCGGGGGATCTTGAAGGTCTGACGCCCGCGACTCCGGGGGCCTGTGCGGGGGGCCCATTTATTCCTTTCATTCGCTCTGAATTGCTCCGTGTGTACTCCGTGGTACTATGTAATTGGGGGTGGCAGATGTGGAGGATGGCAGGGAAGATCTAGATTCCCTCGGCATCGCTGCGGTCTCGGGCTTCTCTACTACACGTCGGGCGCGTCGAGGTCACGGGGACGGGCGTGGATACGGGAATCGGTGAAGAGAGGCCATCCATGCCCTTATCAGCAGTTACTGTACATAGCACAGTACAGGAGCACTCCAAAAGCTCAGCTTCAGCTTCAGCTTCAGCTTCGCCGTAACACAAGGCCGCCACAATCTTGAGCATTTCAAATTCAAAATCAAAAAACTCTCCGAGCAGGAACCAAGCGCGTGCTACAGCACTAAAACATTAAACGTCATCATTTCTCACGATGCGGAGAAGCAAGATAACTTGATGCATGGATCGCATAAGCTGTTCCCATCCCATCCCATCCATCCATGCATAACAATCATACCCTTCACAATAGGCTCCAGAGAAACCACCAAAAAATTCAAATTGTCAAAAGTCAAAAATAAAAATACAAAAATATAAAAAAATTGCTAAAACGAAAACGACGGCAAGAGGCGATTGAAGCCGCGCCTTGGAATCAATTCCGCCCCGTTCCGCGCTCCCTGAATCAAGCCAAACCCGCCGCCCTGCTCCCAAATGGCAAAATCGGATGCCGCCGGTAGCCAAGATGCGAACAGCCTCTCCTCGCTCCCCCACTTTCTCGGACCGGAGGCCAGTGGGGCTTTTTGCGGTGCGTGTCCACAACTCGTATCAAAAGTCGCCCAAGTGAGTGAGATTTGATATGGGCGTGGCATGGGCTGGAGACGTGATTACACCCTCGTGCATTGCCTATGAGGATGTCGTGATAGGCTACCTGCATGGAGGGATTAGTATACGTTATTGATAACCCGCCGGAAGATGCCGGAGACACGGAGACATCCCGCGGGAATCAGAGCCTGTTCCACGAATCGAATTGATAACATCAAAATTGTCGTTGTCCGGGAAAAACTTACACAGTCTACCTGCTTCAATGAGAAAAAAAAATTGTCCTGGTTTGAAATCAAGAAAGAAGTCGCAACTATTTTTACAACTACACAAGTTATATCACAGAAAAAATTTCCTCCCCAGGCATTCATTAATCAATAACAGCCGTTTCCATATCAAGATCCATTTTTTCCATCTTTCCCTCGCTCCCGTCAAAAAGCGAGCAGGAAAAAAAAAAGCCAAAATCAACCGCCCCATCACCGCCAAATAACTCCGTCCAGACAAGTTTACAATCCCGCCGGCACCGAAATTAGTTGTAGTAACGCGGTTCGTCAAAGACGTGGTATCGGTGATCTCTCACACCCTCTCCCCTGAACATGGCAGGATAGCGCCATCCTTCTGGCACATCCTCTTCCTCCACGCGGTGATCCCGCTCTTCGGCCGTCTGGCCTGCTAGCTCCTTAATCTCAGCATCTGAGCGCGGAATCACAAACTTGGCAGTCTGAAGCTCGGTATCGGTGATTGTGCTACGGCTAACGCGGGCATAGCCAACACGCTTGATGTTCTTGAACAAGATGTATTCGCACCATCGATCCCAGTCGGTTGGGTCAACGTCATGCATCCCCGAGGTCTCGCTCACGTAAGTATTATAGTTGCCCTCAAGTGGCTCCGTCACCAAGTAGCTGAGTAAGAATGCTGGTCGATCCGTTGAGCCCATAAGTTTCGCAAGGTACTCAGACTGAAGTCGTCGGTCCTCCGGATCTTCTTCCTGGCCAGAGTGGAAGACGAATACGTCGACGAGTTGGCCGTAGACGTCCAGGGTAGCATGGATTGCTGGCGCCAGCTCACCCACCGGACTGGGGAGGAGATGGTGCTTGGATTCCACAATAGGGAACTTGGACAGAAGCGCGGCGCCCCATGTGTGTTTATTGGGGCCGGGGCCATAGTCGACATACATGCCTAGATCCTCGGCGAGGAACTGGGTGGTATCTCGGTTGCCCATGATGATGCGCTGCAGATCAGACTCCAGAAGACCAATAACATCGACTTCCATCTCCTTGATCAGATCACGCATGCGATACTCAGAGGACCACATGTCGTTATCCAGGGAAAAGTGAATCGTCCAGATGCCTGCTGTCAGGATCCGGTCTTCAGGATGGTAAGGTTTATAATCGTTGGTAGGGAACCGCCTGAAGGCCGCACACATGAACAAGATGTTGACGACGATGGCAGACAATCCAAAGTATTTCTTATGCTGCGAGGGCGACGGGCGGCGAGCAGGTTGGTGCCGTGGTTGCGACGTGTTGAAATCATGCACACCGGCGGCTATCATCAACATTGCGGTCAACATGACCCAATCGGTGTGCTCACGAACCAGCGGGCCACCAGGCACGAAGGCGTAGGCAACGACCCATACGTGGAACAGCACCAGGAAGTTGTATAGCAGGAAGCCCAGGCCAAACGTCACCGCCGGGTCCTTCTTTGCGGCATTAGAGACGAGCGGCACAGAGACTGCCATGAGGTATGCCGCCAGACCTAGACCACCGTAGTAGCCGAACCAATGGCTGAAAAACGTCAAGATCGTAGCACTGATGAATCCCACCGCGTACTGGGGCCAACTTCCCGCAAGGCCTGGCCTGTTGATGCCCAAGAAAATGCCCACAGACATGGCGGCGACTGTAAACCAGCCATGGGTGGAGAAGTATGGTCCTCGGATCGGGTAACCCTCCCATACCCAGAGAATCATGGTGCTCGTGTCGGACAGCAATGAATGCAAGCCGAAGAACAAACCACCAATACCAAAAGCAGCAAGGACGGTTGAGCCCTGCTGCTTTGGCTCATCTGACAGAGAGCCGCCAGTGAGAGGACCCTTCCTGGTAAATCGGAGAGCAGCCAGAATGCCGAGGACGAGCCCGATGCCGTTCCATCCGCCATTGGCGGCATGCATAATGGGCCAGATAGGATTGTTCGTCGTCCAGGCAAACTTCAATGTAGACGATAGAATCAGACCAATCATCCATCCAAGCAGCTTAGTCTCCAGTCGAACATTGTGAACCGAGTCTGCGTGCAGAGAGCTAGCCCAGCCAAGACATGAGAGGCCAACGCCGAGGCCAACTGTGCACAGGCGAAGAACTGGGTCGAGAACGAGATATGCCGCAACTCCACAAAGCGACAAAAGGTGAACCAGTCGCAGATTACTCACAACAAAGGACCGGAAGGCTCCAATTCCCAAAAGTGATGGCGCAGCAGTTACCATGACGAAAGCTTCGAAGCCAGAAATACCCATGTGCCAGAGTGGGAAGTCTGATGCACGTCAGAGCAGGGGTCAAGAAGGGGGGGCAGAGAAAAGCGAAGCTTACACCACACGACAAGGCCAAGACTGGTAAGCATGGACCAAAAGACAAACTGCAACGAATTAATATCGGCAAAATTGAGCACAAGAATATGTGTTTAGGCAACTGACTCCATGGTAAACGCTGGCAGCAGTGTCCAGAGCGTCGGCTGATGTAAATCGGATAGAGAAAAAGCCGCCTGTAACCTGTTCCTTTCTAAACCCACTCGTAAGCGACTGCAAAGTTAAGCGCCTAGGCATGGAGGAACTTACTCCTTCTCCAAAACTGCAGATGGGACCGAAGAATGGTTTTCACTGTCGGAGAAAAAAAGGCTTATTAGAGGTGCTCTCGTGAAATAGTTACATTGGACGCAAAATTGACAAGTCAAAATTTCTATCTGGGAAGCCATTGCACGTACCCCTTGCTGGCTCCCTTGACATCCTTTACCGAAATCTCAAATGTATTAAAATCGAGGGCTGTAACTGCATCGAAGGCCACGTCGAAGAGAATCAATGCCCATTCAAAAAAGGCATATGTCGTATAAGCTAGAATATCGTCAGATCCAGACCGACCTCTACCAATTGATGGATTGGGGGCGGAAAATACCTCCAGCTACACGGTGGACTTTATGTTGGATGAAGAAATAAATGAGAGGAACCAGTGTTCCGAAGAACAGACCGGCCAAGCGCTTCCGCCACATGATGGCGGAGGGGTTTGGCGGGCTCAAGGCAATGCAGCCGGTTGTCCATGGCAGAGTGCAAACGATGTATGATATCATGAGAATATCGTGCCAATCGTGATCGTCCGTAGATGTGATGTACGTCCAGCCACCACAAGTCAAAGTGCGCAAAAGGCCCATGGAAGCGACGAAGGCCGGGAGCTTGGAACCGGACCTACGAGTCAAAATGTACCATAGGCCAACGAGCGCAAAACGAGGCCCTATCAAGGTCGAATCAAGTCAGCTTCCGCTCGTGCAATGCTCTCCGGTCGCCTCTACCTGATGTGATTGCAATAAAGATCATGAAAAACGAGCGCTCCGGGTATCTGTCGCCAATCGTCGCAGAGACGGATGGGAACCACTCATCTGGGTATCCGTAGAATTCATTCTGCACAATCTTGTGGTAATGCAGAGAAACGCCGACTAGCAATGCACTGATGAATGCAGCTGCGACAAGTTAGCAAGCAAAAAAACCACCAACCACCTCGGCCTCTGGTTGCGCGAATCCCGATTTCCCAGCTCATGGCGACTTACTATAAGCTACAGCCGTATGCGCCCAGCTAATCCACTGTCCATTAAAGCTGAGGACAACGCCGCCGTCCTTGTCCTTGTATCTCGACGCCATCGCGACAAAAGAAAGAAATGCAGGTCGCAATCAAAAGAGCGTCCGGAGCATCCGGAAATAAGGACTGGGAGAGTTGAACGAGGGGAGGTTTGAAATCATAAGAGACTGGATTTTTAGTCGCCCGTGCCGAGGGCCTTTCGCGATCGTGTCAACAGGCGACTTTCCCCCCTGTGCCCTGCTGTCTGTGGGGATGACAAGGATTGGATGGGTAGAACACGTCTCGGCGCGAGCTTTTTGTGGTTGAAACGAAAATTAAATGTCGCCCGCAGCTGGGAATGCACAGCCTACTAGTCCGCTTTCGGCTGTGACGACAAGTCTCCAGTCCGTCTGCAGTGATAAACGATATTGCGCGCATGCAGGTCAGCTGTGCCGCAGGCGTTGCAATGACGGGCATGATTGATTGAATTTTGCAGTGTTTGATTGAGCGGCAGGATGAGGCTAAATTAATATATATACACTATATATAATACATAATATATATAGAGCAGGAGAGTGTTTGGAAATGCCCGGCACCAGCCGTATTCAGGCACCAAAAGATAGTACTCGAACGGTTTTAAAATCAATTCTCCAAAGGGGACTAGCCGCTGTGCAGCTCTCGGGTTGATCTCGTACATACAGAACTAACAGCGCCAGTAAGCCTTGATGACGGAAGGCAGCGAAAAAGCCCCGCCAAAAATTCGCCAAAAATTCAGAGGGCCCGCTAGTTGGAGAGGTTCAAGCAGGCCCCACTAAAATTTCTGGCAGCCTCATGAAAAACTTCGGCAAACGCCTTCAGCCTGCGCTGGGACAATACGCAAAACCAAGCTCAGCTACCCCGGGAGTCGTCTGTTCAACATGGCTGGAGTCGCAGACAAGGCGAGATTCTATCTAGAGCGCTCGGTCCCCCAGCTGCGAGAGTGGGAGGAGAAATCGATCTTTTCAAAGGTGGGAGCAGGTGCCCAGAGAGTCTCCAGCGCACACGGAGGTTGAAGCCGTGCGAGTACTTGGCTAACCCTACGAATCAGGATGAGATTCGCGCAATTGTCCAAAAACGAAACGACTTCGAGCACAGGGTTCTCTCCCCCGGCAACACGCCGTCCGAATGGTCGTCCTATGCCCAGTGGGAGCAGTCAGTCGAGGCTCTACGCTCCAAGCGCTGCCAGCGACTGAAGCTCCGCAACCTCAATTCCGCCCACGACGGTCAGACCCGTGTGCTGTCAATCTACGATAGGAGTGTCTCGAAACACCCCGCCTGCGGTGCGCTATGGCGCGAATATCTTGCATACATGACCAAGGTCAAGGCGGCGAAGCGCTGGCGGAAAACCATGACCAGGGCCCTCCGAATGATGCCCAAGGATCCCGATATGTGGGTGGTGGCGGCCAATCGATTCGCCAGCGACGGCGACATGGCGGCCGCGAGAAACTGCTTCATGAGAGGCTGTCGGTTCTGCTCCTCGGACTGCACGCTGTGGCTCGAGTACGCAAGATGCGAGATGAAATGGTTGGATAGGATGGAGAAGAAGAAGGCCAAGGGTGAAAAGGTAGCGGCGCCTCGTCCAGCAAACGACGATGACGACTTTCTCCTGCTGGGTGATAGTGACGACGAGGACGAGGAGAACGACTTGTCTCTTCCAGAGCCGTCGAAAGCACAGGTCACCGTCATCGACAAAGAGGCGACGCAAGAGCTTCGGTCAAATCCCGCCATGGACGGTGCTATTCCGATGGCTATATTCGATATATCGCGGAGGCAGCCATTTTTCAAGGCCGAGGTTGCGGAGCAGTTCTACTTCATGTTCGCTTCCTTTAGCAAGCTCTCAGTCCAGCCAAGGATATCCCAGCACGCGCTGGATGCTCTGGACGAGCAATTCCCCGACGACCCGTCTACTTGCAACTGTCACATCAGACAGCCGCTTTTGGGCGTTTCCCCATACACGGCAGAGTTCCCCCGCAGCCTGGGGGTGGTTCTGCAGCGGTTAGGATCATACCTGGAGACCACCACAAACAAGGCTGCATTGGAGAAGAAGACTGTTGCATGGATAGACGCGTATCTGCAGTTGGAAGACTTGGACCAGGCTCTTAGAACAGTGCTGGAGCACACCAAGGAGAAACTGGGTGGGGAGGCAGCGGCTTAGACTAGTAGTGCTCGTACATACCTTTAATGCTACCCTATATGTTTTATTGGCTTTACGAAGTATTCTGTCATCGGATTTCAACAAGTTTCCTTTGTAGGGTGACTCCATGGAAATCTGCTTGTTAACAGCATTTGCCATTCACGGATTCGTCAATGTTTTCTTGGCCAGCAAGGACGCCGCGCGTCACACTGGGAATACAATGTTCTATGCCCCGTGTAAGCCGAGGGATGACCCAGGCTTACAGGTAGCATTTTTTCAAACCGGTGCCAGCCACAACGCAAAATCCCAGCCATTGGACAGTTTACAAGCACAGGAATCACACCCAAAGATGCACGTGTTCAAACGACTTCTTATCATAAAGGTGATGCTGCCCCTAGCCCAGGTGATACATCGTATTCACAGGCTATGGCCAGAGCCACTTGTCAGGTAGCCACGCGAGGAGCAAATGGCGCCTCTTGGTGCGTGGGCTAGCCCTGGACAAGCATTAGTTCCCGTGCACACCACACTCGTGCCGTAAGAGTTTAAGATGGGATGGGCAAGTCCAGGAGATTTTGTCCGGGAGAAAGATTTGCCCCTAATAAGGGACTTTTTATCACGGAATGTTTAGATAATGAACAAATGTAGGCGTGGCTTGTCCGTGGTCACAACGGTGCTCATACGCAACAACGCAATTTGCGGATGGTCCGGGGGTTTTTTTTTTTTTCTTTTTTCTTTTCTTTTCTTTCCTTTCTTTCTTTCTTTCTTTTTTCATTGGCCCATCCTAGTCTGTGGCTGTGTGTAAGAGCAATGGATGAACTCACGGCCCCATGGAAAAGGTTTGCCAGCATTACGAAGTCGTACTTTATTAGAAACCTCGCCAACCCGGTGGCTGTTTGAATGCTCGCTTCCAAGTGGCCGCGATTTGTCAGGGCAAATGGGTGGATGTCGCACATCCCGTTGCAGATTCTCATGTGCAGCGAGACTCCCAGGCTGTCAATAGTACAGTAGCGAGGTCTGTGTCGGCCACGGCCCAAGGGCCTGCTTGAAGAACTTTTTGGACACGGAAAAGTCATGTTGGTGGCATGCGGGGGCTTGCATGATTGGACACTTATCCTTGACCGTCTCTTTCGACAATGGACAAATCGTCGGGCTTGCAGAACGCGTGCCTAGTGCAGGAATTGGTCGGCACATTCATTTGGTGACGAGACCGTCGTGGTGCTTTGGATTGGATGATACTTGACGCCTCCGCTGATAGCCAAGGGCTTCGCATTCGGTTCCAGATGACGCGCTCCTTGTTGAATCGCCCAGGCGAGCCAGCCAGATGATACAAACGGCGGTTTGCCGACAGGATTGGCTGCGAGCGCGGCACAACGCGAGGCGTCACGGTGGTAATCTCGGCTGGTTGGGCTGGTTGTATGTACTATGTAGCAACAGACTTGGAGCATCAAAGCGCTCGCAAGACTCCTTCTTAGCGCCGGGATGGGGGGGTCTTCGGTCTCCATCTATGCTTCCCGCCCCGGGAGCAGCTCGCAGAGAGGCTGCATAAAAAACTCAGAGAAGAAAAGGGCAGGCTGTGAGTCAGATCCATGACGAAATCAGCCTGTTGTTTCATAGCGTTCTGAGATGTCACCGCATCATGCGGCGTCTTTCTGTCTCTCGCCGGGCACACTGTCGAAGCTTGTTCCGTTGGTGGCAGCGCATCTTGAGATTGTGTGGAAATGGGGAAATGGGGAAAGCACCGAGTGCACAGCATATTTCAGGCTCAGGTAACAAACATGGCGCAACGTCGGCGAGATAAAAGCTCCCAGTTCACCAACCCATCCTTCTTCCACCTCTTCTTCCTTTTTTTCTGCTTCCTTTGATTGAGTGGGTGGCGAGAGGACGGAATGACGGGAGCGTGGCTAGGCCTAGGCCAGGCCACGCATGATGGCACACAACTTAGTAGCTCAAAACCCAGCCTGCGCAAAAAGGAGGGGAAAACCTGGGTCGGACAGAGCGATTGAGCGTAAACATGGAGGAAGAGAAATAAAAGGCCTGTTTTATGCGCGGTAAGCGATTGGTGGCTAGCAGTTTGCTCTTCGCTCCCTCCCTGGGCCATGGGTAAAGCGCGTCTGATGACGGAGGTGATGGCGTCCTGTATTTGTACATGACTTTTTGTTGCTGAATTCGTCCAGGCAGCGCCGTCAAGCTGTGATCAGCAAACGGTGCTTCCACAGACGCACACTAAAGCGGCGGGCTCACGAAAACAGCCGGAGCCAGTCTGCCATTATCCACACGCCTGTCAAACAAGGCCCATGCCGTCTGGCCAATTTTCTTTTTTATTCCCCGTCTTCTTTGTCCTCTATTTCTTATTACAGGGAAGGGGGATAGTGCGTCAAGCCAGGCAGGCGGTTGGTGGTGTTCGGTTGGGCGGTCCAGACAGGTACATACTCGTACATGATACGTGCTGGGCTTGTGGGGGTAAAGGACCGCGTGAGGAGATTCAGTTGACGGGCTCCAGGGGAGAAAAATGAGCGAATATAGTGAGGCGACCTGCTCCCCCCTTTGGGCTGCGGAGCGCTGCCACGGCAAACGAGGTGCTTAGGGGCGAAATAAGATTTTAAAGAGACCCCGACTTTGCGCTTCTGCCCTCTGGTTTTCTTGCGGCGGGACGTGGATGACGAAGGAAGCTCGAGTGAGGACGCTGCTGATGGTATCAGTGGCGGCGGGCGGGTTTTGTCGCTGGCAGCGGAGAATTTAATTGTGCTGGTCTGGTGTGTCTCGAGTTGTAGGTACCGTTGACCTGTAGCTGTACTGTAGGTAGCTGGAGCTAATGGCATGGCCCAGGTCCGAGGCAGGTACCAGATTATAGGCAGGCTATTAGGCCTTCTGCCTCTCTCACCCATAACTACCCCCCCTTCCCCCGTTTCTCGCCGGCTTTCCTCCCATTTCAATCTTTTCATGAACTCTTGTCCCCTCCCTCCGGCCCAGTCCGGGTCGATTTCGATGCCATTTTCTCTGCGCGTTGCCCTGCGTGGCTCGTCTTTGCTTCACTGGCTCACTTACATGGCTAGGATCTGATTACCTCACCCAGCTTGTGTGGAGGACCCCCCACGACTTGGTGTCAATCGGCAAGAGGGAAAGCGGCCATGCGAAATACTCAGCACAGAGGACAGTGGCGGATTCGCCAGCAGCAAAAAGAAATGGCGACAAGAGGTCGTCACGGCCCGGATTCGCCCTGGGCAGAAACACGATGGCCAGACACAAAAAACATCACGATGCGAGAACCGGTCATGGCGGAGGGGCGCTGAGAGACTCGACCAAGGCCCAGCGGCGCTGCCATCAGAGTGCGCTGTGACAGGGGTGGCTGACCCTGTGGAGACTGGACAGCGGCATCAAACGGTGTCACAAGGCGACACGACGACCCCAGGATTCGTGCCATCCCAGTCGACTCGGAGCAGGCTGGCGCCATGCCCACTCTCTCGTGCTGGATTGGATTTGCTCAGCTTCGATGCCGCTGCGAGGCCGCTGCGAGGCCTTAGCGGCTGCAACTGCAAAACGCAAAACGCAAAACGCAAATTGGCATTGCCTGGACCGAAGCGAGCGTCCAAGCCAAACAAACCAAAAGGCGCTGGACAAACCCAAGTCTGGCTCGTGGCTTGTGCCTTCTGGTGGGGCCGCCCTGGGCACCTGTTTCTGGTCAGCCCGCAGTTCGATTCCTACTGTATCAACAAGTAACACCGACGGCAAGCTGAGTCGCTGGAAGGGCGATGCAGCATCCATTGGCTCGGCGTGCTGGACGGGGAGCTTGGCCCGGAATTGGATACGGGGTGCCATACGGGGTTGCCTCTGGATTTTCAACGCGTGCGCGGCTGCTCGCTGCTCGCTGTTCGCTCTGCTTGGCATGTGGCATATATGGATGGTGGCAACGAAAATCAACAGAGCCACATTGGCGCCACATTGACGCCTGTGCCGCTGCAATTTGAGCTGCTGCAGCTAGGAATCGAGCCTAATCCGCTTCAACACACCTGCATTGGAAAATATTGGGTTATGATGTCGACTTCAGACGAGGACAAGTGGTGGCATCCCGCGACCATGTTTCTGACCTGTCTTATCGCAGAATGGGTCTTTCCTCGTGCACTTGTTGCACCCAGAGTGGTATCGGGAAAGCATCGCCCCGAAGGAATCGCATGCTCGACAGAATGGGCTTCACATTCAGTCCTCAGTCCCTTTGGCTGAAGTCAGCATTGCGTCGCAGCATGCTTATGGTCAGCGTCTGTTGATGCTCCTTCGCGGCTTCAAGGTGCATGCATCAACATCCAGGGTGTTGAGCCCTCCAATTGCTGCCACAAAGCAAAGGCGGGAAAAATTGGAGGGAAACGGCGTCATATAGCCGTGCTGTGGAAGCCGGGAAAGCATGGGCTGCAGTCTCATCCGCGGTGCTCCAAAAGGCACTGGCTTTCGGTGCGGCCGTTTGGGAACCGATCACAGCAGCTGCTTTTGCTTTCCTTGTGGTGACGACGGCAGAATTCGCTTCACAAATACGGAGTACTTCAACACCAACGGGAAGAGATCGCCTCATTGATACCAACAAGCAGTCTAGCGGTGCTTGCAGTGCAGGCATTCGCTTTTGGCTAGACCTTGGTCTGAATTTCTCATCAAAAGGTCTCCATTCAAGACCAACGGCGAATGCCTCTCTTTCTCAAACGGGCTACCTTGACACGCCCTAATACCATCTGGCTGCAAAATAGGGAGCTGATAGCGTTTTTAGTTGATGCTGTTAGTGATACAGCCTGCAGAAACCGCCTTTTCACTAATACGGAGAGCGAATGCTGCTATCGCGACACTAACGCAACGCGTCCATTGGCTGGCGGCCCACTTGGCTTATTCGCGCCGGTCAGCGCTAACCCCGAACGGGCTAGCAGTCTCAGGAAGGGAGCATTTCACATCGGCCTGAAACTAATCTGCCAATCCAGCGAGGACTCGCAGTCATCCACCTCAACGCGCCTTAGGTAAGACCTGGCTCTCCATTCACTTCACGTTGCCTGCACCTCCTTGCCTTCTGCTGCCCCCCAGGCGACATACCGAGTTGTCTCTATCGCATCGCGACGGCTAGCGAACGCCTCTGCCCCGAGCTGTCGATAGTCTGGGCGCTGCGTGGGTGCCGCCGAGGTGGCTCGTTGTTACTGCATCAGCGCCGATCCGACGCCTGCACCGAAAATTTCTCTTCCAGCACGCGCTCGCTGCCCCTGCGCTACATCCACTGGAGCTGGTGGCCATAATTTATAGGCTGGACGGGCGTACCGGTACCTCGACACGCTCAGCTCGCGGCGGCTGAATTGCCCAGCGCAAAGTATCCGTACACGGGCGCCGCTACCTGTCTCCTAATCTCCTGCGCCCAGTGGCAGCCATTGGACACCCTCGGACCCGTCGCGGGTATCACTACTAGGTACCTCTACTAAGGTACTCACCACCCAAGGTACGTCCGTTTGCTAGCGTCTGCCACTGTCCCGCGAGGTACCTCGATCAGACGCCGCTCCCCCTCTCGAAAGGCCCCGGGTGTCTGGGTGTCTGGGTGTCTGCCGGCTTCAGCGCCTGCTGCGCCGCTCCCAGCACGCAGGTGGCCCAACAGCCTGCCTGGCCGGCCTGCTATGGCTAGTGCTACCTGCCCAGCGCCCACCCGAAGCCCCCCCCCAGCCAGCGCTCTTTGTCTGGCTGTCTGCCATTTCCCACCCGACACCACACGCACACACACACATACACATACATTCTCTCCGCCAACCCGCGACGCGACTCAACGTTGTCGTCCATCAAACCACCCACTGTGCCGTGTTACGGCCCCGTTTCCATCCATCCCTGCGCCCATCAATGGGCTCTTGGCCGCCGTGCCTGCTGATTTCGCTGACGTCGCCGCGCACAGCTTGTCGGGCTCATCGCCATGAGCACCTGGATGAACGACGCAGTCCCGAACCACAATGGCAACGGCTTCCCGCACATGAATGACCCCAGCGCTGCCAGTGCCATGATGGACCCCTCCGCCTTCATGGCCAACCCGGGCCAGTTCAATCCGGCCGCCCAGTTTTCCAATCAGCAGCAGATGGCCCTGCAGAATGGCCCGATGCGCCACGCCTCGCCCGCCGGCTACCAGGCGTCCCAGGTCTACCAGACCAATCCTGTCATTCCATCAAAGCGGCCGCGGCCCCGTGAGGATTCCATCTCCGGCTCCCCCAGGCAGAATCCGGGCATGCTCCCGACGTCGCGCTCCGAAACGCCGCAGCAGCAGACCTTTCCCGGCTTCCAGCCTGGCGCCATGCCGCAGCAGAATGCTGGCCAGTTCTCCCACCTCCAAACCAACGGCTCGGCCAACGCAAGCCCCTCACCCATCATGGGCAACCAGATGCGCCCGGGAAGTGTCCCCCAGAGGGTGGCGACGGCCTCGCCTCACCCGTTTTCCCCGGGCGCTCAGCAGTTTGCTTCTCAGACGTCGCCCATCGCCTCGGAGCATGGCACGCCCCAGCCGAACCCCTACATGCAAAACATACCTCAGGGCTACCAGCCGGCCTTTGCGCAGTCCCCATCGAATCAGCGCCCATCCCCAAATCCAAATGCGATGGCGGCCAATCCCATGATGGCTCAGCAAATGGGTCAGATGGGACAACCCATGGGCGGCCAGATGCCGGCTGGCATGTATGCTCAGATGCAGCAGCAACAGATGCAACAACAACAACAACAGCAGCAGCAGCAGCAGCAGCAGCAGCAGCAACAACAGCAGCATCAGCATCAGCATCAGCAGCATCAGCAGCAGCAGCAGCAGCAACAGCATCAGCCCCAGCCTCAACAACCCCAGCAGCAGCAACAGCGGCCCCAGACCTTGGCTGACGGGCAGAAAATGGCCGCGTACCAGATGCGGCTCCAACAGCAGCTCGCAGGCAACATGCAAATGCAGGCTCAAATGCAGGCTCAGAATATGGGCCGTGGAATGATGGCGAAGCAACCGCAGATGCCTGGTGTAACGAATGGCCAGATGCCCCAAGGACCGATGCGACCTCAACACCGACCAACCGGCAGCATCAACGGAGAGCAGTTCATGAAGAATTTAACGACCCTTATGAATGCGAAAGGCCTCCCGTTGGATACGAATCCCATGATTGGGGACCGGCTCGTCAACTTGATGTTTCTGTTCCAAGCCGTACAGCAAAAGGGCGGTTCCAAATCAGTGACCGTTGCGAATAGCTGGGGTCACATCGCCCAGGCCATGGGGCTTCCGGCGCAGCAGCCCAATGTTCCCTTTTCGCTCAAACAAATCTATGAGCGCAATCTGTCCAAGTTCGAGGAAGCCTGGATAGCCCAACAGAAGCAGAGAATGATGCAGCAGCAACAGGCGAATCTCGCGAACCAAGTCACGCCGCAAAAACAGGCGCCGCCGGTCCAGCAGATGAACCAAAGCCAGATGCAGCCGGTGCAACAACAACAACAACAACAACAACAACAACAACAGCAACAACAACAGCAACAACAACAGCCGCATCCGCATCCGCACCCGCACCCGCACCCGCACCCGCACCCGCAGCAGCAACAACCACCGCCTCAGCCTCATGTACAACAGCATACTCCTGTGAAATCTGGTCCGTCATCCGTCAACGGTTTCTCCACTCCGCAAACTCCACAGCAGCATCAGCAACCGAATGCTTTAGCCGGCCACAATAGAAACAGCTTATCGCGCAGCATTGATCCAGTTGGACCGAACGACTTTTCAATACCATCGCCAGCTCACTCGCGAGCCGGAAGTATGCTTATAGGGCCAGCCGATGGCAGATCTGTTGGTGTCATGAATGTCGAGCAGCAAATGCCCCAACCTCCCCAGAAATCAGATAGCTACAGTCCTTGCGCGCGAGAACTTTCTACGTATGGCGGTGTCGACCTCCATGCGGCGAATTTGCTAGGGGCAGAGCTGGAGCGGTGGAAGCCAACCGTTCCTCCAGTAAATGATCTTGGTAACATTGACATAGCTTCGCTGACGCGTAGCCTGCAAAGTGGCATACACGGAGAAGTTCGCCTTGCGCTGGACACGCTTGCGACAGTATCACATTCGCCGAACCAGGCTCATTTTTTGCAGCTGCGATACTGTGATGACTTGGTGGATGCGCTCATCGACTGTGCGGAGGAGCAGCTCGAGCTGCTGACAGAGCACACGGCGGAAGTATCCGACGACATCCAGCTCACTCCCTACGAGGAGGTTGTCAGAGCGTGCCGGATTGAACGATGGGCAATTCGCGACGTTCCCGCTTTTGGCACTGACGAGTATGAACTTGACCGAGCCGTCGACCGATTAGTGTGCATCTCGACCATTTTACGAAACGTGTCTTTTCCTGGCGAGCAGAACGATAACCACAATATACTCGCTGATGAGTCCGTCATCAAGTTTCTCTGCACTGCCATCCGGTATCTCGGCACGAGGACAATGCTTCTCCGAACTCACAACAATACGCTTGACTTCATGAAGGATGTGGTTGTCCTCCTTTCTAACATTGCCAGTTCGGTCGAAATACCCGGCCGAGAACAGGCGTTGTGTCTTTTGCAGTTCTTGCTGTCATTTGCTCCGGTTCCCAGTCCCGTGTTGCCCAATGACACGCTTTTCTTCACCAATTATGATCCGAGCGTTCATACCTATCTCCCCCACGCTGTTGACGCCCTAGCAAAACTTCTTGCCCGCGACGAGCCTAACAGGGGCCATTACAAAAACCTCTTTGCTTTTGATGCTGCCAACGCCATACCGCATGAGCTTCTTACTCGAACATTTGCACTAGCAATCTCTCCAATTCCAGACAAAGTTAGGGAGCGTGATCGACCAGCAAATTTCCCGTCACTCGTGGAAGTCCGGAAGCCATATTTGATGCAAGGCTTATTGTCGGCAGAAATTCTCGCATCCCTGGCACCCGGTGCTGAGTCCAGCCTTGTAAGGACCTGGCTGACTGCGGGTAACGGCCTGGCGAACAATCTATTTCGTCTCGGTCAAGAGCTGAGTCACACGTATGAGCAGCCGCAAGCATTTGTTCGTGGAGCCGGGCGAGCTCCACCAAGGAAAGACCCTGAGCTTGTCTACATCTCTGTCCTTGCGATTACATTGCTTAGGCGATTAGTGGAAAAGTCGAGAGACCCGAATAACCCAGCCTTTTCGGCTGCCGGTGCCTTCTTACCGACTGGGCAGGCGTTATTGGAGGCCTTATCTATGCATAGTCCTGAATGGTCAAAGGAGGGTTTATTGCAGCATTTGTCAACAATCACAACTCTGGCAGGCTAAATCCCGAGTTGGAACGTTTTAATGTTTTTTTTTTATTCGGAAGGGTCTAAAATACGAGCATTTTGCTGGATAGGCGTCCCATTGTTAACAAAGAAAAGAAAGAAAATTTAGGAGGAGAGGGCTGAGGGAGGTTACGTTCAGGGTTCACAGTTGACAATGTCGACAATGATCACACGTGTAAATGTTATGTCTGGGGTTGATAATGTTTGTTTTAAAACCATCAGTCACAAATGCGATGGTGCATAGGTGTTCAATATCAGCGGGTTTTGGAAAGGCGGAATTCTCGCGGACTCATCGCGGCGTCTGTGTACATAGGAGTAGGGATGTTACATACACTGATACCTCTTTTTGGTGGCCTGGATTATTCGTTTATTGAATTGTTGTACATACAAATGTTGAGTCATAAAATGCGGCACCATCTTACAAATGAACATTAGGCTCAGGTCATCACTTGCCAATGCTCATCATCTCAGCGTCAGAAGTTCGCTTCGTCCTCCTCTATACATAGGTTTAGAAACCACGTTCAAGCAGCCAGCTTCTAGCCTTATCGAAATGGTCGCCCTAGAACAAAGAAAAAAAAAAGGTATTGTTAGTGCCATTGTGCCTCTAATTGTCATCAAAGGAAGTCGATGCATCATTACCTTTAATTCTATGTGTTGTGTTGTTGGGTTGATCCGCACATCCTCTCTAGCAATACCAAGACCTCCGACTAGATCTTCTAATAGCCGTACTCGATCCCCGTCCACTTTCTTAATCAAAACCACCTGGCGAGTGCCGCCTGACTGCCATCTCCGGTATATAGGCAGCTGGATAGAAGGTGTGCGGCGCACTATATAGCCAAGGCTGACAAGCTCCTCTGGGGTCTTGGTTGGCGGTGGCACAGAAGGGCGACTTAATTCACGCATATGCGGAGGAATTTTCAGCTTCTTGTTGGGATTCTGTCGAGACAAGGGCTTGGTCGAGATGGATGCTGCTTGGTTGGTCGAAAGGAAAGCAGTCCTTGATACGAAGGAGTTGAATTGGGTTTGTACTGCAGGTCGATAGAGAGCTGTGCTCCTCAAGGGGAGAGCTCTAGGGATAAGGCAGCTCATGTTGGGTGTAGTGATACAAGAGATTCGAAAGAGGTTTGCGCGGTTGGAGTTGGCGATTCGGATTTTGCGAAAGTCGATCGTAGGTATAGTGGAGATAGATCCTTGTAACAGGGGTCGTATTTGATCGTTCTGGCTGGGGAATAAAAGAGAAAATTAACTGAATGAGCCAATTAACAGGTAAAGCAACTGCCTCGGCGACGCGCGAGCTCTCAATGCAGCCTGGCTGCTGTCTTGCGTCTCTGCTGTCGAGTCCTTCAAAGTTGCCTTTTTTGCTTCAAATCTCCAGATCACATGATGCGCCGCAAAACTTGGGCTCTTTGGCGGCAGAAACCGGCGGATCTTCGGGCGAAAAAGTGCAAACCCCCCCACACCACTTTGTTGTATTCGCGAAATTCACCAAAAATCTGCCCCTCCATTTACAGGCGACCTTTTTGCAGAATTAGCGACGAAATCCTCCTCATTTTTTCGACCGACCAAGGAAAATACCCCCAATACCCCCTTTTACCTCGCCGCGGTCAGACTCTCTACCTCCGAAGACAAACATTCATCATGGAGGATATTCTGAAGGCCCTGCCAGCCGATGGCACGTCAATCATGCCCAAGGTTGCGCCTCACCTGAGTCGTCACCTGCTCTTCCCGCTTATCCAGTTCGAGGGCGACCAAGCTGAGGAGAAGGGCGATGCCGAGCTGGCCAAGAAGATTCTGTCGGGCAAGATTCAGCTGCTGGACGACACCAACATGACGGACTACGTGGCGTCGCTATACTGCGAGCTGCACGGAGTGGCTGAGGCCCCTGCCGAGTACACCAAGAAGCGACAGGACGTGCTGGCACAGCTGGACAAGTACGAGAAGGCGACGGAGCAGATTGCAAACCTCTTGACCCAGGACGAGGTCGTCAATGGCCTGAGAAGCGACAAGGTGGCCAACTTGGAGTTTCTCAAGAACCAACACGGAGTAGGTGACGATCCAGGCAGAAGCAACGGCGGCTAAATTGCTTGCGTGTTCCGAAATGCTAACTCTGTTTGTCTCCTTTGTGTTTCTAGGTCACTATTGAGATGGTGAATGCTCTGTATGACTTTGGACAGTTCCAATTCCGATGCGGTCAATACGGCCCTGCCGCCGACATGCTCTACCAATTCCGAGTTCTCTCCACGGACAATGACAAGGTGGCCGCTGCTACATGGGGAAAGCTTGCTTCCGAAATCCTCTCCACAAACTGGGAGTCAGCCGTTGATGAGCTTAAGAACGTCCGAGAGGGCATCGACACCAGACTCTTCAACAACCCCCGCGCTCAGCTCGACCACCGGACCATGCTTATCCACTGGTCCCTCTTCCCCCTGTTCAACTTTGAGGGTGCCCGGGAACCCATCCTGGACATGTTCTTCTCTGCTTCCTACATCAACACCATTCAGACTTCCTGCCCCTGGATCCTGCGGTATTTGATTGCCGCCGTTATCACCGGCCGCACTCGTGCGCGCAACAGCTCCGTCCAGCAGAAGCAGCTCAAAGACATAGTTCGCTATGTTCGACAGGAGGCCTACGAGTATGCTGATCCCATCACCCAGTTCGTCAACGCCCTCTACATTGCTCACGACTTCGACGCTGCTCGTGAGGCTCTCCGCATGTCAGAGGAGGTGTGCCGCGGCGATTTCTTCCTGGCTGCGTCTACTGATGCATTCGTCAACGCTGCTCGACACCTGATTTGCGAAAGCTACTGCAAGATCTTCAGCCGGATGAACATTAGGGACCTGAGCGCCAAGCTCGGCTTGAACCCTGACGATGGCGAGAAGTGGATCGTGAACCTGATCCGCGAGACTCGCCTGGATGCCAAGATTGACAGCCAGGATGGCACTGTCATCATGAACCACCCCCCCAACAACGTCTACCAGCAGGTCATTGAGAAGACCAAGGGCGGATTCTTCAGGACACAAGTCCTCAATGCTGCTGTCTCCAAATAAAAAGCACCCCCCGAGACTGCTAGCAAATGTATTCGTAACAATCAAATAGCAAAAGCGAAAAAAAAAACTCGTCTAGAGATCGACCTTTTCGGAGACAGGGAAGAGAAAGGGTGGAGGTTCGGGAAATATGATGCTGATGCTTCACTTCTAAAGAGCTCCCAGATTTGGAAAGGCAAAACAAGGACACAATTTAGGCACGAGGACGGAATGGGGTTTATTGAAGACACCAAAAGAAAACCGGCGATTTTTTTTCAATTTTGACAAAAGGCTCCTCGAAAAAAAAAAGAAATGGGGAAAATAAAAGAGCGAAGAAAAAACGGTAGACCGGTCCTGTTTTTTTCTTTTTTCTTTTTTCTTATATTCTTATCTCTCTCTCTCTCTCTGTGTGTGGTGATGCGGTTTGCATTGCATGGCGTTTATTCGGATAAGACAGGGACAGAGGATGTCTTCTTGAGGGAGGGGGCAGGGTTGTAATGAAATTTATTCTATTGTGCAATGATGAGAAGTTTCAAAATTATTGTCGGCTCTTTTGATGTGAAACTTGTGTACTTTATATTTTTTTTTTCTAATGACTTGGCTACAACAAACTAACAGTTGAGTGCGCGCTGGCTACCCATTCCATAGAATATCTCATGCATGTCTATCATCATTCTTATACACTACCTCATCAAAATCCCACCGACATTCACAACACCATCATTGATCACGATTTGAATCGCCACAACATTCCAGTGACCCATTCATCCATCCTCCCCGCCAAAACCTACTGCTCATGTTGCCTCGCCGCCATCCACACTTTCCCCTTCAAAGCATCAATAGCACTATCCCTCATCCACCAAACGCTCTCCGCCTCATCCTCCGTCTCTTCATGCTGTGCGGAAGCATCCTCTCTCGACTCATCCTGAGGATACGCAGGCTTAATCGTGCTCTGGCTATCCGTCATTGCCGTCAGCGAGGATTGCCGAAGATTATCGCGAGCGCCGCCCCATTCGAAGAGCAGCCTCGCGCCTTCGAGGCGCTCTCTGTCGCCGCCTTCCATGACGCCTCGTTCCATCTCCAGCCTTGCGTCGACGGCGCCCCCCATGCCGCCTTGCAGCTCGTCGCCGGTGTCTAACAAGGCTGCCTTCTCCGCGTAGCTGAGATCTTGCAGAGCACCCAGGTCGAGGATCCATTCTAGCGGATTTTCTCCCCTCTCTTGCTCTCCGAGAGCTCTCAGAGTTGACGCAAAGGGGCCCTCGCGCGGAGGCCTCCGCCGGAGATAAAGGCTCTGTGTCTGCGCAAACGTCCTTCTGAGGTCCTCATTTGAGAAGTCAAGTTCGACATCCCAGTATTGTGGCCCGCCCGCAGTGGTTACGCTAGATATCTGGTCGAGAGGAGGCAGCAAGCACGGCGTTGTTCTGTACAATACCGCCTCAATGGACGAGCCGCCTCGCATCTTGATATGCACAGGTACAGAGACTGGCTGTCCCGTGAGAGCATCTTTGGCGACGAGACAGCGTTGTTCAGCTGCTAGCACCCAAAAGTGTCTAAAGGCCTGAAGATGCGATCGGTTGTCCATAACGTTTACCGGAAAAATCGGATAAAAGGCCACCAGCAATGCTGCGATTGCTTTATTGCTAGACCCGAAAGTAGCAGTGCCGCAACCAAGGAATAGCGCTCCGACGGCGAGATGGGCTGCGAGGTGTGAGCCATAAGGCGTATCAGGATCATCTCTTCCGTGCAGAGCTCGAAGTCGACGGAGGACAGGGATATCGCCAGTGCCAGCCATGACAATGGAGCAAGAAACTGCGAGAATATCCTGGCACATTCGGGCATTCGTTCTAGCTAGCTCTTCATCGTAGAGCGGACCGGCACCAGGATGCATTCTGGGCGTTGCCGGCAGCCCCGTGATACGCATGAACTGATCAAGATAATGCAACAGTAAGTCTCGCACCTTGGGGGAGGCACTTCCAGAGAACCGCAGGGCAATAGCGAAGCAGAGGCCTGTCAAGATGCTGAAAAAGGGCAAATCGGATGATCGCAGCTTGGTCGTGTTGTGTAATTTATGTCGTGAGCGATAGGGAGTAGGAAGACTTTTTTCAATCCAGCTAAACGTGGGTTCGATTTGAGACCAAAGAATGAGATTCCTCGCCATAGTCCGTAGCAGAAGAATATCGGGGCGAACGTAGTCAAACTGAAGCACCGAATCGGGAATATCGATCTTTCGTGCCACGATTTGATCTTCCGATTTCATAAAGATAAGTGCAATGGCCATGACTGCACCAGCAGAGGCCCGATCCAGAACATGTACGATCTCGACATTCTTCGTTGCCGTGGCGTGTGTGATGAGTTTTTCTGTGAGACGCATGTCGTGCAGGCCCTTGAGATCGTTCCCTTTACCAAGGTTGATGAAGCCAAGTGCAAAACCGGCTGCAAGACGATAACATTCACTCCTCAAGGGCTCTTCCTCATCTTCATCGTCAACATGCTCAATTTCTGAGAGCATGATCTCGCTCATGCGCCGGTGCTGGCTACCACAGTACAAGAGGCCAATTCCCATAATGCCAGATGTTTGAGTGAGGGGCGAAAGGTTCAGTTCTGCTGCACCTCGTGGAAGCATGCGGGTGGCGTGTACGGAGAGGAGGCGAGTTATGAGAGAGTCCATGGTGCCCATATACGATGCGGCGAGGCCGAGCAACAGGCCGATAGAAGTCATCGTATGTTTTGGCGTGAGATACTTGAAAGCCACCCATTTTGCAACGCCTTTGAGATGTCCATTCAGACCAAGAGCCAACAGGAATCCAGCATGCCGGTTGCTAAGGTCTTGTCCCGGTTTGTTGTACAGGATCCACGAGGTATCAATGCCCTTTGCTTGTGGGGAAATTGCCAGTCCAGCCGCAACGCCTTGATGGAAGAATCCCCAGCAAACCTTCTCCTCTGTGAACAAGGTCTTGTCCACACCTACAGTGACGTTGTTGGGCTTTACAACGCAGTTCAGATTGAATCCGCCAATATGGAATTTCTGTGTAATGAGGGGGAAGCGAAGGCTGTAGTAAAGGAGCCCTCTCCCTGCTGGAATAGCCAAAGTTCCAGTGGCAATCCTGGAAACTAGCTCTTTTTGCTTCTCCAAATATTCACTTTCCGGCAAACCTGGATCTTGTGGCAAACTGACAATTCTGGGTTTGTGAGTCGCCAACAGGTCTCGAGCCTCTTGGAGTCGGCGGTCGTCCTTAAAGAGCGCGCGGATCACAGACTGCCGCTCTGTTCCTTCACCTTCGTCATAGCCCTGGCTATTTGTTTGCTCAACACTTTCACAGAGAAGCTTGAATTCCCAGCTTGCGGTATGTGTTGGTGTCTAAATGACTTGTTAATCAATTGTACCAAAGCACAGAGCAACGATAACCACTCACCAAGATGTTTGACATGGCCGGACGCGGGCGCTTGTTGGAGGTGAGAATCAGGCTGATATCCGTCCGCTTTACTAGCTCCAACATCTCATCCGACCAGGAGGAAGGAGGGTGAGGTTGACAGAGCGCTATGGCATCTTGAAGAGGTATCAAAATAGCTTCTGGGAGGGTTTCGAGGATATGATTAGTTAAGCCACAGTCTTTCATAGCTTCCACCATTTGCACGGCTGTGGTGTTTGATTTTACAAGCCTAAAGAAGCGTTTGAACATTAGGGTTCGGGGGAGAATAGAGTTCCAGCGGCTGTCAAGAACTTTGTCGGGTTCGGGTAAATGTGCAGCAGCATAGAATATATCTGCTGGAATGATATAGTGTTGGCCGTGAAGCCCAACAAAACGGGATTGAATCCATTCCAATATATCTGGCCTGGCTGACGGTTCAGGAAGTGGCGACTTAAGACGAAGCTCTTTAATGAAGGATGTATTAGCAGAGGAGTTTGGGCGATTAAACGAGATGATTGAAACTATACCTTGATCGTGTCGTGGGTCGAGATCTTCTTGTATCCCCAGCTCATAAAATGCCGAAAAGCTATGCCACTTTAACCATCTAGCAATTTGGCATAAGATCACCCGGAGATCAACTCGACCAAATGGCAGATATTCTGCGGACATGATGTCGAGCTTCTGCTCCTCTAACAGAAGGTGAAGAGCCATGAAAATATCCACGGCAGTTTTTCTTCTGTATTCAGAGTTTCTGCCTTGAGAAGTTGGGAGATATCCGGAGGGCCCGCAAGCGTTAACCCCCAATGACGAACCCATATATTCTTTAGCCAGAGCAACATGTCTAGAAATGAACTTTGTGCCGAGACCCTGGGTGCCGTTTTGAGATGTCGTATCCTCTACATCGTCGTCCATGACCCACTGCCAACCGCGATTGTTCATCCAAGACGGGCACCCGAGAGAATTTACAGTTTCACCGATTTCAAGAGCCTTCCAATCATCAGAATCCCGAAGAGACGCGTATGAGCCGGAAGGATGCCTACGCTTCCGAACCGAAAGTCTCTCAGACGGAGGATTTCGAAGTTCTGACCGATCAAGGCTTAAGAATAATGCCAGGAGCAGGATAGTCAACGCAGACCATTCCACATTGGCATCGGCCTTACCTTGACTATGGAGCCATTGCATGGCGTGAAGCCACCCTGTGTGGATACGCTCTCCAATTGAGTCGGGTAAGACGCTTCTGCAGACATTCAGAATAGCAGATACCGGAGCACAAGACGGCCGTAGCTGGATTTTCAGCTGATGGAGACGTCCTTGAGTGTCAACCACGTCGACAACTCCGCGGTGCCTGGGGTGACAGACGCCGACAATGCTGCCATTAGTGAGATCCATGATCTCACTCTTTCGTTGCCTGACGTCTCTGTCTACTGCTCTTCTGCGGAACTGCAGACTCTTTGTGTCATCGACAAAAAGGAGAGAAAGTGAAAGTTTGGTCATCTCACTCCAAGGTGCCTGAGTGCTTAGCTCATGCCGGCCGTCCATGGATTCCGACAGAACAAGGATGGCAGCCTGATCTCCATCAATTATTTTGCACGAGTCAACCACATTTTGTGCTCTCCGCAATTCGCCTGGCAAAACCGACACTGTAATCGTAGAGGATGACTCCTTTTCCCCAGAGGTTGCCGCAGCATCAGGCTTTTGCTGCAGCTTGAGAGAAAAGGTAACCAATTGGAGGCGTTTCTCCATTACTTCTTGGATACCTATAAGCAACTGACCCATCTGATAATCGTTTGTAGCAAAGGGGGGAGCTGCAAGAACAAAAACTTTAGTCTGGTTTCGAGAAATGCTACCGGATGCTGAATAGTGAACGTTTGAACTATCTATCGGAATGACGTGGATTTTGCTAAAGAGCATCTCGTGTTGCAGCCCATCAAACTCATGATCATCGAGCCGTATGTTGTGGATGCGATCATCTAAGCTGCCGTCTAATGGAGCTTCCAGCAGACTCCCGAGGCTATGATGAACCTGGTGAATATAGGAAGAACTGGAACGGCCGTGGTTACCAAGAGAGTCATGTCTTTTGGAGGACACGCCGCCAAGGATTGACGCTTGGTCTGGGAAAACAGCTCTGTCATAGGAGGCCGAGAGATCTGCACGAGCCAGCATGGAACTCAGCCTACGTGAGCTCCTCCGTCCAACCCCAGTGCTTTCCATATCTTGCTTTTCCAAGGACGATACCAAATCCAGTGGTTTCTCGACCTTTTCGCTTTTGCGTGATCGCTTCCCTGGAAGTGGTGCGCCAAAGCTGTCGCGATGGGCTGCCTGCACAGGGGTTGATGCGCCACTAGCGAAGCCTGGCTGCATGGAGCTTCGGCGTCGGGAAGCCTTTGTGCTTGGACTTGCATGATGCTTGATGAAGTGATCTTCATGCTCCAAGTAAGATAATCTCCAGATGGTGTAGGCATTGGCCTCGCGGTTGATGGTGACCGCAAGTATCAGGGGTTCATGGGGACGTTCAGAGGGGGTACCGGGTATGACGACTTTCTCAATATAGAGTATTTCTTCAGCAGGATCAAGGAAGCCGTGCATCTTTGGAGCCTTATTTCTATTTCCTCTGGTTGACGTTGCTTTCTCGGCATTTGTTACCACAAGCCCAATGTCTAACAACGGATCGGTGAGAGCCACAAGCCGAGGCCAGTGGGATTCAGGCTGTTCCAATGGTGCATCCCACATGTTTTCCAGCGTCATATTCAGTCCTACCGGTAGCAACTTGGGCTTTCCAAGACCCTCCACAGAGAAGGCAGCTTGCTGAGAGCTGCCAAATGCAGTCAACTGAGATGACACGAAAGAATTAGGCGGAACTCGAGGAAACTTTAGGGCGATTGGCGCCAAGTTCTCAGCCTTTTGCTTCGTCTGGATGAGGACTCCAACAGGGGCGGCACAGGCTGATTCAACTTCGAACGGCATGTGGACTACGTGACTTGTCCCCGATAGCATGTAGATATGGGCTTGGGTCTTGAGAAAGACCACCAAGCCCTTTTCGAGGGCCGCAGAATGCCGGCCGCCGGCACCAGGGACCTTGCGACCACCGGCCTCATCCTCCGAGGTTGGAAAATATGTGAGGAGAGCTTGCGTGATGGACTCCTTTTCAAGGTCGAATTTGAACGTTTTGCGGAATATCCCCCCACGGCACCACACCACACATTTGTCCGCAGTGAGAAGCTCGTCTTCTACCTGGGTCCCATCCCTGTCGTCGGTGAAGATCTCCCAAGCATACGACGAGGGAGGCGGATCTGGAGGCAGCAACTGTTCTTCAATAGCATGCCGAAGCCCTGCCGGCTGATGCAGCCCCAGAGATTGAACAGTTGCCATGCTGGATGCTGGACGATGAACTCCATATGCCGGTTGGCAATAGCTTCGTGTGTCAATATTGCCGCCCGCTTAGTGATTGCTGGAGCCCAGTCGAGGCATTGTCTCCCGTACAGCAGCTAGCTAAATGCGCGGCTAATCTCCTTGTCAGGACATGTGCGTTTCTCTTTGTCGACTCTGAAGCATCTGAAGATGCAATATTCGCGTGTCGGCGCGTGGTTGGTTAAGCTTTAGTGGGGTTGGTTCAATGGATGCGATTGAAAATCCGAGGTGGTGTTGGATCGATAACAGTTTCAGCGCACCAGCCACTAAACCACTCCCCTAAAGCTACCTCTAGTAGGTACCTACAGTACATACATAGCACTAGCGGCATCAGCTCTCTGTAGCTCGTGACGTAGATGCGACTCGGCATCAATAGCTGCCCGTCAGGTACCCAAACTGCGGAGTGAGTACCTGCATTGGCATCCTAGCAGCATCATCACCGCCTTGCTCTGCTCTCAGTTTCCACCCTGTTGAGCCGCAGCCGGGCGCTGCAAGCTCTCAAGCCCGAACCCAACCAAAGATCGTTTGAGATCCAGCATGACATATGCTCTATCGCCATCATGACAGGACGGTCGCCCCAGCAGTCAGAGAATCCCGGAGCTCTGCCAGAACCCGATGCGCCCAGCGACAGCTCCATGGCAGCCAACGAGACGGAAGACAGAGGCAATGCGCGGTCCACCTCGACAGGATCGTTAAAGGATGAGAAGTCGGGGGGCGGACCGACTGAAGGGGCGGAGAAGAGCGTTGAGGGGGATGCGACTGGGAAAGATGGCGGTGACGAAGCTGGCAAGCCAAGCACCAAGATAGAGGGCGGAGAGGGCGATGGCGATGACAATAAAGACGAGGAGGAGGATGGAGATGACGAGGATGAGGATGAGGAAGAAGAAGAAGGGGAAGAAGAAGAAGAAGAAGAAGATGAGGAAGACGACGACGACGACGACGACGACGAGGAAGAGGAAGAGGAGGAAGAGGAAGACGACGAGGAGCCGCAGTTGAAATCAACGAGGCTGACCCAACACCTCGGCGCAGTCTATCGCAATGGCGATGCGACTAGCGCTTGTCTCGTCGCGGGCGATAAGATGGTATGGATCAAATACCGCATCCTTTTACACGAGTCTTACTGACCAAACGTATCTAGATTATCGGTACGCATAATGGCAACATCGTAAGTAGCTCCAAGGCCATCTCACAGCTCCTGTGGCTAATTAGCAGCCTAGCACGTTATCCAATTGCCTGGATTCAACACTCTACGAGTATATCACGCGCACTCAGCTTCCGTCACCGCTATATCGATATCACCATATCCTCCCCCCCTCCCAGATGAAAAAGCCGAGATGATCCAGCGAACACAGAGCGGGCTAGCTGGTCCGGCAGCAAGGCCATCTGAAACGTCTCCCTCGGCGGCATCGAAGAGGATGAGGGAGATCCCGCAAGTACCCAGAATACCGTCGAACGACATCCATATTGCTACATCGTCCATGGATGGCAATGTTTGTGTGCAGTCTTTGGTCGACCTGAAGGACGTTCAACTTCGAAATTTCGCCAGACCGGTACAAGCAGTCGCCTTATCACCAGACTACAAGTCAGATCGAACATATTTATCGGGCGGGCGGGCAGGGCAACTCATTCTCACCGTAGGCGGTGGCCCTGGTCGAAGTACCTCCACTACAGTCGGCACTGCGGCTGCCGTGGCGTCTGACTGGCTTTCTACCATAGGCGTCAAGAACAGCGGCGGAAAAGACACAGTGCTTCATTCTGGTGAGGGAACGATTAATACCATCAAATGGTCTCTCTCAGGGAAATACGTTGCATGGCTCAACGAGCATGGCACCAAGATTATGAGATCCAAGCTTCATCTTGATAATACAGAGATCGAAGATGCTTGGAAAAGGATCGGTCATGTTGACAGGCCACACACCGGCGAATGGGAAACGATGGCTGGTGTTTGGAAAGGTCGCGCCGAGTGGATCGATGAGAAATCGGTCGAAAGTGATGAGTCGGAGAGCTCTCAAGATCCTGCTGCGTCTTCATCTACCGTGTCAAGTACAAAGACTTTCGAAAGACTTCTTGTCGGCTGGGGAGGAACAATGTGGATTATTCACGTACACCCAGGAGGCATCGGCCAGGGTAGGCAGGCTGGCGAAAAGACCATTGCGCGCGCTGAAATTGCAAAGATGTAAGTGGCCCCTTTCGTCCCTATACCTTTTTGATGGAAAGAATCAATTAGAACGATATTGACAGTTATCTAGCCTTCATATAGACTGCATCATTTCTGGAATCTCTCTGTATGCCCAGAATCAATTGCTAGTGTTGGCATTTTGCTCTCCAGAAGAGGAAGACAATGTCGCAGAAGACGACAGATCCAGTCCAGCACATGCGCGGGACGCGTCTAAGAAGCATAAATCTAAGCATTCTACATCATCTGCGGAAATTGAGCAACAGCACAGTCAACGGCAGCGCATAAATGCTCTGCCTCCCGAGCTGAGGCTAATTGATCTCAAGTCTCAGGCTGAGGTAGATCGGCACAGCCTCTCCATTAATCGTGTCGATAGGCTATCTGCTGCTGACTATCACATGTGTCTCCTACCCGCACGGAATGCTGCCTCTGTAGTGGCCTCAACGAGGGGCGCTTTGGAGGCACTTGCCGGTATCGGGTCGGAAATGTGGAATGTTGCTGTTAATCCGAGATCCCTGTTCAGCTCTGGCGCCAGTATCATCAGCGGAGGCAGTGGTGATGATGGCGCTTCTGTTTCTAAAGCTGGAAGCATTGCGGGCACCATACGATCGAGCCCTATCAGAGCCAGAATTCCTACTGTACACCCTGCACTGTCCAAGCCGGGAGTCAAAATATTCCTTCATAGTCCATATGACTGCGTTCTGGCCACCAAGAGAGACCTTTCTGATCATCTCACGTGGCTGTTGGAGCGTGAGCAGTACCGACAGGCATGGGAACTTCTCGACGAAAACCCTGAAATCTTGGCCGAGTCGTTTGAAGGTGTCACTGATCCGGCAATGCCCCCTACACCATCTAAACACCCGGCCGGAGCTGATGATTTCTTCGATGACGAGTCTGTGGCAGACACCACTCAAAGAAATATGTATTCGGCTGTGGAAAAGGAAAAGCGACGGGTTGGTGAGCTGTGGATCCGGGAAGTGATTGATGACGGCGACTGGGGAATGGCTGGCCAAGTCTGTGGCAAGGTTCTCACGACTCCTGATCGCTGGGAGAAGTGGGTTTGGACCTTTGCGGGTGCCAACAAGTTTGACGAAATCACCAAGCACATGCCAACAAAGCCTATGAAGCCGCCATTGCCAACGACCATATACGAAGTGCTTCTGGGGCATTATATACAGAACAACAAGCCTCGCTTTAGAGAATTATTGGAGATATGGCCTACTGATCTCTTCGATATCCCTGCCATCACAACGACGCTTGAGAATCAGCTCAAATATCGTGATGTTCGTGAGAATAGCGTCGAAGATGGTGAAAGAGGTCGAGATTGGAAAATCGTCGTGGAAAGCTTGGCTAAGCTATACGAGGCTGGCGGTCGGCATCGTGATGCTCTCAGGTGCTATATCAGACTTCAAGACGCAGACTCGGCGTTCCGGTTGATCGGTGATTACCATCTTGCGGACGCCGTAGTAGACGATATTCCTGCATTCATCGGACTACGTGTCACCCCTGAACGGCTCAAGTATATGGACGAGCATGAATTGGTTGTAGCAACCACCGAAGCAATTACGCTGCTGGTTGATGAGGCTCAACACGGTCTTGTACGGCCTGAAGTTGTCGTAGAGCAGCTGCAAGCAAGAAATCTCCAGTTGTACTTGTTCTTCTACTTGCGTGGATTATGGAAGGGTCAAGGAATCGCAGAGCACACTGGAGAGAATCTCGAACGGCTGCTCTTGGACAGTCAATCCTTGGTGGATAACTTTGCGGACTTGACTGTTCGCCTATTTGCCACATATGATAGACCGCTTCTCATGGAGTTTTTGAAGACGTCAACCTCTTATGGATTTGAAAAGGTATACTATTTTTAATTTCCCCCCCATCCCAATCTTGATAGTTGCTTACGCCATTTGCGAACTAGGCCGTCCAAGAGTGTGAGCAGCATTCATACTACGATGAGTTGGTATATTTATATTCCAAGACTGGTCAAATGAAGCGTGCTCTTTACCTCATCATAGACCGGTTAAATGATGTCAACAAGGCAATAGACTTCGCAAAGGAGCAAGACGATCCTGATTTGTGGGAGGACTTGCTAAACTATAGCATGGACAAGCCAAGTTTCATCCGGGCACTCCTTGAACAAGTTGGTACAACCATAAATCCAATAACTTTGGTTCGGCGAATACCGGAGGGTCTCGAAATTCAAGGTCTAAGAGAAGGGCTTATCCATATGATGAAGGAGCATGAGCTTCAGCACAGCATCAGCTGGGGTGTAGCAACAGTTTTGCGAAGTGAAGTCGCGACAGCTCAAAGCGAGCTTCGTACGGGACAACGAAAGGGCATTAAATTCGAAGTCATTTCGACTGATGAGGTGGAAGCTGCTGAAAACGAGAAATCCGAAGGCGTACCGAAGCCTGGGCAATGCGCCAAATGCCTCGAGACATTCACAGAGTACGAGATGGAAGCGTTGATGGGATTCGTGTGCGGACATGCGTTCCATGTGAGCCATTTACTTGAGATGCTGCACAAAGGCAAACAAGTCGATGTCGATCTTGGACATGGCCCAGAGGAGGGAGGGCGCTATTCGGTCGGTATGAAGGTCATGAGGGCGAGGCTGTTGAGAGATAAAGTGAGAGGAGGCTGTCCAATTTGTCACCCAACCGAGGCTTAGAAGTGCATGTATGTACATTGGGCGTTTCGTTTTATATATCCCCGGGGGTTTTCTCATAGTTCACTGTCTAAGTATGAGATAGAAGACTTGGTAATTAATCATTGTTTGAGAGATCCTGATACTTTTAGTCGAATATTATTAGAGACTGCATGGCATGAACAAGAGACGAGGCAGAGATCAACATTCACGCGTAAACGTCTATTTCAACCCATCGCCGGAAGGCTTTGGAGTGTAGGTACGATTAAAGGAATTTAGAAAAAATCTATTCCTGCTGGTCTACCACACGGTGGTGCCATTAAAAATTTCCCAAATGTGCAAATCCAGGTTTTCCCTTATAACCTGCCGTAACTGCCAATTTCCATAGAAAAGGCCACGCATATGACGAGACCACTAAAAGCACCATGGCGCTTCAGCAGCAACCATAGGTAGTTGATAAATTACATGAAAAGAGCCATAACCATGGCGAGAGCGCCAAAGGCCACACCGGAAATGGCCTTGAGAGCCACTCCAGCGCTGGTGCGGTCTGGGGCAGAAGGAGCCGTGATGCTGCCAGAAGGGCTTTCATGGCTCATGACAGAAGTCGAGTTGGCCTGCTGATTGCCCGTGACGGAGCCCGAGGCCGTAGGCATGTCGCTGGTGATGGCGGTCGAGCCAGTAGCGGCAAGGACGGAGTTGGTCTCCAGAGATGGGTTGGCAAGGCTGTCGGTGGTCGAGACGACGGTGACAGTGGGCTGGGGAGCAGTGGGATGAACGTGAGGCCAGGCATCAGTTGAGGTAGGCTCGCCACCAGAGATGCTGGTCTCTCCGACTGCGGACACAACCTGAGTGGTCGAATCAACAGGGGCAGAGTAGCCGGCAGAGGACTCGGGAGAGGCTGCGTTGGTAGCAGTAGCGAGAGAGACCTGGCACTGAGTGTTCTCAACAATGGTGCAGTGGTTCATGGAATACATGAGGATACCTAGACCGAGTTAGTGATTTGGAAGATTTGGCTAGGGGGGGGGGGGGGGGTAGAACGAACCGTTGGAAGTGGTGGTGCCGATCTGCTGAGGCTCGGCGGTCACAGTGGACTGGCTATCCGCTAAATAAGAGTCAGCTATTGTGCAACCATATTGAGGATACTCTTTGCCATGAGCGGAAATGGGTAGAGACTCACAGTACGTGGTGACGGCAAACGCGCCAGAAAGGAGGAGGCTGGAGAGAGCCATGGTCATCTTAGGTGCAACCATTGCGATGACAGTTGAGCGGAAGAATGTTGGTATTTGTGATGATAGATATTACCTGGAGCGAGTTCGTTAGAAAGGAGTCAATAACTTTAAGAATGTTGTTGGGTAGGGGGAAATGTTTAGCATCGCGAGCTCGAGTTTGGAGATGCAGAGCTCGCGACGGCGATGATGCTTCAGAAGGATGATCGAATTGCTTGCAGATATCAACACGATGACCTATCTTAGGATGTAATGCGTCTCACACAAGGGGTTAATTGAAATCAAATACCTTGAAAGTACTGTGAAGATGGCTTGCTTGCGGAGTTGAGAGATTGTGACGGGGGAGGAAGAAGAAGGCGAGGAAAAAAATCCAGAAGGGAGGTAAATAGCTGCAGCCCCACAATTGCGTTGGCGAAGAAATCAGTAAACGCGTCTTTGTTTTGGCTCTGTTTTTTTACTTGTGCAGACAGAAGTTGGATGGGAAATTCGGGAGTGACAAGTGGTGGACAGCTGGCGGCGGATGGGGGTTGAAGCTGGTGAATCAGGGCTGTGGGAATCGGCGGTTGCCAAGGTGATTGAGTGCCACGCGCAGCAGAAATGCCTTAGTACTGATGCAATGAAGACATTGTTTTCAGTGATTTCAATTCCATCTGTTTTCCCGTACTGGATGGGATGTCTGGTGTTGGTTGATATGGAGAATGGGAGTGCACAAAGGGGAGGCCGTCTCAACTACATGCTACATGGGAGAGCCATTGGGAACCACAGAGAGGTGAATCCCATGAATTTACTTGTTTCACAAGGAAACACATTGCAACACATTGCCACGCATCTCGGGAAGATTGATGCGGAGGACGAGACTCTTGTGCCATCTCGTTTGTCGCCTGCCGCTTCATTTCCCCTTCCCGCGCGACTGTATATACAACAAACACTAAACTCCGGCATCGAATGGCAGCCTATCACAACACTAGATATTGATTCACTAGGCTTAGTAAATTAGTGCATTTATTAAATGATTCTAAAACTAGACAAAGAGAAGATCAATCTATCTCGCACACTACCTGCATGGAGGATTCTGGCTTATTGTGCACTCAATCGAGATACCACGCAGCTGCCCGTGTTGCAACACCAAACGGCTGACACAGTAGCACCGATTGGTCTCATCTTGCAAAGACGAGATGCCATTGAGCGAATAGATTTGTATCTATTCAAACACTGTGTCTCCTCCGTGTTCCTTTCATTCGATATTCTCTCCTTGCTTCTCTCTCATATCAGTAGGTTTTGGGCGTATAGAATACAGGGCAAAATACATAGTACATTGTACACCCATTGTCAGGTGATTTGAGAAGAATATCAGAACACCATCAATGAACTTTACTTCTCCAAGGTACCAATCCTCGAGAAGCAGAAACAGATCGCAAGAAAAAGTTTTTTTTTTTTCTTCTCGCCATTTGACCGCGCAGCATCGGTAGCTGGTTAAGCCGAGACTTTCATCTCCATTGCCCCGGTCTCACCAAAACTCCAGCCTCGTGTGTTCAATTCGGTCTTTCTGCGGACATTTGCCCGACTTGTGCGTGAGATGGCCTCAAAATTCGATGGCCTGTCTCTTAAACTTTGAAAGCAAGCAGCGTCTGCAAAGTCGGCAATTGCTGCTTACTACCGCCACGGCTCCCACTCCCCACCAGAATGGCCGAGAAAGGAAAGCTGGTCGTGTTCAACGAGCCAATCCGCGGTCCTAATTGGGCGGCCGAAGGCCTCCGCAAGCCTCTCAGACCTCTGAGCCATGCTTCTCCAGCGAGGGGCCATGTGCTTTAACGCCACGTCTGATTCAATCGTGTCGCCATTGGCCGTTGAGTGGGCACATCATGATGAGATCAAGAGCAGGCCGTGATGCTTCGAGGCGGGGCCCCAGACCCAGAAGAGGTCCATGGAACTGACTATTGGCGCCACGAGTCTCCTTGACCGGCTCTCCAACTACTACTATGTACAGTGTTGTATCTGCCAACCCCTCATGCCGACGCCTCGGCACTCTTAGCTCTGGTCTAGCCCCTGCTGCCATTTGCCGGAGCTCTGGTGGAGCTTCTAAAGCTATCTCTGTAGGGCTCGACTTGATGCTAACTTGCAGCCACCAACCGCTGCCCACCGAGGTTGAAAGTATCAACAGGTCGTGCGAATCGCGGCCGTCACTAGCATCGCCCCTCGACCGTGTCCCGAGAGTTCCGGCCTCTAGTCCGCGGACAAGTCACACAATCGTTGACAGTTGGCTACGGAGATAACTTCGCATCTCATTCGGCGTTGAGGAAGCCAATAGTTTACTCCATCAAACCAACCCCAACCTAGCAACAGTAATAAGACGGCATATCTGAATCCCGGCGTGGGGTTTGGCCCCCGATGGCTGTGTTTGAGTAGCTGATCACTGCCTGCTTGGACGGGATCCCGTGGCAGCGACACGTTCGCCTAGAGGCGCGGCGCGAGAGGGGAAACAAGCTTCATACCAACCAACATCACCAAAACTACTCGGGAGAACGGAAATAGGCTAGAACCGACATACCCGACATGAGGGGAACGAAGCTGAAATGAATACATTGGACACGGCATGAGGAGCATATGGAGCCCTGACGCCCTGCCGCCCTGTATATAAACGAGGCAGGCATTGTGCTCAAACAAGGAACGGCCTGTTCTCTTCTCTTCTCTTGTCTGTCTACACATATTCAGACGCTTGTATTGAGTAGACATCATCCGGTCTACTCCAACTTATCGTCGATATCTCAATTGATACAAACCCGAGAGAGTCTATCAGCATGGCTACTCCAGGTACCGACCCTGTCGAGGGACAGTATAACAAAGAAACCGCGGCCGACGTGCCGCCGCCCACCAACGGGCAACAGGGTTCAAATGGCATGGGCTCTGGACAGCAGTTCCAGCAGTTCCAGCAGTTCCAGCCGTATCCGGGATACCAATTCATTCCGTTTAGCAACACCCAAAATCCTCAGGACGGGCCTCACCAGGCCATGATCTCTCAGGTCTACCAACCTACCCTTGGTAAGATTGGTAACCCGGGTCCTCTTGGCCTGATCGGCTTCGCTTTGACCACCTTTGTGCTCGGACTCTACCAATGCGGTGCTGGGTAAGGTCCCTAAGAATGATCTCATTCTTTCTCTTCTTCATCATGGCGTACGCTAACCCCGACATTAGTCTCCCCAATTCTAATCCATTGGGTACCGTCGGCCCTGACCAAGCCGTCTTCGGCGTGGCTGTATTCTTCGGAGGCATGGCCCAGTTTGTCGCTGGCGTCATGGAATTTGTCCTTGGCAATACCTTTGGTTGTACTCTCCACTGCTCATACGGGGCTTTCTGGCTTGCCTTTGCCATGTTCTCTGTCCCTACTCTGGGCATCCAGGCCGCCTACCAAGGAGATCAGCGTGCCTTTAGCTTTGCCGTTGGCATTTTTCTCATCATATGGTGCTTCCTTACCATCATCTTCTTTATCGCGGCGCTCAAGACAAACATGACCATCTTGATGGTGCTTGGCCTGCTTGCGCTGTCATTCTTCTTCCTCAGCATTGCCCAGTTCGTCTCGACTGAGCACACGACTGCAGCGGTGCGATTGAACCGCGCCGGTGGTGCCTTTGCCGTCTTCTGTGCCATGTTTGCATTTTATGCCGGTGCGGCTGGTCTCATGCTTAAGGACACCACCTTTGTCACCTTCCCGCTTGGAGAAATCCCGTATCCCTCAGTCAGGCGAGCGAGAGCTGCGGCGAAGAATAATAAGGTTTAGAACCAGAGTGAGTTGGCTGGATTACATTGGAACGCTGTTACTGCTGTGTTGAGTACTTCATTTCAGAATATCTTGACCATCAATAATGGAGGAGGTAATGCGTAAATGGTCTAAACGTGATTCGATCAAAAACGGACTATAACTTCCAACTGGTGGAGCGAAGGGTGCTCAAATGTTGTTCGGCTTTGTCTTTGTGGATTGATTATACCCTCGTTTTTGATACCCACCTATCCTTTTTTTTTTATTGGAATTGGTTTTGGTTGATATTCTTTTTGAAGTATTCGATGATAATGGCAGTGAACAAGAAGCTTGGACGGGAGAATGAAGAGGGAGAAAAAAAAAAAAAAGGTCAACTTATTATACCCAATTGCTATCGACAACAAAACAACTTTTTTCCATTTAATTTACAATGAGATATTCCCAATCATCAAATCATCACAAAAAGCAAAACCCCGCAATGACTTGTACGATGATAATGACAGCTTCCCACACTCATAATCCATAATGAATGATTCTTGTCACTCGTGCAATCTCCCAGCTACACTTTCACCCCCATCGCCGCCGCCCCCATCAGTCATACAAACTCTGTATTTCCTCCAAGGTATCGTCTACCTTGCCCTTTGCCTTTGCGGCAGTGCCCTTTGCTTTCCCCTTGATCTCTTCGGCCTTGCCTTTGGCGGATTCTTTCATGCCTTCTGCTTTGCCTCGGGCGTGGGCCACCTCGCCTTCTACTTGGCTGGAGACGCCGCTTCTGGAAAGATCTTCGGCTGTTTCCATGACCTTGTGGGATGCTTTGGCTGTACGTTTAAAAAGAAAAATTACTTAGTTACGAGTATATTAATTTGGAGACTGGGGGGAATAATCAAGACGTACTGGCCATGTTGATGCCGTCGACGAGCTTATCGCTCACAGCCCTGTTAATGTGCTTCAGTTCATCTTTAACCACCTCGGTGGCGGTCCTCTGCGCCGCCAAAGAAGTAGTAAACGTGCGCGACGTCCGAACCGCAGCAATCCGTGACACGGGCGTCACGATCGCAGCGTTTCTACCAGCATGAATAGTTCGGGTAAGAAACGACATGATGATGGCTTCGGTTCAACGCAGCGAAGTTCTTCGGCAGTTGAATTGCGTTGGAGAGAGAGAGGGGGGGAAAGGAATGCAAAAGAAGGCAAGAGGGAGAAAAAAAAAGTGTAAATTTTCCTAACTGCATATATACCTAAGAGCAGCTCGCATGCAGTAAAAATGAAAGAGTAATGGAAATCCAGAGAGACGGCTGCACTGTGAGGGAGCTGGGTGGCACCAGGTCGTGATGTCATCGCCACTTCTGCCTCCACATGAAGAGCAGCGCAATGATGACGCAGGAGACGGGGAGCTTTTCTACCGTGCTTTCGCTAGGCTGAATCGAGATTCTGATGTATGCTGCTGCTGTCATTGCTCTGGTTTTTGAGGCATTGGGTTTGCGATTGGCGCTTTTGTGGGGGATGATTGACGATGGGGGATTTCGGTGGATGAATGCGGACATCATATCATAGACGACACAAGCAATTGCTTGGATAATAACACTGGTTTGCAGTATAAACAAAAGCTTGCATGAATTGAAATGATGATAGATGTATGCTACAAGTTGGATTCCTTTTCTCTACCGTGTCATTGTCTAGAAAATACAACCTTCTCCTCCAGCCGGGGCGTCTCTTCACCTGCCGTGGAATTTCTCGATCCATTGCCTCATTGCCTTCTCTGCCATGGCGGGATCAATCCTCTCAGCGGGGCCGAGGCGCATCATCTTGCCAACCAGATACATAAGCTTACCCTGGGGATACTTTTGCTCGTCGGCAAATTCCTCCAGCACCTTGTCCTCGCCCTGGGCGGCCTCGGCAGCAAGCGCCTCGTACTCTTCCCGAGAAATCTCCTTGAACCACAGGTCGTTGCTATTGATGGCTTCCAGGATTCCCCCCTCCAGTTCGCCCAAGTATACGGCCATGAGAAGCTCCTTTGCTACCTTGCCCGTGATGTGCTTGCGGTAAAGATGATATAGAAGCTGCGACAAGTCTTCCTCGGGCACTTGAGCACACTCTCCAAGCTGGGTAAAAGACAGATCCCCCGACGCAAGCGGGCCTGCTTTGTAGGTTGTCAGGCGGCCGAGCTCATGCAGGATCCAGTTCCCCGCCAACGTCGAGTATGACTTGACTTCGGGAAGCTCCACAACGCCAAGCTCTGCCCGCAACTTACTCTCCAGCAGAGCTAGGACGCGATAAAAGTATTGCACACGGGATCCATTGTCTAGCGTGATGAGTGAGAGGGCGTCCTTGGGGGTGAGGCCGTAGTGGTTCACCAGCTTGTCAAGCTCGGTGTCTGGAAGAACAGCAAGCGACGTCTGCAGACGTTGCACAAGGTCGTTCCCAATGACAAGCGGCGGTAGATCGGGGTCGGGCATGTAACGATAATCAACCTCGCCCTCCTTACCACGCAAACGACGGGTTTCCTTGGATCCAATTGTCCAGCCACGCGTCTCGCCAGCAATCACGCCGCCTGCATCTAGCTGTCGAATTTGACGGTCGCGCTCGGCAATGATGGCATCCTCCACAGCCTTGATAGTGCTCAAGTTTTTAATCTCTGTGCGGGTGCCAAGCTTCTTGCTGGGGTCATCGGTCTTCCGTACAGACACGTTGACATCAGCTCTGAGTCCGCCCGTCTCCATACCGGAAACACACGAGTCCACAGTGTTGAGGAGCAGCTGGATTTTGCGCACAAGCACAGCGGCCGTGCGAGGGTGATGGATCTCGGGCTCGGTGATTATTTCAATCAGAGGCACGCCCACACGGTTGAAATCCAGCCAGTGAACGCTTCCCGTTTGTGCGAGGGTCTTTGCCGTGTCCTGTTCGAGCTGCACCTGCTTGATACCGACAGTGACGCTCTCGCCATCCTCCGTAGAGATGCCATCACGAGCAAGGAGCGTAATGTGTCCCTTTTTAGCAAACGGCTCGTAGAATTGCGTAATCTGATAACCCGAAGGCTGGTCCCACCAGAAGTAATGCTTCCTGTCAAACCGACTGACAGGCTGTATCTCGCAGTTGAGGGCCAGTGCTGCCCGAATGGCAGGAATCAGAGTCTCTTTTTGAAACAACGGCTGGCTGCCTGGCATTGCGACATCGAACAGCGCCACGTGGCTGTTTGGCTCATCGTTGAAGGAGGTTGCGGCCGGCGAAAACAGCTTGCGAGACGTGTTGAGCTGGGCATGAATCTCGATGCCGACGGTCAGCTCCCACCCGTCCACGGTTTGGGAATCACCCTTGGATTTCTTTTTGCCTTGCTTCTTGGCTTGCTTCGCCTGCTCCTTGAGCTGCTTCCGCAGTGGGATGTGGGCTGGCTGTGATACCGCCGCTGCTGCCTCTGCTGCTGCTGTTGCTGCTGCCGATTCAGGGTGCGTATGGAGGTGCCGCAGGGCATATGGGGGGCGAAGAGACGTCCAGACGGGCACTGTTCGCGAAGACAGTGGCCGACCGTTGATGCATCCCCGCTGTGATATGCGGCCGTCGAGCAGATATCTGCTGAGCTCGCCAACAGATCTGCGACTCATTGTGCAGGGAGTCGTACGCCGTCCACAAGATAAGGCCAGTCCCAATCAAAGCCGGGTAAAGATGTCGTTTGCTCGATGCCGTCGTCTAACCCACCAACCGGGACAAGACGCCCGATATCAGCCGTGCCACCAGCCAGGCGTCGTTTGCTCGCCACGTTATGAATCCACGGCGTGTTGCAAATGCTGCAAATGCTGCAAATGTTGCAAACGTCGCTTCGTCAAAACTGAAGCCCGGGTGGAGACCAGATCCATTCTCATCCATATAATATCGCACGCAGTGAGGCCACGAGCCGGCCCGCTAGAAAACCCGACAGGTCGGAACCCACCTGCAGCCGCTCCGTCCATCAATCAAGTCGGCGCTCTTATAAGAGGGTGTGCTTCGTCCGATAAATAGATTAAACAAAATGCATCGTCTAGAATCAGTCCGCGCCTCTTCTTCTTTCGCCTGAATCATCACCAACTGCAAGCCCTTCTAGATGGGGATCCAAACAAAAAACAGAAGGAATCATTCACAGCCCCCCGACTCCGCCAGCGATCACACACCGAACCTCACAAAGGATCTGTTACACAGCGCCCATGGTTTGTCTTATGAACAAAGACGCTCTGCAGCTCGACGAGTCAAGGCCTTCCATTCGGGCCATCACCTTGCTGGCCACAGATGAAATCAGCGGCTCATTGCTCAGGGCTTCCAGACCATGTGCCTTCTTGCCATACCCCCCCCGAATCAGAGGGCGGCCAATCCCGGCTCGATTTGGCATGAGCTGACACAAGTGCTGTGAAGATTGTACGTATGCTCGGGGCTAAGCAGCGCTTTCTTTGTTTTCCCTCTATTTTATTGAGCCTGGCCCCCAACGAAGAAGAAGAATTTCCCCCCTCGGTTTTCCTCTCTCCCTCATTGTTGACTGCCGTCGCTGCACAAATCATGCCGCGATATGGTTGACATCGTTGCCGCAACTGGCAGATAAAAAGATTAAGCCTTGCAGGCGCATTATTTTAGCCGCCGTTGTTTCGTGTATCTACCGTCCAAAGGGAATACTTTTGGATGATCTCAAACTAGGTACTCAAACGAAATACGCTTTTGTGCGTGTGCCCGCAATCCTTCGGATATCCTGGAGTGCTTCGGCTCGCTCAGATCGAACTGTGGAAGAGCCGATTCAGCTCACAGCGCTCAACAGTATGCCGCACGCAGTCCGGGGCTTTTCGAGACACAGAATTAATTAATGTGACTTCATCTCTCTAGCGTTTTGCGCCTCTCACGAGATCTGGACATGCAATTTGGGGTAGGACAGGCAGAAGGATTTGTTCATCCGCACTGCTTCCCCGCGCCGTCGCGAGACCACAACTGAAAACGCCGTCAAGCATCCAACTGTATAAGTCCTTTTATTATTCTGTCCGACAAGCGACAGGGAGCTGAGATGGAATCAGCTGTCCCGGGCCCGTCCCGAAGCGATAAAGGTAAAGGGCCATCAATGCACTCTCATCATGGCAGCGTGGATGAAAAGCCGAGAGCTTCCAACTCTTCATTTCCTTCGTCGACAGCATCCGCAGCAAAGGCCGATAGAGATGGAGACCAACCGCCCTTCCTTTTCGAAGAAGAAGACAGGACTGGCCACGTAAAGGAGAGGCCGAGAAAAACCCACCACAGACGCATGAGCTCAAAGAGACATGCTAGTCCCGGGCGATCACCTCACCCCATGGAATTTGCACCGCAGGGTTCTGAGGATCTAGCAAGAGGTATGTGGCTATCGGTGTGTCCTCTGGTCTCCCAAAACATGACTGACATCGTTCACTAGGGCCGCCTGGGCCGCCTCACGGCTATCCCTTCAATGGGCGACCCCCAATGCCAAATGTGCCACCCAGGAATGACGGCCCTCGCTTCCCCAACGGGTTTGGCTCTCCAGAGAGGCCATTTGTTGTCCCTGACCCGCCACCAGTGTTTATTCCATCTCCCATGCAAGCCTCGTTCCCTCCGCAGATGCCACCACTGATGCTGCCTCCCATGCCACCGCCAAACTATCAGCTCAGCGGGCTGCCTCTCAGTGGCTACGAACTCATCGCAGCCCAGCTGTCAGGGGCTGTGTCAGGGCCAAGACTTGCACCCATCTACCGACGATTTGAAACCCTCCATCACCGGCTGCTTTTGCATATGCAGGATGAGCTCATCGAAATGGAAGACCAGCTGCATAGTCTCGACGCAGCGGACACGCAAAAGAGAAAATTCCAGGGGGTTATATACCCGGCGTCTCGTCGAAAAGAAAATATAAGCCCAACAGACGCGACCTGGAAGAAGAAGGAAATCATAAGCCACATTGCGCAAAAGTTGTACCAGTATAGTGAGTAACCCTACCTCACATGAGTCGACTCAGGCGGTGTCTAATAGGAAAGCAGATCAAGTCATCACTTCGTTCAACGCAACTTACAACATGGCTGAACCGAGCATTGAGGACGTTATGAACTACCGCTCTTACCTCAACGCGGTCAACCCTCTTGTGGAAGACGAGTGCCAGTTCCTAGAAGCTGCCGATGACCTCATGAATCTGACGCGGCGCAGACGACGCCCCAACGGCAATCCACATGACGCTCCTCTCAGCCCGATGGCTCAGCCATCTAGCGTCGTTGGGTTTCCTCCACCACCCAGCAGTCAAATCTCCAATGCTGGTAGCTCGACCTATCAAGCCATCACACGGCTTTCTTCCCTTAAACGTCTCGTTCTGGCCATGGCGATGATTGTGCTCGCCCCCATTATCTGCTTCGCTGTGATCCCAGGTTTCGTCGGCCGTATGACAGTCGTCTTTCTGGTGGGTCTTGGAGGAGTTGTCGGGTTGCATCAGTCCGGGTTGCTTACTTCATTGGCGGAGGGTCGAAGCCCGCTGGATTTGGTTCTTTGTGCAGGGGTTTATGGAGGAGTAATGGCTGTGATTGCTGGTATTATTTGATATGAATGGGGATGTGGATGGGAAAACCTGGTCTGTTCTGGAATAAGAATGGTTGAGCGCAGCGGATGAGACGTCGGGTCTTTGGAATGTTTTGTATGGAGTGATGTACATGGCTTTTAGGTATATGACTGAACGACTCAATGAATGAATGAATGATTACTTTATACGTGGTTGGACAACAGCAGAGGAGTGAATGAATGAGTGAGAGATGAGTGTAGATGATGAAAGTGTAGTGGTCAAGTGAAATTCGAGAAAAACAGCAAAAATATACAACTATGGACGAACGGGGAATCGAACCCCGGACCTTTCCCATGCGATTATCTGATTAGTTGGTCAGATTATGCTAAGGGAAAATTATACCACTAAACCATCCGCCCATTTGCTGATGGATGAGTCGGGATGTTTTGGCTATATGAAGCCTAGCCTAAACGATCGAGTGCGCCATCGACACACGCTACAGTACATATATGGAATTAATGAACCATCTAAGGATGCACAACATACAATCATCCAGCCATTTCCTTTTGTGCTTGTTTTTCTTAGGGCAGTGATGCCTAGCACTTGGTCTTTGCTACGTGTCCAGTATCTCAGGTTTCCAGGAAGTTCAATTTACTTCAGAGCGGTTTCATTCACCTTGGTGGCTAACGCACATGCCCACTTCGTCTGGCATGACCTGCAGATGCTACTCCACTCGAGCAAATCGATGAAACACCAAATCCTTTGGGAGTGACATGGCTGTAGGAAGAACAAACAGTCCAAGGGTCGTCACCCCGTCCTCATACTGTATACCGCCTTCGACAGGCACATAACCCACTCTCCTGGCCACGCCCGGGCTCTTGGGGCTGTCCGGAGCCACGATGGCCATCATGTCCCGGAGCCCCAGCTCGTCCCGGAAGTATCTCAAGACTTCTTTGGAGGCCTCGGTTGCGTAGCCGTTGCCCCGGTGCTCGGGCAAGAGAATCCAGGATTGGTCAGGCATAAGACTTCTGTGAACGACATAAGTGGTGCCGATGCACTTCCCTTGAGGTGAATCTGCTCCGAGGCGTATGAGCCAAACAGCAGAGTTATCAGCCTTTTTACCGCCTACAAGGTTTGGTTGAATCCGGCCATGTGAGCGATAGAAATCGACGGATTCCTCTGCGTTTTTCCTGGCTTCTGGGATGGAGAGGTTCATGATTTCTCTGACCATGGTTCCCAGCAATTCTGTGAAGGCTTCTTCATCGGCATTTTTGTTGAAATCGACGAGGGTTAGAGTTAGTCTCTCGGTAGAGAGAATAGGCGCGAAGTGCAGGGTTTCTTGAAACATGTTTAGAAATCTCAACAGATGATGACTTAGGATTGCTGAGGCCGATTGGTTCGGTTCGTCACTCGAGAAACCGAAATGAAATGTGGTGGTATATGTTATATTTTATGATTACAACTAGTTTACGTGGAATTGTCAGATTTTGAGATCAGATGCATGTCTTTCGGCCTAGGATGTGCAGTAGGTTCACTGAGTGAGCATAGGGTGGAATAAAGTTAGGCGCTGTTGTAACTTTATCATTGTACGGAGTAGACAATCAATCAGTTCCATGTAAGTGGATGAGAGTATGTACATACTTGTACAGAAATATCTCATCTACTACCGGGTAGTCAACATGAACAGCACACAATGGAATTCTGTCGTGGATATGTAAAGACTAGGAGCGGGAAAGATGCATCTTGAAGCGAAGCCTAGGGCACTTTCGCTTTCTAGAATACCCATCAATCGTACCTGTATGGGGCGTGCTTGTATGAGTCGACCAGCATCAGGGATCCAATTCCTTTTAATTGCCATATGGCTCCCTTGCCTAGCTAGCCTTATCTCGGCCTCAATAGTTTGGGAATGGCCCATAAAAAGCTGAATGAGCGGCTCGTACGGAAGACTGTACAGTATGTGTATTAGCTGGACACGGCTGAGATGTGTCTGGTTTCGTGCTTCGTGTCGAAACAGAGGAAGGAGGAAGAAATTCTGGAGCGCAATTAATCTGCGACGAGAGCAATCCGTACCGTCATCCAATGGCCGTCTGTAGTTGGCAGTATGCATATTTTGCATTTTGCAGGGTAAGCCGGCATGCTGACGATGGGTGTCGCGTTGCAGCAGAAGTGGCAAATTATCTCGCGCTTGCAACTTGTTTGTACAAGTACTTTGTACGAATCGCGCGATCTTTAATTGATCCCTGCAGGCGCTTCGCTTCCTACATCACATTAGTACTAAGCCAGAGAGTGGGAAAAAGGGGCCGGCCAATGAAGTTGGGAGGAGATGAGGCATCACCGCAGCCAGCAATTAAAGATGCTGCCGGTGGCGGCTGGATATTTTCCGCTTTCCATCCATCACGGCTAGGCATTTCTTTTTCTGTGGCTGGCCTAGTGTTTGTGATACAAGGCTAAGGAGAAAAAAACAAGTGAGCTTGTGATGATGATGGATTCTACCCGCTTTGTTGAGGCTTCAGGTTTCGCTAGTAGTAGTACCAACTAACTGAGGGCTTTGTTAGTGCAAGGTTTGACAGATGCGCGCAAGAAGCACTACAGTAAGTTCAGTATAGTTCAGTATGTTCAGTAGTTGAAGATTATACTAGTATGGAGCGATTAACTCCCATCTCAACCTCGTAACATGTAACTCTCTCTGACCCCCTCGAAATCAATCAATCCCTCGCCTCCAACGCTGGCTTTGCTGCAGACTAAGACACGTGCTGCCGACCAACTGCATGTACCCACGGAGTATAGCGTCTCGTTTCATGTGATGAATGGATTTACAGAAGGGAACAAGCCCACTTCGACAGCAGCTTTTAGTGGACGCGGCACGCTGCTGCAGAGCGGCCCCTCTGTCCACCCCCTTGCTCGTACTTTTTTTTTTCTTTTTTTTTTTTTCTCCCTCATTTTCGTCTCGACATATTACTGTATCGTCTTATGCCCTAGCTGCGGAGGAATAAGCCGTGCTACTGCTGGCAGGTAACTAGTCTCTCCCACGATGAAACACGATCCGCAGCAGTCTCCTGTCTCCATTCTTCGTACAGTACGTACTCCGTACAGCTGGTGATCGGCCTCGAATCGCTCGCTCGGATCGGCTGTGTGACCATTTTACATACTATCCATAGTACCACTATATAGTACTACTATCACCAAAACCCCCCCTGGCCGGCCTCGCGATTGTGCCCCCTGCAGACCCCAAAGTAACGGGGGCGGAGCAGATCCAGCGCCATCAAATCAACCGGCGTGAAAATGCCCCCACAATGCAGTCAAACCAAAGGCAAGGCTTCTGCGCCCAAATTGAGCCTCGTCACGTCCCTTGCGTCGCGGCCCAGGAACGAGGTTCCGCACTCAACCACCACTAGCCCTCCGGCCAAGCCACTCATTTCCACCGATCCAAACGCCCAAAGGCCAGAGTTGCACTCGCTGAGCACGTCCCCGAAGCTGACTGTGACCCGCAACGTCAATGCTTCGTTTTTAGATGACCCGACGCCAATCGAACCCGACATGGCCGACCAACACGCGTCTAGAGGCAGAGGAGGCAGAGTCCGGGACTCTCACGACCTCTCGCTGTCCCCCCGCAACGTCACCCGGGACTCGCTTGTGAATAACATGCTCCTGTCCCTCGACCAGTTCTCATTGGGGCACACCACTTCCACAGGCGGCTTGTTTGGCGGCACGGCGCTGACATACGACGACCCGCGGCCCTGGGCTCACGACACCAGCTCCTTCTCCCGCGCCATCCCGCCATCCTCGAGGTCGAGACACCAGTACTCGTACAGCTCCGACTACGACGACGACTCGAACCGAACCTCGGTCCAGCTGCCCAGAGCACGCAGCCGGAGCCCGCCTCGGCCAAGGAGCAACAGCAGCTCGAGTTTCCAGGCGCCCTACCCCAGCGTCAACGGCCCGGGAGATCCTACCCAGCGCTCTCGACCCCGAGCCAGCACAAAGGGCAGCACCACCAGCAGCGCCAGCATCGACGCGGGTTACCCCCAGAACATCGCCGGCCCTCCCAGCTGGGCCCGTAGCGGCTTCAGGCGCTCGGCGAGCTTTGATCTCGGCCCGCCGCAGATGCAAACGCAGCTCAATGCGCCGTTGATGTCCCCGTTCCACCTCGACTTCCCGAGCAGCTCTGACGGCTACGCTTCCGCACCAACGCCCACAATCCCTGGGGGGCCACGACGTGTATCGTCCAACTTGGCTCTTCCTCGCCCGCCACCCGATCCGACTGATTTCCCGAGCCTGGAACGCAATCGTAGCCCGACTCGTTCCGTCAAAAGCGCTTCGGGACGCACCAAACGACCGGTAAACCACCAACTGGTAGCACCTGCCATGGCCTTAGGCGACTTTGATGCCGCTCCGGCACCCAGCGTCAGCTATGGGAAGTCTAAAACGGACCAGCTTGCCGCCTCCCAGTCTGCCGGGGGACTTTCCCAGCCCAAAGAGAAGCCGGGTTTCTTCAGACGTGTTTTCGGCTCCTCCAAGATCATCACTCCCGCCGCTGCGGATACTCCGACGCCACGCTTCACCGGCCAAGTGAGCAACGCACCCCCCCCTGCCCTCAAAGACACTCCGCCGCCGCAGCAGCAGCAGTCAACCCCTGTATTACAGAAGAAGCCATCGTCCTTCTTCCGTCGCCGGAAGAAATCCGTTGTTGACGAGGCGCCGCCATTGCCGGGTGATGTGCCTCCACTTCCTTCTCTTGACCCTAACCTCCATGGCGATTTCGACCGGCCCCCGGCAAGTCCTGCTAGTAGCCTAAGGCAGATCATGAATCCATACCTGCGGGAGGGCACGTCACATCCCCTTGGCGATATTACCAACAGGGCAGCCGCCAGAGGAGCCGAAGATTACGACGACGACGACGACGACAGAGCAGATTTCCAGCGAGATTTCTCACCCGACTACGAGCCTAGCCCCAACGCAAAGATCAGAGCGGTCCATTCTGATTCTGACCAGGATCAATCGTCGTCCGAGGATCCCAAACGCCCCCAGAACGGACTCGAGCACAGGAACAATTCCTTCTTGGATCTTGACGGAGGCAGTGACAACGAAGACTCTCCAGTTCGGCAGCGGGCCAGGTACTCGGCGGCTGATAAAGAAAATGATGCAAGATTGGCTTCTCCTACAGCATACAAGAACAGGGACTCCACCGGTACCATTCGTGCCAAGAAATCGCCATATCTTGCAGAACAAGAAAAGGCAAACGACGCACCTGTCCGTCCCAAGGTGACAATACCGACTGATCGCCGGTCGACATCCTTTGCCTCGGCATCGACCGATGACGGAGACTATAGAACCGCCCCCAGCGCACCTCCTAGCGTCCGCGTCGAAAGAACGAGCGAGTCCAGTGCCAGGGGAATGGGAACTCTTGACTTGCTCAAGAGTCGAAACTTGGACGAACCCGAGTTCGTCATTGGGGAGCCTACTGAAGATGATCGACAGAAGGCGCTAAAGATATTCGATGGAGTTGAAGATTTCATCCCCAAGGAGAAGGCTGCTTCTTGGATGGGCGAAGAAGGCCCCATTCGCCAGCGGACTCTGCAGGCGTATATTGAGCTGTATGACTTCACGGACTTGAGCATTCTCAATGCGCTGCGTAAAGTGTGTGGCCGTCTGATACTGCGCGGTGAGACGCAGCAAGTCGACCGCATCCTTGTGGCATTTTCCAAGAGATGGTGCGATTGCAATCCAAACCACGGCTTTAAAGCGACTGGTGAGTAATTCTCTTGCTCAGCTGCCTCGAGAGAACCCAAAGTTGAGTCGTTCTAACATTGTCTAGATGTCATCCACACCATTTGCTACTCTATCATGCTTCTCAACACTGATCTGCATCTTGCCGATATTGAGCAGAAGATGACCCGCAGCCAATTCGTGAAGAATACTCTGACAACAATCACCCAAGCCGTTGAAGAGTCTGTTCCTGATGCTTTTGAGCGCCCTAGTATTCTACCTGAGAAGGGCTCCGTGCTTCATGATGGGGCGCGGCCAGCTGAGCCGCCAGAGCGGAAAACCTTTCGAAATTCATTCCGACCGCCCCCTCGCACCGATACACAGCTAGGGGATGCCCACGATGATTGTGGGCCGCTTGTTAAGACGCCTTTCTATGGTCCAATGAGAGCTTGGGAGGAGCAAATCGAGATAGTTCTGAAGAGCATTTATAACTCGATCCGAGATGATAAATTGCCGCTGTTTGGTGCGGAACCAGAGAGGCATCTCAACACCATGCCATCGCAAAGCAGTTTGTCCGTTATGGGAATGCTCAAGAGGAGCCCCAGTGTTCTGAGCAAGGCGCCATCGGAAAGCCAAATGTCGACGCGAGGTCGGGTTGCAGATAACAGCCGTAACGGTGGCTCGCGATGGGCCTCCAAAAGCCGATCACGACCTGGGCTTGGGCGCAATGGGTTCAACTCTAGCCGAACCAGCTTCGACGACTCAAATTCCCTCTGGAGTCCAGCCATGTCATCGGCAACCTGGAGCCGCTACTCACTGGGAAGAACGCAAGGCTCCATGTCTCAGGACTCTTTTGGCTCAGCAGTGCCCCGGGGTGATTATCAGCAATCTATTGGGTTTGCAAATGCTCTCAGTCAGGCCATTGTCCGAGACGATGATGCACATGGCAACGATAGCATGTCCGTAATGAGCGCCGAAGTACCCGCCACTCAACTGCTAGACGATGAATCCCTGGAACTAGCAGGCCCTCCGTGGATTAAGGAAGGCAGAGTCATGCACAAGCACCACCTGGATGGGGTTGGCAAGAGAGCAAAGGATCGGAACTGGACAGAAGTCTTTGCCGTCATCCAAAGAGGCCAGATGAGTATCTTTTCATTCAATGCAACCAAGTCGGCGCGGCAAAAGAGCCGCACAAGGAATGCAGAAAAGGTCAACGCTCCCGTTGGAGGTGGTAACTGGCAGGACAATGCTGTAAACCTGGGCACGTTTAACTTGCGACTGACCCTCGCGTCAGCACTCCCGTCTCCTGGATACTCGCGGTCAAGGCCGTACGTGTGGGCTCTGAGCTTGCCTACGGGGGCTGTTCACTTGTTCCAAGTCGGAACTCCCGAGATTATCAAGGAATTTGTGAATACGGCTAACTACTGGAGCGCGCGGTTGAGCACACATCCGCTGATCGGTGGCATAAGCAACATCGAATACGGATGGAGTGACAGTGTTATCAACAACTCACTCGTTACTGCCATCAATGACAATGCTTCCATTATGAGTGGCGGCCGGAACTCACGCCCGGGCAGCCGTGCCACCCATGGTCGCCAAAACAGCGTCCAGAGTGTGAACCTACCTTCTTCTAGCCTTGATCATGGGTCTGGGGCCTTCACCAGCGGACGCGGAAAATTGCCCGGGGATCGTATCACCATTTCCGAGTGGGCACCGCCAACACAGAGCATGCGACCGAGCAACTTGCCGGAGCCAGAGCAGCTGGAGTCACTCTCGACCTATGTCAAGAGTATCGAGGATGATTTACAAAACCACAATCAACTTCGCAGCCCCATGCTCCTCGCCTTCACTCCAAGGGGTAACAACGCGAACAAGGCTATGGCAAACTGGGAGCGCAAGAGCGCATACTTACTGAGGGAGATTGTCAAGTTTAGGACCTACGTGGATACTCTGCAGCAGTCGGAGAGTAGGAGACGGGAGATTTATAAGGAGCGAGACTTGGCTCGACGGGCGGCTAGAGGTGAGCTCAGCGATGGCGACATGGACGTCAGCGACGAAGACGGCGATGAGACACTGCGACCTTGAACACGGCTTGCATCATGGTTGATTTAGAGCAATTGCTTGCTTCGCCTGCCTACTGCGCTTGGGCAAGGCAGAGAGGGGGGAAGAGGGAGAGACTGCGAGTTGCATTGAAGGAGCTGGAGCTTCTATTCTAATTCTTCTTTTTCATTCTATTCTGTTCGTGTTTTCTTATTCCTGTGGCCCTTGCCCTTTTTGATACCTCCTACTTTGGACGTTTTCTTCTCCTCCAAGCAGTCTCGTCAATTAATACTGGGAAAAGATGGGAGGACATATACTGTACTACTAGTTGCATTTCACTTGATTGTGTTAGTATTTTAAGTGTCTGTTAAGAGAGCGTTTGGGATGTTGGAAGCATAAGCGATCATTTGTTTATGGAAATAACAGAGAAATGGCATGTGCTTCATAGCCGTCATTGAGTTGCATTCAAGAAAGCCCGTGTACATGCATGTAGAACGTGTTGAAGCGGGAATAATAGAAGATTAATATTAATAGCGTAAGACTTGCTACTATCTTGATTATCATTATGACGGAAATAACATTTAAACATGTTGTAAAGCGTTCAACTTTCACCTTCTCTTCCCCCTCCTTTGCCTGCCCCTTACTCAAACAGCGAGAAGCCAGAGAAGGAAGATCACGGCGCCGAGTGGCGAAGATGGCCTTCCACTGGGCAGCGCTGCGTTGCCACTCTCGCTGCTGCTGTTGCTTCCAGACGGATTTGCATCTTGCTCTCCTGTTTGCGATGGCTGTTCTTGAGTAGTAGTGGAAGAGGATGGATGAGGTTTGTCTACATCGCTAGTCTGCGTGGGCTGGGGGTCACTCGATGAAGATACAGGAGGAGGATAGACACCAGGGGTTGATCGTTTGACACATCCCTTGATCTCAATGTCCTGCCAGCCTGTGGTGCGTTCGTCATAGAGATACTCGACGTTGGCACCGTTGTCAGTCTCGTTGCATCCGCCCGAGTAATCTTCTAGCTCGACCGTCTTGAAATAGGCACTGTACGGGTTCTTGTCGGCGTCGTGGCCGGTCCAGTCGGGAAGACCGCCGGCCCAGACGACGGTGCCCGGGTCGCTGCTGTTGCTGACGGGCCAGATGCCGAGCTTGACTTGCATTGGGGTTTGCGGCCATTTGTAGGCTGGGATGTCGCCGATGTGCCAGGTCTTGAGGACGGTGTTGTCGATGGAGAAGCTGAGGTTTGTTGGGGTCCATTCGATGCCGTACTTGTGAGACGCGGCGAAGGAGGAGGCGTCGAGGTGGTAGGTTGTGTTGTACGTGTTGAAGAGAGGCTGGCCGTCGTAGAAGTAGTTTGTCTGGGCTTGGTTCTCGAAGGCACCGAGGAGTTCCTGTTGTTCTTGGAGTTGGCAACTTGCTTTCTCATGTTGCTTGGAAAAAGAGAGAGAAAGGGGGGGGGGGGCTCACCCAGTCGATCTCGTCTCCTGAGTCGGACTTGAGGACAATGGCGGTGATGATGCCGGGGCCTTTGACGGCTTGGACTTCGACGCTGACTTTGCCGAAGAGGAGATATTTGTTGCTGGTCAGAGTGGGTGCTTGGCCGCCTTGCCAGATGTTGAAGGAGGCGCCTTTGCCATCGGTGTTGTTGAAGCTGAGTTGGCGTTTGTCTTGCGTTATTGAAGAGTCGACGGTCCAGAAGGATGTAAACTGGTCGCCCCAGGTGGCCTTTGTAAAGTCAAAGGAGGTTTTACTGGCGAAAGCGGGATCGGGAGGACAATCTGTGAATGTAGCGTTGTTGTTTTCTTTTTAGCTTCCTCTTTTGTTTTCCTGTTTTTTTGGGTTGATAGGGGGGTGAGATTTACTGGCGTCTTTCTTGAGGGGATCGCATTGAGATAAGTCCTTGAGGCTGGCTAGCACGGGGAGAGCTAATGATGGGAGGAGGAACCGGCAGAGCATATTGGATAAGTAGGTTCGATGTTTTCACTGCTTGAAGTTGGTAGGCATATGAGAGACACTGCAAACGGCAACTGGCAGTAATATGGAAAGAAAAGTTTGAAACTCGTCCATGAGAATAAAATGGCGACCGGTCTGCGTATGTATATTTATATCGTAGAGAGGATAAGACGTAGGGTATTTTCTCACACCAGTTTCTCGCAAGCTCTTCCCTCCAACATGCTTTTCGGCGGTATCAAGGTGTAGCGGTGGATCAACTGGCACAGCATGCTTGGTGTGATGAAGCACAACTGACGGTATGATGTTAGAGCAGGGGAGAAAAGGACCGGATGTTGGCTTTCGATATGAAGCGAAGAAAAAGTCTGGCTGGTAGCTCAGGCCCACGATGGCGTTGTGATGCTGTACAGGAGGAGGTAGTGTAACTATGAGTTTTATTAAATGAAAGGGTAATGATAGTGATGTTTCTTTTCTATCCTTTTGCTATATGCATATATATCATAAATCTAAAAAGCATCACACCAGCGTATATGGGGCTGTAATACAAGACGCTGTTTCGGAAATGTTTGACAGGTGACATCAAACAAATGCCGGTTTCCCCTTTGGAGAGACCGTTGTAACTCGTGCCTATCATGAACTCTCGGCTGCGGAGCGAACGGATGGTTTCCACGCGACGAGTTGTGGCCCTATATTTTGATGGCTAGCCATGGAGGTGCGCTGTTGCTCAAGAAAGGAAGATGAAATCGCCTCACTTTGAGCATGCGGAAGAAGGAGAGACGTCGCTTTGATATCCTCTGCGGGTATCCGTACACGGAGACACAAGAAACACAAACGACAGGGGCAGCACAAGCGGGAAAGGGCGGTACAAACGAAAAGCGGAAAGATACGGAGCAAAATTATAAACCAAGGAGGGAATCATATGGAATTATCAATCTAGCAGGTATCTAGCATGCTGCTCAGGGCCGTCTTCTCGGCACTTGTGATTGTCAGCTGATAGAAGCTCTTGACGTCGATCCACGACTTGGCGTAGGTGCAGTAGAAGCTGGTCAGGGGAGGCTTCCACTGGTCGGGGCTGCGGTCACCCTTGGAGCGGTTTGAGCTTGCGGAGACGGCCCAGAGTTGGGGGCGGGTGACGTCGTTGGCGAGGGCTTCGCGTTGAGCTGTGGTCCAGCTTGAGGCGCCGGACTGGTTTCCTACGTGTTAGTGATGTGATATGACATGATGGAGAATTGGGGAGGGTGGAAGAAGCAGATAGAGTGAGACAATAAAGTTGAAAAGCAGTGGGAAAGAGCTGATACACCACAGATGAAATAGAGACAAGTAGGTCAAGGAGCAACAGCAAGGATGGACTAAGAAAGCAAAAGGATGTGTTGCCAACGAAAAAGGGAAAACTAACAATCCAGGCATTCTTCAGAGGTACCATGTGGTCAATGTCCAAGCTGGATGCGGTTGTGAAACTGGCGTTGTCATAAGGGCTGATCCAGGTGCCGGACTGAGCCTCACAGGCGTTGTTGACTTGGACGCCTTGACCATCACGCTTCAACACATATTCACTATTTTTACAGCCGCTGTCTCAGCCTTGATCTTGTATTTCAGAAGCTTTAGGTACCAGGGGGTTTGACATACCGAGCATTGCAGTTACCGGAGATGGCATCCCAAGTGGGAAACAGGTCGCGGGAGTACCCGGTACCAGAGCCAGCAACGGCGACAGTGAGGCCGGCAAGCTGGGTTCTGGCGCTGCTTTCGGTGGGGATACCGGGCTGCAACGTGTTGGATATTTAGCCATTCTGTCGTATATAGTCGACAGATGAATTGTGCCATGTTGTATTGCTACATACCGGTGTGGGCATGGGGGCCGGAGCGGCGAGAACCGCGATGGCGGAGGTGAGGGCGACGGAGATGGACAGCTTCATTATGGCTGTACGATTTGATATCAAGTCCTTTAAATGCTTCACAATCCTGCGATGCGACAGAAAATCTGGAAGCCAGGTGAATTGCGAGGGCAACAAGAGCCGTTATATACAGGAAATCGGCTCGACTCCTCACCTGCTCCCTCACTCGTCCATCTAATGCCTACTAATGCATATCAACTCCATATACTATTTCGGCGCCATCACGAGCCTATCACATAATATGTCTCAGCGTGTGCGACTCACCACGAATAAGCCGCATGCAATATATATGCCACCATGACTGGGTGCGAATCACCCGCGATATCCGACCGCCATATTACTACTAGTAAATGGCAGCAGGGAGATTGAAACTCAATATCGCCAAAAACACGCAGAGTATACCAGATTCGACATTGCCGAGCGGTGCCTCGACTACTGCACTGCCAATCTTCGGCGTTCAACCACCAACAAAGAAAGCGACATCCGGCTAATCCCAATCGCAGCCAATGCCGCCACACGTGTTAATCGAGGCATCTCCACAGCGTCGCTTGAACATTTCCTCTTCAGGAAGGTTGGCGATTTTGCGTCTTCTTCAGTTTCCTAAGCTTCCCCCCTCCCTAGGGCGGGATCTGCAGCGGGGACCGGAGCCACAGATAGAAGCATACAGGTAAGGGTCTTTTTTAAATCCCGAGATCTCCAGATAAGGAGGGGGGCCACTCCCCGTGAGACATGTGACGGGGATGGGGGGATTTGGTATGAGTATAGACGCGGAAAGACGTTGGTTGACAGGACTAGAAGTTAAGAACAAAGGCAATGGAAATGATGAAATAAGCTGAAGAGGGAAAAAAAAGGGTAAAGAAGTCAAGAGAGAAAGAGAAAGAGGCGAAAGAAAGAAGTAGCCGGTTTTCGGAGCGGGCACCACGAGGAACTAGAGTATGCATATTTCGGTCTACATTTTGGGCCAAGAGGCTCCATCGTGAGACTCGGCTGGGGTTGGAAGGTTAAAAGGCAATCTGGTTGTCATATAAGTCTCTCTAGCTAATGTGAAAAAAGGGCCAAGGAGCCAATATCTGCGAATTTGTAAAATTGTATTTGATAGACGAGCGGTAGCAACTTTGCCCAAACTTTTGATGAAAACGCAGACTTTTGGTGAAAACGCAGACTTTTGGTGAAAACGCAGACTTTTGGTGAAAATGCAGACTTTTGATGTAGAAAGATTCCCAACGCAAGATTCAATGGAATCGCCCCATCTGAATCTCAATGTGTAAATGGCTCCAAACCATCGTTGTTAAAGCAGACCCAAGCATTCTAACCAACCCTCTTCTCCTTTCCGGCGAAGCAATACATTTCCTACTTTCGCGCGACATCAAGAACCTTCCTCCGCTTACTCCGCCACAATTCCTTCTGAGCCCTATCCTGTGTAGGCTCCTCCCCAAGCCGAACCCAGCCGTCCCTCACATCATACAAAAAGAGTCTCAGAATTGGGTAGTTTCTTTGCTTTTGAAGATCCTGAAGCTTCATCAAGGGTGTGTTGCCCTGGGCATCCTTGTGTTCGAGAGGCGCGCCCCGGCAGAGCATCTCGTACGCATCTTCTTTTGCATGTCTATCCTTATATTTCTGAAATTTCCCCAGCCTGTCCACAATTGAATGCAGTAGACAGTTTCCGTTGCTGTGAATGTAGCGGCCGTTGAAGCAATCCAATTCTAGAGCTTTGTCGAATACCTTGGCGTAGGAATCTGAGGTAAGGAGAACCTCGGAAGCAACTCTTTCGGCAATGGTAGTCTTCGGGAAATACTCCTTCAACAGTTCAAAAAGTATATCATCTCCGGCAAAGGCAATCTCATAGGCAGAGTCGATAGCAGGCTGAGTAATATGATCCTTATACTGTATCATCTGAAAAGATTTGCGGAAGGTGGAACACCGTGCCCACTTGACGAATGCAGCGTCGGCCTCTTGGGGCGCGAGTGATGCACCTAGATTGACGAGAAATTTGTAGAATTTCGGGGGCTGGTACTTGTGTTTAATGATACAAGTTCCCAGAACAGATGTTCCATTATGAGAAAAGATGTTGAGGTCGGCACCATATTTAACGAGATTGTTAAAGAGATCTAGGAGCGGTTCGAGATGTTTGGTTTCGCATATGATGTCGCAAAGAAGATGGAGCAAGGTGTACCCTGCGTTTGACATCTCGTTGGGGTCAGCTCCATGCTCAAGGAGCAGATCAACGATTCCATAAATGTCTCGGAATACATTTTTCCAATGTTGGGGAAGAGTGGGAATTGCCTTGATGATATAGATCAAGGGTGTCTCCGTCATGCTAGCATCACCAAGATTGCCGACCCTGGCATTGCAAGATCTAACCATATACTCAATGATTTTCTTGTACCATTCCCGCGTCACTGGATTCTCTTTGCTGAAGTAGAATGTGATAGCTTGCATCAACGGTGTTCTTCTCATATTGTTCACATCCTCAATGTTGCCGCCGTTGGCTATGATCTCTTCGAACACGATTTCGTTGCAACGGTCTAGCGAGAAAAACAGAGGCGTCAATCCTGCTATTATAGGAACATTGATAAGCTCAGGGTATTTTCGAAAATATAGCTTTAGTTCGCCATCATCGTTAAACTTGTCCTTTTGGCGGGCTGAAAGAATATGCAAAAGATTGATAGTGCCCGGATCAACCGCAGATGCCATCTCATCCTCAATTGGGACGGCAAGTACAGGTGAGGCGCCATATTTCAGCAGCAGTTGAATCATCTCTTTATCATCATTTAGAAATGGAATGAATAGAGGGCGCCACTTGCTGTGGCGAGAAGCAATAGTTATCGAACTGGTCGGCATTCTTGACGCGAGGCTCTTGGCGCCGAACGAGAATAGTGCATCTTGGAGTAAATCCCTTCCTAAGGCGTTGGGATCAGCTCCAAATCGCAAGAGTTTCTCGGCCACTTCTATGTTTCCCCTGGCAGCCGCAAGATGGAGAGGAGCGAATATTGCAGTGCCGCCCAGCTGATGCACCTGATTCACGTTCCCGCCATATTCAATGGCGAGATCCAACACTTTCAACCTGGCTTTTGTTTGCTCATTAGTTGGTGTAGCAATGGACGATACAGCCCAGAAAATGGCGCGTGGGCGCTCGTCGCGGGCATCTTTGTCGTAGAGAACTGGAGTGGAAAAGCCGTAGAAGAATCGAGAAACCTGGGCCAAGTGCCCAAGGGAACTGACAGATGCGTATTGAATGATGCGCCGCTTGAGTTCAGTAGGGAAGTCACTGAGATAATCTTTTTTTTGCGCTCACCCACAGACCAGGGGAGGTATTTGGGATGAAGGAACAGGTCCATCGTGCCGCACCTGATTGGAAGTGAAAGAGAAAAAGGTGAGAGGGAATATGTAATGCCTGGTTGCTGGAAGCTGACAGCGAGTCAACAAGGGAAAAGGTGCCGAAAAGATAGAATAAATCCGAGTAGAAGAGCTTTTTCTCACTTGGACGAAGTGAGCAGGTGGTTTTGCAACGTTGGAACTGGGTTGGGGTGGAAGAGAGGAAGAAGTTGAGGGTGGCAGCTAGTTGTGAAAAGTGCAATTGAAGGGCGGAAGCGGTGAATTGAATTGGGCCTATTAAGCAAAAAATTATTCCTTTGGCAGCTGTCATTTGAGAAGGGATATATCGCATGCGCCTTGCATTGAATCCTGTTGGCAAGGTAATAGAGGGAGGTTGGTGGCAGAGTTAACAGCTGGCGTAAGCGGAAGAGCTGATCAACAGGTTAGCCAACTGAACACTTACAAGTTGGCATTGCAATTCTAGGGGGATATAGAGAAGTTCTTTTGTATCCGAACATGAGAGATCGGGGAGGTAAAATGGAAAGTTTTAATGACTTTCGTAAGCAGTCTGTATATCTGATGGCTCGCAGTAATGGCATCGGCTGGCCCCCCAATCAGTGGCTGAGGATAATATGAGGTGTTGAATATTAGAACCAGTTATCAGGCGAAGTCCTTATATCAGTTACCTAGTACCTACCTATTCTTAAATGAATGACCTTGTAGTTACTTATGAATGCTAGATTGGGCTCGCATTGGCATTAGTGGCTTTGACATACATACCTAGAACTTATTCCAGCCTGCTTTACTATGCGAAAACTGTCGCTAACTTGCCATCCAATAACAGGAACTTACCATTGCCTCTTTGTGCTGAGTAAACTAAATTGGTTCTGAAAGCAAGCATCTCTCATCTAACACTCTAACTTGGCTATCCACCATCTCAACGGAGGTACCTACTACTGTGTATTTAGAGGTAGTAGCTTCATCTACCTGCCAGTATCTGTAACTATCGACACTTTCTAATGCCGGATGCTGGTGCCATCTGCCTGTAGTATCTGCTATTAGAGTAAGTGGCTGCATGTGTTGCTACAACGTAACTTAGAATACGGATGCTGACTAGCGACTCCAAAAATGGGTTATCGTATATACCTAGGAGATAGGTTGGCATGCATCTTTTATAGATAGTACCTATTACCTATTTCGGCTGACATCTGAGAGTCCAACCAAGGCTCACCTCCTGTTCAATTCATAAACAAGCCCCCTTTGCACTGCTGCAATCCAACGAGCATACATGTTGACGTAGTATTTGTGCTGCTGAAACCACCATCGTCCAAAGCTCAAATACTGGCAAATCACCTCGCCTCTAGCTATTGGGTGACTGCTCTTCCTACTTGGTCATACCCATGCAGACATGCGGCGAAGTATTTAGTAATTCCAGACGAAGTTCCTGCAGTGACGCCTCACCCAAAAGTGCTGACTCAGCAAATGGCTGCCGTCCAACGTCAGTGAATTCCTAACTGAGATAAGCTATGAACACACTGCCGTCACTGCCAATCCTCCTCGCGGGGGAGCTTAGCACAGAGCCCTGGGAGCACGAATCTTGAGCAAACAAGGCTGCGTCAGCCCGGCGACTTTTAGGCACTTCAATAACGCAACGCGGGCCACGAACGCTCGTCGCCACTGCATACGCAAGCAATTCCTCGCGCCCGTCGGCCGTGTCTTTGTTGCCTCTTTGTTGCCTCTTCGTTGCCTCTTCGCTGCCTCTCCGTCCTGAGGTTTGTCATCGTCCGGAACGGCCCTTTTTGCGATCCCCGCGGCTGACCTGCTTCAAAACCAGCTGCAGCCGCCTGCCGAATCCTCGATGCCCTGTCCCAGCCTTCTTCGGATCCAACATCCCACAGGGCGTATCTGAAGCGATTCCGGACCGGCAGCTCATCGCCTCTATCTTTATAGATTCCTACGTCAACAGCTTCATCGATCAGCATTATACTGTACAGAGGGATCGGACCACTCTCGCGTTTGGCATCTCGGGTGACAGCTCGCTGCTACCCCTCCATTTCGATACTTGCGATACCCAAACAAACCCAAACAAACACCTCTTCGCGCCCATCAGTAGCCCACAGTTGTACACCATGGGGATTAGATATGACTTGCGGTCGCAAGACGCTGAGCCTAGCATCTATGCCGCGTTGCCGGGGACGCAATCCGAATTCGTTCCACACAATTTGACGCCGATGAAGTCGGCTATTGTTGGACGAGAAATACTTGGTATGCTGCCACCCCTTCGTATGTGCTGGCATAAGGCTTCAAACTAATTGCTTTGGTATAGGATGCCACCCCAGCCGGTGGATATACGAGCTGGTCAACAACAACTTCACCGCATGCGACCTCTTCGAACGAGCTCGGCGTACCGACCTGGATAGTCACTACAACTGGGAACACCCTCACCAGCTCGTCATTAATGGCAATCAGTCCTTCTCAACTGAGTCGTGCAAGGTGCTGTCCGCCATTTGCCTAGAGTGCAATTTCCACTTCATGTTCCGCGTCGAATGGGAAGAAGGGCAGTCTGAATCCTTGTGCCATCACAGCCACGCTCAGTGGCCCATTGGGGACACTCAATTTCCTTGGCATCACTTGACTTGGGTCTGCTCAGATGGAGCGGCCGACATCTCGGGGGATCGCTCCAAATACAATCCACTGTTGGCTCGAGAATTTTTCGTCTGCTCGGCGCCGCCATGTACGCTTCAGATTACACTCGAAGTTTCGGAGCCTCGAATGCCGCAATGGTGGGTCACTCTCCTGCTGGACCACGATACCATTCTTAAGCAGCTGGAGGCTGCGAGGAAGGATGAACCCACGCGATATGAAACTGCGACGGATGACTGGGCTCACCAGGCGCCATCTAACCTCAACACCTATCTCAAAAATCTCTTGGAAACGACTTCTGATGCGGCAAGAAGCATATCTAAGAGGAATAAGAGATTTGCTGTTCTGTTTGGCCCACGCTGTTTCTCTATATTTCGAGACCTTGAGTTTAAGGAGCAGATTGATATTCAGGACGGCATTGACGAGGGGTCGTTTACTCCAACGGCTCCCCCATCGGCCCAAGGTCCCTCCGGCAGCACGGAAATTGGAACCTATCGCGCGTACCTCGAAGATGTGCGCTCCGAAGTTCAGAACCTCATATTCAAATCCGGGAGCACTGCAGAACGTCCAACATTCTGTGTTACTGCCTTGCATAATTACCTGGGCTGTACTGAAGTCCCTCATGCTAGTACAGATGTGCTCGTAAATTTGGAGCGATATAAGCTCTTGGGAGTCCTACCGACGCAATCCAAAGAGATCATGGTGAATGCATACAAGCGACAGTGGGAGCTCTACCCTTCGAAAAGAAGGGATCTGGTCGAAAGTTTAATGGCTGTTGCGAATGATTCCAACGATGAGCTGCTATCCGATTATGCCATGACCCAATCGTCTGTCTTCGAGAGCCAACTGCAAAGGCACGGCGGCCGTGACGATGACGGGATTGTCGCTCAGGCATTGCAGTACTTTGGGCTGAGCCCGCCAAATACCTACAATGCAGAAACTTTGACCAAGGCATTCAGAGAGAAAGTAGCTAGAGATCCAGCTGACGCCAGCACTGCTAGGGACATGCTTCTGGTCGTCGCTAGAGCCTCAAATGATGACACCTATCAGACTGTCCTTATAATGGAGGCGGACAGCAAGATGTCGCTGCAGACATCCATGACAATCCTCGGTTTAAAGAGTGGAGAAGAGACGGATGCCGTTAAGGCTACGAAATCACGGGTAAGTGGACACTGCAGATTGGGGGAAAGGGAAACCATTTCCTCACAAATTCATGGAAGATACCAAATATATTTGCTAACTGCACAAACTTTCAGCTAGCCTCGACTACATCTGTCGAAGCCAGGACCGTATATCTCGACGCTTTGGATTCCATTGCGGAGCACACAGCTTCACCGTCACTCAAGCAAGCGGTGATGGAACTTCGCTTTGATCAGGGCTTCAGTAATTCCAACTTTGATGGAGGTGACTCCAGCGAGCCCAAAGCGACTAACCTGAACCTTCCCGTGGGACTGCATAACATTGGCAACACTTGCTACCTGAATAGTCTACTCCAATATTTATTCACTGTGAAGCCTATTCGAGACATTGTATTCAATTATGACGGTTTACGGCTAGATCTGAGTGACGAGAGCATACAGGAGCGCCGTCTTGGCGGAAACAAAATGCACATGGATCGGGGAGAAGCCGTCGTTGCACAAGCATGTGAGTACAGCAAATTTCCAGGAATATTCTCTTCAGTCCAAGTCTTCACAAGTAAGGCGGCTGACGCCAGTGCATAGTTGCGGAAGAAATGGCCACTCTGTTCGAAAATCTTCGAACTTCCGACAGAACTGCCACTCGACCGTCCCAGAGACTCGCAAATGCAGTTTTATTGTCAACACATACGCTGCTCTCGGGTCCAAAGCAGCCTTCTGAAACGCCCACGGCCCCGAATCCCCCACCACTGCCCGCGCGCCCATCACCTGTTCCCCCCACGAGTAGCCATGATGATGTGAGCATGGTCAGCGTTTCGGTTCAGGCCATATCCGACCCGCTTGAAACGCAAAGCAGCTCTAGCACCCTAACTCTGGTTGGCCAAGAAGATACGCTGTCTGACCACTCGTATGAGAAAGTAGAGACGGCTGTGGAAGACAGAGGTAGCCAGCTTCAGCCTGTCCTGACCGTTGTGGGAGACTCAGGAGACGACACTCCGATGACCGAGGCTGCACTGGACGACAAGAAAGCGGCTGTCCCTGGGAATCTGGACGAAGCTCAGGCGGCCTCTGTTATTGCGGGGCAGGATAATCATGATGTTGAAATGATTGACGTAGAGAAGCCTGAAACAGTCGACCAAAAGGTTCTCAACGCTCTTGAACACCAAAAGAGGTCATCGGGAACAGACCAACAAGATGTTGAGGAGGTCATGGGCAGCATTATCAACCGTCTCCAGGCGGCAATTCGCCCAACTTCGATTGACGAGACGGGCATTCAGATGGAAAAAATCATGGAGACTTTCTTCGTAACAACGGTCAATTATACCAAGAAATTTGACGAACAGGAATATCAGAATGAAATTAGCTTCGATAGATCGATCACGGCGTTCCCAGCTGCCGAAGGCCCTTGTTCGTTGTACGACGCCCTCGGAAGAAACTTTGACCAGCAAATCTTGGAAGATAGCAAGCTTTCGCGATACACTGCCATCAAGACACTTCCACCTGTATTGCACGTTTTGATTCAGCGGTCACAGTCGATGGGCAGCAAGAACGGCAATCCAGTTGTAATTCCCGAAACATTGTACCTTGACAGATACATGGATACACCTCACGATTCGCCGACTTTTCGGCAAAGGGCTCAGGACTGGATAACGGCAGAGCGAATTCTTGATTTGAAATCACAACTGGCGAAAATAGAGGCTAACCCTAGTTACATGACGTTCCTCCAGACTTACGAGAGCGAAGACGAAGCAGCTAGGGACACGGCCAACCAGTCCTCGGACGGACCCGATACGCTCACCAGGCCAGAGGAATCATTAGAGACTTGGGATTTTGACGGGCCTGTAGAGGACGACTTTTTGCTCATAACGGCAACAAATACCAATAAAGTGACTGGATCTAGAGGATCAAACAACAAGCTAGAAAATATCCAGAAAACACACGCTGCTGTGATGGAAATGATGGAGAAGGAGTTGCAGCAGCGGCAAGAGACTCTGGAGGCGAGCTTGAGCAGCCAAAAGCAAATCTCATACCGGCTCCATGCCGTCATCTGCCATCGCGGCCACCTGACGTCTGGTCACTATTGGGTTTGGATCCACGATTTTGAGGACAATGTTTGGCGGTGGTATAACGACGCAGACGTGAGGGAGAATAAAGACACGGCGGAGGTGCTACGGACCCTGAGCACCAGTGGGGAGCCGTATTTCCTCTGCTATGTCCGAGACGAAGACAAAGACCAATACGTCAGCGTCCCCAAGAGAGAACCACCCGCCAAGGAGGATAAAGAAATGGAGCAAGAAGGATATGACAACCAAGAAAGGGAGGACAATGAAGAAATCGGGGGGGAAGAGCTGGCTAATGAGAGTATGGTGGTGCCCTCAGTAGCCACGGACAAAGATGGAGACGTTGAACTCAACGACGCAAGGCCGGAGAGCGGCCCAGAAGTCACTCCTACTGTGGATGCAGTATCTCGAGAGCCGGGAGGAGTATCTTAGAAAAATGCTGTCATCGTGGATACACATCGACCTCGGAGAGGTGCAACAGCAAGGAACCAATTTCGTAGACGCGTTGATGTGACAGCTGCTAATATGAGGCGTCTACGTTCAGGATACATGGTGGAGGGAAGAAGCTGCTTAAGGAGAAGAAACGGCCGAAAGAATACCATTACCTACAGAAAAAGACTCAGACAGAACTACCGGCAAAAACGCAGAGTAAGATTTCCGTAGCAGGCATTGGCGTTAGGCTAGCATTATGATGAGATGATTAAGGTTGTCAAAAATTTGGCATTAGCAGTCCTGAGGATTATGTATATAGGTAGAGAGCAAGACATAGAGGGAAGATGGTGCATGTCCAATTCCCGCGAAATGGTATCTGCGTTATGGTTTACTTTTTTACTTTGTTTCTCTTGCTTGTTTATTTAGTTCCGCTTTGAATATTCGGTTTCCCCCTACTCTATTCCCATATTACCGCCCCTTGAAGACAGGCTTTCGCTTGTCCTGGAATGCCTTTAGGGCCTCATTTCTGTCTTCGGTGTTGACAACCCTCTGGTACATTTCATTCTCCTTCTCTTCCCTAGCCCAAGCGACGGCCTGCAAGCCGGCACGGATGGCAATGGGGCCTCCCTCGCAGATTTCCTGCGCCAGCCTGACGGCCTCGGAGAGAGCAGATTTGCGGGCCGTCTGCAAGATATCGGTGCCGTCCCGCTCGTCCTCGGGAAGGATCTCGACCAGGCGGTCGGCGATGCCGAGGAAGTAAGCCTCCGGGGCGGCGACGCGGCGGCCGGTGAGGATGAGGTCGCGGGCGCGGGAGAGGCCGACGATGGCGGGCAGGCGATAGGTGCCGCCTGCGCCGGGGATGATGCCGAGCCGGGTCTCGGGGAGGCCGATGGTGGCGTTGGAGGAGAGGACGCGGAAGTGGGTGGAGAGGGCGAGCTCGAGGCCGCCGCCGAGAGCGAGGGAGGAGATTGCGGAGATTGTGGGGATCTGGAGGTTGGAGAGGTCGGTGAAGGCGCCGCGGAGGTTGGCGAGGAACTCGGCGGTTCTGAGATGATGTTAGCAAAAGCCGAAGAGGAGGAGAGGACGAGGTAAAGGAAGTTGGAAGCGAATTGGGCAGATTGGGCAGATTAGGCAGATTGCATAGCCAGACGCACTCTTCCTGGGTAAAGCCCCGGCGCTCCTTCAAGTCGGCGCCGGCGCAGAAGCACGCATCAACGGCGCTGGCGATGATCAGAGCCCTCGTAGGGCCCTTCTCGTCGACGCCAGCAGCTCCGCCGAAGCGCTGCTTGGGCGCAATCTCCTCGCCGTCGGGGCCGTACTGGCTCTGCACGTCGTGGATCTCCGCGCGCAGGGAGGCCAGGAGGTCCTTGGAGATTGCGTTCCGGGCCTTGGGCCGGTTGAGCTCGAGGATGCGGATGTGGCCGTTTGAGGCTGCGGCAGGGCTGGCGGGAAGGTTGGTGACGCGGATGACGGGCTCGGCGGTGGAATAGAGGCGGCGGAGGGTGAAGGAGGGAGAGGAGGAGATTGCGAGGCGGATTCGAGGAGGCATTTTGGAGGTGATTTTTTTGGGAGGGGAGGGTGAAGGAGGGAGGTTCAATTGGGGGAGGGAGAATTGGAAGAGTTGGAGGAAGAAAAGGGTAGCTTGGAAGGTTTTGGTGATGGTTTCGGCTTAAAGGTGACGTCGATGTGAATGAGCCGAGCTTAGTTTTTTTTTTTTTTTTTTTTGGCGCGGCTTATGTCGGAGGTTGTGCCGTTTGGCAGGGGAGACGGCATTAATTGAGCTGAGTGTATTGCATATCCTTGGTTAATATTCTTGTGAATTTGATTAATCAAATAATTGGATATTTAAAAAAAAAAAGAAGAAGAAGAGATGGGAGCGTCATCAGAGCCACAGAGATGCAGTATTACTTCTGAGCATTCCCATCGAAGCTTGCAGCCTCAATGCTCGTCTTCATTCTGCTGGCCATATACATATGTAGTCTCTTTTTAAAAAAAAATAAATCTTGCCCACATTGAAATAAAACAATCCAACTACTATACATTGAGAAAAGCAATTGCCTCTGTTACTTTGATGAGGCTCCTCGTCTGCCATAATCACTAGTCTAACCCCTCCTTTTCGACTCAATTTAGAACTCGACTCGTGGTTGGCATATGTACATACATAGTATGACTGCTCTGAAATCAGCTCATCAACAAGACCAGAAATGTCTCATAGCTCTTCCGTCAGTTATGCCTAGCTGCTACAATCGCCATACCCCGCTCCTCTCCGCAATCGGGAAGTCCAATCCTGGCACTCTGCACTGGTGGAGATGATGTAAATGAAGATCCCATCTTATCTGATCTTCAGATAAGCACTCTACATTACATATCCCGTCGATAGGCCCTCCTTTCATCATTCTATCGATGCGCTACTAAAGGTCTTTGTCTCTTATTGCACACATAGACAGCACCACCATGCCCTCTGCAAATATCTCAAGGCACCTCCGCATCGGAGTCGACGTCGGCGGCACCAACACAGACGGCGTCATTCTAGACCCCCTCCAGGCATCGTCTCCCGGCAAAGGCATCCTAGCATGGCACAAAGCTCCCACGACGACAAATCCCAGCATTGGAATCAACGATGCCATTACTGCCATGTTCGAGTCCGCTGCCATCAGCCCGTCCGAGGTTGAGAGCGTAACCATTGGCACGACTCATTTCGTCAACGCCGTTGTTGAACGGGATGCCTCACGACTATCTACTGTGGCAGTTATCCGGCTCTGTGGACCTTTCTCAAAGCATGCTCCCCCTTGCGTGGATTGGCCGGATGATATGAGGCTGATGATTTTGGGCCACTATGCATTGCTCAAGGGCGGCTTAGAGGTGGACGGAAACCTCATCTCAGACATTGATGAGCGAGAGATTAAAGAACAGTGTGCCATTATTCGCGAAAAGGGCATCAATAGTGTTGTGGTTAATGGAGTGTTCAGCCCCATTGATACTATAGAAAGGCAGGAGGAACGAGCAGCAGCCATCATCAAGGCAGAACTGCCCGAAAGCGATGTGGTTTGTTCCAAAGACATTGCCAACTTAGGATTCTTGGAGCGCGAAAACGCAGCCATTTTAAATGCCTCTATCCTTTCTTTTGCTAGAAACACCATCAGGTCCTTTCAAGAGCCAATCAAACGCCTTGGCTTACACTGTCCCGTTTTTATTACTCAAAATGACGGCACCGTCCTATCCGGGGACATGGCAGCAAGGTTGCCTATCAGGACATTTTCAAGTGGTCCAACAAACAGTATGAGGGGTGCGGCATTCCTTGCTCAGGGTCAAATATCTGAAGCAGTCATGGTCGTTGATATTGGGGGTACAACGACGGATGTTGGACTGCTGCATGCAAATGGGTTCCCTCGGCAGCAGGCTGCTTACAGCGACCTTGCAGGCATCAGAGTTAATTTTTCCTGTCCGGATATCAAGAGCATCGGTCTTGGGGGAGGGTCTATTGTCAGAACTAACAAGGGTCTAACTGTCGGACCGGATAGCGTTGGGCACAAACTTCAGCAAGAGTCTATTGTTTTCGGTGGCAATATCATCACCGCTACGGACTGCATAGTGCAGGCAAATCCTGACTTGAACATAGGCAATGCAGATCTTGCGAGGACTGTGCTTACTGACGAGCAGCTGGACCTCTTCAGGGCCGCTCTGAAAAACAAGATTGAGAAGGCTATTGACAAGATGAAAACTTCCCCAGAAGATATTCCAGTGCTTCTTGTCGGCGGTGGCGCTATACTATCGCCTGGCGAACTCAAAGGTGCGAGTCGAGTAATAAAGCCAGAGTGGTCGCAAGTTGCAAACGCAATTGGAGCAGCCATGGCAAGAGTCAGTGCAGTTGTAGACACTGTCAAATCCACCGAGTCCAAGACCACTGTTCAACTCCTGGAAGAGATTAGCCAAGAGGCCATTGCAAAGACTATATCTGCCGGGGCGTCTCCTGCATCCGTGGAGATTGTCGAAAAGGAAACCCTGCCACTCCAAGTAAGAGCTGCAAAACGGAAAACTGAAAGCAAAGAACCATGGCTGATTTGATGCTGCGTGAAGTACATTGCTCACAAAACGAGATTCATTGTCCGCGCAGCCGGAGATTTTGACTTGGGCAAAGTCCAAGTCCAAGAAGCTCCAGAAGCAGGCGACGAGAGAACCGACGGTGACATGAGCCAATATGAGAAACTGTCAAAGCGACCAGAAACCACATCCAAAGAGCACATAGACAAAGACGTTGACATTGCTCTGTATAGGCCCACAGTTAAGAATCGCGTTTGGTACATATCAGAAACGGATGCTGATTGGATTGCCACCGGCTGCTACATCCTTGGTACAGGCGGTGGAGGTTCGCCTTATTCTCATCTGGTACGTCTAAAGAAAGAGCTCCGTAAAGGCGCAATTGTGAGGGTTGTAAATCCCCATGACCTTGCCGACGACGACCAGATTGGCTGCGGGGGAGGCGTGGGTAGCCCTACAGTCGGTATCGAGAAGCTGCCAGCCGATGAACTACTTGAAGCTCAACATGAACTGTTCAAGGTCTGTCCTAACCCGGCTACTCACATGATATCCATCGAAATTGGAGGCGGAAACGGCCTCCAAGCGATGATACTAGGTGCTAGCACGAATATGGACCTACCAGCTGTGGATGGAGATTGGATGGGACGGGCTTATCCAACAAAATGGCAAACAACCCCTGTTGTTTTTAACGAACGGACTCCCATCTGGTCTCCCATTGCCATGTCTGATGGTAATGGCAATGTTGTTGTCATGCCGAAAGCAACCTCTGACCTTGCCGTCGAGCGCATTCTGCGAGCAGCTCTCTCACAGATGGGATCACATACGGGTTGTGCAGAGTCGCCGGTGACAGGAGCAGAGACGAAGCGATGGGTGGTGGAACACACGATTTCTCAGGCTTGGAGAATTGGACGAGGCGTTGCTCGTGCCCGAAAAGAGAACAGAGTCGACAATGTGGCCGAATCCATCATCGAAGAATGCGGTGGGAAAGCGGCTGGCAAAGTGCTCTGGAAGGGCAAGATTGTCGGCGTTGAGAGGACGCTGAGGGGCGGATATGTCTATGGCGAATGTTTCATCGAAGGAGTTGATGTAAGGCAGGACAATGACGGCTTACAGCAAGACGGCACCAGCTCGTCGTCATTCCGAGGCACCATCAAAATTCCTTTCAAGAACGAGAACATTGCAGCTCTCAGGACGCGAGACGATGGGAAAGAGGAGCAACAGGAGGATGTCCTGGCCATTGCCCCCGACCTCATCACGGTGATTGATGCACAGAACGGAGAGGCTATCGGCACTCCAGAGTACAGATACGGGCTGCTGGTCGTCGTGCTGGGGCTGGCGGCCAGTGATAAATGGACAGGAAGCCAGAGAGGAATTGAGATTGGCGGACCGGCGGGTTTTGGGATTGACCACCTGGAATTCACTCCGCTGGGAGCGTTTGTCAAGCCGATGAGCGTTATTGACGAGTTTGATGGAGTTTATTAAACAAGACAAGATAAGATTTAGTAGGTACATAATAGCATGGAATATGGAATATTAACCAGAGTCAATGTGGCTAGGAATTAAGGTACAGAGCCATCCCCGCACTAGGCCAGCCGCACCTTCCTTTGACCTCGACACGGCTTCAGCTGATTATTAGTCATGATTAATATATGTTGGTCGTCCGCATCCCTGGATCCGCATCTTCTAGAAACCATCCAAGACTTCCGACAGATGGTCTCATGTTGCATCGACGAAAAGCCTCACAGACACTAAAACCTTCAAGGGGGTGTTCGATCGTCCACGCCGCGCCGCCGCTAGCTGCCATTGGCACGCTCAGGCATGCACTACAGGAATTATCGCGTGCCTTAATCTGGGGGAGGCGCAGCACTGCAGCATCGTGTCAGCCACTGGTCACATCAACCCTGCAGAAACCTTCTCTGTCTGCTCTGCCAAACCCCGGCTCGACTGTGTCTGAGATGATGTGCAGACGACAGCGCGGTTCGCAGCGGCCGCCGGTGTGTTGATCTCGCCAGCCGGTCCAACATCGACTCGGCGGCCTGCTGCTTTCTGGGGCGCAAATCGCCAAGCTCGCCATGGCCATGATGCCTGTTCCTCTTGAGAGACTCAATTGGCCAAAGCCGTCCTGGTCGCGTATCGACCCACTACTGGACCGATGACAGCAAATCACTTTCTTATCCGTCATCAGGGAATATTTGTCAGTAGCGATATAAAGAAGCACCGAAACGACGGCGCCCTGCGAGCCTCACCGACTTCGTCTTCCTTGTACCACTTCGGCCTGGGAGATGACTCTCGTCGCAGGACGTTAAGCAGATCTGGGCGGGCTCCTGGCTGTTGGCGCAATTCTAGCGAGGCCACTGATTAAGCAGGCCGACAGTCGCTCGAGGCATCGGTACGGCGTCTATGCTTTTGGCATCTGTACCCAATCGTCGCTGGGGGCCGACGCGCGGTTTTTGAGGGGAGCCATGGCAGAAACTACCAGTAGTACTCTATCTCCATCTTTTGTTGTTTCCACCACGATTACAGCGGCACCGACTGCGTCTTCTCTGCCGCTCACAATCGTCATCGAGCCCGACATTGGGGGAACGCTAGATTTTTTCCCCTTCCGCGACCTGGCCAATATCGGAAACCCGGACGATGATGCCTTCAGTTTTAAGAATCTCATTCAGGCAAGCATTGACGGTGACCAGAGCATTCTGCTCTTCAGCACCGGTTGCGAGATTGACGGCGTCGAGGACTGCACTCGCGCCTGCAACCGTACCGACACGTTTTTCGGTTCTCTTGAGACATTCTATAATTGCATTGCGCTGTCTTCCATTTCCCATTGGACTCATGACACGCAGAGTTACTACATCACTCCAGAGGCGGAGCAAAATGCCAGCAGCATCATGGGCTCTGGCAGCCTCTCCGACTTCGACTATAAGCCTACTCTCGACTCGTTCATCACTTGCGCCCAGGCAGCATGTGGAAGTGACTTGTTAAGCGTGCCATGCGACCCCTCGATCAAGGCACTCTCCAGAGACCACTCCAGTGCTGATCAAATATTTGAGGCCATGGATACCTTTTGCCCAGATATTCCTGCTAATATTGATCCTGATATCTTTGGGCCTGGAGTAAGACCACCACACCCAGCGATTGCCTCTCCAATATCCAAATCAAAGACATGTAGCCTGAAGTGACACTAACCTTTGCTGGCGCAGGTGCTAATCTCTTACGTGCTTCAAGTATGCTTTTCGGGGTCGCTGTATCTGGCCGTCCAGGCATTTACCATCTGGGCACGCCACACTGAGAAGAAGCGGGAGCCCTTTAGCCTCACCCGTGCCCAGTCGCTAATCTGGAGAGACACGTCCACCCTGTCGCGAACCAGCGTGGCCATGGCCACAACCCTGGTCGAGTTTCAAGAAGCACAGTGTTGGTTCGTGTTTGCGTTGCAGATCGCCTCCATCCTTGCCATCGTCATCAACTCTCAGGAAGGCACTTTTTGGGGAGAGATCATCGTCAATGGTGCCGTTGCCTTTCACGTCAGCCTCAATGGCGTTCTCCCCATGTTTCTAGTCCAAGTGTGTCTTCACAATGAAGGCATCCGCAACTGGCATACGTTTCTAGGCTTTTGCGCAGAATATTTATTGGCAATCATCGCATCGACGCAAAAGATTAGCTTTGGGTCTACCTTTGATTTATTCAAGCAGCAGCACAGCATCGCCGAATGCGGCGGCAACCCAAGTCCACGGACGTATTGCGCCGCAACTCATGGCGTCTCTGGGCTACACCTGACCTTTTTCCCGCACCCGCTTCTTTATAAGATTGTGTTTTTGGGTCTGGACAGCATCGCCTTCATCGCGCTTGTGTTTGATCAGCTAAGCTGGACATTGCGAAAGCATAGGCGGACAAAGCACTTGAGATTTGGTCGCTGGACGCCTGGTCGATGGCCCGAGAACAGCTTTCGGCGCCACTGGAAGAATATTACCGTGTACTTCTGGAGAGGCTTGGAAGTGGCCTACTTCATCATCAATATTCTATACATGATCTCTCTCGTCACGGTCATTAACGCAAAAAGCTTCGAGGCCAACAAGTGGTCATACGGACAGATCATTGCCATTACCTGTTGGGGTCCCGTCATTGTCAAGCTGGTAGACCTCATCATATGTAAGTCGATTTTCTTCCCCGTCGATGACATCTGTTCTGATGTCTCATTTCCTGTTCTAACAACTAAATAGCCGGACCTCAAAAGAACGGCGAACGACTGAATTCGGGACCGCCGCGACTACGTATAGACAACATCATTAACCATAGACTGATATCAGAATACGACGATGAAGTAACGCTTCGGCCTGATGAGCCGCTTACGCTTCGGCCTGATTTGAAGACTGCGGGAACAGCCTACTCGCGACCGGAGACGATATTTTTCGAGCCTGGGGACAGGTTTGTCTCAAGTCCCCGAGATTGAAGTTTTTTTTTTTTTCTTTTCTTTTCTTTTTTTTTTTTTTTCTTTCTTTCCGCTTCACGATTGTACGAGTTGCTGGATAATGACTAACGCCGTCATGACGAATGTAACACCACCATCTTTAATTCTCAGTAATTAGTAGACCATCAGTAAATAGATTCGCTAGCATATCGTTGAGAGATGGTTAGATTGGAAAGAGTCATAATATCATAATTTATAATTGTACACAGGATTTGGCCATGGAACATGAACCTCTCCTTTTGCCGAGACTCGTAATCTCTGGCTTGATAAACGACAGCCTAGGAAGGTTTAGGACGGTCGGTTGTCTCATATTTGCTCGGGACAAACTGGAAATTGACGTTTTCACGTTCTCTCAAGAAGTAATCGACTCTCTCGTCCTTGCTGAGCCCGGCCACGGCCGTGCCATTCCTCCGTAACCGGCCCCCGATCTCAGCGCTGTGGTCGGCTGCCCATCCAACGTACTGCGCGCCGCTCGTCTCGGCACGATTGGTCTGCGCCATGGCCCCGGCAAGACACACGAGCACCAAGATGGATGCGAATGCTCCGTGCGACATGTACACAGGCTCGCTCGATTTCCCCTCCTGGGCCTCCCGCCATCGCTCCCAGTCTTCCCATGTGGCATTGTTCGCGGCGGAGCCCTCTTGGTGGCGCCAGGTTTTGTCGATGTCGCGAAGGGATGTCGCGCGGCCATGGGACCATCCCAGGCCGTAAGTGTCGTACATGCGACGTTTGGAAGAGTCGTTGAGAAGTTCATTGGCGGCGACAATCATGCGATATCGTTCGAGGCGGGTAGCGTGCGGGAGGTTTTTGACGTGTGAGGAGGAGGATGGAGAGGAGGATGTGTGATGGCGGTGGTCGTGCGTATCTGGATGATACAACTTGACGAGATGGTAGAAGCGCCGCTTGTCGTAGACGGCGCCCCTGGCAACGCCGAGGACTTCGTAGGGCGTCGGCCGTGGCGACTTTGGCCATTCGTGGACGACATCTTCGGGAGAAGGCTTCCAGTCGGACCATTTCTTCTCGCCGGCGTCTTCTTGCACGGTGGCGTATTGCCGTTTGAATCGTTTGCAGAGGGGGGAGGAGGAAGATCGGGTGCAGTGGATGAGGTGGTGTGAGCTGCAGAGAGGAGAGACGATGGAGGGCAGGACGGCGACAGATGGTTTGATGGCCATGTTTGGAGGAATCATGAGAGAAGAAGTAGCTGTGAGAGGAGCATGTGAGAGGTCATGTCTGTTTGGACCGGCCAACCAGCAGCGGTAATTTCGGGAGGGGGACGCAATTGAGGCACAACTGGCGCAAGGTTTTGGATGAAGGGTGTAAAAAGAAGGATGTAAAAAGTATGATGTCGTCGCAAATCGTGCTCACGAGATCGAAACTCCAAGTATGAAGTCACGCTATTCCCCGCTATTATCCGGGCGGTAGTGGGGGCTTTAAGCTCCAAACTGCCTTAGTATGCCTTGGTAATATTTCAGAGACATCATTTCGCCAGATATTATACTTGGGAAATCGCCATTGATTCAACTGTGCAACAGGGTCAATTTAGCCAAGATCTTATTGGTGAAGTCGAGACCAGTATCAGACTTTGCAAACGAGGCCAACACTCTGGCAAAGAAAAGATCCGTTCCATTGATGTCAACGGGTCCCTTAAGACGCGGCTATAGAATGGAATGCCTTATCCATTCAAAGAAAGCACGCTTGCTCAATTGCACGAAATCTGCCACAAACTGAAAAATAACCTTGGCTTGGCTATCAATGCACTGGATGTGTAAGCCCTCCGCCGGAATGCTTGGCCATTTGTATTAGAGAAGCACTTATACTCACAGCTGGCAGTAGCGCAGCATTCATCACTCAGCAACGCCTCGATATTATGTCGAATATTTCGTCTGCTTTGTCGAAACAAGTTGGCCGTATGGCAGACGATATCGCCAGCATGATTGCAGGCATAAACTCCACCCCTTGACGTGATAGAGGTGGCTTATCTTGGAATTCTACAGCCGGTATTGGAAAGACAAGATATACGTGAGCGAGCCAGCGCCAACCCGTTCGTGGCCACAATTGTATTAATATTCTGCAGGTCCTACATTATCGGTACATTACGAAAAGAGCGGTGCTGCAGCGGCGATATTACCGAACCCCGACTTATTAGTATCAGTTTGTGCTGGGCTGGTGATGATCAACGACAACAGTAATACCATCGGTTTCGTCCATTATACCACTCAAGAATACTTCAATCGTGGTGGTAACCGTCTCCTAGGCTGTTCAAATGGAGACATTGCGGCTACTTGTCTGACATATTTACGCTTCGACAGCTTCAACCACAGAATTGAGAATTTGGTTAATCGTGATATACTTCTAGCATTATTACACGAACACCCGCTTCTCGACTACGTAGCGCAGCACTGGGGAAATCACCAGAGGAACGCTGAGAACGAACAAAATGATGAGCAAGCAATAGAACTTCTTCGGGATGAAAACAGAGTGCACAGGATTCCCTTGCTGAAGGGTTATGCGAACAACTTAGCAAAGGGGACATATTTCCTGCCGCGAGCACAAGTGCTGGGCCTAGCACTGGCTTCTTCCTTTGGACTTACCAATTGTGGTATCTAATTTGATCGAATCAGGCTGATCTGTGTACGAAAAATATTCCAATGGGCAAACTGCCCAGCGTCGTGCTTCGGAGAATGGGCATACCGATACAGCGGAAGTGCTATTGAAGATGGGCGCTCAAGTAAATCCGAAAGACCTTGCTGGCTGGTCGCCTCTCCATCAAGCATCTGCCGGGGCCGATGAGAGTATTGCCAAGTTGCTGATCAAATATGGTGCTAATGTCAATGCGGTCGATGGCTATAATGCAACGCCTCTGTATCAGACGGCTGAGGCAGGAGCTGAAGAAATCAACAAGCTTCTTCTCGATAACGGCGCCGATGTTCTCAAACATGGAGCCGATGCGGATGCGAAATATCATTATGGATACACGCCATTCTATCGCGCTGCTGACCAGGGGTACGAGGACATTGCAAGGCTATTGCGAACTCATATGCAGAGAAGATGAGAGCATATGAGTTTGAAGAATGAGGAGAACGTCGTTATTTGATACCACTACGTGAATGAAGTATGAAAGAGTCACTGTTATAAAATGAAGTTATGGCTGTCATGATGAATCCAAATTGTATATAATGACGTGTTACTTGCCTAAGAGTGAAATGGCAATCTAAAAGCCCTGAAAATAGTTCGGTGTATATAAAGCTTATTCGAGTGATGCATAATGGCGAGAAAAAAAAATTGAACCACAAGAATTCTCCTCTCTAGTTTCTCAACCATTCATTCTCTTACTAGCGCGATGTAGCCTTATCAATACATGTGAGCTTTTATGCTTACGATTTAGATGCCTTTCTCTTTTGAGAACGGACCTGCGATATCACTGGTCGCCTCACCTCTTCTGCCGTCTCACTGATAATGCGAGGCTGGAAGATGTTATCCCTCCGAACAGACACATCTCATCATCACTACTAATAATGCCGCTTACTGCCTACCTTGGTACGTGATCTGGCGTCTGACTCGCATTTGTATTGATGATGCCCAAGCACTGAGGCCTTGTATCAGGGCACCTTCACAGTCTCCAAGACAAGGCCGCTGAGATTCGGAACATCGCTTCAATGGGTGTGTACCTGTACCTTGGCAGTGTCGGTTAACCAGTGTCAGCGGCATCTTTAACCGCCAATTACCATCAGAAGTATGTCTCAATAACCACCCGCGTAGCCCCAAAGCGCAGGGGAAAAAAAAAATCCCGACAGGCCGAAGGGGGGGGAAACGACAGACGGCTACTCAATGGCGCAATTGTGACGCCGTAGTGTGCCGAGGAGCTAAAAACTCTTCGGACGCCCATTTCAGGCTTTTGTTTTTCTTGAAGGCGTGCTTTGGAGGTCGATGCGGTAAAGACTCGGTTGACTGTTTCCTTCAATTTTCACCCTAGTGCTGATACTGTAGAAGGATCAGTCTGCGGATTGTTGTTGGATAGGTAATCATAAGCCTCTCTCTTTGTAATGGAATATATTTGGCCGAGCTTCGGAGCCTTGGATCGCCTCGTAAGCCCTGGGAACTGTGACAGACAGGGATTCGTTCTTTTCTTTTTTCTTTTTCTTTTTTTTTCCTGGACAAGATTCTACCATCCTCTTGGCATCTCTTCAAGTGAGGCTGAGCGATTTAATAAAAGTAAATAAAGCGGGTGGCTCTTTTTTGTTTTCCTTAGTGTCTACGCTCTTGGACTTTTTATCAACATCATTTTTTTTTTTTTTCACTCCTTTTGGCTCCGTAAATCACCCGCCATGACTGCCACTAGCAACGGTATCATTAGCAATGGCGGACCTCAACTCCAGCTGAATAGGGCTGTGGAGACTGCCGATGTACGTTCATGCTCTAGGTTACTTGATCTTCTGGTTTACCATAAAACTGAGTCTTTTTCATATAGCTCTTAGAGTCTGTGCAGCAGCTCATCATCCCTTTCATCAAGGCTGCCGATGATGCCGCGGCTCACAAGGCCACAGGGAATTTGGGGCTGAATGCCAATGGAGAACCTCACAATGTCTTGATCGACTCAAAAAAGCCTTCAGACCTCGTCGCCAGGTTGAAGTTTCTTCTCCCGGAGGAGGGGCTGGGTAAAGATGGTCTCCTACAGGGTATTGAGAGAGTACTCAAATACAGCGTGAATACCTGGGATCAGGGTTTCATGGACAAGCTGTATTCAAGTAATACACCAGTATGTGCTAGCATTGTCCCCTCACAGAATGGCCTATGAATTCGAATTCTGACAAACAATTGTGTAGGTGGGAATTGTAGCCGATCTCTTGCTGTCCGTTTTAAACACCAATGTAAGAAACCCCTTTTAACATGTATTTCAACGCTCTAACTTTTCTCAAGCTACATGTTTACCACGTCTCTCCAGCATTGACTATCATTGAAAAGACAACCACCAGGGCATTTGCCAACCTGTTCAGCTTTGACGGGGAATATGCTGGCGGTGTATCATGCCCCGGAGGCAGTGGATCCAATCTCACATCTCTCATCGTAGCTCGCAATACGCTCTATCCTGAAAGCAAGACCGAAGGAAACGGCAAGCATAATTTCGTCATCTTTACAAGTGCACATGGCCACTACTCCGTGGAAAAGGCCGCAATGACAACCGGCATGGGCTCATCCGCCGTATGGGCGGTTCCTGTGGACGACGAGGGCAGGATGAGGTCGGACGCTCTCCGACAATTGGTTTTGCTGGCCAAGAAGCAGGGGAAAACGCCGTTTTACGTCAACGCAACAGCCGGCACCACTGTCAAGGGCTCCTTTGACCCGTTTGAAGACATTTCCAAGATTTGCAAAGAGTTTGGCCTGTGGATGCATATCGACGCAAGCTGGGGCGGCAGCGTCATCTTTTCAAAGGCGCAGAGATGGAAGATGAAAGGCTCGCACCTAGCAGACTCGTTGACCGTCAATCCGCACAAGATGCTCAACGCCCCGGTCACCTGCTCCTTGCTGCTGGGCCCGGACATGCGCATCTTCCAGCGGGCAAACAGCACCTCGGCAGGATACCTCTTCCACGGCAGCGACGACGGCGAGATCTGGGACTTGGCCGACTTGACGCTGCAGTGTGGCCGGCGAGGAGACACGCTCAAGGTCGCCTTGGCCTGGCTGTATTACGGCGCCGACGGATTCGAGCGGCAGATTGACCACGCTTTCGACATGGCCAGCTACCTTTTCAAGCTGCTGCAGGAAAGTGGCAACTTTGTCATGGTCTCGTCGTATCCTACGCCCTGTCTCCAGGTCTGCTTCTATTCGGCCCCAGGAGGTCAGCTGTCTTCTGACAAAGAGGTGAATACCTCTAGGACGAGGCAGATTGCTCAGGCACTTGTTGGGAGAGGATTCATGGTTGATTATGCTCCCGGCGACCGCGGCAGTTTCTTGCGTGTTGTGGTCAATGTGCAGACTCTGGAGGGGACGGTTGAAGGTCTCGTCAAGGCCATGAACGAGCTGAGTCTGGAAATCTCCCCGTGAAGGCGAGGGCCATATCATCCATCAAACATAGATGGAATCTGGTAGACGGATATTTAAGATCGGCGGCCCGCTGAGATTTACAATCACATATAATCCGTGCACTCATAGCAATGGTATATAGTAGTAAGAAACCATAGATATTTGGATATATATATATACAGAGGCATTCTCATCATCATGATATCCTACATCAATGGTACCTGTGGTCATTTGGGGGGAAAAAAATCACCTCTACTATTTGAGAACTTTATAAAAATGCAAGACTCTCTCTCTTTTCTTTTTTTTCTTTTTTTCTTTTTTTCTTTTTTTTTTTCTCAGAAAAAGAAAAGCAAAGCTATTCCCCCCAAACATCACCACACAATAACCAATTGCTCCTATGGCGACTTATGCACACCCAATGTCATCCATCTCCTCCCCCTCTTCCTCTTGCCTCCAATCTAGGCTTGCAATAGGGTTAGCGGTGGCAAAACTCATCGTCGCATCTCGAGATTCTGATACAGCCAATGGCCATGTGCTTCACCTGCGGCATCTGCTCGATGATGCAGAAGGCCCATGACCTGCAGCCCCCCTGAAGCTCCACCCGGGCTGACACGTTCGAGTGCGTGCTAGTGCTGGCGTCTGTGCTTCGTACAGTACGTACAGTATGGCCGGAAAACTGAGGTCGTGGAACTGTTTGCATGCAAGCAGGGAGTTCGGTATCACAACGACAATCGCCGAGGGCCGCACAGCCACCAGATGCCGCTGACTGCAAAGATGAAACCGGGTCATGCAGATGACAACAACATCAACAATGCCACCTACCTGAATCATCACACAAGATCCCCCTCCCTCCTCTTTTCCCGGCCGGCATGGTGGAAATGACGGCCTAAAGTCCCCCCCCATCACGACTCACCACCACCAGGCCAAACGCCGGCATGATATGCTCATCTTCATATCCACAACACGGAGCATTTCATCACCCCCTACAGAACAGAACAGACCCCGTTAAGGTTCACTGGACAATGGCGGGGACGTGCCCCGAGTGTCTCTCGCCTAGGAATACTATGTACCTACTACTACTACTACCTACTACTGCTACTGTACTGTATGGTACTGTACTATGTATGTACATACGTACCAGCTCCGGACCCTGTCCTATCGGCGACGAGCGAAATTGCCCGGGGCATGCAAAAAGCCAGAAAGCCGCAGTGGACGATGGCCCAACACCAGAAAACCCCCTGGCCTGCATCCCTCTCCGCTCGCCGCGGGCGCCCAAGTCGCATTTTGATCCCCTTTCCCCCTCTCTCTGCCCATCCATTGACGATTTTAACGACTTTGACGACTTGCTCTATGCCTGTATGTCCCAAGTACTCGCAGTAGCGTGTCCTCGTGAAGCACCATTTGGTCCCGAGACCCAAAAACCTTAAAACCTCACCACTGCATACTGTAATACTAGTACTACTGTCCATATTATATCACCACCGTCTCGAGGTTTTCTCCCCCTCCAACCAACCCCCCCTGCACGCATTCTCTGTATTCATATACATACATACATGCATACATACAGAACACTGCGCCGTACGTAAACCTTCAGCTCGCAACTGTGCCCCTAGCAAACGTCCAATATCCAAATCCTGCCACGAGCATCCCCTGATCCCTGGCATCGCTTGCCCCGGACCCCTGGACGCACCTTGCCCTTCTCTCGGCCGGTGCAAAATTTCGCCTCCACAGGGCGCCAACACCCGGCAACGCCCATAGCGCTTCTCGCGAAATCCCTGCCGCCCGTTTTTTCCGCCTCTTTTTCGACAAAATTGCCCTGGGTTGCTTATATGAATGCCTGCCACTAAACTACTGTAGGTGCCCTTGTCGGCCGCTTTTTTATTCTCTCTCTCTCCCCCTCTCCCCCAATTACTACATATCTGCCGGCGAAGTGGGTTGCGAGGGTGTGTGTGTCCAGCCTACGATACTGTAAGTACTACTACTAGTACTACTAGCTGTCCAGCTGGGTGGTTGGTTCGTTCCCATTTGTTGCTCGATCCAGAACGCGGTCTTGGGCTTGTCGCGTACGAGAACACCCATCTTCTCGTGTTGGCACAAACTATCTTTTTTTTTTTTCTCTCTCAACTAATTTTCTTGCTTCATTTTTTTTTTCGCTTCTCTCTTTCTTACTATAGCCAGCCAGCGAGTTCTGAGTTGAGTTAGCGGACAATTGTGACGCTGCTTTGCATACTCTGTGTCTTGCATCTCGAGCCAGCATCATAATCTCGTCTGCCCACGGCAACGACACCCTGTCCTCTACAGACTATTGCCCTTTTTTTTTTTTCTTTCTTCTTCTTCTTTTCTTTGCGCTTGCGTAAATCATACCATATCGCGCGCCAATTTCAGATTCGAGAACCGGCGCAGTTCTCATTAGGTAGTCTACCTACTATCACAACCCGACAAACCAAACTCCTCCTCCTCTCTTCTCTTCTCTTCTCTCCTCCCCGCAAAGCAAGGAGCACAAAAAAACATCCTTCGCAATGGCAGCACCGACGCAAACCCCCGTGCCCATCTCCATCACCATCTGCGGCGACGGAGGCTGCGGCAAATCCTCAATCACCCTGCGGCTCGTCCGCTCCGCCTGGACGTCCGACTACGATCCCACAATCGAGGACAACTACAGCGTCACCCGCGTCATCGACGGCGTCACCTACCACCTCTGCCTCACGGACACCGCCGGCCAGGAGGAGTACCGCGGCATGTGGGCGTCGTCCAACCTCGGCGCCGACGCCTTCCTCATGGTCTACGACATCACCTCGCGCGACTCGCTCGACGCCCTGCAGCACTTTGACGAGCTCATCGACATGGAGGCCGAGGTCCGCCTCGACAACGCCGAGCGAGCCCGCGCCGCCGGCATCAGCCCGGCCTATACCGGCTCCGGCGCCGGCTCTCGCACCGTCCCGCCCGTCAAGATCGTCGCCGGCAACAAATGCGACCTGCAGGAGAGCAGGACCGTGCCGGCCGCCACGGGCCTCGAGTGGGCGCGCAAGCACGGCTCCGGCTTCATGGAGACGAGCGCCCGCCTCGAGGTCAACATCGAGGAGACCTTTGCCCTCATCGTCAAGCGCGTCGTCGAGCGCCGCCGCCTCGCCGAGGAGGGCGTCCTGGACAACACCGAGATGAGCGCGCGGGGGATGACGAAGCCGCTGACGCCCCTGCCCGCCGGCGCCGAGGAGGACGAGAAGCGCGGGCCAGGCGTTCGCGGCCCTATTCTTAGCGGAGACAAGGTCGGCCGCGGACAAGGCGGCTTCTGGAAGAAGCTGCGCTGTTGGTGATGGGTGACGGGGTGACGATGATGATGATGTCCGGGGGGAGGGTGCCAAACGAGAAAGGGGAAGGGGGAAAGGAGAAGGAGAAGAAAAGAAACCAATGTCTTTCATTTGCCGTTTTAATATGTTTTCCTTTTTTTTTTTTTTTTTCAGTGTATTTGATTCCCGTTGTTTGCTTACACATCTGGGCATATTCTCCTTTGTTTTTCTTTGTCGTTGTTCACAGATACCATGGATATGTATGGCGGGCGTCAGGGAGAAATATGATATGGAACAAAAAGCATCGCGAGTACAGATTTGGTGGACAAGAGTCTGTATTTTTTTTGCTATTGAAAGCGTCATGTATAAAAACGTGTCATGTATATTGTAGCATACTGCTTCCCCGCAGGCTTTAATTACTCGAAGCAAAATGCCAGGGTGATTCCACCTTGTGAACTTGCATCTCTGAAATATAATCATCAGTCTTGAATCTTTTCGGGTTTGTGATGTGTAAGTGATTCAACTTGTGTGATTCTGGGCCGACCCATCAGATTTATCAAAATCTTCTTTATTGGGAAAAAAAAAAAAAAAAGAGCACATGATGTATGAAGAAGGAAGAAAAAAAGAAAACCCTGAGCTGAGAAAACCGTCTCCTCCACTCTTCCTTGCACGACACACGTCTATAAGCGCCGCAAGGTTCGTTGTATACCATCCGTTACCGTCCCAAATAGTAGTCCCAAATATTACCCATGCCCAATGAATCAAAAACGTCTTTCCTCTCTATCTATTAAAACGCCCGGCCCAGCTGCATCACAATAGACGGGGCCTTTCATTACTGCTTGCTTTCCACCCAGTCCCTCCACTTCTTGAACTCTGGATAGTTGAGGCTGACTTTTTTGCCCTGGTAGCGTGTTACCTTGAGGTTCAACTCCCGCCATTTAGCACGATTGCCCACCCAGCCTGCTTTGCGGATCAGGCTGTAGAGCGTCTCATCTTTGGTCCATCCTTGCTCCAGTGCTACATCGGGCAGATACGTTGCGCCATAGCGGCGGCCGCGATCCAAAAAGGAGATGCGGATGCCGTGAGTGCCAATCTCCCAGTCGTGCGCGTCGCTTGCGTCTTCAAAGTCTGTGAGCAGCGTCACAGCGGCCTGGAGTGTGGGAAGCTCGCGCTTGGTAATCTGGTGGAAGCGTGTGTCTTGCTGGGCGGAGATGAGGGCGTATTCGTGAATGCCCTCGGACAGCGGCTGAGCCTCAAAAGTGCCGATGCAGCCGCGGAGCGAGACGTCGCCATCGTCAGGGTCGACAACATTCCAGGTGACAAAGAGGGGAGCGGCTTCTATCGCCGTGTCGGGCAGCGAGGATGTGGACGTTGCGGGAGTAGACGCGCATGCTGCCGAGAGCGAGGTGGAAGACGACGACGACGACGACGACGAGACGCAGTCGGCGGCAACGCGGCGGAGGGCCGGGTTCAAGGGAGCGTCAGAGGGGCCGGACTCGGAAGCGGAGCTGGCCTTGTATGCGGCCCACGAGGACTGGATCTCCTCAAGGGAGAGGGGCTTGCGGTTGTTGAAGTCGGCGTCAAGAGCCTCGAAGCACACGATACAATGCTCGACAGTTGCCATAGCGGGCTGCAGCGGCGACACGGACACGGAAGAAGGGCGGGAGGAGAATGTCACGAGAGGCCGGAGACGGCGAGAGTCGGAAGAAGCCACTTGGTAGGATCGGCAGCGCAATAGCAACGGCAACGGCAAAAGCAGAAGCAGAAGCAGAAGCAACAGAGAAAGAGAAGGAGAAGGAGAAAGAGAAAGAGGAAGAAAAGGCAAAAACATGAACCCACCGCAAGGCAAGGCGGGGAAGCAGAAGCACATGCAAACGGGCAAGCGACTTCGTGATTCAGGACTTCGGATAGCGGCTGGCGGTGCTGGTGCTCTTTCCGCGCTGCACCCCCACCTGTACGACTGGAATACCCCGCGATGCGCTGGCTGAGGTGGCTGGGACAGGAAATTCAAGGTTGGACGAAGGATTCGGTTTCTGTCAAGCCCGAGCTGCCCTTGCATGGCGAGATATTCCGAGCACCAGCCACGGAAAGACGATGAGGCGCAGGCTGTGGATTTGGCTGTGGCGCATGCGGTCGTTGACATTTGCTGGCGTTGCGCTAAAGCCAGCTGCGGGGAGGAGGATGATGATGCTCCGTTTGTTTCTGTTTCTGTTTCGACTTGCGTTTCAACCGCCCGTGCAGGAGAAGACTTTCGTAATCAGTGCAGTGCAGTGCAGTGCAGTGCAGTATGTAATACTGCTTGTTGTTTTGGAACTGGTGCATGTTAAGGCATGTGCGAATTGCATGCGTCTTTTTTTAGGGGTGGTGTTTCTGTTAATCTCCTTATCCGATGTCTGATTTGGCTCGTGCAGAGGTTCATCGGTCTCTCCACAGGTGTCAGCAACCCGACGAGATTCCAAATGCTTGTAATTGCTGTTAGACAAGTTTTGCAGCTCAGCTTCATACTGCATTCTTTCATCAACTCCTTATTTCCGTCTTCTAATCTTCCATTTTTATTTCACCTATTCCAGTGTTTCCCTCTCCAGAATCAGTCGCTATATCCCATCCATATCAACACTCCGCGCAAGCTGCAACTCCCAGCATCCCCAACTTCATTTCCCAATTCCATCCATTGCCTCACACACAAACGCAACCCCATCAATCCTCGCCCTCTTCCTTCTTCTTTCCCAATCCGTCCTTTTTGTAACCGGAATTTCCACCACGCGCCGGCTCACATCGCCCTGTTTACTTATTTTTGGCCCTGGCCCGCCCCGGATGAGGGATCCTGAAGCACGCCTGCGTTTCAGGTCCACTGCCCCCTTTCCCCGTCAAGGCTTCGATCGAAACAAATCCGACCGCAAATTCATGCTTCATTGCCCTCTTCTGCAGTGTGTCGCGTTGCAATTCAAGGGCATTCTCCCCCACGTTGCCGCTGCTCAAGGCGCCAATGGTGTCGTCTTGTCCCGCCGTCCAGATTGCACGGGAGTCCAAGTGTCGCTGCGTTTTTTTGGATGCTGTTGTTTCGGGCCTCATGTCGCCCGTGTTTGAGATGCTTCCGTCTTTCCGATGGCAAGGAGCGTAGTGCGTTTGAACATGTTTCGTAGCAAGAGCGCGACCTCGTACAAATAACGTCCGTCTTCCCTCTCTCCGTGATTGTCTCTTTTCCCTTCTCCATTCCTTTCAAGCATCCTTCACTCACTCCTCGTGTTACTTTCCTTCGGTTCTATCTTCTTGACTCTTTGTCGCCGGTCGACTTTCAATCGCTTCTTTCTTCTTCTTGATCCTTGATCTTTTTTCGACAAAAAGCATATTTCCATCATTCAAAATGCAGTTCTCTATCATGACCGTTCTCGCTCTGGCCGCTGTTGCCATTGCCGTCCCCACAAGTATGTCACCATCGACACCCAACGATACGAAACCTGTCCTCCGCATAGGTATACTATTCTCCGGGTTCTAATTCCTATATATAGGCATTGCCAAGCGTGAGGTTGTTGGCAACGCTATCCCAGCCAACACCCCTGCCATGACCGACGCCTCTGGCAACGTGATTCCCTTCAGCGCCAAGGATGTCTACGTCGCTCCCTCCAAATAAACGGCCTGGACATCGTACAACAACTTCAAACGAGACACTTTAGGGATGGATACAGTCATGATGCATTGTTAATATGCGTATATCGCTTTGTTTTGGAAAAGGAAGGGGAATGTGCAAGGAGAGCCAACGAATGTACACTTGGGGGGAGTGAATAGTTATTCGCAGGGTGTGACAATATTTCAACACTGCGGCGCACCTCGCCAGAGGCGTGCCGTTCTTTTTCTTCATATGTTGAGGCGGCTATTCCGTGTAAATCCGTGACCATGCTTCGTAGATGATTAATACTAGGCAGTGCCATCCAGAACTCGGCCACAGTATTAAACGCCAACAGTCTAGGGCAGACGGTAAGCACCGCCGTCAGTGTCCAGCCACTTTTCCCGGGCAGTTTAAGAATAGTATTAGGTGATTACTATCGTCGATCTAGCGGAAATATACAAAAAAAAAAAAAAGGATAAATTTGAAGCAACTCCAATAGAAACCAGTTCTGGGAGAATGTGCTGTGGCTGAGCACGCTTAGAGCAGAATACCGCAGCGGATCTTCGGTGTGGGTTCTGGGGCGAATACCTGGTACCTAGGTAGGTACCTACTAGTAGTACCTCCTCTTACCTGGGATGTAGCAATGTCTCAGGAACAAGACTTGTTGACGCCGTAAATCCGCTGACGAGCGAGTACTCGCGACTTGGATACCATATACTCCGTATATATAGGGATATATATATCCTCGTATACTAGAAACATTTAACGGAGGATGACCGGCTGTAAGTCAATGCTAGTACTAGTACTCTGTACCTCTACTCTCATGAAGGGAAGCCGTCTGACAGTAACCAACCCCTGAGCGGTCTCATTCTCAACCTAGCCATACATGTAGTATTTGAAAGACCTGTAAAGACAAATCAATCTTCACGTGGCACTTGTATTGTCATGTTGGCGTTGGCCTCACAACTCCATCCTTTCTAGCAGATTTGTAAATACTAATATACTACGTGTACAAAGTCCGTGTGAGAAAGTAGAGGCCTAAGTGGTGAGCCCTTCCACCGCTCCTCTGGAATCCTGTCGCCAATCAAGACGCAACCATGAGCTGAATGACTCCACTCTGGGTGCCCAAAATAGCCCTTGCGAGAGGGCGTCAGCCTGGATACCGGAGCCAAGTGGCGGGTTCGATCTGGGAGTTTTGGCTCCGCTGGGACTCTGCAATCCGCACATGTTAAAAGCTGACATACATGCAATGGATCCAGCAAAGACATATTCGACTGTTGAGACCAAATGCGGACGATTGCTTCTGGCCTTGGGTCGCTCGGCAACTCTCGGGCAAAAATAGAATCTCACGCTCATCGCTCCATAGCGAGCTCCGTTGACGAGAGGATGAAGAGAGGGCGACGAGACGGAAGACGTGCGCTTACGCCTACGGAGTACAGTACAGTAGCTACCAATGGCGTGATGGCTTCCCGAGGCCGTGAGGAATGTTACTCGACATACACGAGCTAGCGACAGACCACCCAACCGACGGTTTGTGTCTGCCCATCTGCGTGAAAATGGGTTCGGGCTCATGCAGCTCTTGGCCCTGTTGGCGAGATCATCCCTCAAAGCTTGTCGTGGCACAGGATAATCCCTAGTGTCTCCAATAGAGAGGAGCAGGCAAGCTCAGCTCCTGTTCAGCCGCAAAAAGCCCCGGCCCCCCGCGCGTCTAGGTGTCCACATAATAGGCTGCCTAGTCCGAAGAACAACTCCTACAAGCCCTTCCCTGGTTCGTGAGACGGCGGTGGCTCAGTCACCATCTTCTGATGGGACGGATGAGGCGCCGTGGGCGGCTGGACTAGCCACGTCTAGCGTCTTCAAACAAACAAGCGGTCTCTGAAGTTGTGGGTGGGGGGATGTGCAGCTTGTGTGACTTAAATGAGAGGAAGCCAGGGCTGGGCCGCAGGGCAGACTTGACGAGGCTTGAGATGATTAAATAAATAAACCGATTAATAAATAAACCGCTGCCAGTCCGCCTATCGCAAGAGGCTTGACCGAGGGGACCCAAAGCTACCGACCTGCGAGCCTAAACAGCCCTACCATACGCGAGCAAACCATCCAGCACCTGAGGGACATGCCCTGATAGATAGCAGCTGGCCCCGACACTTCTTCTGCCTTCCTGCATCCTCAATCATAGGTGGGAATCCTTTAAATAGAGGAGCGATAAGCTGCACGTCAAACCATGGCCAGCCACAGAGCGCAAGCACAGTTCCAGCGGGCAAAATGGAGGCTGCTGCTTCTTGCCCCAGCCTGGTCGTTGCAGCTGACTTTGGCCTTGGGAATGCTCGGGCTTTTCTCATGGAGACTTGGCGATACTGTCCATCATTTCGAAGCCAGAGACAAGGCTGGCAAAGCTCCAGTCATCGAATATGTGTAAGTACTGGTGCCCTCTTGTCGGGGAACCCAACATGTTGAACATGGATATTGATGATTCAAAGCTGGGAAGGTACCAATATCGCCTTGTCATCCGTTGTGGCGATTTGCACCATCTTCGAGATCGCCAGATACTTTGCTGAGTCGCTGACTCCATGGACCATGTTGTTCACCCACGTCGTCAAGTTGGCATGCGCATCTGCCATCCTCGTTCTCGACGTGGTCATATATGTGAAACGGAGCGACGCTCATTATTCTGCGGTTGGCCTCGGAATGGACGCCTTGCTGATGTAGGTGACTTTGTGAGGCACGGAAGCCAAGGATTTGCAAAGCTGACAGGTGCATAGGGCCACTGCCATTTTGCTTGCCATCTATGCCATCATGGCGTATCGTCGGCTGTCCAAATATGACGACTACTCTCATCCTGTCAACGTCAAACCGTACGGCTTCAACGATGGACTCGATGGTGACACTGCGTACTCTTCGGTTTCGAGCCGGACAGGATTGCGAACCTCAACGGACAAGCGGGGATCGCTTGGATCCGAGCGCCTCAGCATTGGATCTTTCGGGGGTTCTCTCTCGAATCCATCCCTCGCCCCACCGGTGGAACAAAGACCGAGACGCTATAGCCACGAGAGAGACACGCAGTTCGACGAATACATGGTTCGCAAGACGTCAGGCGGATATAAGTTTGACCCTACGTCGTCAAGTCCTCCCAGCGACACACCGCTGGGTGACTCATTGACAGCGATAGGGGCGATCCATCCGCGCTCAAGAGGCTCGAGTATATCGCAGACGATGAGCTACACCAGCGACCACGTCTTGGTTTCGGTGCCCGAAGAGGAGGGCGAGATAATCGAAGCAGGAAAAGATCACAAAGAGGACCAGGAGGCTTTGCTGGGACACGATTCACACAAGTAAAGGCAACAACAGGAGACACCGTGGAACGCCCAGGTGACAGAACTGGTAGGGCAACATGCTCAGCACGCACGTGAAAGACGTTGGTTGGTCGTAAATGAAATATACCCGGGCTAGGGAGGGAATTTTGGCCCCTCGGAAATGGTGGTGTACATGGTCTGGCGTTCACATATGGGTGGAACTTGCGGAGATATTGGATTTAGAGAGCCCGAACTGGATATAAGGATATAGACCTACAAGGGGAACTGAACCAACCTTGTCCAGCTAGTATTTGGCGAGAGCATGAGTTCAGCAACCCGATAGTGAATTTGCATCGGAAATATGAAGCAAAGCCTTTGTTTAAATGCAGCTGGACCTGGGGAACTGTTGACTCGCACAAGTAACCAAATAGCGGCGGCATTCTAAGCTAAAGAGCCCACTTGAGATCGTTCAAGATGCACAATAATCATTGGGCTGGGACTCGGGTCACGTGAATCCAGGCCATGACTTCAACAGCACAGTACAAGTACATGCATCCGCGATTCCTTATTGGCGACGATTGGATTTGATGATTGATCTCGACGGGGTTCAGCTTCCTTGCCCTCCGCAATCCTCGGCCGTTTCCGCCTGTTTCCCAGAGCTTCGCAACTGCTCCAGCTCCAAGTCGCCGCCACGAGTTCCCACTTGAACGGCTAAAACACCATCCCACCTTCGCCCAGACCGCCTAGGTAGTTCCTCGAAACGCGCCCAACCAATTCATGTCGAGCGTCGAGTGCGGCTTCTAGCCCATTGTCTAGAGCTGCGCAAGGCTGACGCGTGGCCAGAGGCGCACCCCAAACACCGTCACCATGAGTCGAACACTGCCCGTCCGGCAGGCCGAGGAGCTGTAGGTATATGGCCACTGTTTGCAAGGGTGGCGGAGGGGCAGCAGGACGACGGCGAGAGGCTGGCTGGAGACGGAGGACGTGAGACGCCAGAGCGGCCCTTTGCTAACCGTGACGCTGCTGTGTAGGCACAAGTCGATTATAGCGTATCTCGCGGCGAACAACCTCTCGGGCACCGCCTCGGTGCTCAGGGAGGAACTCGGCCTTGGGGAAGACGTGTTCGATGCGGCGATGACCAAGAAATATGAGACTCTGCTAGAGAAGAAATGGACGAGCATTGTCCGGCTACAGAAAAAGGCATGTCCGTTCACCTTGGATGCCCAGCGCTTACCCGACGGCTGTCTAACAGGCGTTGCGACCCCCAGATTATGGACCTTGAGACTCGAAACGCGGAGCTTCAGTCAGAGGTTGACAACGCGACGCCCTCGTCGCTCTCACAGAAAAACAAAGATCCCGCTTCCTGGCTTCCGAAAGCCCCCTCACGACATACCCTCGAATCGCATCGGGCGTCCGTCACCTGCGTCGCTTTTCATCCGAGATTTACGTCGATAGCTTCAGGCTCCGAGGACTGCACCATCAAGGTCTGGGACTGGGAGCTCGGTGATCTGGAGCAGACAATCAAGGGACACACACGGCCAGTTTTGGACCTCGACTACGGCGGCCCCAAGACCGGCATCCTGCTGGCTTCGTGCAGCTCCGACACGACGATTAAGCTGTGGGATCCGGCAGACGGGTACAAGAACATACGCACACTCTCGGGCCACGAACACAGCGTCAGCGCGGTACGCTTCATTCCTTCTGGCGGCACCGGATTCTTCTCCTCAGGCAACATGCTCGTCAGTGGGTGCGGTGACAAGACGCTGAAGATTTGGGACGCCAACACGGGGTACTGCGTCAAGACGCTAAACGGGCATGCGGGCTGGGTGCGAGACGTCTGCCCATCCCTCGACGGAAACTACCTCCTGTCTACGGGAGGCGACCACACGGGCAGGCTGTGGGAGCTCACAGTCGCAAACCCGGAGACAAAGGTCACGCTGATAGGCCACGAGCACGTCGTCGGCTGCTGTGCCTTTGCACCCCCTGCCGCGTACGAGCACCTGGCTGCTTTAGCGGGCCTAAAGAAGCCTCCGCCAGTGACCAGCACGTCGGAGTTCATGGCGACTGGGTCACGAGATAAGACGATCAAGCTATGGGATGCCAGAGGTAACTGTATCAAGACCCTTGTCGGTCACGACAACTGGGTCTCGGGAGTCATGTTTCATCCCGGCGGCAAGTATCTGCTCTCCGTAGCAGACGATAAGTCGCTGCGATGCTGGGACCTCAGCCAAGACGGAAAGTGCGTGAGAACATTGTCCAGTGCCCACGAGCACTTCATCACCTCCCTGAGGTGGGCTCCAGCAAAGACCAAAGATGGCCCTACAGGCAACGGCACGGCGAATAACGATAGCGAGAGCACACCTAGAAGGGCGGCAGCCGCTGCATTGGATATATCAGATGCGCAAATCCGCTGTGTCATCGCCACGGGCAGTGTCGACATGACGGTCAAGATATGGGCAAATTAAGGGAGGGGCACGGAGGCAAGGGGCCGGGGAGGGGGAGAGCTATTATAGGGTGAAAAGCTGAAGGGTGAAAGCCCAGTCCAAAGTAGCATGCCCATCGTGCCATGAGAGTGACGAGCCCAAAACCCACGACTACAACGAGCACATACACTTACAAATGGAGATGGCGGAGGGGAGCGGGTGGGAGCGGGTGCTGAATACCGCTCCAACGGTGTTATATAATTGATGAGTTTGGCTAGCTGAGCGTGGGACTGGGTTTTTTGGTGGACTAGAGGGGAGTTGTTGGGCGAGAGAGCACAAGAGCGCGGGAGCCAAAGAAATTTACCACAAACTTCATTGCAAGCCATTTCGAATACGCCGTATAATTGTACCCTTTTAGTTTTTTTTTTGTTCTACAGCCTCTCTCTTTTGTTACCAAATGTTTTGTATTCCATACGTATATCGGACTGGACATTCGTGAGCTGTATCACAAGTTGTTGTCAGGGGTCTACGACTTAATCACATAGCGTCGGGGTGGTCATAACGTCAATTCACTAGTAGCAGAGGCGTAGCAGTCATATCTATCCAACATGGTGTGAATGGTCATGGTGTCGTACAGCTCGGAGCAATCCATTCCACAAACATTTCATGACATTGCTTACGACAGTTTCGCAATCCAACTCTGAACCTTCTGCTGGATCTTGTCACTGTTCTTCTCCATGAAAAACATGTGACCGTTGCCGTGGAATCCCGCCTTTGCAAGTTCAAGGTGGGTAGTTTGAGAGCAGCCGGCCTGCTTCAGGTAGCTCACCGTGCAGTAGTCATACGGCGCGTGATAGGAGGACTCGGAAGTGACGAGCAGAATAGGCTTGCTAGCCAGATTCGAGAGCTGTCGTGGCGATGGCGTAGCTGCCTGGAGAATGCAATCGGTATGGTTCTGATCAGGAGCAGGGTAGACTTGCTGCACGAGGTCCACAGCGGGAATGGTGACAGGGGGTGAGTAGGTGAGCTTAATGTCAGCTAATCCCCAGGCACGAGCGGGAGAGGAGCTGAAGATGGCTTCCCGGAAAGGGGGGCCGGTGGGCTCCAACAAGATCAAAGCCTTGGTAAGTTTGGGACGAGCATCAGCAATGACAATGGGCATGATGCCACCCTGGCTGTGGCCAACGAGGATCACGGGCTTCCCAATCTTGTCCAGCAACGCCGCACCGGCATTCTGAACCGTGGTTTGCTGGTAGACGGCGTTGCTGATGAACTGGACGTTGGAGCTGTAGAAAGTGTCAAAGATGGGATCGCCCATGGAGCCATTGCCCGGCCACTGGGTGTGGAGGGCGGCCTGAGGCCACAGATTATAGTTCTGGACAGCGGTGAAACGCTGCTCGATAATCTCAGCCGAGTAAGTGGACGGCAAGGCCGCCATGAAGCCGGGCTGCCAAGGAGAACGGCCTCGAAGCGTCTGGTCAACGAGGTAGATCTCATATCCTTGGTCGAGGAACTGGGATGCCCAGCCCCGAGTGCCGTCAGGCTTGTTCAGGAAATTCTAGATGCAGGTGAAACGACAAATTAGCGAAATTCTCTTTCCGTGGCGCAGGGGGTTGGTGGGTTTGTTGGTTGGTTTGGTTGGTTGGCTGCCAGAGCTAGCATATCGTATAAGGTATATATGAATCAGGGCATTTCGCCTCGGCTCGGAGTAGTATAGAGCAGCAGCAACCAGGTGGTGCCACTGCTGCAATACGAATGGCAGATGCAAGACGATGAATTTATATAGTAGTATACAGAGATGTAAGTAGCTTACTGTTCCCGTCTGAGCCTGGCCGTGGATGAAGACGATGGGCGTTGCTCGGCTGACTCCCTTGGCCGGCTGAAGCCTCTCGACGTACATCTGCTCGCGATAGATGTGGCCGCCAGCTCCGTCGTCTACGTAGCCGCCGCCCGTGTAGAAAAAGGTGCGGACAGCCGCCACCTCAGACGAAGCCGTCGACACGGTGGCGTTGGAAGGGCCATTGTCAGCATAAGCACGGCCCAGAACAGAAGCCAAGAGCGTGGTGGTCGTGATGAGCTTCATGGCGATGTCTCAGAACTTTGCACTCGGGAACCAGGCTGTCGGTGTCGGTGTGTGTGGGCGGGATCGTGTTAGTTGCGTGTTACTTGTACACGGCCGGATCAGCGATTCCTGCAGGGCGAGGCGGTAGCAGCAACTTCCAGAACGCCTTGGTGTTTCTGTTTCTGTCGTGAGGGTTGCAATGAAGCGGGAATTCCACGTGGGAAAGCGCGAGTGTGGCGGCCTAGAAACCTGGAAGGAGGCAGTGGCGGAGGGCCGTGCGGAAGAAGGAAGGAAGCAAGCGAACTCGTCTAGCCAAGGCGAACAGGAGGGAGGGAAGGAGAGCTGGACCTGTCTCGACGTGCCATGGCTCGCTCGCTCCTTCCCCGTTCCCCTGTTTCCCTGGCCGGGGGCCTTCTAGCTCCAGCTTGGCGGTCCAGCATGGCGGTCTCGAAGCTGAGCAGGCAGGCAGGCGCTCCCCTTGACCCTGCTTTGTCTTCCCAAAGCGGTGATGTCGACAGAGGTCCACGGGTGGAAGATTCGGCTCCATGCCCCCACAACGTCCGGGTTTGCGGCATCGCCCTCAGCGCAGCACCGTGAGAGGGTGGTAGGTGAGCCTTGGGCAGGGTTTTCAGTGCTGATGGAAGGACTGCTAGGTACTATTTGCGATGCATCATATTGTCCGGTTCCCCGTGTACTGTACGTACTTCGTATACTTCGTATATTAGTACTATACAAAGAACCTCTGGAACTAGCAGCTGCCAATAGTTCGGACTATCTATACCCAGGTGGTACCATCAAGCATTGTTGGTCACTGCCAATTGTTTCAGCTCCAATGATAGGGTTGCTTACCCTTGAAACAGTCACAATAGCCATCTCCAAAGCGAGTCAAGTGCCGGGGATGAAGATCCAGGGTTTGCAACCTCGACACCGACTTTCACGCCGCGGAAAATCTAAAAGCGATAGTCTGTGCAACTGGTCTAGTTCCATACTAGTACCAACGGCGCGCCTATTTTCAGACGGTCCAGACTCCATCGTACCGCCTAAGTAGATACGATGCTGTACTATACAGTACTTCCTAGTAAGTATTAGCTGCCGCTAACTGCAAACGCGGAATAATGACTCTCCACTCCTTGCTACTGTACGAAATTAGAATCACTTTGCAATCAATGCATTGCGCAAAGATACCAGGCCTCAACACCTGCAGCATCTCCTTGATTCCCGAATGCAAGCATCCTGCCCACCAACTCTCCCAAATCTTCCAATTCTTCCAAATCTTCCAGGCCATCCAGGCACCTGTTTCGATCCCTGACATGTGCAGTTCCCTTTCCTCGCAGCCAACAGCAAGAAGACATGGGTTGCGGCCTCATCTCGAGCAAGCCGAGTGGTGGTGCCAAAGTGCTAAATTACTAGTGCTGCTGCTAGCCTCCCCTCCCCTTTACGGCATTTTCCACAGGAATGCTACCCTGTTTGTACGGTAGTGGCATATAACTTCATCTACACCCAAGCGCCTTATATATTCGAAACACTGCATGCTGACTAACATGCCATGACCTGCATTAACTTTGCCCACTCGATTCGCCATGTGCCAAAACGCCGTTTGACGTATCGACTACATACTTTTTTAATTCCCAGAGAAAACACGACTCTGGCTGTGCTCCAAACCACACTGTATCTATCCATTGCGGACGGCTACGGCCCGTAGTATTAAGCTCTTTTATGCTTAGGGTCATACTGGCTAGTTGAGGCCGGTTTTCTTTGGGCCCGGGTATCGCGGGGAAGCTGATGCTAGTCTTCCGAGGCCACTTGCCATATACGGGGAAATCATCTCCACGCTCCGTATTTATCGGCCCCCCAGATGAGAGAGTTTCGCTCAACTAGCATTACCAAGTAGTACTACAGTATGCCCCTCAAAACAATTAGTACGTGATTTTCGCAGCCAAGGTCCATCCCCTATGTGGCCATGCCCTATGATTACTGCCTCGCTTCAAACACGCAAGATCCTTGCAAGACTGCAAGCTGAGCTGCCGATGCTAGTACCGAAGGATATCATGCTTTGGAAAAGGCAATTTCTCCTGGTATGCTCGACGAGTCCTTGTTGATTGCCACACACTCCACTCTTTTAATCTGCCGCAGCCCACCGGCTGATGATCAACTGATGGACGTGTGCTCAACTTTACTTCCACAGCTGGGTTGGTTCACCCGAATCTTTACAGTGGTTGCATCTTGCAACACCCTCCCCTTCTCACACGCATCGTCTTGATCGCTGGTCGACGGAATAGGATGGTTGCAACGACACCAACGTAGCCATGGATTCCACACTTTTTATCCATTGGTTGTTCAGCTGTCTGGCCCTCCTCATCATGGGGGTGAGGCTTTGGGGGAGGAAAAACGCTCGACAGGCGTTCAACTTGGGCGACTACCTTACCATGGCTGCCTGCGCCTGCGCCGTCATAAGGCTCGGCATGATTCATGTCGTCTTGACTTGGGGTACGAACAACATGACTGCTGCGCAACGCCAAGATCACCACTTTACTCCCCGGGAGATCTACCAGCGGGAGATCGGCAGCAAGCTTTCCATCGCTAATCGCGTGTTCTACAACTCCTAGTCAGTTTGCCCCTTGAAGTCTGTTCTATAACATATCTAGCAAATAAGACAAATATATTAACAGTTGGGTCAAATACAGCCTTTGGTTGCAGAAGCTCGTGCTATTGGATCTCTATCGACGACTGATTCACGATTTGCCGTTCGAGAAGTGGCTTATTTGGTCCTATCTTTTCGTCTTCTTCGTTACGTATACGATTGTCCAGGTCTTTACTTTTAGCGAATGCAATCCCTTTCACCTTTACTGGCAGGTTCTTCCTGACCCAGGTATGGATGAAGCCTCCTATTTCCCAAGTTTTTGCCTGCTGTGCTTAATCTAACACTCTATATAGGCAAATGTGCGCAAGCTCAACTGCAGCTTATCGTGCTTGGCGTTCTCAACATCGTGACCGACTTTATGCTGCTTGTCTTGCCGATCCCAGTCATCTTCAAGCTCAAAGCGCCCCTAGGCCGAAAAGTTCAACTGTTTACACTCTTTACACTTGGTATATTCATCATTGCCATTACCATCATCCGGCTACCAATCAACTCTTCGCACCCATATAGCCAAGTGAACCGTACAACCTGGGCAAGCACCGAGCTCCTGACAGCGGCCATTGTCGTCAATGCGCCGACACTCTACTCATTCTGGAACAAGAGGCGGCGGGAAAAGTCGACACCTCGACAAGGGCACGACGACAGTGATAAGGCTGAAGATCGGATTGCTATGGAGACCATCGGCGGCAGTACTTTTTCCGGCAGCGGAGGCCCAAAGCACAAACCGACCGGAGGTGTTCTACAGACGAAGGAGGTGATTGTGTCCGAATACAGGAAAAGTGGCGACTACATAAAACTGGCTGATGAGCGAGATCATACGTCGCAGCATTCGAGCCAGTAAAGGGAAGGGATGGAAAAGGGACCATCCGAATATAATGATTTCATACACGACTTGCTTACATTTTCTCTACATCGCGACTGCATAGCTCACATGAGCAATGCTATATCACTCTCTCGCCCGCACATTGTGGGCAACAAGGCACACTCTCTTGAATGCTCGTCAAATGCGAGACAAAAAGAAGATGATTGTCATCGAAATATAATGCTTGCATTCATCACAAGCCCGTCTTACTCTTGCCTGTACGTCTGGGCAGATGCAGGGCGTGGGCACGCTCTCAAGTCACAGCTTTCCTCAACCACGCCTAATACCTCCTACTTCTCGTCTTGCCACCCTTCCAGCGCAACCTCCCAACCCATTCTGCAAACTTTCTGACCTCTTCCTCCTCCAGCAAAAGCTCCACTGTGTAATAATGCCTCGCTAAATCTTCATGGTTCCTGAACCGGTGCACGAACCTATGACAGGCGCCACAGAGCCACGCCACGTTTTGCAGATCTTCTTTGCGGTGCCATCCACGCTTGACTGCCTTGTCGTGCACAAATCGTGGAATGAGGTGATGATACGACAGAGGAATCCAAGAGCGCTCACAAATCTCGCAGGCGTCTGTGCGGGTGGATGCGGTGGCTGGCGGTGGCTCAATGAGAGGGGTGAGGTATCCGGTAAGGATGGGGAGTAGGAACGCCTCAGGTGTAGGCGGGAGATGCGATGGCTGAGTCGGATCCGGTGCGATGAGGCTATACGTGATGAGAGTCTCACAGATGGACGACGGCAAGTCGAGCTTCGACAGGCTGTCCGGCGTCAGTGGCAAGGAATACTGCGCCTGCAGCGCCTCAGACTCCCTCCACGAGCGGTAGTCTAGCTCCTGTAGATCCTGCGGAAGATTCTGAAAGATGCCGTCGGCTAAGTAATCGATGAATTCGGCGAGTTCTTCGGCATCCCGGTCCGGATCCGGGGCCGGGGCCGGGGCTGGAGATGTGTGCTGCCCCGCCTTGGCTCGCCTCCTGCGCTTCGGCTCCGGCGCGGGGGCAGGCTGGAGAATCGTGGCTGAGAGACAATCGCGGAAGAGAGGGTAGTTGAGGCTTTCCTCGTCAGACATGGTCACTTTGTTCAGTGATTTCTCCGTGGTCGGATCTGTCGGCAAGCCGGTTATACAAAGGTGCTGGCAGTTTCCGAGATACTGACGTGATTGGATGGTCACTGGATTGGGGAATTGTCTGTTGCCGGTTTTGGGCTGCGGATAATTGTTCTACAGATGATGTGCCGAAATCGTGGGGTAGAGAGCTTATATAACATAAGAATGCCGCCTTAAACAATAGCACTTTGCGATGGAATCTTACGGAATTCTGTCACGACTCCTTTTCTGTGATTCTTGTCGTGTTCGCCAATTACATCCCTCGTTCGAGTCGTTGCAGCCTGCGTACTAAATCCGTTGCCGCCTGACTCATCGGCATCTATCTAGTCGCATATTACCCCGGACAGCTGAAGCCATGGCTCCCACCATTATTGCATTTGACCTCTACGGGACCTTGCTATCGACCGATTCCATTGTCAAAGCACTGGCTGTCCTGTTTGGAGATGAGAAAGCCAAGACGATTGCGACGCAAGCGCGGCGGTATCAATTGGAGTACTCATGGCGGATAAACAGCATGGGTGAGTCTTACTCCGAGACGTTTGCTGTAGCGAGGCACAAGAAGATTATTTGTTGAGAGAACAACGATGATGCTTTTCAAGGCATGTATCAGTCGTTTAGCGAGTTGACTCGCTGGTCATTCCGGCATGCTACTGCAGAGGCCGGCGAGAAGCTGTCACCGGAGCAAGAGGAGACCATCATGAATGCCTACAACGGGCTAGACGCATTTCCAGAGGTCGAAGCAGCGCTCAACCTCATCACAAAGACACCTGATGTGGATGCATACGTATTTTCAAATGGTACCGAGTCGATGATTGCATCATCGCTGAGCACTTCGCCGTCGCTGGCCAGGTCTAGCTCCGTGTTGCCGGCATCGCGGATTGTTAGTGTTGATCCTTTGAGAGTGTTTAAGCCTGATCGGCGGACGTATGAGCATTTCGCCAAGGTGGTGAATCTGGAATCTCAGCCGGGCAAGTTGTGGCTGGTTACTTCTAACCCTTTTGACGCTGTTGGTGCGAGGGCGGCGGGCTGGAGGAGTGCCTGGGTCAACCGGAGTGAAACCTTGGGCTGGATTGATGGTTTGAGTGGTGCAGTTGGATTGAAGCCGACGGTGATTGTGAAGGGCGTGGATGAAGCGGTTGCAAAGATTATTGAGACTGATATCCAAGGCGAATACTAGTTGAGCTGATGTATCGATCGGAGGAGTACTTTAGGCAGGCAGTACTCATATTCCAGCTCTTCCAGCTGCCGATACCATCACCACCTTGTTGTAGCATCTGCTGCTATCGCTATATCGCTTGGATATTCCTGAGTACATACCGGCTATTGTTGATGTAATTCAAAATGCCAGATGTTGGATAGAATAGCCACCCTTTAAAGCACGGCGTTGAAGCTGTATCCCGAGGCTCCACAGGGCTTGCACCGGCTTACAGCGACATCCCCTGCAGTTGCTTGTGCTATCGATACGCGACGCATTTGCAACAACCTCTCTCTTGCACCTTCCCAGCTGCAATCGGCATCAATTCTCGATCGAACTAATAACCCCTTCTTTAATTTTCCTCGAATTTCTACGAATCGTCAGTCTGATCACAACTCCATTGTGCCGACAGCCATGGCCTCCTCATCTGAGGAACACGGCTCTTCTCGCCGACACCGAGACAGGAACGATGATGGTGAGGATGCCCCCATGCATGCAAAGAGTTGTAGTCACTAATAGCAACAAGCGTCCCGCCGTGGCCGAGACGACAATCGAGAAAGACGTAGAGATCGCGATCGGCGTCGCTCTAGGACACCGGAAGATTCCTCCCGAAGGAATCGCAGCCGAGACCGGGATCGAGAAAAGAGACGACACCGACATCGCGACCGCAGTGACGACCGTGGTAGCGATCGTGATCGGAGGCGCAGGCGCTCCCCAGAAGAATCAGATAGCCGTCGCCACTCACGCCGGCATCGACATGGCGATGAAGACTCGGAGCGTGACAGTCGTGCGCTGGCTCGGCGTCGAGAGAGCCCCGTGAGGAGATCGGGGCCGCTGCCATCCCAGGCAGCTTCATTCGCAGTCACCACGCAAGAAGGCGGAGAGCCCGAAAAGCCGAAAGAGAAACCTAACATTGGAAACACAGGCCGGCTGGCTGCAATGTCCAACTCGGTTGCCCAGGCAGACGGCACATCAATAGTCCTCAAGTATCACGAACCAGCGGAAGCGCGAAAGCCATCCCCACGTGACCAGTGGAAGCTCTTTGTGTTCAAGGGCGGTGACATTATTGATACCATCGAGCTCAGCGCAAGAAGTTGCTGGCTAGTGGGGAGGGAAATGGCCGTTGTCGACCTCGTCGCGGAGCACCCAAGCATCAGCAAACAGCACGCCGTCATACAATTCCGCTACACCGAGAAAAGAAACGAGTTTGGCGACAAGATTGGCAAAGTGAAGCCCTATTTGATCGATCTAGAGAGCGCCAATGGGACCATTCTTAACGATGAGAAAGTGCCTAATAGTAGGTATCTCGAACTTCGAGACAAGGATATGATTTTGTTTGGACACAGCACACGGGAGTATGTCATCATGCTAGCTCCAAAGGACTAGGGAACACCTCTGGGCTGGGATACTAGAAGACGATTTGACACTGCCACGCACGGCATTGGCATGCATACGACAAGGAGGAACCTGCCGAGGTAGGCTTCATTGGGCGCCTGCTGCCGAAAATCTTTGCGGATGAGTATATTGGTCATGTGCAATGGAGAATCGGCGATCCTAGAGAGGGCCTCTGGAGTCATAAAAGCGGTCAGGAATGATTACACCGGCGTCAGACGAGCCTCAGAAATGATATATGACGGGCTGTGCTTCAAATATGATCATTTTTCGATGATAAGAAGGCGTCAAGTTGGACAGGATCGGTACATCAGAATGAAGTCAAGCCTCGGCAAAACCTGCCAAGAGTCATTCCTGATTGTATTTCTGTTCACAGATACTACCTATAGCTGAAAGAGTAGAATTCCGCTGTCGCATCGTCGTGGCTCAGCTGTTGTCCCACGATATTAGCTGCAGGATCAGATATATCGCACGAACGAGCAAACTTTTTCCCTCTCCTTTTCTTCTCCATCTTTAGGCTTGGCTGATATCAAGCTATGAATCTCGCACCTGACTTCGGCGTGATACACATCCATTGAGAGTAACTATGATAGTTCCACGAAAATTAGTTGGCCACATGTAATTATTCCACGAAGCGGGCGGTGTGTTGAGCTACCTTCTGTACGAGTATGGTTGGACGTATATGTCATTTGAGGCTGTGGTCGGCTTTCTCCATTTTGGGGCTTTGGTATCTATTAAAGAAAATGGCATCTTATAAAGCGACGAAAGGGATGTTGTCGTTTTCGTTTCTAGACGTAAGAATCACTGGAAACAGCTTACCTTTTTCGCATTACTTGAGAACTCTTGGACTGAGAAGCTTACTTGGAGAATATCGTTTAGAGTCATGGTATGCACCTCTTTCGTATTTCCTGCATGGTACATAAGACATGTCTGGTACTAACGGGATCGTTCATGTGTAGGGATCGATAAATAAGGCCATTGCTCGATACGAGACCACCGCCGTGTATACGCAACCAGACGCTGTTGTCGACATTGTGCTTGTGCATGGCTTGAATGGCCACCCTAGCAAGACATGGACTGCTAAGAACGGGAGGTTTTGGCCCACTGATTTGCTACCCAAGTCACTGAGGGGAGCAAAAGCAAACGTTCTTGTGTATGGCTACAACGCAGATGTCTATACTGGCGGGAACGACAACAGTGCCAGCGATAACTTCATCCACCAACACGCGCAGACGTTGGTAACGAGCCTTACGCTATATCGAAAGAGCGAGGGAACGTTCAACAACGCCATCATCTGGGTTTGTCACAGCCTGGGTGGAATTCTCGTCAAGAGGGCGTTGCTCTATTCGAACGACTTGCGGGCGGCACATCACGAGGATTACCGTTCGATATTCGTGTCCACGTACGGCATCATGTTTTTGGGGACGCCTCACACGGGATCTGATGCAGCGTCATGGGCTGTCGTGTTGCAGGCCATGTCGGACGCTGTGATACCTAGGAAGCTCTTCGAATCCGAGTCTGTGCTGCTACGGACGTTGAAGAAGGATAATGAAACGTTGGAGAATATTAACAATCACTTTCTGGATATTTATCAGCGGTTTCAGATTCACATGGTGCATGAGAACCACAAAACTGATATCAAAGGAACCAAGTAAGCACCTCAGCCATTCTTTCTTGAGTACTCATTTGTTCGCCTGGCTGCTAACGAGGAGCCAGAATCATGGTTGTCGACCCTGGTTCTGCCAGTCCCCAATTACCAGGCGTTATTTACTACGGCGTCGAGGCCACGCACACCCAGCTGTGCAAATTCGAAGATGCCAACTCGCCCGGTTTCCGTGCCTTATCCACGGATATCCGACAGTGGGTTCTCGCCGCACCGGACTTCATCGCCGCGAGATGGGATATGGAGGAGCAGGAAAAAGCCGCTCGCATGAAGTACGAGGTGCAGGAGCGCATGTCAGGATGGGTGAGATTTGCACGTTGAGGATGCGTGTTGAAACATGACTAACTGCTTTCTTGTCTCCCCTTTTCTTTGCTTATAGATGACGCCTCCGGCTTATTCGACTCGAACGCCGTCTCCTGCTCGCGCTTTGGCGATTGGTCCTCCTCTTACTTTGCGGCAGAGAGAGGTGTCGCCTTCGGGGTTAATGACACCAGCGTTGATTGAGGCGGGGCATAGATCCGATGTCGTGAATGGGAAATTGGTGAATGAGAGGTTAGAGATTGGAGAGGCTGCTTATAGACGCAGGTAATGATTTGGTATAGGAGCAGATATGTGCTTGGGTTATTTTTGTTGTTTCCTCTTCTCTCATTTTTTTGGTATGTTTTAGTTGTGGTGCGTTTATAGAAGATAGATTAATATGTATTTGTATTGGCCGCTTAGAGCCTTATCTTGTGGTAAATCTCTTTGTCTAACATACTCAACCATGATATATGTAAAATCCCATTAGCCCCTAATATTCTTCTAGGTGAGGGCTACCTTTTTTTTTTTTTTTTTTTTTTTTTTTTTTGTCAAGGCGTTCAAATCTTTGTCTTCGATTACTTCAATGTCGCCACCGGTCCCTTCGGAGTCAACATTACCGTCAAGCTTGGAGGGAGTAGTCCGTACAATGGGGAGTCAAAGCTTTCAGTGATCGGCACCGTTTCGTGACAACTTTGGAAATGGGTATTCCAGGGTCAGGGTTGGTGACATCTGGCGGGATAATGATGCCAGAAGAGATCTATCTTAGGCGTAATGATCTCTGAATTGACGGTTTATCTACAAAAGAATAGATACATCTCCCCTCAAGGCCTGTGGCTTCGGCGCCTGTCTCTAGCTTAGCTGAACTGAAGTGGCATGACAGCTACGGGCTTAAGAGCTTCCAGCTGCTGATCTCTGCGATAACAATCGATGTACCTGCTACGAGCAATACGTGCATTCTGTATATGGTTGACGTTGAGCTGGTACTGCCGATCACTTCGTCTCGGCGGCGAATATGTTGTGGGCTGTAGTCTTGCGCTGTATACTATACATGTATCTTGGCATCTCTCCTGCCTAGCTATCTATAACATGTGGTGTACCTGTACTCCTCTTTCAAGGGCCCTAGCTCATTCTGTCAAAACTGCAGCAGCCATTCGGAGAATCTTTCATTCCAAATTTTGATAAGACACTAAAACATTTTAAAAACAAATTAAAGATGGTCAAATAACATATCGTCCTTTGGAAATTTCTCTCAAGATGTTACTGGACTTACATGGTAGACTAAAGACATGGGTTTCTTCTCCTGAAGAATCCATGTACTTATATCACGAATCAATCCTCGAATTCGCCTCACTTCGGGGCTCAAATACCGAAAAGCTGTTACTGCACTGTTAAAACACAAGCCAGAGTCGCGCTCCACTCGTTGTGGATGAGAGACGGGAAAGTTGATGCCATTCCGCTGGCTATTTTGGCTTGTATGTACTTGAGGTTGTAGGCAGAAATCTCGTGGGAGACACAGACACGGCGCCGGTAGGTAGCCAGTGGAAACTAGAAACAGCGAATGTTATTTCCATGAAAGATATGGGACCCGAGAATCTCTCAGCAAGGGTCTCGTAACTGCAGATGCATCAGCCTCCCACCTTCGATCCATCACGACCCATATAACTATCCATCGCAGCCTCCACAGCCCTCGTCATAACACTTCAGAACTCGTCCATTTCACGAGGCCATCATATGCTTCGTTGCATATCTGATGGATACACGATAATTAAACACTGGAAACCTTGGTAAAATACCGCGGTTGTACTATCGCATCCTCTCCACCTGTCCACTCATGTTACATGTCTCCAGAGAATCTTGGCACCTCCCATCTTTGTTTCTAATGAGCCCACTCACAAACGGCCTTCTTTAGGAGGCGTGAAACTCCACAACCGTATTGTAATGGCAGAGGCGGTACTGACACCGACGGGAGAGGGAGATGTGTTGCATGTACTTTCTGAGTTTCCAAGTCGCCGATGGGCTCAGAATACTTGATGACCCGTAGCAAGCGAGTCTGCATCTCTCGACCATGGTGAGATGAAGGAGTATACATTCAGGAGTACGAATAGAAAAGAACAGAATGCTTTCAGTTTTTTAAGTATTTAAGTAGCTGGTAGCCCCCCACAAATTCACCTCGAATCTCCATTATTAACCTCAACCATTCTATAAGCCTAGACGACAACCGTTCTATTAGATTACTTATACTACAAGCATTCTTCCTGCTAAAACCGCCTTCACTCTATCCTTGACTAACAAGTCATATCACATCATTCCGTTAAACGAAACCCCTATTCACAATGACTCCCTCTGCCATCTCCCCAGAGACTTCCCCTGAGCGCCGCCCCAGCCTCAAGAAAGTTGTCACTCAGAATCGGTCTTAAAGCAACTCCGTGTCATCAGTCGCTTCAATCACCTTCAACGATGACAATAGCATTCCCCAGGTTGCCCTCGGTGTTTACAAAGCCCCTAACGGCTAGGAGACTGAGGATGCCATCACGGCTGCTCTCGATGCTAGATACCGCCGCATTGACTCTGCTGCTCGATATGCCAACGAGGAAGCTTGCGGCCGGGCCATCCGCCGCTGGATGGAGAAGACTGGCACACCTCGCGAGGAAATCTTTTTCTGTTCCGAGCTGTGGGACTCCGACTACGGCTATGAAGCTATTGTTAACGCGTTTTGCTGTTCTCTTGACAAGATGGGCCTCGATTATTTAGACCTCTATCTTACCCACTCTCCTGCCGCAGAGGAAGAAAACCGTCTTGAGAGCTGGCGCGCTCTGGAGACGGCTCAACGAGTCGGCAAGGTCAAGTCCATCGGCGTTTCCAACTTTGGAGCTGCTCACATTGAGAACATTTTCGATAATGCCCGCGTGGTTCCTGCCGTCAACCAGGTCGAGGTCCATCCTTTCTGCCAGCGTGGATCTCTGCAACAAGCACGGTATCATGATTAAAGTGTACTCTCCGCTGGCTCGGGGCAACAAGCTCGAAGATCCGACCATTAACGCAATTGCCAAGAAATACGGCAAGACTCCCGCACAGATCCTCCTCAACTAGAATGCTTCGCGTAGAAACGTTGTGCTACCGAAGAGTTTGACTCTTTCTTGGATCCAGAGCAACCTCGAGATCCTTGACTTTGAGTTGCTTGAGAAAGATGTCGAGGCTCTTGGTGCTGAGAATTACGTCACTGGCAGCATGCACAAGTCCAGTGATTAAATGAGATACGACACCCTAACATTCATTTTGCACCAAGAGGTATTCTTTTCGGCCTCTATTGAGTGTATTTGAATCTACGACGTGGTACCTCATCCTCAAGCAATGTTTTTGGATGAGTTGTGAAATGCGCATCATCTTCTTTAAAAGGTGCGAATAGACGGATAAAATGTTTATAGAATAGATCTGGCGCCACAAGAGAAATTCGTTGTACTTTTAGTTACTCCTATTTAGCGTTTGTGGTCCAACAGAGACAAACATGTGTTTTCTTATTACGATAACTTGTTTTGTACAAATTGTTGTTTCGCGCAAATTCTGCAGCTCTTCCTACATTGTCACATGTCACGTCTTTGCATGTTAGTGAAAGCAGGTGACGTCTTTCTGCACCCGACTGTCTCTTAGCGCTCCAAAGTCAGGGGTAAAGCGGGTCTAACATACACACAACAGCAAAATGGTGATGATTGGCTTGTTTTTTCAGCTTTGCTGCCGATCTAGAGACAGTCAACACAGTTGATTGAGACATTTCTTTTGTAATCTGTCTCAGACTTGGAAACACCGTATGAATATAGCAGTCAAGTATTGGATAGTAGTATGAGATTCGCAAGATTGAATGTGCGTGCCTGCTCTTCCTTTAAATGAGCCCCATGAGTCACTCATGTATTCTTTGTGTATTTGACGGAAAAGTTGTTTACATGCCACCTGCCAGATCGCTTTCTCCCTCCCCACGCCTGTCCCATACTGTATCCCACGATGGACTAAACTGGGGGTTTTACGGGGGCTCGGGTTGATGGATGCGGAGAAAGAGATGAGAGGCCCATAAAAGCCATTTGTTGTTGCTGTTGTCTGGATTGTTTTAGCCCTTCTGGTTAGGAATGTCAGATACATCTGGTATTGAAACAGAGGGATCTTTTACATCGCATCCACAACGTGTATTTTAATTCTTTCCCTGGCTCGAATCAAGCAAGTTCCCAGCTGAATGAGTTATCCGAAATGTCTGGGTCAAACTTCAACAGCCGTTCAATCATTGATTCGGATTGACACAGGAAACCCAATCGTCAGCATCGCAAATGTAATAATAATAAAAAAACAAAGAAATAGAAATCGTCAGCCGCCATGTATTCATTATTGTTGATCCAAGTTTTCTATATTCAATATACCCAAGAGTCCCTCAACGCCATAGCCGTGCATCAACATTCTCGCTTAAATCACAATCCTCATACCAAATACTACGACACCACCAGCCTTTCCCAAACAATAAAAACACGAAAAAATTGCGCCATCACTCTAGTGCCAAAACATGCTTCTTCAAAGCGTCTTCTGCTCCGCATCTGGCTTCCAGCTAAGCACCACCTGATTAAACTTCTCCAGCTGGGCGGGATCGGTAGCCCAAGTAGTCAACAGCCTTACCACTGCAAACTCGCCGTACTTCTCCCACACATAGAATGAGAATTCCTGCTGGAGAGCTTGGACAAGCGTCAGAGGCAGCACGGCGAAAACCTGGTTCGTCTCCGTCTTGGCGCTAAGCTCATACCCAGCTCCAGTAATGGAGCGTGAGAGCTTCTCAGCCGCCAAGTTGGCTCGCCGGGCGAGATCGAAGTACAGACAGTCGTCCTCCCGGAAAAGCTCTGCAAACTGCACACCCATGATACGGCCCTTGGCGAGCAGAGACCCGCGCTGCTTGACGAAGAACTCAAAGTCCTCGGCCAGCTTGGTGTCCTTGACCACGACGGCCTCGCCAAGCAGGGCGCCGTTTTTAGTGCCGCCGATCCAGAAGATGTCGGTAAGCTCGAGCATATCTCGCAGGGTCAGGTCATTGATGCTGGACGTAAGGGCAGCGCCAATGCGAGCACCGTCAGCAAAGAGCAGCAAACCATTGGCCTCACAGAGACGCTTCAGGGCAGTCAACTCGGTCTTGGTGTAGATGGTGCCGATCTCAGTGGCGTTGGAGATGTAGACCAGACGGGGCTTTGCCATGTGAGGAAAGTGCCAGTTGTCATCCAGGGCCTTGGTGAGGGTTTCCGGAGTCATCTTGCCGTTCACGGGAGCGACATTGATAATCTTGTGGCCACTAGCTTCGACGGCTCCCGTCTCTCGCGTCACAATGTGTCCAGAACTGCAGGCAATGACGGCCTCGTGGGGGCGAAGACAGGCGGCGATGGAGATTGCATTGGCCGAAGTGCCGCTGGGCACGAAGAAGATGCCAACATCGTCACGGCCGAGGTGGCGGCGGATCAGATCGCGGGCCGTCTCGCTGTAAGTGTCGCGGCCATAGCCAACCTCTTGAGTGTTGTTACTCAGCAGCAGGGCATTGAGGACGTCGGGATGGGCTCCCTCGCTGTAGTCGTCGGTGAAGCTGTACTTTGTCTTTGTCGCTGCGGGACCGGTGGCAGGCATTGTGGTTGTATGATGCTGGAGTTGAGAGGAGTGAGATCTATATGCGTGATGAAGAATCTAAGATGGCGAAAATAAGCAAAGAACGAAATGTATAGATCCGACGAGCCTTTAAAACGAGGCGGACAGCCAGCAGCTTATTACGGAGGATGAAGGAAGAGGCGGAGAACAGCTTCCCTTTGTCTTACACGGAGATGGAACGAGCACGAACAAAGAAACAAGAGCACGTCAAGTGATACTTCTTACTTGCGCACACTCCAGGCAAACGGGGCGTCTACGGAGCTTTTCCCCTGCCAATTAGCTAATGATAACAGCCAGATGTCATGATTAAAAATCCAATCGAATCCCCTGGCAAATGCAAGGAGTTTAAACCACTACAGAATTCATCCATTACGAAACCCCGACTCCCGGCCCCGAAAAAAAAAAAAAAAAAAAGGTTCCAGTCTTTTTTCCCTTGTGCTAATACTAAATGCTTCATTCTGGACGCAAAGCTAAAAAGCGTCTCCGCCGGAGCCGGCGCCACTAGTGGCTTACCCGGCACATGCCGACGCAGGCCGGCCGCCAGAAGACATCCCGACCATCGGCAACGGGATCCCGGGATTGCGTTTGACGAGGGCGGAGTTGCTCGTGTTCTGTGTTTTGTGATACTGTGATTTGTGACGCAGATGATGCAAAAACAGAGGGCTGCAATGCCATCGTAGCGACTCAATGGAATCACAAAATGACGACACGGAGAAAGGAGGGAAGCACGAGGAGGCCGTCAGAACTCCCTATCTCCCCCTCACATCACCGCACCTCACCAAAAAAAACCCCAAAAGAAAAATGGGCAGAGAGATAAGATGGGGATTTCCATAGCACTAGCAGCGGCCAGTATCGTCGCTTCAACGGCCCCACGTTGGCAAGCAAAGTTCCCTAATCAGCGAAACTACGGGGGCTAGGACGAGCCGTTTGCTATCTAAAAATCCTTCTCGGCCCTGTTTCTGAGCCGGACAAGACTCGGAGACTTGGTGGTTTTTGGGGGGTGCGCGAGTACAGTATATCCCCGTATGTCATCACCATACGGAGTACAGGCACGGACATGTACGGAACGGCAGACGGCAAGCTTTCCCACTGCAACTAGGGGTGTCGAGATAACTACTACTACTAGGTTGTAACCAGCATCTCAAAAGCGTATAGTCTTTGATTTCCCCGTATGCAATGACACGCATCAACAAAGAGGGGGTTTCATTAAACGCAAGCCACCACAAGCAAACCCCAACAACATCATACTCCTATGCCACTGACCACCAAGAGCATGCCAACAAACTCAATTGCCGTAAAAGTATAACAAAGAAACAGACAAGGGGGAAACGACAACGCTTACCCAGCTTTCGCTCCAACGCTTGTCATTCCGTAAACCCCCAAAATGCGACTTCTCCGCCTTTTTTTTTCCCCTGCTGATCATGGGATTTACAAGACGCAACTGGATGAGTATAAAGCTCCGATATCAGCACGAAAAAAAGACCCTGCTGTATCTGCTAACCGCCATATGCACATCGAGCCTCTGGCGCCCTTTTTTTTTAAACCTTCCCCAACATTTCGGTATTATGCGAATCGTGAGATGGGTAAATAGATAAGATGCATTAGCCGGTATTCGACGGCTTTAGATGTAGTTGAACGGGTGCTTGTCATTAGGCGATTACGCCATCTCCTCACTACGAGTACGAGCGTGACGGAAAGCAGTCTTATTGTATCCATGGCTGAGCTTATACCAAGTAAAACAGCGAATTCATTCTTCTGATCCTGAATCCCATCCATCAAAATAGCAAAAAAGTATCAAGGAATGTACCGCTTGCTCAACAAAATCCGAGCGCATCCAAGCCCATGTAAATTCGTCCAAAGCCACCATTCACCTACATCATCCCTCCATCAGTCTCTTCGCTCTTCCAATCACAGCTCGCCGGGCTCATCAAGAACCAAGTCCACCTTGACCTTGTGCATCCCCAAGTCCTCCTCGCTCACAGCGCCGGGAACAGCGGCCCGAGAAATGCTCGCCACATCATCCACAATGAGCCTCGCCACATTCATTCCCATCAAAGCGCTCGTCTCCATCGTCGAGATGAAGCTCTCGATGCCAGATGTGTAGTAGAGCCCGCTGCCCAGGATAGGGTCCTGGAACGTCACCCGCGGAAGCTCAATCGGGTATGAATGAAACCAGTGCGGGTAATACCACGAGATCGGGTCCACGCCGCTGTTCCCGCCGTCTCCGCTCTCGTTCTCCTCCGTCGCCGTAAACGTGTCGGGCACCTGGACGCCAAGGAGGTCCGACAGAAACTGCGGGGTCACGGGCTTGGGCGAGAATATCTTATACACAAACTCGGTCCTGTTCGTCTTTGGGTTGACTGCCGTCCTGAGCGTGCTGACTGAGTAGAAGCCTGTCTTGCCAACGCCGTCGGCGCCCACTTTCGGCTCCTCGCCCTCGGCAAGAGTCGTGTAGACGTTGCTGGGGGCCTTGCTTCCTGGTGGCAGCTTGAAGAAGTCGGGGTGCAGCTTGAAAGGAGATGCAAAGAGCGTGACGTAGAGCTTGGTGTAAGGGATTTCCTCAATGTGGTGCTTGATGACGCCCTCGCCAGCTTCAATGTTGCTAAACTGCCAAGGAGCGGCAATGATGACGTCGTCGAATGCCGTGTCAACAACTTCTTGTTCAGCAGAGGTTGACCTTGTTGAAATTTCATATTTGGGGGCTGAAGATGAAGTCTTGGCTTTGGCAAAGCTAATGGCAGAGACTGTGGTATTTTGGTAGACAGCAGCACCACTCGTCTTGACCATTTGATCAAAGATGCGCCAGTTGCCACCATTCACAGACATGGCGCCATCGGTAGCAAACGAGACCTGGGGGTTTATTCATCAGTATATCGGGCCAACTTCATGTAATCTCTTCTGGCGAGTGCTTACCATAGCCTCCAGTCCATGAAGATATGCCAGGTTGGAGGCATAGTTGACCCTTGTAGCCGCCTGAATAATGTGTCTCGAAAACGTCTCATCAATCTAAAACAAAGCACGTCAGTTTAAACCATGGCCCACCTCATAACAATATACAATACGCAATGAGAGACTCTGCCCCTTCTTACCTTGTTCTGAGCCAGAAACTGCTCCCCGGTCACAGCTGTAATCCCCACCAACCCCAGCTCGTACGCCCTGGCCGTCAGCGACCGAAACGGGAAATATGGCTGCTCATACAGCTTCAGGAACTTGCCCACCACCTCCTTGACCAAGTTGACGGTTCGGTACGGGCTCATGCCGTACCGCCACCAGAGCTTGCCGGCATCCCACCACCAGGCCGTGCCGTCCGTGGTCTCGTAGACGAAGCTGTCGCCGTCCCAGATGGCCGTGATGTCGTCTTGGCTGCTGGCCACGCGGTAGCTGGAGCCGATGGACAAGTTGAAGTTCTTGGTGCCATTGTACATGATGTGGTTGACGGCGACGAAGATGGACGCGCCCAGCTCAATGGGCTGCAGCGGGTCATCGAACGCGCTGACGGTCAACGTGCGGCCGCCGATCCGTCCCGTCTTCTCAAAGATTGTAATGTTGACTTTGACGTCTGCTTCATCCGCAAATTGTCGCAGATGGTAGGCAGCCGAAGCCCCGGCAGCTCCAGCGCCTGTGGCATCTGGTTAGTCCAAGGCTGTCCTTTGTCTCTCTCAAATCGAGGCCCGACTGCGAACCCCACTCCTTCATTCCAGGGGGGGCTCGGTATGCAAAGAAATCAATCTCAATCAATCCCAACTCACCGATGATTGCAACGTTTCTAACTCTGTTTGACTTCACCTCTTTCTTGGAAGCCACCACCTCCCCACCGAGCGCGAGCCAGGCCACCAAGGCCGAGCCCAATTGCAGCCGCATCCTGATCAACAAACCCAAATCCGGGGAAGTAGATTGAACAGATCTGGTCAAAGCAGGGGCAGTAAATAGAAAATAGATTCGAATTTCCCAGCCTTCCGAGCGGTGAGTTGGCCGTCGTTTTATAAGAACCAGGCGGCCCCTCTCGCTAATTTATAACCTCAGCCTGATATGATGAAGGAAAAAGGCTCCGTGCATCCTGCATGTGCGTGGTCTGATTGCGTATGCCGCACTTGTGCTAAAGTTGGAGCGAGGTACGAAGTACTACTCCCTATCGAGTCGGCAGTTCCAGCCACAAATCCCAGCCACACCATCCATGTAAGCTGCAATACGGCTGATGATGTGAAGTGATGTGATGTGATGGCATATCACGTGCATCTTACTTGCGCTGGTTTGTCTATGCGTTTAATTGCATCGTTTTTAAACTGATTGTAAAAGAACAAACAAGTGGTCCATGATTTAGTGTTGGTTTTCGATGCTATGGGACCAACCACAACGAGGAGGCAAACAACCAAACATCAATGGCTAGTCCTAGCTAATGCGCTACTCGGATATGTCTAGATCCAGACTCAAACCTTGCTAGTTATGATGAGATAGCTCACTCTCCACCCATTCATACTTTGGATATTGGCTTAACTTTGCCAAAAATAGAAAATGGTATACACGGATACCTCTTCGCCACAACTAAGATCAATACTCTCTTCATAACTTGGATAAAATTATAAACGTACAGGATATCTAGCATCTAAATACATGTCGGCCTTGTGAATGGGATATTGAAAAAGCATCTGTACAGTCTCTCTGTCTTGCAAATATACCAAAAATAAATCAATTGCGCTCGGGGGGAATCGTAACTTTTTTCCTTTTTCCTTTGGGAACATCCAACCGTCAAGACCGCCTAATATTCCATGGGTGTCAAAGAAAGCATAATGGGGAAAAAAGAAAAGAAAAAAAAAAAACAGCTTGCACCCAGCATCTTATCAGCGGCTCGATTGCCACCAGTCCCTTCTATCACAAACTGATACTGCTTTATCCGGTGCTGATAGTGCTCATAAATCATTGGGAGGATGTTTGTGGCTCCTCTCAGATGCCGTTGCACATGCAATACATGTGTCATCAGCCGCTCCTTTTGGATCTGCTGCTATAATCACTCTCGACGCCTCCTGCAGTGGCCGCAGAACTGCCTCCAGCGCGGAGAACAGCCTCGGCGCTAGCGCTTTTGCTTCTTCCACGAATCGTTCCTGGAACTGCCTCGGTGCTACCCCGTGATCCATGTGGGACCCGGCCAAGTCCCTGCTGTGAAATATCGTCCAGGCTGCTCTCTCGCCCCTCATTTCTCGACATGTCAATATCGTCGTCGGGCTCTTCGCCATCTTCATCGCCACTGCTCAAGTCCACACCGTCAGGATAATCATCCGACTGATGCGGGTTTGCTCGGCGGCTCATAAACTCTTCCGAGGAGTTGAATTCATCATCTCCATCGGATCCGAACTCGTCCTCAGACCACGAATCTGCACTAAAGGGTGGGAAGAATATGGCAGGCGGAGGAAGCGGTACTGGTTCCAACCGCTTGATGCGGCCTGAGAGGTACTCAATCTTGATTTTCAACGAGTCACTCATCCTCGGTATTCGATGGACAGACGGACGAGGCGACGAAGTTGACATTGTGGCTAGCCGATTGATGATGTTGTCCGTCGTCTCCTCGGACAACTTGGGCTGATCCACACTCCTCTGACCGACATATGCATCGAGCTTCGACCGCCTGGTCGTAACCATCACCATAAAGTGATCCTCCGGTAGCACACCACCTAGACCACACGGCTCAAGGGGACGAACCTCAAGTATCTGTTGCGCATCACTCCAGGGAAACTCCATGCTGAGGTCACTAGATTCATCTCCCGAGTCGGTCACGAGTTCGGGCATGCCAACCCTGTTGTTGACATCCAATTTGGGTATGGAGCCAAGGCCAAGATTCGCGTCACTCAACGGCCGCCTGGTCATTGAAGATCCTGATCCCGACCGGAATGGTATCGGCCGGACAAACTGCACTTGGGGGTCCAGCTGCTCCCTACCGCTCGATAGCATGTACGTCGTTGGCGATATATCTCCTGGATCTCCCGACAAGTCGGTACAAAACGGAGCACCGCTATAGTAGATGATGGCACCGTCACGACGGCGTTTACGACGATTCGATGCACCAGAGCCACTCTGACCCCACCGCGAGTCTGCGTTGCTTTCTTCAATGGGTCCGAAAGACGACAGCGTGCCATCCTCCATCGACGATTGCTCATTTGGAGACTGCTGGTGAACAAACAGAGGTTTATAGTGAAAGCTCTCGGATGATGCTGAAACTTGTGGCCCGAATTTGGATGGGTTATTGCCCGAGCTCCCAGAGTCTCCGGTTGAGCGACCCGTCTTCTGTCTCTTATGGTGGTCCGCTTTGGTATTTTCCGTATCGTCTGTTTCCGGGCTCCGTTGCGAATGGCCGCCTGAGCTGTCGCTACTGAATTTGGTGCCGTCTGTACCACCGCGCCATCTTATTTTCCGACCATCTGATGATAGTTGGAACTTTGCGCTCAGATCAACAACGGCATTGCGTACAAAGTCCGGAGTGACATTCATTATGTGCAGTTGCGCCATGTTGCAGAGGAGATTCAAATACACCCAGCCTTCCTCATCAGGGTGAACGTCATCGCTTGGCCGGTCTGGAGGGTTGGCTATTAGCTCTGGGGGAACAAGACCCAGATGCCTTATGTACTCCATATTCTCAGACGGGATCTGGACTCGATCAGGGTCGAGGTCTCTGGGCCTTGTGGGTCGCTGCTCGGGGGGAGGTGGCATAGGCGGCGACGGATTCGTCCCTGAGCCATTACCATTGCCACTGCTGTTGCCGTTGCCCCCTGACTCGGTTTGATCTTCGTTAGAGTTGGACGCCGAGCCCATGTCCTGCGATCTGCTCTTTTTCCCAGTATGCCCGGATTGATGTTCCTGGGGAAGAATTCGAGCTTCGCGCATAGGCTCCAGTGCAGCATTAGGGTTAGTAATTGGATTGGCCATCAGGTTTGGCTTTGGTTGCTGCACCAGAGAAGACCGCTGGGGAGAAGGATCGCCCGAAGTCGCCTGTGCTGGTGGTGCGATGGATACAGCTGGTGGTTGAGTAGGCTGACTCCGACGAGCATGTTTGCCTCCAATTTTGCCCGTAAATATTTGCTCAAGACGTCGAACCACCAGCTTCTTCTTTTCCTTTTCTGTCATGGAGACAAACCGTGGATAGAGCCCCTCGGGGATCTCACGCAAGTAGTTCTCTACTTTCTGTTCGTTCGTCTTGAACCGTGAGCCCCCTTGAGGTCTGTACAACGATGTCCCGGATGAGCCAGCGCCAATAGACATCGACGCATAGGCAGAGTCGACTGGCCGTGTATGCGATCCAGATGATGACGAGGCATGCTTCGACTGTGACTTGGAGCCTGAGCCAGAGTACATCCGATCGCGCGTGGCATGCCTCGACGACTTTTTGTTCCGCTGTGACGAAGAGGTATCGGGCGAGTCTCCCAAATTCGCTGTGAATTCTCGGAGCGTCGCCTCTAGCTCGCGTTTTTTCCTCTTCGGTAGCCCATGTATCTTGATTTCAAACAACTTGTCTTTTCGAAGCATATCGGGGCCGCGCTGCTTATAACGCTTCAACTCTTCCTTCAACTTTTGGATCTCCACGGTGAGATCGTCGATGACGCTTCGGTAGTCATCAGCGCTGCTGCTACGAGCGTTGGACTGGATTCGAGGTGCAGCTGGTTGAAATTGATAGGGCTTGTCTTCGTTGGATGAGTCGGATTCTTTTTGAAAGAATGGCGGGTCAACTGTGTTGGGCATGAGTATTTTGAGGCACTAGCTCATCAATTTACAGCTTGAGTACTCACCGTCCATGGCGTTACTGTCGAAAGTAGCTGTTGGGTTTTGGTTAGACTGGTTGAACCATTTCTTAGCATCACTCTGGCTAGTTTCCTGGCTCTCCCCCGATGAAGCTCGACGAGGCGGTGACGAATCTTGGTCGCTTTGATTTGGTGGAACCGAGCCGCGACTCGCTTTCAGGGAGGCATCACGAGCGAGTTTGTGGTGTCGCAGCGTGACTGAGTTTTCCGCCAAAGTTCGTCGGGGGAGAGGGTGGCCTGTCGATGATAGGGGTGATTCGTGAGGTGTGTCCTCTATCGGCTGCATTGTAATTCAGCTGAAAAGCAGCATCCAGGTGTTGAGCAACTATTTTGATCAATCTAATAATGAATCATTCTCTAGTTGCCATACAAAGATTCTTCTTCAGCCCGGATTGGGCGGTTAAAAGAGAATGATATCCAAGGGTCCAGGCAAAAGTGATGGATTGTGACGTAGTGGGCGGTACGCCTCGTCAATCACCTATACTCTGTAGACGCATTGTTAACAGGTCAATCCTCATAAAACTGTGTGCCCGTGACGAGGGGATTGGCTAATGGGATGGGTAGAGGCCAGTTTATTGAGCACAGGAGTGGCGTGTCATTTGCCGTGGCACCTTGGGCGATCGATCGATCGAGCTGGATAAGCAAAGAGGGCCGCAACAACCTCGGGCAACTCACCTCAGAAAAGACCGAGTCTCGTGAACAGCTCTCCCCAGAAACCCCAGATGAGGTCCGATTATTGGGAGAGAAAAAAATTAAAATGACTAAGAGCAAAGAAATTGTAAAGGAAATGCCGGCTCGATCCAAGATTTTCGTATACGTCTTGGTCTGTGCAGCGAAGGTAAAGAGAGCTCGAGTTCGTAGCAAGTGGAGAGGGTGAATCTATGACACGAAGGTAGTGATGACGCTGTATTTGAAGTCACCACAAGCCGTAGATTTCGTTGTCGTGGTCTTTTCGGTTGCCGGAAATCGTGTACACCAGCCGTTTGATAGAATGTTTTTGAGCTTGCCTTTTGTCCTTGGTCAGGTTAAATCCAGCCCCTCGCGGCTGCTTGCGTCGTCAACGGGGATTCAAATGCCAAGGGCAGCTGAGAGGCGGGTTCGGAACCAGCTCCGTCTCTCGCAATGGCACTGAATCGAGTACCGTCAAATGTGCGTGGCAGACTGTCAAAAGGGAGATCCGCGGCTAGAACACGTCTACGGCTTTAGACGTGGTTATGCCCGTCGCCAGAGTTTGTACAATCAACGTGATGATGAGGGGAAATAAAGCAGCTGACGGGGAATAAGAAGGATGATGATAGCCAGTGGGGTTGAAGGGAGCTTGTCGTCGAAAACTGCCCCGTAGGATACTGGGGCTAGGTGAGGTGCAAGTATGGTTTGGGGTTGATCGCCGTGGTGAGGCTGGCCTGAATTCGTCGCGGAAGGTCAAAGAAAAAAAGGAGGGGCGTGTGCGTGGCAGCTGGGTAGGGGAGGAAACTCGACCCAAAAAAAATTGAGGGCTTGACGATGTATGGAGATATGAGGAACGCGCGATAGCCCCGAAAACCAGCTCTATTCCAGATCGCGTTTTGGCGTCTCACGGGCGATGCAAGAAAGTGATGAACAGGCAAAGTTGAGATTAAAGAGATGTTTCTCTATCAATGGTGAGTCTGTCTCCAGAGAGTTGTGTGGCAAGCCTGGGCCGTTCGCCGCAGCCACTCATGGGCAAACCCCAGGCTGATGGCGCCCTGAGGCTTCGATTGGCAGGCCAGGAAGCAAGTGCTGCGATCGGGGCAATCGCAGGAGCATCAAGGCAAACCATGGAAATCAGGGTCTCGTTTGGGAGCTAGCTAGGCCGTGTCTCACTCCGGAGGGGTGTTGTTAGTGAGATGCTGCCATCAGTTGCTCGTCCAAGTGTGTACGAAGTACGAAGTTGAAGCACACGGTGCGGAACTGTGAGCAAATCGGACAGCAGCACGGCATGTAGTTTGTGCCTCCACAAGCCTCTCTTGTCACTCTGGCGATGAGAACGTCCAGCCGAGGAAGTCGGAGAGATGTCATTGATCCCTAGCATGCGACCATGCAAGCGATAGTAGAGTATAGCACCTGGTACAGTAGCCCTGATGCTGCTGTCTATCTTGACCGACTGTCGCTTACAGTAGCTTATCCTCTGCAGCAACACGCGTTGTGCTCTGTCCATTGAAGCCATCAACAGATACCGTACAGTGCCCCAGATCCGGCGGAGCAACAATGTGCGACAACCCGTCTGGCAGCGCCTTGACGGCCATTTTGATCCCAGCAGCACTAATACGAGCGTGGCTGCGAGCTAGCCATCGGTGTCAGGGAGAGAAATCAAGCATTGGCAAGCGCCAGAACGGTCAAGTTAGTGTCCAGCACAGTGCACTATCTCCAGTTTGCCGATTCCAGACCAGCGGGCTTCAGTCCAGCGTCCAGTCCCGTGTACGGAGCATGTGCCACTGTTTGTGTCAGTGAAGCCTGGCAGAGAGATGCTCCAGATGGACGAGTTACCTGTACTAGTATATACGTACATAGCAGATTCTCTTCGCTTCGCCTGAGCTCCTGCTGGCCTTGTGCCCACATGATCCCTGCTCGGCAGCGAGTGAAGTTCCTTGGATGCCATCTCTCCACCTGTGGGCCGAGCCAACCATGACCTTGCGGGGACGCAGGCCGCAAGCTTTGGAGGGTGCAGATCTTGGTTTTTGGCTGGCATCGACCAAACACGACCAAACAGCAGGCCGGGGTCAGCCGTCGGAACTAACTTGATCCGAGACATTGACTGTCTGTTTCCAGCTCTCGGTACAGTTAGTGCCTACTACATACCTACCTTAGTAGTAGTACTACCTTGGGTAATGTTTGTATGCAGTAATCCGTGCTCCGTACAGCCTCTACGTAGCTTCGAGGCCACTTACAGGTCCTGATGTGAGTTAAAGTGCCTCTGCATACCCGCCATGTGGACCAGAGCCCCCAGGACGTCGTCAGCCTGAGCATGGGATCCAACGAATCGCGCATCCCTCTTCCGCCGTCGGCATCCTGGACTCGGGCAATCAGCATCTAAATCAGGGGCCAGCCCTCTAAGCGGGCTACAATGTGGCGCAATTATGACGTCCCTCTCAGACAAACAGGTCCAGAACCACTTGCGCGCAAGGATTGTTGATGGGTCGAGACAGACCCGTCTCGCAACGGCGATGTGCGAGAGGCGGGCTGAGGTAGTACCTGGTGTGTGTGGCTCTCCATACGGGAAACAACCTGAATTTAGTACGAGTACAGTAGTACCTACTTGGAACTTCCTTGGCCCTAGCTCCAGTACAAGGCGATATGGTTGAGCGAGGACTATTGCTGCGTGGCATGAGAATTAACAGCTTCTCTCGGCGACTCACGCGTCTTACTCCCCATTTCAGTACTAATATCTTGAATAAGAGGGAAAGCATCCTTTCTCACAGAGACCCTTAGCCGACGATTTGCCATTGACTCCGGGATGCACGATGAGCTTCCCCGCAATGGCATGGATCGGCCTCTTCAACCCAGGAAGCACCTCAAAAGTCCAAAACTCCACCAATTCCCTAACCACAGCCATTTCACTCCAACTTTATGGGCACAATGACGTCTATGCATTCGCCGCTTCTTGTCGAGCCCTCTAGCCAGTCCCACGGCTGGTCTCTGTGCTTGCTAGTCACGTGGTAGAATCGCTGAGAACTGGCTCCAAAATAATAGACTCGTCCTATGTTACTAGGCGCTGGCACGGGAGAGAAGACTAGGTAGGTATTGCGGCAGGATAACGGACTGCATTCTCAACAGCTGAGATGCCTTTAGAAGGACAGAATAAAATACTGGCAAATAGCAATACCGGAAAAGAGAGAGAGAAACTTCCCAGTATATGCTGCTACATCTTCTTATTTTTCTTTTTTCTTTTTTTCGCAAACCAACACCCCTACCTTCGAGATCCAAAGTTATTTCCTGCTTCTACAAGCCCTCGCACCAGTTGATGCTTCACCATCTCCCTGTTGTATCAGCCAAATACTAACGTTATCTTGATTCCACCGTTATTCCATACGTGTCTATTAGCACAAACCATTGCGACACTTCCAAGTCTCTCGCTCCCACACCGTTTTATACCCTACCCAAGAACCCATTCACATGCAGTATCACGGCCTCAGTACGCCCCGTCACGATTCACTCAGCCAAATTTTATTCAACCCACGCCCCCAGGGCAAAGCCACCTCGATCTCGACGAGCTGCACCACTAGCTCAGATCGGGAGAGCTGTATTGGGACCAGCCACCAAAATCGGACCTTGCCTACATTGCATTCCCCATGGTAAAATACCGATGGGGGTGCAAATAGAAAAACGCACTTCATCTTTCGCAAGGTCCCTCTGCCCAGCTGCTCCCTTGCCAAGAAGTTACCGATTAGTCCAGTTCCCGTCTTGTTGTTCTGTTAGGAAGCCTGCAATAACAGGGCTGATCGGAAGAGGCAACTTTTCCTGGTCCTTGTCTGTGCCGTTGCCACATTGCCACGTTGCCGCTAGCTCTGGACTGGAGAGTCTGCACGACCCTGCCTGCTGATCGATATGCAGGGTTTTGCAACGGCCTGTCCTAGTCCAAATACAGGAGGATTTAAGCATTGATACCTGTGTCTTGAAAAGCTTAACTTAACTCCAACAACGACTACATGGAGCGTTATTCTGCCAATGGGCATCTACTAACTCGCCCATGTTGACCACTATCATAGACACTCCAGGATTTATATAGCAGCGTATCACCAACGCAAGGGTGATCTGCATAACAAATGCAGTCCTTTGGCGACTAGCAAATTTTCTCACTCAGGCCTGTGGGGAAGCTATTCCCATCTCACCATTCATAGGTTCCATCCCAAAAGTTCTCTTCCTTTACAGCCAATGCCCAGCTGCAGGGACCCCAAATAGCGCCTTATATCACACCACGCCCACCAGAGCTAATGCTCCTGGCCGGCGAGGTGAAGCCCTCTCCAATGCTAGAAGTAGTATCGCACATACTGCCTGGTAGATTAGGGTTGAATTATACGTAACAGAGAAGAAGCTATCATCATGCCACAGTAATATGCATAAAAGGTGAGTGCGCGAGTGCTGATACAGACAAACAGAGGAACGCTGTCACGTTATCCATCATACGCAGATCCTGTTTATAGTGATATCCGTGTTTTCTTGTTTCTGTTTCTATCTTAACTATGCAACTTTCATGCCTTGCTTGTCTTATTCTATTTATATCTTGCTCTGAATCATTTCCACGTAGTCTCTGTACTCTCTGTATTTTGTATTGTTTTTCATCTTGTCCACTCTTTTTGGTATAGCAGTCTCCTTACTCAGCACCCCTCTTAAGGTCCTTTGCAAGAAGGGACTCGCCCGTCATCTCCTCAGGCTGAGGCAATCCCATGGCAGCCAAAATAGTAGGGGCAACATCGCCAAGGACACCACCCTGCTTCTTGAGGCTCCATCCTTCGGGAGCATTGGCCATGATGAACGGCACCTTGTTGGTGGTGTGGCTGGTCTTGGGCTTTCCATCGGGGAATTTCATCTCTTCAGCATTGCCGTGATCGGCAGTGATGAACAGGATGTAACCCTCCTTCTTGCAGGCGTCCAGAATCTTTCCAATGGCCTTGTCGGTGGCAGCACAGCCAACAATGGCAGCCTCGTACACACCAGTGTGGCCAACCATGTCAGGAGGAGCAAAGTTGTTCATGACAAAGGGGAATTTCTGTTCCTCCAAACGCTTGACAACCTGTTTGGCCACCCCGTCCGCAGACATCTCGGGGGCCTGGTCGTAGGTCGCAACCGACTTATTGGAAGGCACAAGGTCCTGGTCCTGGTCACGAGTCTCGAGAGGGAAGACCTTTTCAACACCACCGTTGAAGAAGAAGGTGACGTGGGCGTACTTTTCAGTCTCAGCAACGTGGACCTGCTCCACGTTTTGCTTTCCAAGCCACTCGGCCAGGACGTTGTCCATCTTCTGAGGCTCAAAGGCGACATCGAAGGGGTAATCAGTCTTGTATCGGGTCATGGTAATAAGCTTGCTGATCTTAGGGTAGGGGAAGTCGGGCAGGACAGATCGGTCGACATCACCAAGCACTTGGGTGATTTGTCGTGCGCGATCGGATCGGTAGTTGAAGAAGAAAACGGTATCGTCATCTGTTTTATAGAGCGTCAGCACTAAAAAGTCATTTGGTCAAATGGGAGCTTCTAAGAATCTCACCCTTGATACGACTCTCATCGCCACCGACAATGATGGGAGTGAAGAACTCATCTCTGTTCTCCTTGCCCTCGAGCTCATATCGTGCCTTGACAGTAGCAACGGGATCCTCGCTGGCCTCACCCTCGCCCAGAACAAGGCCCTTGAGAGCAACCTCGACACGTTCCCATCGCTTATCACGGTCCATGGCGTAGTATCGGCCGACAACGGTGGCAATCTGGCCAAGGCCGAGCTCCTTGATGAAGTCGACCAGCTCTTGCATGTAACCGCCACCAGACTTGGGGTCGGTATCACGGCCATCGCCGAAGAAGTGGATGAAGACCTTGGGAACATTGTACTTCTTAGCGGCCTTGAGGATGGCATACAGATGCGTCTGCTTGGAGTGCTGTGCGGGTGTTAGTATACTTTAAGACGAGGCTCCTCAAAAGACGCCACCTACCACACCGCCGTGGGACACCAAGCCGCAGAGGTGCAGACGGCCATTGCCGCTCGCCGCACCCTCGAGTGTCTTCTTGATGATCTCGTTGTTTTCGAACTCGCCCTTCTTGATGGACTGGTCGATTCGGACGACGTCCTGCCAGACAACACGTCCAGCGCCGATGTTCAAGTGGCCGACCTCGGAGTTGCCCATCAAACCCTCGGGCAGTCCCACCGCCAGAGATGAGGCGTCGAGCTCGGTGAATCCAGTCTCGCTCTTGGAAAGCTCGTCCATGACGGGCGTCTCGGCCGCCGCAATGGCATCGCCATTCTTGGGGCTCTCGTCAGAGGGGATGCCCCAGCCATCAATGACGACTGTAAGAGCGCAACAGCAATAGAATTAGCCACCCAAGCTCAAGATACACCAGGACAAAGCAGCAGGCAAGGACATAGTCCGGCCTCTTGGGCTGCGAGTCAATCTGGACCGTAGCCGGCGCCGATTTGACGCGACGCAGGTTGGGACGCGGAATTGGTTGAGGGGTGGGAGAGGCATGGCGGGGTAGTGGCTTAGGAGGAGGCTGAGGAGGAGGAGGAGGAGGAGGAGACGTACTGAGGCAGGCTTTTTGCTCTGTCTTGGACATGATGAGAGGCTCAATGGCAGATTTGGCGGGACGAAGAGAGTGTAAGGAAGAAGAGGACGGTAGGTGCGTGATTTGATGGGGAGATGAAGCTTTTTTCCCGACTGCAAAACCAGAAACATACCACCTGTACTAAGGATTGGATGGTGGGGTTGATGGCGATAGGCTGCCGATGTCATTGATCCATTATCTCTAGGAGATGCGCCGATAACTTGCAGAGTACATGCCTCAACTGGCAGCTTCTGCACAGAAGCTGTTGGCGCTGCGGCTGCACTAAACAGCACTCCGTGCATCGGGCCGTTTTTTTCGCCCTGCCCACTAAGCTTGCGGCCAATCTCTGCCAAAAACTCCCCTCAATAACGCCGTCAACGCCTTGGACGACAAAATTCCCCGTGAACCAATCAATCAGGGCGTGCCATTCGCAGCTGCGATCAGGAGTCGTGCCATTATCCATCGCTATTGATCATACGCTTTGAGCCTTATCTGTCGACTTGGCGCCTCTCCCATACCCTCCCTGCACGTACTCGGGTACCTCGAATCACTTGACATCCTGAATCCAATCGCGCGCGCTACCATGGCTTCAGAGCTACCGGCACTCGCTCTGCCATCTACGCTATCCCCGGACGATCTCGACTCTCTATCCGAGCTGTCCATTGTCCTGGCAAAAGTCCGCGCCGGACTCCAATCCTCTACTGGCCTCACAACGGGAGCTACTCCTGGCGGGCCAAGCAGCAGCGGCCAGCAGCTCTCCTTCAAGGACGTTCCCGGTGCTACTGACAAGCTCAAGCACAAGTTGCAGCACGCCAGGGCACAGGTTCGCGTGTTGCCAGACATGGATCGCTCCATCGAAGAGCAAAGAGTCGAAATCAAGGAACTCGAGGCGCGGATTGAGATGCAGCGCGCCCTGTTGGAAAAGCTTCGCGAGAGTGGCGTACAGTTCAGCAAAGATGCATATGCAGGTGGGGATAAGATGGAACTATGAAGGAGACACTCGCGCAAACATCCCTTCTCGAGTCAAATCAACGTTTACTATATCTTGATGTTTCTTTTCCCCTAGGAGGCTACCTAGTACCTGTTGGCTCTGAAGTACGCAATGCTCGATAATGCTATAGCCAGCGTCCACTTCCCACATCGCATCATTTTGGCGGAATTCCAACCTTGGTCAGTATTTCTTCGACACCGACACCTGGCTGGCCCGGCACAATCTTCGTCCACACCTCTTCTTCAAGCCTCTGAGCTTCCGATAGAGTAGTCCAATTCGGACTCTGGGCAGTTTTCAACCATTTGAAATCATCAACCTGATCCCACTGATTCTCAGTCGATTTGTCGGCCTCAGTCAGCTATACAAAGAAACAAAGTCAGCACTTCTCAGTAATATACAAGGACACAATCGCAAAATAAGGACCGATACGTACATAACACGAGGGAAGCGGAGCAAAGCGCATGCCCGAGGAGTCTTCGATAATAGGGTGGCTGGCGCAGTGCAAGTAAATATCGACGTTTTTGCAGTCGTGAATTCGGACCTGCCGCGCTATAACGACCAAAATGCTGTTGGACACATCGTTGATGTGTATGGGTCCATTCACCCTGCCGGCCACAACCAGACATCTGTCAATATTTTTGAGAATAAGACCAGGGAAAGGTGCCCCTTGAGCTGTGGGTATTGAAAGGTCAATAACACAGTCCTTGAGATCCCTCAGCCATCCTGATGCAGTGGCTCGTGCGGCCGAAGATGGGAGGATAATGTGAAGGCCGGTCTGGTCCGAAATGCCAATACTCTGAGCGGCGGAGAAGCTGGGCTTTCGGATAGATGAGGCATCTGATTTAGCCAGCTCTTCGTTGTAATCCTTCCCCTTGGATGGCAGGTCGCCCACGGTATCCCGGCCCTCCTCTGATATGCTCCTCGCTGCTCCCGGTGCATGTTTTGGACTGTGTGGGCGCCGGGATAAGCTGCCCGGGTTCAATCGCGGGTCGTTCTCTGGTGCTCCCATGTCAACATGGTCGGTTCCAGTACGTCTAAACTGGAAACGCGACTTTGGTGCTACTTTGGCGAGCGTCTCGTTGAGCTTATCTTGGAGACTTTTGATTGTCTACAACATGATTCGCAATCAGTCTGGCTTCTCAATACAGAGTTATGGTGGGTGACTGACATCTGAGTATTGGCGTCGATCGTATGCGGGGGTGAATTCGGCAGCATCAGCTACCTCATTCTGTAGCTTGCTGACGCCAGCCAGGATGTGGTCTGTAGCTTCTTGACGCTCGCCTCCGATCGAAGATAGATGTGTTAATTGACCAATCTGATCCTGAAGAACTGCAACAGTAGGAAAGGATAGTCAGCAATCATGCGGTGATGAATGGGCGCCATATAGGCCCGAAGCAAGCCAAGAAGTAATCCAAAGCAGCAGCTCACCTTCGATGCTGTCACGAAAGTGACGATAGAACTTTTCCTTGGGATCCACGGTGGAAGCCATCGTAGCGTCAATCCTATACGCCTGATGAAGCAACTGGTGTAATATCTGATGCTGTAACTGGAGGATAGAGAATGCAGCCTTCAGAAATAAAGAAGAAAAAGAAAAGCGGTTGGCTATTTATGCGCTGATGCTGCCTGGGCAAGCTCTCCGCGTCTAGCTTCGGCCTCCAAGGCAGCTTCTTTTGTGCCTCTTACACCAGCGCTGTCAGGTGGTCTTTCCCTGCAACGCAACACGCGATCGAACGAGGCAAGTCAATTTAGGAGCTGCACGACTCTGGGAAGCGCACAAACCGGGCAATCGCGTGATTCTGTGATCGGGATGATGCGATTTTCTGGGCAGAAAGGCCGTGAAGGGGGAGGAGAGGGAAGGCAAAAGTTGGGGAGAGCTGCAGGAGCAGGAAAAATACAATGGAGAATGAAGGAGTGAGCGTCATATGGATGACCCCACGCACCTTTATGGACATAGTATGCACCGTATACTATTGCGCTGGAAAGGGAAAAAGAGGGGCGGCGAGAGCTGGTCAGGGGATCTGATGCTTGCCAGCTGTATTGCTAGCGGGGAGCTAGAGACGTCATTTGCAGTGCTGTGAGTTTGGGGAAGCTGGAGCATTTGTTTGGGATATGTTGTGCTACTCTTGCTCGTGGGCGTGTGTAGGTGTGTTACCCCGTATGTTGTTGCTGTGTTCAGTGTTGCATTGCATTGGGCAAATCACGGGGTCTTGTTTGGTTTGTAGCAAAGTTTGCGGGTTGCGCGCAGTTTACTCGAGTTGCACAGAGGAGACAAAACCGCTGTTGGGTTGCCAAATCCCGAAATTCATGTAGCTCCCGTGCTCTTTGGATTTCCCAATTGCGAATTTTATTAATTTTTTTCTTTTTAGGCTTTGTGGGGGATAGGAAGCAAACAACCTTGGCCAAACTCCAACTCCTTCCTATAGCTATCCTTCTAAGTGACCTTTTTAAACTAGAGAAAAAGGGAAACTAGGAGAAGAATAAAGCATCAAGGAGAAAAAGGAAAGGCGTGATCCCCTTTTCGTAGCTGCGTCCATCGAGAGTGGAGATCCAAACATGTATTCCATTTCATGCCAGCGATCGCCACGCAAATAACACATACAAGAATCATTGCCCTGTTAACAGGAGCATGGAAAGACGAAAAAAATTCAAAACAAAAGACATAGGTATATAGAAATGAACTGAAAATTCTAATGACGAAGCATGCCATGACACGTCCAGTGAGGGAAGAGAACAAAGGCTGCTGCAGCCACATAAAAGACGGACAACATCCTTCCTTGCTCTTCTTCCAAAAACAGGGAAACATGGACAGAGGAAGTATCTCCAGAATATAATCATTTGTGACAGAGGTCTTCATGCAAACCACACAAACGGCCTACAGTTGTCACAGGTGTATTTCTGCGTCGGGTTGCAAGTACATGTAGAACATGTGGACAACGAAGTGGGTATCTGAGCTTGATTGAGGTTACTGAGTTCAGGAGGAGTAGACGATTCCGAAGATAGTCTGTCATCCTCGGGGGTAAGGCGCGTGAACTCGCGAAGACCACTGAGTATCTCAGCTGAGGGGGTGTTGATGCCCGAATCCACGAATTGAGAACAAATATCAAAATCTTGCTGCGTCGGAGAATCGTGCCTCATCTCAGGTGTTTGTCCCATCTGCATCAGAGGAGACTGCACTTGGGCCGGAGAAATCATTCCCATCCCAACAGGAGACTGCATCTGCATCTCAGGAGACTGTCCCACCCAAGGAGTCTGTTGCATTCCATGAGTAGGCATTCCAGAAAGAGGAATCTCTACTTGCATCCCAGAAATCTCCATCATCTCGCGAGACTGTATCGGAGAAGTTTGCTGAGGCATTGGCTGCAGCGGAGCCTGTCGCGTATACCATTGGGAACCCATCGGCTGAGCTGCTGCTTGTTTGTAATTAGGAAAGTATTGCTCAAACGCCTGGTTGATATCGTTTCCCCGCCACCTCTGGAGAGATGACTCTATGAGATCGCAAACTTCCTTGCCATGGCCGCCCTGCAAAGAGCCTGTTGGTAGGCGAAAACTCCACTCTCGGAATCGCTCCAGCTCGGAATCTTCTTCCTCGTACATGGCCTCGTTGAGAACAATCTCACGGGTGATTCGAAGGGCTTTTCCTGTCCGCTTCTTGTGTATTTTGCTGGCCTGCAGAGCAGATTTGATCCGCGCCTCTATATCTCGATCACTGCGCCGTGAGGCAGCTATATACGCCCGCTCCGTGTTTTCATCATGAGTTCGCTCCGACTGTAAATACTTATTAGCATACCGCTATATTTGGAGGAATTGTAAGGCTTACCTGCGAATTAGATTTCTGCTGTCTCGTCTGCTGTTTCTGTCTGGGTTTGCCATACATCTTCTTGGAAGACTGATCGATGTGAACTCTGGAGTCCGATTCTCCGTCCATATTTTTCTTCTAGTACCGACGTTAACGGTTTCGTTTGACGCAGCCGAAATCCCCCGGGGGGGTTGGTGATAACAGATCGACAGCTAGTTTATACTGCTCTATATCGAGACCGAATATGCTGAAGAACTGTGTAAAGCAAGAAGGCGACAGGTTACGCCGCGATGTACGAGATACTCGTTGTGGGAAAAAGTAGTCGTAGAGTTGGAGACAAAAGAGGGCAACGGTTGCTGTATTTGTTGTCGAGATAGTAACGTATTAGTTTTGAAATAAGTGGCCGATATTGACAATCATAACAGAGTCTCAGTGATGTAACAGGAGAGAGGGAGGGAAAGCGGTGGGCAGGCCAGCTTGGAGTTTTTATTTTCCCCCTCAAAAGATCCATCTCCCTCCGCACAAGACCGGCCACAAGTCCACCGATTCGAAAAATGCATGGTTGGGCTAGCGCTTGTGCCTCGATCTGTAACTTTTGAACCCATCGGATTCTGGTCGGGAGATCGCGATCTCGCTGCGGAGCAGTTAAGCCGTGGCGCCTGAATATGTACCGCCCAGGTACCTTGTGGCTGCACCTGTTGCATGCCTCCAGCGAAGTAGAGGTGAGTAATCCAGGCATGTGCGCAAGCCTCATTTGATTTTCCCCAGTTAACTGGGGGAAAGTCTGGCCGATTGTGTAAAGTAAACTCGTGTCCTTCCGTGCCCTCTGCGGTATCGCCAAACGTCGAGATTAATTTCAAAAGTGATCGCGCTGACATCTCCCGTCTCTGGTTCTCCTCGAGGAGGTAACCCTAGAAGTTCCCCCCCAACACACTTGGGCCGCTATCACCCATCATCCATGTTGCTTTTCTCAGTACGAAATGATCTCTGTTCAAGATCTCGATGCCTGCTTAATCTTGATTTCATATTGTCAACCGGCGATCGCGCGACTAGGCAAAAACAAATGCCCGTCGCTGGTAGTAGTACAAGATCAAGGCACAACGGAGCTTCTGCTCCGCCCTCGTCGGCGTGGGAACCACAAGAATGCAATACTTGAGAGTACAAGGACGTCTTAACAGCCAACCCAATTGATCTGCACTCTGATGCCACAGGATTTGGCAAACCCCCCCCTGCCTGCTATCCGAGCGCTAGGCCTGATGGGATGTCTCCGCATGACAGTTGTCTTGCGTCAGACAGCCTACAAACTCGAAGCCGGATTTGCTTGCGAATCCTTCGTTCGTCTTTGTTGAAGCTTTTCCAGAAGCCACATCCCGAGGAGCTGGATCGATATCAAGTCACGCGGCAAAAAGAGCATAGCGTTTTCCGGAGCAGATGGTGCGGCACTTGCTCGCTCGCTGTTTAGCCAGATGCCAATTTAGTGGATGGCAACATACTCGCCGATGGGCGATTGACCACGTTTTACTCGCCCATCGACGCTATTTTATCAGAGCTTAAACTATATTTCGGCCAAGGTAGGCAGAAGATGGGCAGCTTCGGCGAGGGTTTCTCTGCCAGCGTGTAGCAACATATCATGTGCCTCCTTTACTTGGTACTCCCGACGGATTCCCAAACCCCAGCATACAACTCGAATTAAGGTACCAGCTGCGTAATGCAGTACCTGCATGCTAATCAGTTCCATACCTTAGTAAAGTACTTCGTACGTATGCTACCAATCAATCTAGCCAATCAAAGCTGCAGGGCATTCAAGGGGCAGATTACTTTACAAAAATCTACTGCACGGATTCTTGAGAAAGCTTCTCCCATCCACGGTTCCGCCAAAGTTATACATCAGTTTTCATGACAGCCTTAGGCAATCCATCTACCAGCTCCGTCGGCTTCAAGAAACTGCCCGGGAAATAGGCTTTAGTTGCCGCCCCATGACATCAGTTGCCAGGCAGATTACGGCGAGGCTGGTGAGCAGAAGCTTTTGGCGCTTTGACACTCAACCAATCATGTCTGGCGTCTTTACGAATTAAGCCAGTTGTTCTGTATGCATGCCTAGATGGTGATCATTGCTGCAGTTGAAATAGAATCTCTCGATTCAGGGATAAATCCTGTGTATTCATGTTGCCCATGCTTAAAATGTCTCTGCTGAACAGTTGCTAGAGGGGCCTCGACGCGCGTCTTCAGCGCACTCGTCCTCCTGCCAGTGGCGAGTGTGAGATCAAAGCCTCCATCCATAGCAAAAGCCACGCCCGATGGCCCCATCCGCTGCAACCCGTAGGCAGCCGGCTCGAAATTACTCGTGTCAATGCTTTCTGCACCCTCAAGCTCATTCTGAGCGGCACCATCCGTGAATGGCGTCCAGTGTCCTCTGCCAGTGCGAGGTTGAGGCATCTACCCGGTATCCTTGCAAATGTGGACGTTGTGCAAAGGCAACCCTTTTTGACATTTGCCACCCACGTTCTTTGCTGAACTCTATGCGTATGCTTGAAACAACATTCGACAACGCTTTTGGAGCGAATGGTTTAGTGTATGAGTACCCTGCCGTCTCCCGTCACAAACCTATAAGCTGCTAGCCGTAGAGGAGGGAGATGAAGCACTGCCCTATGCTAAGATATGGGTAGGGATATGTATGGCGGTCAGACGTCTACACTCGGGCGTATCATAGCCCCAGCAGAACTGCCGAACCATCCCCAGCCTCAGTCTTTTCCAGACGGTGCGACTGTGTTGCATCGAATCCATACCTGTATGTATGCCATACTGTAGGTACAGTAGTCTATGATACAGTCTGCGCTAGACTGCGCAGTACTACTACCTTAGTACCTAGTAGTACCTGTAGTAATAGTGCCTTTCTTGGGTTGGGATATCTGCAGGAAAAAAGTTGAATGCCACCTCCTCGGCCTAGCTGCGCATGCACGCTTATCAGTCATCACGAAAATACGCCCCCCCAGCTGATTATTTGCAGAAGCGGCCAGCGGCACGCATGTGGCCACTCGGAAGAGGCACGGGGTCCAGCCAGCGGCCTGTTCTTTCGCATGTTGCGCCGCTGCAGTGCTATCGCCAGCCAGAGCCTTGACCATGTGGGTTGATGATTGGCCCGTTGCATCTTCCGCCTTGGCAGCACGCAGGGCCTACCGTTATTAGCTGGCAATCTCTGGTATCTAGCGAGCGGCCGGGGAGTGGCTGGCCTGGAACAAGATTTGACGGGCAATAGGGGGAGAGATAGAGGAGGAGTAGAGATAGCCTGGGATCGTGGTCGCTGCCCTTTGTCCAGCACAAAGACCAGACCAGACGGCGCTTGAAGCTGTGCGGGATATCGCTGTGCAGAACATCGCTGTGCAGGACATCGCTGTGTAGGACATCGCTGTGGCCATCGCATCGCATCCTCTCCAGGGCTAGGTTTCTCCCACCGGCACTGAATCGCCGGGCTTGAATGCGTCTTGGCGGCGCTTTAGTGGTTGCCGCTGTGCTGGGAATCCCTGTCCCTGGCCCCCCGAGCCAGTAACTCGGCCCTCTGATCCCACTGTGATCCCCTCTTGGTCCCTCTGAAACGCCACGCCAACGGACGGCTCCAGACTTTTCTTAGCTGGGGCGTGGCCATGCAAAAGTGATCCCCATTTCCACTTTCTCACCTGCTTTGCACCAGGCCCGCGATTCCTGGCGGCAGAGGCATCGACTCTTCTTCATTGCGCCTCTACGGACTCGACCGTTACTCCCTTCACCGTTTGCAACTTCTGCGGCTTCCTGCCTTTACGCGACAGCGGCGGCGCATATCGATTAGCCACGCCCCTCTCCTGCAGCGGCTCTTTGAAACCCACGCCGTGGCTGCTCTTTGACGTGTACCATGTCGTCATCACCGCCATCACCGCCAGCCGTTGCGACGCCGGACGAGCCCCATAACGAGGGATCCAAGTTGCGAACCTTCATGGGCATCTTGAGAAAGTAAGAAGGGCCCCTTTCCGTCACTCTGCTTGATGCAATTTGCACATGAGTTGCTCTCCTCGTCCCATCGCGACGCTCTTATACAAAAGAGGCGAAACCGGCGGTAAAGCCTAGTGGGGCATTCGAGTTTTGAAAGAGAGTATCGCTTTCGACGGGAGATTTCAACGAGCAGTGCAGATTGAGTCTTGTTGGATGCATACAAAAAACTCGACGTGGGAGACATGCTAATGACTGATTTTTGAGCATAGATTCATTGGAGTCACCGACCTTGCCTCCGTGCGATTCTCCCTCCCCTCCCAACTCTTGGAACCAACTCCAAATCTCGAGTATTGGACCTACCTCGATGCACCCAATGCTTTCGTTGCCATCGGCACGTCCGACGAGCCCCTCGATCGAATGCTTGAAGTGATTCGCTTCTGGCTCACAAAGGACCTCAAATATGCAAAGGGAAAGCCCTGCAAGCCGTATAACTCGTGTCTCGGCGAGTTTTTCAGGGTGAGCCCCGGCCCCCACCACCCGATGCTGGATAACAGTGTCTGACTTTTACTGTCGATGATGCGAGGGAGAGTGACAACGCTGACATTTTGGACTTGCTACAGTGCAACTGGGAGACAGAAGATAACGCTCCCAGGATAAACACCGTCGACCTCCAGACTCCAACCGCCCCTGGATCGAGCTCGAGCTCCATTAAAGGAGCGGCTGCCAACTTGAAGGCGGCCGCCAGGAGCGAGAATAACTCCTCTTCGGTGTCCCTGACGGTCCCTCAGCATGGTACGCCTTCGAACGAGGGCGCACCGCTCCTCCGCATTTCATACCTCACCGAGCAAACTTCACATCACCCCCCAGTCAGCGCATTCCATGTCACTTGTCCCGATAAGGGCATCACCGCGAGAGGTTTTGATCAGATCACTGCCAAGTTCACTGGCACATCTGTCAAGGTCCTCCCTGGCGAGCATAACATGGGCATCTTCATCGCCTTGGAGAAGCGAAATAATGAGACCTACCAGTTGACACATCCCGCTGCCCACCTCGGCGGTCTCTTCCGCGGAACTTTGAGTGTATCAGTTAGCGAGATGGCCTATATCAAATGCCCTGATACCAAGATCAAGGCCATCCTCCACTACGTCGAGGAGGGTTGGTTGGGCCGGACAACCAATAAGATTGATGGTGTCATTTTCAAGTACGACCCCGAGAACGATGACAAGCATCGGGTCCAGGATGTTCCAGATGAGGACATCTTGGCTAGGCTGAGCGGTCCCTGGAAGGAGAGGGTTGTCTTCTGGCTGGGCTCCAGGCCTTTGGTAAGTCTTGCTGTCTTGAAATCCATTTTAACATCAAACATGCTGACTTTTGGCGTCTAATAGAAACTTGTTCCCGCCGAAGAACAGCACGTCATCATTGACATTATCCCATTGAACGTTGCCCCCAAGATTCTCCCCCCGAAGGAGCAGATGCTTCCCAACGAATCACTCCGCCTGTGGTCCGGCGTCACCGATGCCATCCTCGCCAAGCAGTTCTCCAAGGCAACCGAAGTCAAGGTGGCCCTGGAGGAAGCCCAGCGAGAAAAAGCTCGGAATCGCGAGCAGAACAAGGAGACTTGGCAGCCCATCTTCTTCGAGCACGTCGTCGGCAACGGCGGCAAGCCCGACCTCACGGAGAAGGGAAAGCAAGTCCTGGAGATGGCCCAGAAGGGCGAGTGGAGCCTCGACGGCATTCTATAGAGCGGAGGGGAGAAAAAAGAGAGAGAGAGAGAGGCCAATGGGTTGGATAGGGCAAATGCATGGTTGGACGGATGAGGAACTTGGCTTGATGACATATACATATACCACGCGGGTTGACTGGCCTATACGCATAGATTGTGTTCGCAGCACACTACAGATTTACTTTATTTTGGCATAGAGTTTCTTTTTCTTTTTTTTATTTTATTTCTATAATCTCTTGTTATCATTGGGCTTGCGGATATATAGCTGCTACTTTCCTTACCAAGCACATAACTGGCTCATTTAGACATAAATTGAGATTTAGAGCTTCATCTCGAACATATACATTAGGACAGTTAATCACATCTCTCTCTCTCTCTCTCTCTATCCTTTTCCTTTTCCTTTTTTTTTCTTCCTTTTTTTTTTTTTTTTTTTTTTTTTTTGGAGCTCGAGGCAGTATCGGACTGGCATAAAATACAGAAACCATGTCATTCAAGGTTATGATTTGTTGCGTGCGTGTTTCCGCCTTGATATCAATTCATAGGGGGCCGCGTTGGCCGTTTATAATACATGAGTGAGGACATTTCCCAAAAAACAAACAAAAGAAGATTTTTCTATAATCACAAACCAATCATTCCCTCCATTTCACCTTTTGACATGACCGTAACCCGACAACCAACATTAAATTCATACATTTCCACCATTGACTTAAGCGTCAACAAAAGTTCGGACGTTCTTGAGCCATCGGAGGTACTCCTGCTGCTCCTTGGCGTCGACGTAATCGGGGACAAAGGCAGCCAGGGTCTCGTTGATGCCACGCTCCTCGAGGAAGCGCTCCATGAGCACCTGCAGGTCCTCGTCGAGGCTGCCGAACGGAGGTCCGGGGTAGACATCGGCGCGCTTCTGGGCGGCCTCGGGGGAGTCGATGCGAGCGACCTTGGCGTCCTCGTAGAAGAACATGTTGTCGACCTGGATGTCGCCATCGCGGGCGGTGGCGTCGATGTTGAGGGCGCCGTTGGTCTTGCCGGGCTTCTCGATCAGGATGGAGAGGTTGATGGGTGCGCCAGTCTCCTCATCGACGTCGCCCTCGAGGCTGTCGTCGGGGTTCTGCTGCTTGTCAGACTGGAGGGACTCCTCGGGGATCTCATCCTCCTCAAAGAGGCCCTCGGAGTAGGGGTCGAAGTTGGTGATGTCGGCGATGGAGAAGCTGATGGTGATCCTGACGGGAGAGCGTTAGCCAATTTGCCATAAAGAGGGCGTTTTCAAGCTCTAATTGGGGGCTTACTTCTCCTCGCCGTAGCTGCGGGTCAGCTTGACGACTTCCTGGCCGGGAGTATCGATCAGCTCGAAGGGGCTGTTGTCGAGGAAGTCCTTGATGCTCGAAGGCTGCTGCTCATTGGCCTTGATGTCCTCCTCAATCTGGATCTCGCTCTCGAGTTTGGCAGAGAGGGCCTCGTCAACCTCGACATCGTCCTCCTTGCTTCGGCGAACGGTGGTTGAGAAGGCGGCAGCTCGGGTGGGCAGCAGCTTGATGGCGGGGGTTCTGGCGAAGCTGGGGCGGGCAATGGCGGATGAGCGGAGGGAAGCACCGGCCACACGGCTGATGGTTCGCGGGGCAGATCGCGCAAGTGTTCTGAGGGAGAGCATTTTGAATTTTATTGCTTGTTAAGAGAGATTGAGGTATTCGTTGTAAAATGGGGTTGGTGAGGGATGATGTAGTAGCTACGAAGTTAGTGCCGGTTTTTTTGCCTTTTTTTTTTTTTTCCCTCTAATACTGGGCGGGCAATGGAGCTACGTTCGAGCTGCTGTGTTGCCCCACGTGACTAATTCACTGGCATGCAAGCACTATAAATCCAAGGGCTTGTGGAACATTTGAGACACGAAGCAAAACTGAGCATAGGTAGTGATTGTATCAAGTACAAATTTAGTTTATTCGATTAAGACCAATTACAACGAACCGGTGCAATCGATTCATCGCAATGTTTCTATGAGCGTAGCTAGCGGCTATGAGAGAGCGCGCCAGCTAAATAGTGGGAAGGCTTCATCTCACCATGTGAGTGAGAAAAAAAATTGACGGAAAGCTGGCGGAATAGAATTTCTGTTGCCTTATATGCTGTCCAAGTCTGAACCTGCTCTCGTATATTTTGGTTCATTGTAAGCAGATGTTGCGATCTGCGTTGGTGTCTCTGTATTCATCCCACCCTTTCTAACGCCAACCGGCTCCGATATCTTGATCCATACTGCTCAAGTGACCACCAAAATGGCTGGAGCAGCTAAGAAATCTGGGTTTTGTAGAGGCTTCTGTTCGAATTAATACCTCTTGTGAAAACTCCGAGTTACATGTAGATCCTGTGCCTGGGTATAAGTCGATTGAGCGTAGGGAACCGCTTGCTATCACCAGAGAGCATATGCATTATGCTGTACGCGAATCCCCTTATGATTTATGCGAGAAGAGTCCGAGAGAGAAACGCTTTTAGTTTATAGCTTTTGATGGCAGCTCAGCTTTGCGGACGTTGCCAGTAGTCGTGACTTTGATCCAGGGGATAGTGGTAAGATATGCCCAAGAGCCTTGCCATGCATCCAAGAGCTTGACGGTTTCAGCCGACGTAATATCGGGCACCACTGGAACATTGTAAGCTGAATAAGTTCCTTGAAACGGAGCCATGATTAGAAGAAACCTACAGAATCCTTTGGTGTACTCTTCCTTCAGCGCAGATATCTTCATCTTCAAAAGATCTTCCTTGATACTAGCGGGCCGTCCAGCGCGGCGGGTCTTTTTCACAGCATCGTACTCTTCATCGTACTGATGAACGTATCTGTTCCATAGATCCACCGTCAGCTTATAATTCTTCTCGTAAAAAGACGAGACAATCAGTACATACGTGTGAATAAGCTCCTGGATGGCAGGCACTTGAAGCGGCTCAGCACCCTGCTCTCTCGCATTCCGTTGGAAAAATGTGACACGGTCCACTGTGTGCAACTGGTTAGATATGAACTGGAGATTCGCACATCTCATTCATGGATTGCATACCAATGGGTTGTTCCCTCTTGTTCCTTGCCGCAGCAAGTTTCTCCAGTCTCTGGTCTCTCACTCCGGCTTTGTGTAGTCTCAGAGAATCTCTGGACTTTTCATGCAGAGCGTTTACCTCTCCATTGCGCTTCTTGGAAATATGCTTGCGTGTCTTCTGAAGTGTGCTGGGCATTTTGAGAGACTTGGTATTTTTTATGGTTTGGCTGGTAATTGCAGTTGAATGTCTGGTTGAAACGTTGCTGTAGCTGTAGTTTTTTCTTCTTCAGTTCTTTCTTTAGCGGTAACTGATGGCCAAGGTCAAGCAAGGTTTTTCTTTGGGCGCTAAATGGACATGGGGGTGTGATGCTAAATTGGGTAAGAGGTTAGAGGGATGGCGGCTATTGTTCGGATAAAGCCGTGGAATGCGGTGCTCAGCTAGCTTGACCTAATCTAAGTTGTTCTGCCTGGATATAATGCACATGTCTTCTATTCACAGTATGGAATGCAGGTTTTATTTCTATGCGGCTATGTTTCAAGCATATTAGTACTTTTAGTAGAAAGTCAACTAGCTTCATTGGCATATTTCAGCCACATGCCATGGCGCATCATAAGCGCGTCTAAGCCAAAGGTACCTACCTGCTCAATCTTCATCATTTCCTTCCCAGCCCCGCGATCTAAGAGGTGCTACCTACCTAGTAGTACATTGGTTGGTAGGGATGCATGTAGTCAACAATGCCTTGTTTCCCATTGTTCCAACAGAAATTAGAGTGGTTATATATACAAGACTTCCATATAAATTTCAGGCTATCAGACAGTCTACAGACTATATTTAACACGCTATTCGATCCATTCCGCTGTGGAAATCATGCACCTGTACAAAGTAAATAGACCTTCTGCCGTGGGGTTGCAGCCTGGTTGCCAGGCCAGTCTATCCCCGTCCAGGCATTTTTCCCACGCCAACAGCGCTATGACACGCGCTTCAGGGCGCGGATCCGCCCATTAAACCCCCCGGCGCGTCTTGTCTCAGCGGTCACAGAGCCATAAGCCCGTTAGCCGACATCCATGCAACTCGTACCTCAGGCGTGAATCTTGTCCACTTCAATCGCCTCAGTTGCTGCACCGACAGACGCTCCTCCTCTCCCGATCCTCCTCTCGACCAGGCCGCTGTCACGACGCGTGATCCTGCCTTCTTGTAGCAGCACGACCTTCACCGCATACTGCTTTGCTGCTCGACGTGCCCTGTCTGTTTGGGCCTCGTGCTCAGCAGTCACCGCGTCAAGGGGCCCGCCAGGCGATATATGGACACGCTGGCTGGCTTGTGCGGACCAAGAGAGCGGATTGTGGCCATTCGTGCGGAAATCCTTGGCTTTCTTCTGATTATTCCTTCGATTTGGTGATTTTGCAGTGGGGTATCAAAATGGGTGTAACAGGTATGGCTATGACATGACGGGGTGGCTGATGGGTGGCCAGAGCTGTTTATGATGGGGAACCACGGTGATGCTAATTTCGAAAAGGGCTTTTGCCGCTTCTCAAATCCATTCAGAGGCCAACAGAGCTGAAAAAGTTCAATGGAGAGACTCTGGCCGTCGACGGTTATGGATGGCTGCACCGGGCTGCTTATTCGTGTGCCGTCGAGTTAGGCCAAGGAAAGCCTACCAAGAAGTGAGTCCAAGACGCCTACCAAATAGCCATATAATATTCCGTGCGGGTAACTAACATCATCTTTCAAGGTATATCAATGCCGCTTTACATAGAGTTAGGATGCTGAAGCATTTTGGCGTCACCCCCTACATGGTATTTGATGGCGACTTTCTCCCCAGCAAGGCTGCCACCGAGGCCTCTCGTGCTAAAAAGCGAGAGGATAAACTCAAGCTTGCCAACGAATGCCTCAAAGCCGGAAAGTCCTCTCAGGCGGCCCAAGAGTTCCAGAAATGCATCGACATCACTCCCGAAATGGCGTCTGCGTTGATTCAGCAGCTGAAAAAGATGGATATTCCTTACGTCGTGGCCCCTTATGAGGCAGATGCTCAGCTCGTTTATCTTGAGCGCCATGGTTTCGTCGATGGCATTATTTCGGACGACTCGGATCTGCTCGTCTTCGGAGCAAAGCGGCTGCTTACCAAGTTGGATCAGTATGGAAACTGCATTGAGATCAACAGGCGAGATTTCTGTGCCTGCCGCGAGATCTCTTTGACCGGCTGGAGCGACGCCGAGTTTCGACGAATGGCAATCATGAGTGGTTGTGATTATCTCGATGGCCTTCCTGGGGTAGGGCTCAAGACAGCCTACCGGATGCTGCGAAAGACAAAGTCCCCTGAACGCATTGTCCGCCTGCTACAATTTGAGGGGAAGCGTATATCAGAGAACTACATGACTCTGTTCTACCAGGCGGAGCTCACATTTTTGCATCAATGGGTATTCTGTCCCACTAAGAAAGAGCTAGTTCATCTCACGGAACTGGATGGGACGCGCACGGCGGAGGAAATGCCCTTCATTGGATCTCACGTTGAGCCGGAGATGGCTCGTAAAATCGCGAGTGGCGATGTAAACCCCATCACGAAGCTGCCAATCATCCTTCCCGCTACGCCTTCCAAGCGGAGACATTCTCAGAGCGCTGCGGCCGCTGATGCTTCGGCTCGCCCGCTTTCCAAGCCCATCAACTCATACTTCAAGGGCTATGATCGGATACCTATGGGCGAGATGGATGCCAATTGTTTCTCTGTTGACCCTCAGCGACTTTCGCAAATTACCGGCGGAGGGGCTGTTCCACGAGTGTTTCCGTTACCGAGACCTTATATACCTGGATCGCAGCAGTCGGAACAGTCGGTTGATGACGCAGATTCTCGTCAGTTGGCGCGAGCCGCTCCACGGACCTCGCCTCGTCTGAACCGACGACGAACTGAGCCAATCTCTAATCTGTTAGCCAGTGTCTCAGGCAGCCAACCACCCCAGGCAGAGACCTCAGCCAGACCTCCAAAGAAGGCACGTCTGTGTGACGAATCGTTTGATGCTGACGCAGATGGCTCGCCAAAGAAGAGTCGATTCTTCCCTACCAAGAAAGCAATCAGAAGGAGCCCACGGAAAGCACAGAGCGACGTGTATCTGATGTTGTCAGACGACTCTCTGGATGAAGCGCTCAAGAACTTACCCGACATTGAAGGCTGGGCGACTGGTCCACCAAAGAAGGGTGTTTCAATATTTTCCGACAAGAAAAAGGATTGTCCTCCTAGCCAGCCAGAAAGCATTAGTCAACAAGACTCTACTCAGACAGATACAAGCCAGCAAGACCACGGTCAACAAGATACCAGTCAACCGTCAAATACAAGCCAAGAGACCGGACTCACCTCGCTAGATGCTAGCCAGCAAGAAACCCCCAATGACACGCCTGAGCCCTTGGTCGATGCCTCTCTGCCTTCTTCGAAGCCGCCAGCTTCGACGCCTCAAATCACCCGCACTCCCCCCCGATCCAGCTTAAACCGCTTTGCATACTCTTCTAAATCTTCGGATACCCCGGCGTCAAGATCGTCAGTGTTTAGTGCTGCCTCTACAGCATCCACCGCGCCCTCCACAGTCCGAACAAGGCAAACCCCCCTTCAACGCATGAGAGCGTGGGCGCTAAAGACTCCGGCATCTCCAAAACTGCCCGTGCCGCGAAAAGATGTTGCCGATGAGAGCCCGAGCGCCAAAGGCTCAGTCGATCCGGCGCTCGTCCCTCTCCCAAAGGTAGACTTGGAGGAGATGGAGGCGCTGAATAAGCCGTGCGGAAGCGAAGATCAAATCATCCCCGATAGCGACGGGGAAGAAGAAGAGGAGGAGGAGGAGGAGAAACTCAAGCTTCCTTCTAAGAAACTCAATCTCGCCCGCTTTGCTTATTCCTAGAGGCAGTGTGTTATACTGCCACTTGTCATTCCTTTCACCTACCTCACCGCCTCGGAGGTATTGAATCTCCAAGGTTGGGGTTAAATCTTAATGTGTTAATGATGTTAGATTCACAGGCGTTTGCTTCAGAAGATCCCATTTGTTGTCGTCATTCAGGCTTGGGAGACGGACCGGTTCGGGCGTGCTAGACAATCGGTGTTTACGCTTTTTTTTTTTCTCTTGAGTGTTTGGGGCCTAGTTTTGGTCGTTTTGTCAGAGTTTGTTTTAGGGAAATTCGCGTTTGGTTGGAAGGAACTGTTCAAAGTCGGTGGATCACTGGAAATAGCAGAGTAGTAAAGGTGTAGATAGTTGAGGTAGATGAAAGAATCGAGTGTCAAGTCGGAGCTATCCATTATTACACACATCGTTGAATTCTAGCAAAAACCTTGTAGTAACGAGGCTGATCCGGGCGCAAAGTCATGGGTTTATGTGTCGGTGCTACTTTAACATGTGCACAAGTTCATTTCACAATGGATACTCTGTACGTTAAACGCCTGAAACCACAAAGATAAATTGATGGAAAAAGGAAAGACATCTAGTATCGCCGCCCTGAGACGCACATTTTCTGTATCTTGAATCCTCGTATTCTAAGCGAGTGCATGCTGCAGCCATCTGCTGACCTTAAAAAAACAAAGGGGCTCTCGTATGCATACAACACAGGAAAAATCGACTGCAATGACACTGGTACAGGCTATGAGGGGATGAGGGCAAAGGGAGGAAAAAGGGGGCAAAAGAAGAAAAGAAAATGAAAAATGAGTAGCACCCAGCTAAGCAAAACCCGCAGAACCCGTCCGTCTCCCATATACCATGCCTAGCTTCCCAAACGCCATAGTTGGTTGAGTCGTCGAATATCGTTAAAAATAACACTGGTAGTCTATATATTTGGGGGGGAGCGAAAACCATTTGACGCTGGAACACAACCGGTCCATGAGTGACGCTGATTCATCCCTGATGGATGAAAAGAATATCCCATGCCGCTCCATGAGTGCGCCACAACGTGCTGTGAATGCAGACGCATAATGCGTACCTGCCAAATCCCCTAGAGTACCCCATCAGCTAGAGCCGCTTCATTGTTTTCAACGCTTGTTAAGCAGCACTGTTGATCCCGTCATGAGATCCGCATTGAAAGTCCATTTGGCTGTACGCTCATGGTTAGTAAAACATCTGTGATCTAGAGACTGGGGCCGGTTTTACACTTTGCAAGATTCTCAGCAGTATCTTCGAGCAAGATGACGCGCCTCTTGTTGCAGTATGAAGTCTTATCCATGATATCGACCTTGAGCTTGGGGTCGGAAAGGTCTTGGATGGGCTTCTCAAACATCTCAGACAAGTTCTCGACTGCCATCTCGAGATCCTTTTGGTTGTCTTCAAAGATCTCCGTCAAGTTGTTCTTTGCCAGATAGAAAGCAAAGGCGTAGGTCCACTTGAGCGTCTGTCTGCATGTCTGAAGCGCCTGAGATGCCGAGTTGAGATACTGCACTTCGATCCAGGACATGCCTGATGTGGTCTGAAGCTGCACCATCTTCTTCTCCGTCTTCTGTGCGATGTCTTTGTCGAGCTTCGCGGACTGCTCGTGGTTGGCATATCTGTTGTAGTAATGCAAATACCGCTCCAGAGACGTGCGAGATCTAGTTTGCGCGTCCCTGGCTTCGGATCCGCTCTTTTCCTCATACCTGTTGCAGTTGTACCAGCTCGTGCCGTGCTCAGACCAAAGACCCATGCACATCCAGCAAAATTCATATTTGCATTTGCGACATGTCATATGGTTACAGCCACCGTTCTTCTCGATCGTCGAGCTACACTTTGGGCATTCTTTTGTGTGCGCCGAAATCCAGTTCGCCGTTTCAGAGTCGTCGGCGCATTTCTTCAGCCACCGCTTCACCAAATCGCATGGTGCTGGTTGATGATCGGGATTTGGACACCCAAAGCAGAACCTGAAGCCGCAGAGACACTCCACAGTAGGAACAATCTTATCCAGATCTTTCTTCTTTACTCCGCACTCTATGGCATTGGGGCAATCTGGGGCTGGACACCACTTGAATGTATCCTTGTCCTCCACATATGTACGGTTGAGCAGTTCGTGATAGCGATCAGTCAACTCTGGCGTAACAAGGAGGTCAAGCGACCGTGAGTCCAGAATACGACCACATCCATCCGATGGGCACTGGATCCTAGCAGACTCGCCCTCGTCTTGGATTTTCTGGGTAAGATAGTGGCGGTAACAGTCAACGCAGTAGCGGTGGCCGCACTTCATAGCAAAGGTCTGAAGATTCTCGTCATCCTCGCAACAGATGTCGCATGCGAAACCGGGGATGGCTTGTAACTTGGGCTGGCTGGAAGAGTTACTATTCAGTCCAGCAGCCTCGAGGACCTTTTCCGGCTGGTCCATGTAGTCTTCTAATAATCTTTCCTTGTTCCATCGAAAGTGGCGTAGCATGATGGCCGCATCTTCCTTGCTCATATCAAGGATCATGTTGACATCATTCATCATGTCATCTTGCTGGCGCCTAATGTCGGATGGCTCGAAGACTTTGAAGGACACGGCGTGAGCGGGTACCCTCTTCTTGTCAAGATCTTTCGCGGAGAGGCCGAAATCTGGGTCAGGCTCATCGAAGTCATCCTCGTCAAAATCTAGAGAAGCAGAAGCATGGATTAGTAAGGCTGACAGGCGGTACCCGAGAGGGCCGAGTAGAGGGAGGGCAGAATGGCTTACCTTCAGCACCAGAGATTTCATCGCCGCTGTCATCTGGCATCAGCTCGTCCGAGCTTGACAGATATTCTTCCTCGGAATCCATCTCGCGGGTGGTGACGGGCGTGGGAGGTGCGGCAGCGAGAGCAGCTGAGGCGACGATCTTCTTCTGGGGAGGGTTTTCTGTGTCGGTGGCTATGATCGTCGCCTCAGCAGCCTTTCGCTTTCTCGTTGTGGGAGGAATCGTGACGGTGGTTCCCGGAGATGCAGCAAGGCGTGCCCAGTCGACGGTGATGCGTCGGCACAAAAATGGTGGTGTAGCACACTAAGAGGGGCGCTGATGACGGCGTTTCGTCGTCTCAGGCGCTTCCAAGGATGGGGCTCCAAAGGCAACAGACAGGAAAGGAGGGTAGCACCTTGCTCATCCAAGGCAGGTCGGGCTTGGGTAGGGCAAGGAAAGCACTATGCAATGAAGAGGGCGAATGCAGAAGGGCAACGGTTTCAAATAAAGTCCAGACAGATGCTTCATGCAAGTGATTCAGGCCATGACAAGGCGACACAGGACAAGAGGAAGAAAGTCGAGTTGGGCAGACGAGGCGTGAACTAAGGTGCCGGGGGTTCTTCGGCAATGCTGAGTCAGGCAGCCAGCTGAGCAGGCAACGGTTGCAGCGGGCCTTTGTCAGGTGGCCAGCGAGTCAATGACGAGCCGTGGATATTACCTACTACCTCCTACCTGTGGGTAGTACCTTAGTAGAATGCTGTTTGCGTGCATTGTTGGCGTCGAGTGGCGACATGTAGCCGGCACTCAAAATTGCCCGGCAGGTACTTGGGTCGTTGAGATGAGGTTGTCAGCGTTGCTAAGAATCGTTCGAGTTGCACTTCAACGGCTTCTGGGCGTTCTGCACCTTACATGGCAGTATTTACGACGTTAACGGGTGCCTTGGTGTAACGAAGTGGCTGGCTCTGTACCATGTGATGATACTCACCGATGTAGGTACCCATTCTCTCTGCCATTGTTTGCCCCCTCCATATCAGGCAAACCAAAATGCACCCATTCAATATTTCCAATACTGCCTCTGCTTCGTATGCCCATTCTCACATCGTAGTCCCTCTTGAACACGCAGATTCGTATTGATGGCAATAGCTCCATGGCGAATTCCAAATGCTACCCTAGATGCTGGGGTTGGATGCCTACGCAGTACTACTACCCGGTAAGTAGTACCCTTGGAGGGTATAAGATGAGGGACCACCATCAGGCAGCATCGTTTCAAAAATTTGGTAGTCAGTGTGGATAAGTTGGAAGCATGGAGGCTATGTCCTGTCGTTGTAGTAGGTGCCTTATCATTGCTGGGTTTGTTGCGGCTCAAGTGTTGATTCAGATAGGAATCAGCCTTCAAGAATTTACCATCATCATGCAACTCGTACGGTCCTGAGCTGTTATATAGCATTTCATGCAAACAAAGTAGGTAGGGACTTAGTCATCAGGCACCAATTCAAAGTCCAAGTCTCCTTTGCTATAGATGAGATACCCTGTGCAAACAGACTGTAGTTGTTTCCCAACGCGCAGTCAGCACCATGTCCCTTGACCTCGCCAACGGCCCAATGTGCCACTGATGCTTTTCCTATAAAGCCGGCCTGTTTCCCCCAATTTCCTTCACTTTTTAGTTGAGAACCTGCTCAGCCATCGACACTATTGAACAAAGGAGTCAGTCTATTGTTGAATGGTCAATGCTTCAAAGAAGAAACCCACCGGCAGTACCAGTGCTGTCTGGCTCGACAAAGGTGGCCGTGACCTTGCCATCCTCCACCTTTAAGGCATAGCGCTTGCTTCGAATGCCTCCAAGAACAGCAGCAGCATCATCAAATCCGAGATCAAGGGCCTTTGTAAATTCAGCAGTGGGGTCGGCAACAAACCGAATCTTTGCATGTCTATTAGTTTTATTTCCTTGATGTGTGTCATGATGGGCAAAATAACTCACTCCAGTCTCTCCAGCGGGATCCAGCTGGTCTGCCCAAGCCTTCATACTGTAGCACACAATCAGTATCCGTTCCCCAGTTTCCCTGTGAAGTAGCAAATGCTTACACAAAGGGGTCATTGACAGCAACAACAAAGACCTGGCCGGCCTTCTTAATGTTAGGGTGGTTGATGTACGAGGGAATGTGCTTGCTGGAGCAAGTGCCGGTGAAGGCCCCCGGGACGCCAACAATGTATCCGTTGCCCTTCTGGAACTCTTCGGCCAGGTTCACCCTGGTGGCAGCCGAGTTCTCGAACAATTCAAAGCTGGGGATCTCGTCACCCTTCTTGACCAAGGCGCGGGGTGTGGAATGAAAGCCACGCGCAACGGTAGCGGGGCGGGCCAGAGCAATGCGACGGAGGGATGAGCGGAACGCCATTGTTGCTGATTAGGCTTTGATCTGTCAGACTGCGAAGTCAAATGATAACGGCGACGAGCAATGGGAGTGGCTACGGAGCTGAGCTCGAGCGATGCAGTGGCGTCAATGAGTTCGCGGTTCTGGTACAGTCAGCCGGGCTCCTTCGGCTTAGCCAACCGGCCCCGCTCGCATCCCTCCGTTGGGGTGCTTAGTATTAGTAGTACTAGTAGTAGATGCAGGGAGCAAGCAGCATGAAGTCAACCAACCTGCCCTGGACATCGGTTAGATGGTCAAGAGAGACTCGGCAGCAGTGATGAGCATCTATCAGTAGATGAGCAGACGTGGCATGGACTGTGACTTGTTTTGCTGTGTCAATAATCCGTAGTGATTTGGTTTGACCTCAGAAGTCAAGTATACCATCACCATCTATCCGCAAGCACCGCTTGTACTCGCACTTGTATTCGCCCTGTCTAAGACGCTCATTCAGAACATTGAGCCAACTTTGGGTTTCAATAACCGTGGGTCCACCGGCCGGGGTTGATAGAGTTCACCAACAACAGGATTAAACATTCCCTCTTTACCTGTGCGAAATTTTGCATCATCAATGATGTGTATATGCTGCAATAAAGCTTCGTAGCGAGTGACGAAAGCAAAATATTACCTGTATCTTTGTGTGATACGAATTTACAAAGTCTAATCTTAGTACCTTGGTACTACATAGTACGTCTCTCCCCTTGCATCACGATACGGGCACCAGCCATCGACTAATACCCGTATTCTAGACCCGGTGGCATTGATTCAGCCAGCCTTGGTTGTGTGCGCTTACCAAAGTATGTACGAAGTACTCTGTAATAATACAAAGCCTCGTCTATTGTGCCGCGGACAAGCAGCCAGCAGGCGCTGGAAGGGATTGGCGGCAAAAGGAGCAAAGGCTCTCTGACGTAACATGCCGGCAAAAACCTCACTCGGCAACGAGCAGATCAACAGGGGGAGCACGGGCAGTGCAGAGGGACGTGCATTGCGATGGGAGGGTTTCCTGCCCTTTTGGGATTTCCCTGAGATTGAAGGGTGGCAGGGAGAAGGACGCCGTCAACCGAGAGAAGCGCATGATATGATGATGGTGATGATGATGCATCAATATCAGACGTGGTAGAGACGAAGCGGCGCTGGCTTTGGTGTTGAAGATGGCCTGAGGATTTGCACATGCCATTGGGCCGCCGGCCAAAAGGCGTGGGGGGGACGAAGCCCAAGAGCTATACAAAGGTAGCACATGCATATCGCAATTGAGTTTCCAAGGTACCTACATAGTAGCACCTAGCATAGTACCTCTTAGTAGTAGATGCTATCATTGCGCACGAGTACCTAAGGGAGGTACTATGTACTGGTATACGAGGGGTGGACTCTTCTACCCAAGAGGTCTAGATTTGATGCCATCGCGCGATTTCGTGCCCTGACATCGCTTCTCTCTGCTCCCTCTTCTCTCGGGAATTATATCGAGCTTGACAGTCCGTATCCCGTACCTGGGCCTATTCCGCATCTGGCACTAGCTGCTAAGCATCAATTTCATCTCACTTAGTCGGTCATGGGACCCCTCGACGAGCGGATAGTTTCCAAGTGGACACCTTGCGCAAGGGAGGCTGTGGCTAGTCCAGTTAGTTCTGGCTGGCGCCCATCAATCCAGTAGACGGCTCTGCAAAGTCTAATAAGGCAGCACCTACGGAGCAGACCCGGGAAACTCAGCTTGGAGGTACATCCAGATGTCCGGAAAGGGGCTTCAGTGCTGCAGGGCCCTTTGATGAGCCTGCATTCCGTACGCAGCAACTCTGCATGGCGATCCCCAACCGCGACGCCAAGGGGGCTGGATCGATACAGCTGCTGTGTTATCCTCCGCACAAAGCTCCGTTCGCAGCAGATAGGCAAAATCATCTGGTCCAGGCCCCACCTGCCCCTGGCGCCTCACCCATGCTACTCCAGACAAGGTGACAGGCAAATGGTGCGTTTCAGAGCGATCAGTGTGTGTTGAGACATGACGGAGTCCGAGTACTGTACGGACTGGTGGTTGTCTCGTACTGTACCTGTACGTACTGTACGGCAGCACAGCAGGTGTCTCCAACATTGAGAAGGGAGGGCGGCCGAAATCTCGACTGAGAGCGCTTGTCCAAGTACAGTAGCGTGCGAACGCCCTTACATTCCATGAAGCTCTCGGTTGCGATGCCAAGCACATGCGCCTGTACAAAGTTAGTTATACTAATGGATATGTAATATGTAGGAGCACGACGGAGCACAGTACGATCGCTCGTACTAGCAGAGAGCCAAACGTCATTCTCAAACCTCCTCGGGCTGCATTGAGCACAATGCTTGCCATACAGGTTTGGGATTAGCGCGTATCATCTGAGACGCGGCGTCGACGGTTTCAAGACGGGCATTGGCGTTGTGATGCAAGAATAGAGACATCATTAGTACTACTAGGTACAGTTCAGCATGCAGTAAAGCACTGTGCCGGACCCTTTGTCCTCGATTCCGACAATCGACGAACCGACCCTCGTTTGTTTGTTTGCTTGCTCGCTTATGACTGGCACTACCAATACGCGCGAGTGCAACTCCAAGGGGGCCATGCTGTTGCTGTTGGCTAGCACGAGCATGTGCGTGCATATATTATCCGGTGGCCGTATGTAGTTGGCCAAGGCCTCAAGGGTATCATCGCTCCAATGCTGGTACTGTAGGCGTACGTACTGTACCTTGGTAGCATGTGCGAAGTACCCAATTGCTAGAAGAGAGCGATGAGACGGGTACTAGTACTTGGCATCGGGCCTGGTGCTGCGAAGCTCATGCAAACTCTTGTGCGACGCCTCGAGTAGCAGGTACATGCTGATGGCTCGGCGCTACACGTAATGCTACCCCGCCGCCCCTCTAGATTGCACATTGGATCAGCACCTTACTCGTGCTAATGGCCTCTGCTAGCGGCCTGGTGGAAGCAGGGCTAGGCGGAACTATCTTTCTCGTGTCTGGGACATGAGGCGCGGAAAGGACCTAAAGGGCGATTTTGTCGTGGATGATGCTTGGAGAGAGTTTGTGACGACGGCAGGGAGAGAGAGAGGGCGGGAGAGGGAGGGAGAGGGAGAGAGGAGGAGGAAGAAAAAAAAAAAACTTTGTATCCACAGAGTAACAAGGTTAGAGGAGGTATTGTGTTACCATGGACGGCACTAAGACCGCAAGGTATTGATACTTTCCAAGACACCAGACGGCTTGCTTCGTACTGTACCTGCAGCACGGCACAGATTACGGCACAGATTACGGCACAGATTATAGCACAGAGTATCAAATACTTTGCGCCTCAGTTTGAACGGCGTCGTCGCACACGATATGGGGGATGGCGCCATGGACCAGCCATTCGCTGACGCCTGCAAGCTGTTGCACGCGGCCTTGGCTCTTCAACAGCGCTCTTGTCTGGCGCTCTTGTCTGCCAGAGACGCAATGCGACGCCGTGATAGGGCGTGCTCCGGACCGTCCAAAAAGATGGATGGTTGTATGCAGGTGACGGCAGCGAAATCAGTCGTCGACCAGCACTGGGACAAAGGCTCATGGCTCGCCGCTAGTGGGCACGCGCGCCACTGATACCCCTGGCCTGCCCTGACAAGTGCGCAGCGCTGCAGCCTTTTCCGATAGACGGGCGGGCCCTCCGTCTGTCCCTGAGCAGGGCCTGGCAGCGCTACCCCAGACCGCTGCAGGGCAGTGGTACCTTGGAAGTGGACGGCACTTTAGCGCCTGGCCGGGTATGTACCTGAGCCCACAGCGCAACGTGGTGGCGCGCCAGGTACTGGACTGGACTGCACTGCGCTGGAGGGAGAGAGAGGTGTGCATGCATGGGACTGGACTGGACTGGGCTGGACTGGACTGTACTCTATTGTACCGTACTGTACCTACTGGATGTATGTATCAAGTCCAGGAGCCGTCTGGTTCATTTCACGTCTCTGGTCTGGTCTGGTCTGGTCTGGTCTGGTCTGGTCTGGTGCACTATCAAGTACTTGTACCTGTCGCTGCACATGGCCGCAACCTGAAGGGCAACCTGAAGGGCAGTCTAGCCCGTTGGGGACCATCCGTGCCTACATGTATTTTCTTTTTTTTTCTGCGCTTCCCTGGCCGCTGGCCTGATTGGGTTGGGGCCTGCAGCTGCTGGATGGCCTCTCTGCAGCCCCTGGGCGACGTGCTTCCCCTCTCAAACTCTCCCAAACAAGGCGCGCTGCTCCAGTTTTATTCTTGCATCCATATCTTGTCAACTTGATACCCATCACCAGTCCGTCGCAGCCACAAACCTTTTTTGCTGCCGTGCCTCGTGTCTTTCCGCAACTCTCGTCGTTGTCGCCCGCCAGCATTGGCTTATACTTGCACGCCAGGCGACGACGTTACTCGCATTCGACGTCAAACCTGTGCCTCGCGCGTCTGTCGAACCGAGATTTGCCAGTGTGTTGCTCGGTTAGCGACGCTGCCCTGACGCTGCCATTCGCTCTCCCACCAGCGATTCTTCTATCCCGCCTCTCCTGCGCGACACTATTCCGGCCCGAAGCTCTGTCTCGCCCTTTTTTTTTTTCCTTCTTATTTTTGACTTTGGCGCGCGTGTTGTTGCCGTTGCTCTTTTTCTTGTCTTGGATGCGGCGTCGACATTGTTTTCCCTCTTTGTTTTTTGCTTAACGGAGATAGAACGCCCAGCGCTACTTGGCCGGAAGCGGGTTCTGGCATCACCACCGTCCGTCCGCGCTCTTCGCTGGCTTGCAAGGGATATCCTCGATCGAATCGTTACACCATCGTCAAATCGCTTGCGAAGCTCTCCCGAAGCCGACGCAAATTGTGCCACGAGCGTGCCATCTGCGACTGCACCTTTTTTTCCCACTGTTCTTGTTTGGCGACACTGCGTCTTTCTTCTACTCTATTCCCCCCTCCCTCGTTTCTGCATTCTTCGTCGACGGCGTGAACCACATGCAATAAAAGGTCAATCAGCTTGGACAAATCTCGATTGGAATATCGCTTTACCGAGTGATGAGCATTATCGCTTAACAACAGCCATTTGTTTCCCTCATTGTCGACAAAATCCGAGGTTCTGGGGCGACAAGGCCCGACCCTCCCTTCTGTCGCACAGCGCCAAATACCCATAATGCCTGTCATGCTCCATACCCCCTCGAGAGCCTCCACTGCGTCAACCTCTTCCTTTCAACAATTGTCACGGCAAAACACCATGTCGACCTACGATGGTTCGCGCTCTGCGCGCCAGTCCAAGCGGTACTCCATGTCCGCGTTGTACATGTCCATGACAGCAAATGAGGGAGAGATGCAAATTGAGGACGATCTCGCTAAAGGTAATACATAATGCACTAAGCCTGGCTTTTATCCTTCCCCCTTGGAGCGCACCACAGCTGACACCCAGTCTACAGCCCAAAAGGCCCTGCGGGATCTCAAATCCAAAATCTCCTCCCAGTCCAAGAAGAACTTTGTCCTCGAAAAGGACGTCCGCTATCTCGATTCGAGAATTGCCCTGCTCATCCAGAACCGCATGGCGCTGGAAGAAGTACGTATCAAAACGCGGTGTGAATGCCTATCTGATGATCCCTTCTGACGCCCTTGCAGCAAAACGAAGTGGCCAGCCATCTTGATGATACTGAAATGGAAGAAGGCGTCTTCCCCAATGACGACAAGACGCAAAAATACGGAAATCTCATGTTTCTCCTGCAATCCGAGCCCAGACACATTGCTCACCTGTGCCGACTCGTCTCCATGTCGGAAATCGATTCCCTTCTCCAGACAGTCATGTTCACCATTTATGGAAACCAGTACGAAAGCCGAGAAGAGCACTTGCTCCTTACCATGTTTCAAGTATGTGACTTTTCAGTTTGATTGCGATGCCGAGTTCCCTGTCTGACAGTCATCTTTTTCCCTCTCTTTAGTCTGTTCTCACCTATCAATTCGACAACACCCCTGACTATTCCTCCCTGCTTCGAGCCAATACGCCCGTCTCCCGCATGATGACGACCTATACACGAAGAGGCCCCGGCCAAAGTTTCCTCAAGATTGCGCTGGCCGATAGAATCAACAGCTTGATCGAATTGCGAGACCTGGACCTGGAGATTAACCCCCTCAAAGTCTATGAACGCATGGTTGAGCAGATTGAAGAAGATACCGGCACGCTGCCGCCAAACCTACCAAAGGGCATTACCGCCGAGCAAGCTGCGGAAAACCCTCAGGTCCAAGCCATCATCGAGCCCCGATTGACAATGCTCATCGAGATTGCCAACGGCTTCTTGTCCACCATCATCGAGGGGCTGGAAGAGGCTCCCTACGGCATTCGCTGGATCTGCAAGCAGATCAGGAGCTTGACGAAGCGCAAGTATCCCGATGCCAACGACCAGATTATCTGCACCTTGATTGGTGGTTTCTTCTTCTTGCGCTTCATCAACCCAGCCATTGTGACCCCCAAGTCGTACATGCTCATTGACGGAACGCCCGCCGAGCGGCCTCGCAGAACCCTCACCCTGATTGCCAAGATGCTCCAGAACTTGGCAAACAAGCCGTCGTACTCCAAGGAGCCCTACATGGCCAAGCTCCAGCCCTTTATCCAGCAGAACAAGGACAGGATCAACAAGTTCATGCTCGACCTGTGCGAGGTTGGCGACTTTTACGAAAGTCTAGAAATGGACAACTACGTTGCACTCTCAAAGAAGGACCTTGAGCTTGAGATTACGCTCAACGAAATCTACGCAATGCACTCGCTGATTGAGAAGCATCGTAATGAGTTGTGTAAAGACGAGGCATCGCACTTGTCCATCATCGTGTCTGAACTGGCGTCGGCCCCTCCCCAGGTGCCTCGCAAGGAGAATCGAGTCATCAACCTCCCCTTGTTTAGCAGATGGGAGACTGCGATCGACGACTTGACTGCGGCACTGGATATTACACAGGAGGAAGTGTACTTTATGGAAGCCAAGTCCATCTTTGTGCAGATCATGCGAACCATCCCTCAGAACAGCGCCGTCTCGAGACGACCGTTGCGACTTGAGCGCGTTGCAGATGCCGCCGCCACAAGCCGCAATGACGCCGTCATGGTGCGCAAGGGTATCCGGGCCATGGAGCTCTTGTCTCAGCTACAAGAGCTCGGCGTCATCGACAAGGCCGATCAGTTTGACCTGCTGAGGGATGAGGTTGAGCAGGAGCTCCAGCATTTGGGCTCGTTGAAGGATGGTGTGATTGCCGAGACCGAGAAACTCGAAGAAGTCTTCAAGACTATTCGCGATCACAATGCATACTTGGTTGGCCAACTGGACACATATAAGAGCTACCTCCACAACGTACGATCACAAAGTGAGGGCACGAAGCGGAAGCAGCAGAAACAGCAAGTCCTTGGACCGTACAAATTTACGCACCAGCAGCTGGAGAAGGAGGGCGTCATTCAGAAGAGCAATGTCCCGGATAACAGGCGGGCCAATATCTACTTCAACTTTACTAGTCCGCTACCAGGCACCTTTGTCATTTCATTGCACTACAAGGGTAAGTTTATTTTCCCATTCCCCATCTCCATCACGTGCTAACCAGTTCAAAAGGCCGAAATCGAGGACTGCTCGAACTCGATCTCAAGCTTGACGATCTGCTTGAGATGCAAAAAGATAACCAGGACGAACTAGACCTGGAATATGTTCAATTTAATGTCCCCAAGGTCCTTGCATTGCTCAACAAGAGGTTTGCTCGGAAGAAGGGGTGGTGAGGCAGCACTTGACGATGGCGCCGCCACTATTATATCCGTCGCTACGTTGTGCGCATATTTCCTCAGCACACTACGACTATATGCAAAGGGGGATGGAGGGGGGAAAAGAGGGCGTTATGGAGCATCACGGAAGCTTTGTTTCCCTTGTTTAAGTGTCGACTAGTAATGCGGCCTTTGTACGCTCCTAGGTTTGCCACGGTTTCTCTTTGAAGCGGGTGGATGGGCTGTAACGATGCTTATTTTATATACCTTGGTAATGATGGGAAGGAGAGATGCGTTATTATGTGTTTTCCCCCAACGGCTGGTCCATGAATTGGGAGGATTTTCTTCTTTTTTTTTTTTTTTTGCAAAAATCTCATGCGAATGAATTGTTCGGCTTTTTATTATTTTATTTTTTGTTTTTCTTCCCCCTTCTGGCTGTCGTTAATCATGACCACGTTGGTAATGCAATAATCATTGGATGAGTCTTGGCTATTACTGTATTTTTATCATTTTGCTCTTATAGCTTTGGGGAATGAAATGGTGCGCTGGCAGGAACATGATCGAATATGTTGTCTCATTGTCGCTACTGTATTCTATGTGATGCCATCTATTGTTACTTGTACACCCAAAGTTGTGTTGGCCGAGATATATACATGTGCTGGCCGGTAATACCTGTCTAATTCCTTCTCTTTCTAACATTTGATAATGGTGGTATTGTAACGATATATGTTACACTCTCCCCAACTCGCTCTCTTCTCCATTAGCCGCCCTCCTCATCCATGCCCAAGGCCGACGCCAAGACGACCCATTGCCGCTACCACCGCTGCCGCCTCGTCGCCCAACAATGAGCCTCCTCCTGCGGGCCTTGGACGATGAAGGCGCGGAGGTGGCCCGGTTGTCTTGGGCGGAAGGGTCGGGCTCGCGGAATTGGAGGAGACGCATGAGACGAGCGGGGAGGAGAGCTAGGGTTTGGGTTGCGCGTTGGAGTGTCTGGAGACATTGGATGAAGGGGCGGGTTTGGATGAGGTAGAGGAGGATCATGAAGGGGACGCAGACGAGGACCATGGTGAGGGGGAAGCGCCAGTCTGTCACGGGGATGGTGAATTCTGTAATACCGAAGACGGACTTGTGGATTATTGTTAGCTCTTGCTATTTAGTTTTGGTTTGGGGGGAGGAGATGGAGTATGAATAACTTACAGTGACAAAGGTCAGGGGCAAGAACAGCATGCTGATCATGGTCAGAATGCGAATGTTGTCGCCCTGATCAATGGCCCGTCTGCTCTCCTTGATGGAGCTCCCGCTAAACAGCTGGTCCCTCAGATTCTCAATCTCCTTCCTCGTGCGCTCGTTGCGCTTGAGCACCTCGCCGAGATCGCTGACGACCTTGTCGAGCTCCCTGCGCAGGACGGCCATCTTGGCGGCGTAGTCGATTGCGTCGGGGGACTGCGGCGGGGATGGGTGCGGCCAGAGGAGGGGGTGCGAGCCGGCCCAGAAGTCGTCGGTGAAGGTGTCGACGTAGGCGGCGATCATGGCCTTGATGCCCGTGTTGATGACGGCGAGGGTGTTGTAGGCCCAGAAGTAGCGGCGGATGTAGGTGAAGTGCTTGTCTTCGAAGAGGAGCTTGTCGCGGAGGCGGTGGTCGAACATGAATTCTGTCTGCGGGGGGGGAGGTTAGTATGAAGAATAAAGCTGTGATTCTTTTTTGTGGATGATACGTACAGGAGGGGTGATGAGCTTGGTGATTCGCTCATGTAGAATCTGGTTCCTTTTGCCGGCGTCGCGGTACTCGGCGATGAGTAGTTCCAAGAAGGCGTATGGCCCGTTACAGAAGCTCTTGAGCTGAAAGTCGTCCCCTCTGACGGTATGCTCATCGTCGGGGAAGCTTTGGATGCTGAGCAGATGCCAGGGGCCAAACGTGTCGAACAGGAAGCCCTCCTTGGCTCGTTCCCTACGTGGCCTCATCTTGAGTGTCTTGGTGGGCTCGCCACCGAGGGAGAGAGCGAGAACAGAACCACACTCGGCAATGTCGATGTGATCGCCGAGGCGTTTATCTGAAGGGCGCTTTTCGTAGAGCTGCCAGGGGGCGGGATCGAGACCCTCGCCGAGGAGGGTGTAGTATTTGAAGACGAAGAAGAAGGACCGCTGGCGGAGGTGAGAGAAGGAGGCTGGCGGCGTATCCTTGATGCCGTTGGAGGGATCCAGGGGCGGCAGCATTGGGGAGGACGGATAGGCTGATGGGGTTCGTTCGTAGGCGCGATGCATGAAAGCGTGGGTTCGGCCGCGGTTGTGGTTGTCCGAAAGGAGATGATGGAGAAGTTCCGTCATGTCGAAGTGAGGTGACATGGTGAGATGTAAGGCGGCGAGCATAAGAGGCGTTGGCTCTTGAACGATACTAAGAGAGATGGATTTTGATAAGCCCATATCAAAACCAAACAACGGGAGAAGACGGTGGTACAAGGGACGAGACAGACGTACGTGATACGACCGACGGCTTTGCCGCTGGGGTTGATATCTTTGATGACCTCCCACACAATCGGGGCATCGACAATGTTGTCGGCAGGTTCTAGCGATTCATCGCCGACGTGTTTAACAAAGCCCTGGACGTCGACATCGACGTTGGTCTTGACTGCCCGAGCATCCTCCCCAACCTCGTATACTTCAAAAGTCGAGCTTCCAAAGCGCTCCCTCTCAGCGGCGGCAAACTCGCGGAACGACTCCGGCGAGTCAATGTCCCACGGCCGCAGCGGCTCCTCCTTATCAACCAGCAAGCTAGAGAACTCTTCGCAAAACTCCGAGTCGCGGAGGTGTCTGAGGAGCATGTCGTCCGAGAAGCTCATCGGGGTGATTATCTGGTGGACACTGGACGATGAGAGAGTCGCTGTGTCGGCGGGCAGATGGCGAGATCCGTGGGTGGAGGATTGATCAAGCAGAGGGATGAACGGAATCTCGTCATCGGGAATCACATAGCCGCCGCTTCCTTGGAGGTTTGGAGTCAGCGGTAGGAACTTTGGCGATGGATAGCATGACGGGCGTTCTTGGGTATCGGGCGTGTCGCGGCGAAGACGGGGAAGCACATGCAAGATGCTGTTGGCGTCGCTGGCAAAGGTGAAGGCCCGTAGAGGAGGAGTTGCTATGCCTTGGATGGTGTTGCGGCTGTCGTCTTTTCTTTGGAGGTTGAGAACTTCGTGGAAGCTGTGGAGGCTGCGCAGGTACTGCTCGTGGTGATGTTCGACCGATCTGACGAGCTCCTCCAGGCTGACCTTGTTGCGCAGCTGCACAGCCATGGTTTGGAGATTGTAGCAGGGGGATCGATCAATATAGGCGGAATACGATTATAGTAGACGCCAACTGATGGGGATCGTAATACACAGAGATGAACATTCTACGGACGCAACAAGAAACACAAACACAAGAAAACCACCAAGACAAAACGTCTCCCACCCACACCATTTATATACAGCATCACCATCCGCAACTCGGCTGCCTCCCTCCACCGAACCCCAAGGTGACACACCCCGAAAGCATCGGAGTCGCCCGACTCACAACCACAGGCACGCGGCTAAAACACCAGCCAGCTTTCTTCGCATTGCGAAATCGCAGAGCCGGCCATCTTGGCACTTCATCCAAGGCTGCACCCGCACAGACCAAAAAGAAAAGAAAGCTGGCGATGTGAGATCTGATGGCGTCAACTTTCCACCACGTGCCGCTGTTCTCTGGGATTCGAGCCAAGACCGGGGAGGAAGTCCGACGCTTCCTCTGTCTATTTTACCCTTTTTTTTTTCTTGCGTTAGCTCGGTGTCTTGGTGCGGTTAAGAGGCGTCGTCGCTGTCAATGCAGAAAAGTGAGGCGAGCGAAAGTGAGGCTGAGCTGGACAGGGCGGGTTGGTGCGGCTGGAGGCGGAGCCCCCGAGTCGAGGGAATGGAGCAGCAGTTTGTCCAAGCGTACAAGTTGCTCTGGCATTGCATGGAATGGATGCAAATCCATCTACTCTACTGTACTCCGTAGAGCGGAGAGAAAAGGAACTCCGCTTTCGCACCAAATGACGCACATCGAGCTTCTGTTGTGATGGAGGTCGGAAACGGACGTTCACAGCGACAAGAAAGATCCGTCTGATAGACCAGTGAAGATAGACCAGATGATGCTCGTCAATCAGAATCTCTATCCATTATCAACACCATGGCGGGTATCACTACGTCCGTCATATACTAGTATTTTTCTCCTGCCATAAGAGAGCAAGGGTAAGATGTCACCAATTATACCGAGCCGCCTATCCGCCCCTCCCACCAAACCGATACCATACCATCCCATCGTGTCTTCGTAATTCTATCATCCCGTCTAAACGGTGCAGCACATGAGGGAAGTGCTCAGCGCCGGCGCACCTGGGGAAACCCAGCTCGTGCCGTGTCTTGGCATCAACTAAGACATCACTGTGACGGGCTTGTGAGCAGCCGAGGCGTCGTCGACTTCCATGGCATCGTCATCGCCCTCCGCCTCGCCTTCGCCCTCTTCCTCTTCCTCTAGTTCGTCATCGCTCTCGCCCTCAATATCAACGCTGCCATCCTCAGACATTTCCTCTTCCTCGTGGTCGTGGTGTCCGTTCTGGTGCTCGCTCTCGACACCTGCCATTTCCTCGTCCTCGCCCTTTTCCTTGGCAGCAGCTTCGGCAGCAGCCTCCTCAGCGGCCTCCTCCTCGGCCTCCTCGGCACCGTATTCTTCCTCATCCGCAACAAGGTCGGCCTCAGGCTGCTCAGGGGGGAACTCGGGGGGTGCAGAGGCCTCAGAATCCCTAATTACGCATAATTAGAATCTGTCTCCGGGCGCGTGACGGGAAGGACATGTACTTACCATTTGATGGCGAAACGAGTCACACGAGGCTTCTCAGCAAGAACATTGCGCCTCACTCGCTCGATGATTGGCTTGGTAGGGGGCTCTGCATTGAGCTCCTCAGAATCGTACTCGTTGTTTACATAGTATCCAACGCGCACAAACTCGCGTCCATCGTAGGCACAGGTCAGGAGCACGACCGTGACGCCCAGGATATCGGCGTCGGGGATGCGAGCGGTGTTGGGAGCCTCGGCCTCGAAAAGGAACTTGTTGACTCCGACGGGGATGGGGCCGACAAGAAGTGAGTCTAGCTCCTGGTCATATTGGTCCCTGCAATGTGTTAGAAGAATCGGGATTAGAAGCTGATGCCCAACGAAGGGGTGGTCGCCTTACGAGGTCGCAGATCCGACGTAGGTCAGTTTCCACTCGAGATCTGCACGCAATGAATTAGGCTACCATATTTCAACAGGTCTGAGGGGACTCCATGATCATGACTCACCCTTCTCAAGCGGTTCGAGGCACTCGAATGTGATCTCGAACTCGTACTTGTCGGTGAACTTGGCGGGGTTGTTGACCACCTTGACCCCAAGAAGTGACACGACAGACATGGTGGCGGATATTCACAAAGGACGACGCGAAAAAAAGATAACGGAGTAGATTTACGTGCTGTGAGATATCCGATTGAAACACGCAGCGGAGAGAAAAACTGCGCGCGAGATTCGGTCGAAGCGGTAGCAGAACGCAGAAATCGTCGGAGGGGCAAACAGAGAAAGTCGGTAACGGCAAGGATGGTGCTTCAAGCCAGCTGCGAGAGGCAATGCCGAGAGTGCGATGCAAATGCAAAGGAACGTGCAAATCGCTGGCTTTGTGTGCAGAGAAGAGACAAAACGCGGCTGCACTGGAGGGAGGAATGGCTGAACAAGCAGATTGAGAGAGGAAGAAGTTGAAACATAGAAGTTATAGCGGCTGGAGACGCGACCGTAGCGCTTCGCGTTAAGTGGTTTGTGTGGCGCCTGTGATTTGATTTTGGCAGCTGGTGCCAGTGGCCAACGTCTGGAGTCTGCGAGTTACCAGCACGGAGAGGTACCTTCACAGGTGGGATGTTCCAGCGCCTGGTAGCGAATATCTGCGGGTACCTTGGGTGCACTGCGCTGGAACAGAGATCGCTGCGGGCAGCCTCGCCAACGGGTACGTACCGCCCTGGTCGCCATCTGGTAGCCTCCTCGTACCTGTACTCGCACCTGCTGAAGAGGTACCTTCCTCAGGCTCACAAGACAAGTCCTTCAGCCTAGTCCGCAGCCTTCCCCGATTGGGAGCTTGGGCGACTTTAATTTTCAGAGCTCTCAGGTCTGACTTCGACACAGCATCATCTCGGCCAAACACGTTCCTGGTGCGCGCCCCCGAATCCTGACCCAGGCATCGCTGTTGCGCCCTGCTCAGCTGGACGGCGGCTTTATTGTACTGTATCGACGCCTATTTGACACCCTCCCGAGCAAGCGCTGCTGCCTCGACCTCGACGCTGACCAAGAGCGACGCGATTTGCCGGCCGGCAGCGACGCAAACGGCATTTATCCGTTTGGATTGTTCATCGCATTAGCATTGCGGTATCGGGTACGGAACTTGCAATCATCTCCGTCTGCGCAGGCTGTGATTAATCAAGCGTTGGCAGCTTCCAAGGTCGATCGATCCGTAACCGCCGCGGCACCTTGGCATCACTGCCCAGCAGCAGCGAGCCCACCAAGTTTCCCATCCTTTTGCGTGCGCAATTGACAGTCCCCCATCGTCGAAGACAATCCCCAATCGGTCTCCACCGGTGTCTCTGTGGTGTTCCAAGTTGAATTATACAGAAGGCCTCTCAAGATGGCTTCCGAAGGCACTTCGTGGGGCAATGAAGGATTTGCGGCCGCGGAAGGCGATCATACTCAGCATAGCGACGAACAAGTTGATAACTTTGCTCAAGACTCTCATGTGTCAGGTGAATCAGCGGATAATGGAACAGAGGATGGAGGGGATTATGATCCCGAATATGTCCCCGTTGAAGCACTTCTCCCAGACCCTCTAGTCCCTGAAAACGCCGCTTCCGCTGTCCTTTCGCAACGTCCAACACCCAAGCCAAAAATGTCCGGTGGCTTCTTAGTGGAAGCCTCTGACGACGAAGACGACGATCAAGGAGACAATGCAGGCCCTGGCGAGCCCTCGGCGTCGCAGAGCCAAGTTGGTCAGCCCACTGAGATCAAGATGGCAATTGCTCCAGCCCCTCCCCTTCCCACTAATGTTCCTTCCAACGTGACTGCAACACCTGTGGCTAGCCTTGATCCGGTAGCGTTATACGAGGCTCGCATTAAAGAGGACCCTCGAGGGGATCTGGATGCCTGGGAGAATCTCATTGCCGACCATAGGCGCAACAGCAGGTTGGACGAAGTTCGCAAGGTTTACAATCGATTCCTGGAAGTTTTCCCCCAATCGGTAAGTGTTCCGCGCGTCTTCCCTTTTTTTTCCTTCTCTCTGCTTGTTTATCTGCATACATGGCTGACGCAGCAATAGGCCGACGTGTGGGTGGAATGGATCAAGATGGAGCTCGGCATGGACAATTTTGTCGATGCCGAACAGCTCTTTGGGCGATGCTTGATGACGGTTCCCAATGTCAATCTCTGGACCGTCTACCTCAACTACATCCGCCGTCGAAATGATCTCAACAATGATCCAACTGGTCAGGCCAGGAGAACCGTGACCCAATCGTATGAATTTGTAATCGATAATATTGGCGTTGACCGCGACTCGGGCAATATTTGGCAGGACTATGTCCAATTCATCAAGAGCGGCCCTGGTCAAATTGGAGGCACTGGCTGGCAGGATCAGCAAAAGATGGACCAGCTACGCAAAGCCTACCATCGTGCCATCACCGTCCCCATGTCATCAGTGAACAATCTATGGAAAGAGTATGACCAATTTGAGATGGGGCTCAACAAAGTGACAGTGCGTTTCTGACTATTCTCTAATTCGTGGGACTTTTCTGCTAATCTGCCAACAGGGACGCAAGTTCATCCAAGAACGATCTCCTGGATATATGTCTGCCAAGAGTGGCAACATTGCCTTGGATAATATTACACGAGACTTGAAGCGCACAAACCTCCCCCGACTACCACCGGCACCAGGATTCGAAGGAGACGAGGAATTCCGCAATCAGGTTGTGCTGTGGAAGAAATGGATCGAATGGGAGAAGGAGGATCCGCTGGTGCTCAAGACAGACGAGCCGAAAGTATTCGCGCAGCGAGTCTTGTACTGTTACAAGCAGGCCCTCATGGCTCTACGCTTCTGGCCAGAGCTTTGGGTTGATGCCGCCGAGTGGTGCCTCCAGAACGATATAAGCGACGTTGAAAAAGAACTGGGAACCGAGTTTTTAGTGCAAGGAATTGCTGCAAACCCTGAAAGCGTCTTGCTTGCTCTCAAGTATGCAGATCATATCGAGACTACCTCCCCACTAAGGGAGGGGGACAAGTCCGAATTTGCCAAGGCCGTACGGAGGCCTTACGACGATGTTCTCAATACCTTGTATGCGATGGGAGACAAGGCGAAAGAGCGCGAGAAGCTGGAAATCTCCACCCTCAAGCAAGCGGCAGCACAGGAGGCTGCTGTGCAGCAGTCAATTGAGGATGACGATTACGAAGAAGGGATGCCGAAGAAGGCGTCTGCTGAAGAACGTATCTCTGCTATTCAAAAAGGCTACGCTGCCGAGACCAACCTCCTTTCCCGTACCATTTCATATGTGTGGATTGCCATGGCGAGGGCGATTCGCCGCATCCAGGGCAAAGGCAACCAGACCGATGGTGGGCTACGCAAAGTCTTTACTGATGCTCGGCAAAAGGGCCGTCTTACTAGCGACGTATATGTTGCTGTCGCTCTGCTGGAATCTGTGGTGTACAAGGATCCAGTTGGCGCAAAGATTTTTGAGCGTGGAGCCCGTCTCTTTCCGAACGACGAAGGCTTTGTCGTGGAATACTTGAAGTTTTTGCATTCCAAGGACGATACAACGAGTGAGTCTTTATCTTAGCATCTTTGAGGATAACAACATCTAACCGTCATCTAGATGCTCGAGTGGTTTTTGAGACTTGCGTTAACCGCCTTGTCGCCAATCCAGAGACGCTTCACAAGGCTAAACCTCTATACTCCTACTTCCACAAGTATGAGTCTCAATACGGTGAACTTTCCCAAATCCACAAAATCGAGGCAAGGATGGCAGAATTGTTCCCCGAAGATCCAAAGCTCAACAATTTTGCGGCTCGCTACTCATCGGACAAGTTTGATCCGATTGTGGCCCCCGTCATCATTTCAAAGGCCTCGCAAATGCGGCCCAAGCTTGCTGCTCCCATCATCGAGCAGCCGATATCAGCACGCAACAGCTTCCCCCCGCAGAGAGAGCAGAGCCCCCGGCCCCAGTACGTCAGGGCCACTGCGTCCCCGAAACGCCCCCTCGGGCCGGACGACGAAGAGCTCAACCCTCCAAAGAGACTTGCCCGAGGCACCTCTCCGCTGAAGGGTGCGGCTGGCCGGCGGCTGGATCAGCAGCGCCGTAATCAGTCATCGGCTCTCCACCGAGATATCACGTTCCTTCTGGGCATCCTCCCTCCGGCCCATACCTATGACTCGCAGCGACTCAGCGCACAGGGCATGGTCTCACTACTTCGGGACACGCCGCTTCCAGACTATGGAACTTGGAAGGCGCAGACTGGAGGACAGTACCGCTTTACCGCTCCCGTTCATGGGCGGCAAGCTTCGGGAGATTTCCCAAGACCCATTAGTCCATATGGGCGAATTGCGCCGGCTTCCAATGTCTACCGACAGTCGCCTCTACGGACAGAAACTGGGAATGCGTACCCGCCACTTCCATTCGGATCTACTGATGCAAGCGGAACCACGAACCAGTGGCCCCCGGCGCCTGCAGGATATAGCGCGCCAGCTCCAGGTCAGTTTGGCGGGTATCGCTTCTAGTTGAGCAGGGTGGGGGAAATCGTAATGAAAGACTTCAACATATTTCGCAAACTGGACAACTGCCACTAGATGGGAGGATGGGAGGTATGAAGATATAGTTTGGTATTGAGGGAAAGTGGGTGGCGGCAAATGCTTGTTCTTCTTGATGCATTCCGATGGCGTTTGGTAGGAAATAGGAAGTTGGACAGGTTGCCTATTTGCCCTAGATATAGGCAAGCACGTATGTTTGCGTCTTTTCGTCAGATTGCAAGATTTCAGGTAGTTGGTTTACAGGGTCAGCTGGCAATTAGCATATGGATATAACAAGCACATTTGTCTATCTGATAGCAGCAGAGGCAACAGACGTGCATCTATATAGATTTGGTGATTGCTTAGCTTTTAATTTGTTTTACGTATTAGTAAAGGCTAGTGGACTCGTGTAAATTGCAGTTTGTTCTTCTTTTGAGTTTTGATCTTGAAATATGATTGTGCATTGATCACCTTTGGCTCGATGCCCAATCTATCCTAGAGTGACGATGAAGATGAAGAGAGTTTCCAAGAATCATCTGGTGTGCCTCTTTGCGTTTACAATCTCTGAGTACCTCTATCTAACCGAGATAAATCCCTGCTCCGGGACTCTGTGAATCTATTCACCAAAGTCCGTCTATCGGAAGCACAAAGCCGCTTTGCAGATGCAGCAAAGCACCTAGCCGTAGTCATCTGCACCAAAGAGCGGTGTCGTAGCATAATGACAATGATATTTTATCACTATTCGGATCTCTGATGGCCTTATTGTGTAACTCATATGCGAGACGGATGGGAATTTGCCAAGTTGCCGCGACACATGTCTGCCGGTTTGCTTCACTCTCTGCTCAACGCCGCCTCAGTGAATGCAGTTGCGCTATTATCATCTCATCCCGCACCTTTCCATCTAAGCGTACTTGCATTGATTGATGGGTATTTCCTTCATCACTGTGACAATTGTTGCTGCCTTGATTTGCAGGTGCCCGGCGCTCGAGCTCACGTGCCTGCCATCACAGATCACTCTTCCTCTGCCAGCTGCTCCTACAACTATAAGAAGACCTCTCCTCTCCTCCTCTCCCTATCTTCTTTCTTTCCTCTCCATCACACTTTCACAGCCCTTTTTTTTTTGCACGCTCTTCTCTTGGAGAATTTTCCTCGACTTTTTGTAGCCTTTGGCTTTGTTTTTTTTGCAAAGCCTTGGGTGAACTTCTCAAGCATCACCATCAGTAAGTTGCCTCTTCCTTCCTGCTTTCCTCAATTCCTCGTTGTTGCTTCTCAAGCTCCCCTACCGTTTGTTGTGTGGTCCTTCTGGCGTTCTTCTCTATTGACACTTTCCTGGTTCTCTCTTCCTCTTCGATTTCCCCTCGGCCTTTGTCTCTTGTGCCCTCCTCCTGACTAGAATCGTCTTTCTTGCGCTGGCTTTTTTAAGCTGCGCTGGATTCATTTGGTATTATCTCGCGCGAGCTTATTTTCGCACTCCTCACATTCACCTTTGCACCCTCAGCTGTCTTCTTTATGCGAGTCTAAACATCATATTTATCACATCTTTTACTCTCTCACAGTCCCTTGTATTTCATTCTGCTGTCCTCAATCACTCTCGCTCTTGCTCTACCCTCTGTTGCCCAGTCTGCTCTTTCATAGCTCCCTCACATTGGTGAATATATTCGCATTCGCCATAATCATAAAGTGCATTTGCTAACCCAATCACAGGTCTGCCACTCAGGCATCGCTTGATTGCCAAGTTTCCTTTGCGACTATTCAATTCATACTTACGCACGGCTGTCACCAGCACACTTAACGACGGCTATCAACACTACCAGGTACGTCTGATCAACGCGAACTCTTTGGGTTCAATCACCTCTTCAGTTTATCCTTCGTTTTCTTCCACATCTCCTTCCCTCTGCCTCTATACAGAGTATTCCATTCTCTACTGTTTCTTCCACTGACTCATTTTCTTTTACAGACTTCAACATGTCTGAGAGAGGTCGCTCTCCCGCCGCCTCTGGGCCAGGCACCCCTCAGCAATCTCGACAGCAATCTCGACAGCAATCTGCATCGGGTTCTGCGAGAAGTCGTGGTGCCTCACCAGCACAAGGCTCACCTTCTGGCGGTGCGAGACCTGGTTGGGCGCCCAGCATGGGATTTGACCCTGCGAAGCAAGAGAGCAAGGATCGAAGGGGCAATACTCGCATGGAACTGCCCCCAGATGCCTTTGTCACCCACGAGGCCCAGAAAGATGTGTTTGCTGTTCGCGAGAACAAATTCAACACAGAGGGTCGTCCCGAGACTATTGAAGTCAATCAATTCCGAATGACCAAGTTTGATTTCAATAAGAAGATTTACCAATACGATGTGAGTTGCTCTCAATCTCAACACTTGGAAAGTCTCATTATTAATTTGCCTTCTGATAGGTTGTCCTTGCGCCAGAACCGGACAAACGTGGACCGGTGTTGAAGAAGATTTGGGCTCACCCGGATCTCAAGAACGCACTCGCTGCCTACAACTACCAAATGTGGATTTTAGACGGCTCTAGACTGGCATGGTCTCCTTCTTTGGTAGACCGCGGCGAGATTCGCATCAACGTGGACTTGGATGATGGCCAGCCTCCACGCAATGGACGCGCCAACAAGTTTTTTCTCATCCTGCGCAAGACGACCGAGATCCAGATGGCCGTTCTCCGGGGCTACTTGGAGAGGCGAATTCAGTTCAACAACAGCGTCCAAGAGGCACTCAACTTCATGGATCATCTGATCCGACAATGGCCATCTGAGCATTTGCTGGCCATCAAGCGGAATTTTTATAAGCGGAATGAGAGTGGGCTGCCCCTCATGGCAAATGGTGTCATCGAAGTCCACAAGGGAACTTATGCTTCTCTCAGACTATCCAACAATCTTGCGAAGGGAGGCATCGGTCTTGCTCTCAACGTAGATGTTACCAACACCTGCTTTTGGACAGGCCGTCAGACTCTGGATCAAGTCATGGCCAACTTCCTCGGCACCCTTGATAGACGCTACAGAAACTTGAACATTGCCACTACCACAATCTTTCGACCGGTGCAGAACGACAAAGGAGAGTGGCAGTCCTCCGATGCTTTCAAGCAACTTCGAAAAATGCGCAAGCTCAAGTTCACGATCCGACACAATAACCGCGATCCCAAGCTTGCCGAAAAGGTCTATACGGTGATGGACTTTGCTTTTGACCAGAGGTATGGCGCAGAGGGTGCCAATGCGAGGACCGTCAAATTTGATTACAATGGGCGAGATATCTCGGTGGCCGACTACTACCGAGAAAAGTACAGGGCCCATTTGCGACATGCCCACCTGCCCCTTATATCCACAGGGAAGAATGGACACATTCCCATGGAGTTTGCCTTTGTTGAGCCGATGCAGCGATATGCTTTCAAGCTGAATCCTGAACAGACTTCCGCCATGATCAAAATCGCTGTTACGCGCCCAAATGTTCGCAAGAATGACATCATGAAGAACGTCCGAGATCTTCAATTGCCTCAGGATCCCTACCTCAGGCACTATGGAGTCCGTTTGGAGACTTCATTCGCCAAGACAGAGGCGAGAGTCTTGCCTCCCCCTGCCGTGAACTTCAGCCAAGGCACGGCTGATCCTAAATATTCTGGCCGTTGGGATCTACGCGGCAAGAAGTTCTTCAAGCAGAATCTAGCACCCTTGATGAACTGGGGCTTCTTGGTTATGGACGACTGCATCGAACTCCCCCAACTTCAGCAGTTCGCCCGTTCATTCAAGACGACCTTCATGGGTCACGGAGGTGTCTGCAGAACTGACCCTGTCCTGGTCAATGTGCCAGGACACATCAAGAACAACGTTGCTCAGGCGCTCGCCCATGCGCACAATCAGATTACACGTGAGCGAGGATACACTCAGCTCATTTTTGTCGTCGTTCAGCACAAAAATAGCCCACATTACGAGCGCCTGAAAAAGTCGGCTGACTGCCGTTTCGGTATCCTAACTCAGGTTGTGAATGGAACCTCCGTTGCGTCGAACAACGGTCAATATCACTCCAACGTGTGCATGAAAGTCAACGCCAAGCTCGGAGGATCTACCTCTCGCACCAACCCCCCATGGAGAATGACCCATGGGACCTATTTCCCCAAGGATAGGCCTACCATGATGGTTGGCGTCGACATATCCCATGCTGCTCCTGGCGGACCATCTCCCTCTGTGGCGGCCATGACAATGTCTGTCGACAGAGATGCAACCAAATATGCCGCCATAGTGGAAACCAACGGCTACCGGGTCGAGATGCTGACCTCTACCAATGTGAACCTCATGTTTGGCAATTTGTCCAAACTCTGGATGAACGGACATGAACGACAGTTTCCTAAGCATGTTATGTATTTCCGCGACGGTGTCGCAGAGGGCCAGTTTGCTCATGTTATTGAGCAAGAGATCAAGGAGATCAAGAATTACTTCAAGCAGGCGGCCCCTAGCCAGCCGCTACCCAAGTTCACCGTGATTGTGGCGACCAAGCGCCACCACATACGATTCTTCCCTGAGAAGGGAGATCGCAACGGAAATGCCCTCCCGGGAACTTTGGTGGAAAAGGAGGTAACCCATCCCTTCATGTTTGATTTCTATCTCTGCTCGCATGTGGCCATCCAGGGCACCGCTCGACCGGTCCACTATCATGTGCTTATCGATGAGATGAATATTCCCGTCAACGACCTGCAGAAGATGATCTATCATCAGTGTTATTCTTATGCGAGATCGACAACACCAGTGTCGCTCCATCCGGCTGTGTACTATGCACATCTCGCCGGCAGCCGGGCTCGAGCCCACGAGAACATTGCGACCAGCGAGGGTTTCCGTGCCGGCGCCAAAGGCCACGAGATGATCCGCGACAAAGTAGCCAAGGGCGAGTCACTGAGTGTCCCACAACGGGGCAGCGATGCTCCGTCTCTTCTCCAACTTGGCGGAAAACCGGAGAATAATGCTCCCATTGACGGAGAGGTGAGACAGAGAGACTTCTTCCGAAGCACCATGTGGTATATCTAAACAGCCACGGTGCCGAGGAAAATGGAGGTGGGATTGAGTCGGAAATTTGCTTTTACCAAAATGGGGTGAAGGAATTGTTAGTAAGTGGTTACAGTAATGGGAGGGGAGGACAACTGCTTTTTGGACGACTATCATACAGACATGAGATACTCTCAAGTATCAAACATGAATAAAAGGGGCGACCGGATTGGCGGGAGATGGCGGCGGAGGTCATTTACTATCATAATAGGTTCACCTAGCCTAGACAATGGACAAAAGTTGACTTAAAAACTGTGAAACTGCATGTACCTGCTTCAACTTGCCCGTTTGATGAGAAGCTCGCTGATGTTCGACATGTACGCCTGGGGAGTTTAATCTACGGCTGATTACAACCAAGCTGCGTACTTTGCGCGGAGATGACTATTGTTTCTACAAGACGTATGAAGGAAGCCGATAGCAGTGGATATGGATTCGGATCCAGTGTAAGTGCTGTCACTTACTATGTACATGGAAATATTACAGTATTGATTGACATGTATGCGAGTGGATAGGATACTGTAGCCAAGGAGGGCTGTGTTTTTCATGGGCCTGTCTTGGCGCCAGAATAATGAGCGGTAATAAGGAGTTTACCACGGGCGAGACTGAAAAGGGGGGGAAATAAGTGTCGAGAGATTGATGGCAAAGTCCAGCTTGTCATATACATTTGGTGCAAAGGTAGGCATGGAATTGAGGAATAAAAATGCTGGTGGCCTGGATTCCATACCTACATGATGTGGACTTGATTACAGGCTGTCCGCCTTGATTACAGGCTGTCAGGATTGACGTTTGGCATGCTCCAGCGCCTGAACCCGCTAACCGAACCCGCTATGGATCGGCGGGTCTTTGTCAGTCGAGCTCTTGGGGCAGCGCGTGAAAGCCGAGAAATGCTGTAAGCTCTCTCTCCCTTTCAACCTCTCGCAAGCGACAATGGCCGGCTTTCTGCGAGGCAAGCAGGCAGGCATCCAGAATGACCTGTCTGCCAGCATCCGACCGGAACTGTTTACGCCTGACGACCACGCGCGATATGGCCTCAACTCGCAGATCAGGTAAGTGAAGCAGCGATCAGCTATGACGCAACTACGCCCCGCCACCCAGCGAAGAACGAAAGATGGGGTCGGAGATGGAGATGGAGATGGCAGATGGTCGCAACAACAGCTGCAGCAACAACAACGGAGAGAGAGGGGAAGGGAAGAGAATCGGAGAGACTGGGTGTGATGGCTTCTAACGCGCGACAAAACCCTCTAGTTGCTTTGCGTACGATCCCGTCCAGTCTCTGCTCGCCATCGGAACCGCCGAGAGCAAGTTTGGCCCCGGAAAGATCTATGTCTTTGGCCAGCAGCGCGTGCAAAAGACGTTTGACCCGCCGCGACGAACCTCGTTCCAGACGGTCCAATTCAGCGCAAACCGCCTCGTCAGCCTCGATAGGAATAATGAGCTTGGTCTCTGGGATCTCGATACCGGAGAGCGCGTGGCCGCTCAGGTTATTGGTGGCCCGGTGGCCTCCATGGTGACAGATCCGATGCTTGACTGGGCCTTTATTGGAATGCAGAATGGAGATATCATGGCCTACGACCTGGATCGACATGGACTCGCAAGATCTTTCCGACTACCCAATTTCTGGAAAACAAAGGATCCGATGCAGCACACAGTCACTCTGGTCACCATGTCGATGCATCCCCGAGATGCCGGCAAGCTCCTGATTGGGTACGGCCACGGTGCTGTCATTTACACATTCAAGCAGAACCAGCCACAACAGTTTCTAGAGTACGTGCTTCCACCTGGGGCGCCGGGAGGAAACAGCGTCGGCATGGATGCGGTGCGTCGGCCTCGCTTGACCCATGCTCTGTGGCATCCCTCGGGCACGTTTGTTCTCACGGCGCATGACGACGGAAGCTTGGTTTTCTGGGATCCCAAAGAAGCAAAGATTGTCATGGCGAGGACCCTTACAGAGTTTGGCATTCAGCAAGCCACCCCGAGTGCACCAACCCCGGCATACTCGGACCCATATACCAAGATTGCTTGGTGCTGCAAGCGAAACTGCGACGACACTGGCTTGTTGGTTTCAGGTGGCCAGGCTCCCGATGCGTCACCCAAGAGCTTGACCTTCATTGAGCTCGGCGTGACGCCAATGTATGCCACCTCCACCTGGCAGGTGTTGGAAAACCATTTCCGCGGCAAACGACATATTCCACTCGCTCTACCGCCTGGAGCTCAGGCAGTCGACTTTTTGCTTATTCCAAGAGAATCTCCTTATTTCGGCGGCGCACAGGATCCCATTGCCGTCATTGTGCTGTTGTCTTCGGGGGAGCTGATTACACTCAGCTTTCCTTCGGGGTATCCAATCAGCCCCACCAACCAACTCCATCCATCAACCTTCTTTGTACATCCCTTTGTCACAAAATTCAATGTCTCCAGCGTCGATCGGCCTAGGTGGTTGTCCATGGTGGAAAAGAGAGATCAAGGAGAGCCTCTCTTAAAGGGCGGAGCATCTGGCGCGAGACCAAGAAAGAGATTTGAAGATCGCACAATCATCCAGACAGCGCATGCCGATAGCATCATTAGACTCTGGGACTCTGGGCATGCTGATCAGATAGAAAATGAAGTCCAGTTACAAGTCGACATGGCTCGAGCCTTGGACCGTTTCGACGACGTGGAGGTGACCACAATGAGTTTGGCTAGCACCACTGGCGAGTTTGTCGTGGGCACGAAAACTGGGGAGGCTGTGGTATTCCGTTGGGGCATGAACCCATATTATGGAAAGAATCTGCCAAAGCAGCTGGACCCGAATCCGATGGGGCTCTCCGACATCAGCTCTAGGGCAGAACCGAACCTAAAGGAAGGGCTACAGCCGTTTATCCTATACGAGATGATGCAGGGTCCGATCACTGCTGTTCAAATATCAAACGTGGGCTTCGTCGCGATTGGATCAGAGCTAGGATTCCTGACGATAATTGACCTTCGCGGTCCTAAAATCATCTTCCAAGCTCCAATGACGGATTTTGCGAAGCCCGAGAACAGAAAGATGTTCCTCAAGGGTCATTCCAAATCCAGCTCAGCACCTCCTAAAGAATTCGCTGTGGTGATTGAGTTTGGTGTAATGACATTGGACGACGATAAATACTCATCAATATGTTGCTTCGTAGGAACGAACCTGGGTAAAGTCATCACCATGAAGCTGCTACCCGGAGGGGGCGGGGGCTACTCGGCCGAAGTGGCGGGAATGGTGGCATTCGATGGAAAGGTTGTGGCCCTGAATCCGATTCAGGCGGACACTGGCAAACCTGCGCTGGCCACGGGCACGATCGTGGCTGGGCTGCGAGAGGGGCGTCAAGTGAATGGTGCTCTTGTTGCAGGCAAGTATTTTCGTCCTCTCTTTTCTCTTTGTCTTTGGATGTGAATGGCCTCTTTCAAACGAACTGTCAGCTAATCATGACCATAGTCACCGAGAAGGAGATAAGGATCCTCAGACCTGCTCATTCGAAGGGCGCCTCTAAAGATTTTGACGACATAATATGTGACTCGGCCTGTGTAGCAGAACTTGAACTGCAAGGCTATGCCATTGTTGCTGCTTTCCGGGATGGATCAGCCAGGGCATATAGTATCCCAGGCATGCGGGATCTTGGCAATGCGAAGCTCCCGATGGTGGACCGTACTCGCAGCACAGCAACTATTGTCACACAAACTGGTGATATATTCGCTTGGGCAGGCCCTGCAGAGATGGCAGTCGTCCATGTATGGGGCACAGGAAGAGAGCTGCAACAATCCCCAGACCGTTTGATCAACCCTGAGATTAACATTCCTCCCCGTCCAACGATTTCCAACCTCCAGTGGATTAGCGGAACACAGCATGTATCGCCGTTGGATCTCGATATTTTGATAGGAGGCCCGAACAGACCGCCTAGCAAGAGAATGATGGAGGCCGCCGCAGCTGAGCAGAGAGCTGCTAGAAACAACCCAACCAGCTCGTCATCATCATCTCAGGAAGGCTGGGGCGATTACTTGACGCGACAGCTGAACGAAAGAACCGAAAAGCTAAACCTCATGGGAGACACAATGAATACGCTGCAGGAACAGTCAGAAGGATGGGCGGACGATGTAAACAAGTTTATAGGGAGGCAGAAGCGGAACATGATTGTCGGGGGTCTGACGTCAAAATTCTTCTAAAGGACTTGTGCGGTTATGGCGGGGAATTTGTCGCTGCTTTACACCAGATTTTATGTGTTTGTCAATGTGATTACACGAGACCAAGAACGAATAAGCGAGAGCATCTATCAGAAAACAAGAAGTCTTTTTTTTTCTTATTTGTGCTGGATCATTCTTTTCTGCTGGTACCTTTTAGCATCTGAGAGTATACCCATATAGGCAGTTGGAACATTTTAGTAGCTTCCATCCTATTACAAGATTCGAGCGATGTTCAGGAACAATGCCTTAGGGCAATGTTCGCCGAGAAGACATCCAAAGTTCCAGACCGCAGGGAGGCTTCTCATACGATGTTTGCTCTTCAAGCCTCCCGACGCTCGTGTCTTCCATTCGGGCTAATACCTCGTCAGCGTGCTTCGATAGGTAACTTTATTGTGATATGTCATTGGGCGGACGGCAATTCATTGCCGTTCGTATTAACAAGACTACGCATTCTATTCGTTAGCAAAAGCAGCCCGATCTGCTAGCGATGTAAGCGACGAAGCCCGTCATTCGGATCGGAGACACTTGAATTGCCGTTTAGTTAGTCGGGAAGTATTAATAGGTCAAGGCTAAGGAAACTTTCCCCATAGCTTGTCGTTAGTTGAGCCGGGAACCGTGAAAGGCATGGTGGATTGGGCTCGAGATCGGGGGCATTGAAACGAAACATGTTACCCGATCAGAGGTATTACGGATCTCTTATAGTTTTACGATCTAGTGATTAGAAAGTTCGGTAGAGTAATCCGGAGCTATAAAAGAGATTTCCGCTTCGTCCGGGAGGTGCGTAATTCTTCACCTTGACAAAAGCAGTGCATTCAGTCTCGCAAGCATTTTATATCGTCTCAACCATGATTTTCGCACCCGTACTTCTTTTGAGCAGCCTTGCCAGTGCTGTCTCTGCAGCTTCGTCTCTTCAGGTGGTCACTGTTGGGAAAGGCGGAGCACTGAAATACTCTCCCGACACGCTCACAGCCGCCGTCGGCTCCCAGGTCGAGTTTCAGTTCTTCGGCCCTTCGCACTCGGTCGTCCAAGCAGCGTTTGATGCGCCGTGCAATGCAATCAATAACGGGACTGGCTTCTTCGCCGGCTTTACTACCGGCGGCAGCGGCCCGAATGTAAGATTTCGCTTTCGCAAGGTTGGAGGAGTGAGTGGCTGACAGATCACCATAGCCTACCTCCTTCACCATTACCATCAACGATACGAATCCCGTCTGGTTCTACTGCGCGTTCCCGGGGCATTGCAGCGCGGGGATGGTTGGGGTAATTAATCAATCGTGAGTAATATGCTTAATATTATCGACGTATGCATGGTAGTGGTTTCGCTGACGAGTGTGTGTTGCAGCTCCAACAAGTCGGAGACGCTCGACATCTTCAGGTCCAGCGCCTCCAACGTCGCAAAGAGCACGACTCCCGAGCACCAGCAGGGAGGCAAGTTTGGTGCTTTCGTGAACCCCTCCAGCGCTTCGACGACGGGTTCCGCTCCCACGCAGGCGAGCACCAGTCCGACGCCTTCATCGACTGGCAATGAGGCGAGTCAAATGAGAGGAGGATATGCTCTTTTTGGCGGTGTGGCTGCTGCTGTTGCGGCGCTGCTTGTCTAATGGTCTGGTTTGGGGTCTTTCGAAGTGAGATGATGTAATTGGGCTGGTGTAAGTTATGGGCTGCAGAGCAAAACGCTGAATTAGTCAGGCTTCCTTTTGAAACGAAATATATAGGAAGTGAGAATGACGCAATAATATAATGCACTTCGAAGAAAATTTTAGACATCAGATGGAGACGGCGGAGACTGTCCTCCATAGTGCCAGTGTTGGTTGTGGAAGAAGCCAGAAGGAGGGGATCCAGGCCCTGGAGATTGCAAGGCTTGAAGATAGGGAGACTAAGTATACATGTGTGCATACATACGGTTGGTGAGCACAAGGGGTCTTAGTCACTTGATGTACTGTAGGCAGAGTAAGCTACATGTATTGTAGGTTAGTACCGCCGTAAGCATTGGAGACACGCATGACAGCGAAGCAAGTATGTATTGATAAACGAGGCGATCCAGAAGATACACGATGAATACATGGCCCTCAACCAAGGTCAGCATATCTGATTGTGTATTTCTATGTAACCGGGAGACTGCGGCGTGCTTGCCGTGTATTTACACTCCCTCTCGCGAGACCCACAAGACCCCATCATTAATGAAAAATGGGCGTAATCCCCGCGAAGTGCGTCGCAAAGACTAGTGCTCAACTACGGAAAGGTTGTTGCATTAGCGCCGCTATTGAGCGCGAGGAGGTTTTGCAACAACATAGTAGCTTGCCGGTGAAGCTATATTGCAGGGATATTGCAGGGATATTGCAAGGCGAGCTACAATCTGTTGGCTAGGCCAGGCATGGAGAGCTTATCTCATGATCAGGAACGTGCATTAGCTGAAAAAGCCTTCGTCTGAACAACCTGGAGCTGCATAACGAATCCGACAGGGTTTCTATGCCGTAACGGCACTGCAAATCAGAGAAAGTACAGAGTACATGTACGGTCGAACCATTATAAAAAGCAATTGAAGGAAGGCTATCCTATCCGGTGGCATCAGCAAACAGACCACAGACCAACTCTCTACACTCTTTACAACGAAACATTACGTTCCAGTTGCTGTTGCTTTATAGTCTAGACTCTTGCAACTCTTCCCGGGCCTTCAAAATGTCAGCATCTGACAATACTGTCTATTTGACTGAGAACGATATGGCTCGCCTTTTCGCTCAGGGTTCTGTTACCATCTACTCGGCTCGGGGAGCTGTTAAAATACGCTTGCCCCAGAGCGCTGTTCGTATCTCTTTCGACCAAGGAACAATCACTACCTGTTTGATCCATGGAACAGACGCTGCGGTTAATATCACTTGTGCCTCGACTCATTACATGTCAGTAGACCCTGTCCCGATTAGATCCATCTAGGATCGCTTTCGCTGACATCTACCAAGGCCCGGATCTCGTGTTCGAGCTTGCGAAAACCCTTCGGACGCGACATAGAATGCGGTTTCAATCCAGGTGCATTCAATGGGTTGAGCTCAGAGAACTACCCTGCCAATCTCTCTAGCTTCCCCTGGAACCATTATCCGCATCGACACAATACGACGCAGTTAGTCACGGCATACAAACTGCTACCCCCAGAATGACACCCCCCCTCGTACATTGCTTTTATATAGGTAGACGGGAAAGTGTACTTCGCTAGGATGAGATGGAAAAGCGAGGACGGTGTAATTGGAAAATCCTTAGTCATTAGAGACTGAAGAATGTTTCGCACCAACCCCAGTTGCCATTTAGAAGAACCCGTTTTCAGCATTTTCACAACTATACATCATTTGAGCGATATCCAATTGCGCTTATTAATTAATTATTTTTATAGTCACGTTTCATAATGAATAAACTTGTTCTGTCTGTCTATTATTACTCCAGCGACTTCTCTTCTAGCGTTTTTCCAAGGTTGCTGGGGAACAAGGCTGCTTAAACTGATGTAATTGACTCAGCGCACATTAAATTAGACTATCCATAGGTGCTAAATAAACTCGACAGCAATAGTTGCGACATGTAAGATAAAATGTAATGCTCGCTAAAGGCGTTCATAAGGGCAAGCAAAGCAGCTGATCCGAAAAAGGTCTTCCCGTTTGATCGACGTCTTCCCGTTTGATCGACGTCTTCCCGTTTGATCGATGTCTTCCCGTTTGATCAACGTCTTCCCGTTTGATCAACGTCTTCCCGTTTGATCAACGTCTTCCCGTTTGATCAAGGTTTTCGTCTTCCGGGTCTGGAATTTAGTCATTACTTTCCGGGGGCCCTGCCGGGGACTTTACTTGCGGCGCTTTTCCTTTTTTTTTTTTTTTTAGTGCCTGCAGTAGGCTTTTATATATAGTAAATTTTATATTATCTAAAAATTAAATACCTAATCTTTTTTTATATAAAATATATAAAATTTAACTAAAGTATTATATAGCAATTAGTAATTATTATAAAAAAGTAATATTAAAAAAAATTTATACTAATACTATAAAATTAATATTAGAATATATTTTATAAGTAAAGAAAAAAAAACATATAGCTATATTATAAGGCGGTAAACCCAGGCAAGAGAAATTACTTGCTGTAAATATTTATTTTAACTTTTTTTAACGTTGGTATTTTCTCCCGTTAAAGAAGCAAAGCAGGAAGCTACAGTTTACTCCGGCTATCACCTTCGCAAAGCAGCTCCGCTGCTTTGCTTGACTAACGATGCGTAAAAATACTAATATACAATCCCGGGGAAAGGGCGACACGGTACTCGAAACTGGTAAGAATTACAGGGCGTAAAATGTTTAATACTTACCCGAGTACCTAAGGATTACTTCCGGAAGGACATGTGAGACTAGAAATGACACATAGAATAACTGTGCTAGGAGCTTGGCGACATATCTGAGCCTATTACCGGTGTAGATTGGAAGGGTGCTCTGTGCTAGTAATACTCTTACTCATGGGGGTCGAAAAAAAAAAATAGAGTTGAGACGCTATGGCAATTTGTACAAGAGTCTCGCTTCCAGTTTTGGCTGAACACTCCCGAGCTGAGCCCTTATCAACAATGAGAGCATATAAGAAGAATTATTTTCTGGCCCAGCTCCAAGTCCCGCAAAATAGGCGGCTTTGCGATGGCAGTGCACTAACAGAACATACGAATGGAGGGCCACCTAGAGATACTCTCGCGGCCAGCAAGTCAGACTGGGGCCAACCCCGACGAAAATACGAAGCGACGCGAGAACCAAGTCATAGGTATTTGGAAGAAAATCCGTGGGATGCTCGAGAATGGAATAAGACCCCGACTCCAGCGAATCGTGACCTGCCTAGAGGATACCCAGATCATCTATGTCTCACCACAAAAGGTAGAAAACCTCCACGGCTTTACTCTCTTGGCCATTCGCCATTATATTCTAGCTGCTGTTGCTTCGTAGTCCATAAGCATGCAACTTTTCCCAGGCTTCAAAGAGTCAGCATCTACTACTCATTCCCGACTCTGTACTTACTTTCTACGATTTAGAAGAATACTCTTTAATTACGTGTGTGCTATCACAATACACGGGACCAACAAGAATTTCAGCGCCTTCATAGTGTTGAAGATGCCGAAGAAGCTGTCTGGAAATTTTCTGGCTGACAATTTCCTTTCGCGACGCCCAAACCAACCCACGCCAATCACTGACGACTGCGCGAACACCGGCAAGAAGAGAGTCGGGAATTACATTATGGAGAGCTAATGTAGCCACACCATTAACGTGATGTTCGGCGTACTAGATGTACTTGAGAGCATTGCTGCGATACTTGGTCGAATATACGTAAGCAGGGTGCTCGGAGTGGAAATCTGTTGGAGTGGACCAAAGGTCCCTGAATTTTTTTTTATTGCCATCTTTGCCAATGCAGTCAGCAAATCGAGTGTTTCTAGTGCCCTTGTACACCATTTTTCGGCCTTCGATGCTTTTAGGGAGGTTATTGAGTTTGTGTCGCTGGCGCTGCTTGGCCGTCGGCTCTTGAAGAATCATCTCTCGGCGGATTCCCTTGTATATGTTGTGGGTTCTCGTTTCGAGAGTTCTCTTGCGCTTGTGTTAATCTTGCTCTTGTCCTTTGAAGAGATACAATGCCTACGTGAAGAAAGGCTTCATTGATGGCGTCAGTAGCCCAGAAACAGGCACATTCTAGTTCGCGTACAGAGTTATATTCCGGGTTCATGATGCCATTGCATAAGTCCCCTGAAAGACACATATTGAGAAAGGCAGTCATCCAGTTGTCATCCGTTCGCATAGCATCCCAAGTACGCGCTTTCTCTTTAATATAGCATATAGCATGATCAAAACAAAATCATTTCCATCACCTTTCCCCAATCGAAAACGCGTCAAGGAGAAGAAATCGGGGTGAGTTTATGTCCTCGGGTACTTTGATAGGCTTCTCGGTGTCGTATGGCGAATATGATGATAGCGCAATGTGTCGGGACTCTGGTCCGCGTGTGGCAGACGGCTGATGATCGTTTAACGCCGAAGCTCTCTCGGAAAGAGTTGGTGTCGGCATCTTGGAAAAGAACACTGAAGACGTAGTCGTATTGTATTGTGTGTTAGAATCTGTATGTTGAGAATATTTAGGATAAAAATTGAGAAAATATGCGTGCAATGGAGAGTAGAAAGATTGATAAATAGATGAGCAAGAAGGAGGAGGCGGCTCTCTCCGGGAAACAAAAATGGGCTGAGCGCATAGGTATTTTGTTGAGAAAAAAATGCAGAAGTCGAATAGCAGGGGACGGAGAAAGACGCAGTCTTAAGACAAAGTGTACAGCTGATTAGAATATTCACAGGATCAAAACATGAAGAGCAGAAAAGATGGTGGAAGTAGAGAGCTGTGGCTTTAGGGGGTCAACGTCGGCGGTTACGTGCTTCCTTTCCTCCTAATATTAAATTATTGTCAAATCCTTCCACTCTAAGTACCTAGGAAATGGTGGCAGATACTCCAACGTCCGCAATCTCAGCCGAAAATCCACGTCAATCATAACGCTCCATAGTAAGAGGTCATTGACACGCCCATGCCTTTACTACAGCATTCCAGTCTCTGATGCTATGAGAGAAGGCTTGGTACACAGGAATCGAATGTTTTATTAGTATTATGATGGAAATTGGGAGGCAGATGTAATACCTATGAACACGCAAGAGAACTCCATGGAAGGCTCTGGAATTTAGCACCAGAAAGGTGGCCAACATTCTGCAGAAGGAACCAGATAAAAGGAAGGGGGGAGGGGTGTTGGATGGTGGGGAGGCTGAAACTCCTGCGGAAATCAGGCCAATCAATCACTATGTTCTACATGCCGTATTATGCAGTGTCATTTTTTTCGTCCGCGCCCCTTTAACTCCGCGGTTTCTGTGCTGGGCGTGCCATAGCCCTGTTATCGGTTCAAGGAGTGTGTGTATCATCCACTCGCAACCAAAGCGGCCATTGTACAACCAACAACCTACCACTATTTCTGGATTGGGAAACGCCTTAGTGGCGAAACCATTGGACAATGGAGAAGGCATTCAGCCTTGAAGCCCATGTCGCTGTTGAGGTGGGTAGCATTGGAAGTGGGGAGGACCAGAGACACGCGGAATCATGCCGGATGTGCCAAGGGGAATGAATCTTCTTTTGTACACCCCATACAAGCCTTGATTGGTAGATGCCGAAATGACAGGACCAAGTATGCCTATATTGCTGCTGCATCTAAGCGGATTTGGGCAGACTGGGTCGCCTTACAGGCCGCTCGGAGTTGAGTAATATAATGTGTCAGAGTGAGGCGGTCGCTGCGTTGAGTTTCTCTGGTGTCTGTGTCTGTTGGTCTCAAGAAAAAGTGCCTCGTTTCTACTCCGTAATGGTCCGTCATTTCTATTGGGACACCGCGATGGGAACTGGTGTCTTGGGATGGGCACAATGTCAGGAGGAGGAACATTGCTTCTACTAAGCATTTTGTGAGAGCTCAAGTGTGTATTCTATATCGATAGAAGAGAGTTGATGCGTACACCACCTTGGTAGAAAAAAAAAATCTCAAAATTAAATTTAAAAAAAAAAAAAAAAAAAAAAAAAAAAAAAAAAAAAAAAAAGGGCAGCGCAATTAACGTACGTACGTAGATTTACATGCGGTCAACGTAAGGTAATTTATTACATTCTACTACTACTATCCATTCGGCTCAATCATACAATAGATCTTCAAAAAATGCTCTTCGAAAGAAATGCTGCCGAAAAAAAAAAAAAAAAAAGGTTTGCGAAAAGGCGTCACGGAGGATGTGGCAATCTCGTACTCTTGCGACCTCACGATCCCCTTTGTCCCCATGTCAAAAAGCCCCTATGTCACAATGCCACTTTACCACCAACAAGCCCTCGACGTACTTACCTTTACCCATTGTTTCCAAACCCATCCAACTTTGTGCCTTCCCACATTGCATATTCATCAAACATGTAGCTGCTGATGTCTGACCTGCGATGGTGAGACTGGCTTTTACGAAGAGTTGAAGCATTATAAACAGGCTGGCGCCCGTCTGAAAGGATATAAATTATAAAAAATAAATAAAATGAAAATGAAATAAAAAAGACGGAAGATTCTCCCGCTATGAATTATTTCATCTTCCTGTTTGCTCAGTATCTCTCAGTGCGACGGATAGGGAGCATGGCACTACTGAGTAAACCCTTGGTTTCGACATTCACTAATAGCGAATAGCCAGTGTTCATAGAGCGAGGCTATGCGTGCATAAGTGAATGTTATATAAGATAGTCCCTTTTCGACACCGCTGCCTGGTAATTCCTCACATTGTCGCCTCTTCACTACTCCACTCTTGTCATTCTTTCCTTCACACGTTTTGCCCAGGCTTATCGGTTCGGCCTCAATCTCTCAGAATGTCACGCAACGTCAATCTCCGTCAAAGCGACCACGACTTGGTAGCCTTCATTGATGAATTACTTTGGTATCTGGAAAACCTGACTCTGTTTGTGGACCCAATTCAGTGTGCCACTCTGCCCCTCTTCTCTACTAATATCGACAAACATCCAAGACTTTTAGAGGAACTTCTACAATACGTTGCTGCGAGATCCCATCCAATACATACCAGGCATGAGCAAGGCGATGTCGACGAAGGAGACATGAGCAGTGATGTTATGGATTATGATTACACAGCACAGCGATGAGGTACCGAAGCCTATGTTGACGAAAACAAAGCAGATAAACACAAGGTCAAAAGCGGTTCAGATGAAACGGGGCATACATAGATAGCTATGGGATAACCCCTCAGTATTTCTTTTCACCCCCCTTTTTTTTAAAAAGACTTCTTTTCCAGCGCGGTACTTGCTAGATAACCGCTGTACACCAGTATTCTATTCTAATTCTAATGGTGATTTTTTTTTCTCGCACAATCATTTATTAGACACTCGGATTAGCCGTAGCTAGTCAGGTCATTAAATATAGTACTGTCGTAGCATGGTAATTCCCGAATACCAAGACGGGGACCCTCCAGGATCAAAATGCCGGTCTCCAGATAAGTACCTATACAATAAGTACCTAGACATTCTCTGGTAGAGCCCCTCTGGTAGTATCTATTGACATTTATGCGCATTTGCGCCTTCGCTGGCATACTAGTACCACGCTGAGCATGAAGCGCGGATTCCCGGCAAGATTGAATTATTGCGGGCGTTTCCTACTCCTGATGGAGATAAACAAATACGCGCTGATGTGTGTATAGTCAATAGTGCTATTACCCGGCATAGAAGACACCTCCCAGCTGTGGACTGACTCAGTATTGCCAGCTCTATGCCTGCCCGGCAGTCAGTCTAGTGCAAAACGTCAAGCCCAGCAATTTGGTTGCCCCATGTTTGTCCAGCCCGACTTATTAGGGGAGGGCGTGTGTTTGTTGCTGGGAATACGCTCCTGGCTAATCCTTGCGCTTTCTTGAATTAGTAATCGCGGCCGTCCTTATTCTGGTTCGCGACCCCGTGGCCTGTTCGATAGAGCCTCATGGTCCAGTAACTAGTATTACATAATAGGGTTCGCTGATGGCTTGAGTTAACTTCGTCGGAGTATGGGGGATCAAAGCCGCCAACGATCTACCTCGTCGGTATTGCTCATGAACTCGTACGAGCATGTAAGCTTGAGGAGTGCAAGGCTAAGCGTCAAAGCCCCATTCGGATCTCCATCATCCACTTCCGTCTTCTTGTAGGCCTCCCTGTGTAAGGCATCCAAATTCCGTCCAGAGGTTGGCCACGTGGATACATTTGGCAGCTGGTGCTGAGCAACCCGCATAACCGATACTTGTACGCCCCATTTCGAAATAACATGGTGCCATTTCCTTCTCTTAGATAGCCCTTACCCGTCCATTGTCAGAAGCTTTGCCTTGTGAGTCTTGAGCCCTTGGGAGGTTGACTAGCCCCGCAAGGTAATATGCGGACAAGAATGTCGGTACGTACTTTATTTATTTGGTTTATTACTACATTGACGTCCACTCAGTGAAAACTAGTTACATAGGTCCTCGTTTAGGCACTACGACGGTAGGAGCCAGGGTTGTTCATGTCCCGCGTTCGCTACCTTTTAATTTTTGACAACGGATAGAGAAGGGGGTGGAGTGTTAATCTGTATCTGTTTGGGGAGAGGGGGGAGGGGCGGGGCGTAGGGGCTCGTTTCCTTCACCGGTTTCTGGAAATCCTTGTAGCCTTTGTAGCCTAGGAGGTAAGTAAGATGTCTCTGAGATGTCTGGAAGGAAAGGTGCCACCATTCGGCACTCTACGAAGTGTCCTTAGGTCTGGCTTCGCCGCATTTACACATTGGCTTCACGTCGTGGCCGAGTCTCTCATGGTATTCCACAAAGTAGCCGTGTCCGGGGCTCCCAGCCAGGAGCTTGGGAAGGATATAGCGTGGGAGATGGAGTTCCGGTGGCAATATGGGAGCGTCCAGCTACAAGCGTTTGTAGTAGCAGGGGGCGTTATCGTCCTAGTACGTTGTATGACGGGTACGAAGTGCCTAGAAGGGTCCGGTGATAGCTCAAGGCCAAATCTAAGTCTAGTCGCGTCTGGGGCAGTCGGATGGCAAACGCGATCGTGATCGTGGCGGCACGCGCCGCGATGTTATTTTTACGGTAGTTTCATACTTGCTATTTGCGCAGTTAGGATCGGTAAAGCTACCTATTTGCGAGGCCGATCGTCGGTTATTCAATAGTTAGTCGGGGTGTTAGACCTGTTTATCTGTAGCGTTTGAAATAACAATTCAATGTCGATGGACAAAACAAAATACACACATTAGCTTTGGATGCCGCTGTATGGCCAGTTCCACGCGTTTTGGTACAGAGGACATGCGGCATTGGGCAATAGAAATAAACAGCACAAGCAGCTCTCAGCCGTCACGGTCTCGTCTCCCCCGTACTCCAAAGATATGAAACAAGGGGTAAACACGTAATCTCTTCTGCCTCTCGTATACCATGTCTGTGGTGCATATTCTCAAAGGGGTGTCTATTGTCAGGCTACGTACTCCAAGGCTTTGTTGACATGGCTGCCAATCTAATGTGGGTGGAGAATTTTTTTTTTTTTTTTTTTTTCTCCCTCTCTCCCTCTCTCCCTCTCTCCCTCTCTTTCTCTCTTTCTCCCTCTCTCTCTTTCTCTCTTTCTGCCTTTCTGCCTTTCTTCCTAGGCGGAATCATGGCAATGTTGCGCAGTGAAAATTCTTACGAAAGAGCCGTGAGTCCACCAACTGAGGGAGCACCTTCTTGTTATTGTAGGGGTGGAGAACAACGCATCTCGTGGGCGACCCGAGTGCCAGATAACAGGTTGGTCCATAATATTTAGCGGCGTGAATGGTGACTAGTTCTTTATTGAAACCAGCCTCTTCCCTCCCCCCTTTCGTTTGGGCTGGCTAGAACATTCAAACGGCTGAGCCGAAGTACAGAAATTAGAGCTTCATTCGCACTACGACTGAAGTGGTGGCCCAGACCCATGCGGCACAGTTGTAATCGCGTCATGCACGCATGTTTGGTAGCTGAGCTCCAAATTAGGCAGCATTCAGTCTGGGGGACTAAAAGAGCAATGGATGACTTAGAAGCCTGGAAACCCATAGACACAGGCAACAAAATAGGAAATTCCCAAGACTAAATCAAGCTTTTCGATCAAGATGATTGTATATTGAGTTCAAACGACTCTCCGCCCAAGTTCTACTGGATATTCATGCTGTCCAGCTGAGTGGCCTCCAAGGCCTTCGGAATTGCCCAGTGGAGCCGAACAGGGGTAGGAATAGCACGGTTTCTCTCGTTCGCATTCCCTCCATTCCCTTCATTCTTTCACTTAGCTGTTTTCTTTTTCTTTTTCTTTTCCTCTTCATCCTTTTTAGTCTTTGAACCATCAAGGCCGCACAGTGTCGTTACAGGAACCTCCTCCCGGCCCTGTTCCGGCCCAGTTCCGGCCCAGTGCCCGGGACCGAGTGCCCACTTCGGTGCGTTGAAGACATTCAGTACAGTAGTGGACCCAAAATGAAACTGGAGCGCAAGGTCTGTTTCCGGGGGGTCATAAGACGGGCTTGTTGGCCCTGTCTCGCTACGCCGTGCCTGTGTACAGTACTTTCAAGGAAGTATCCGCGCACCGTTGCCGTTTGATTCTTGCACGAAGAGAGGCGAATAGCAATATACCAGGTACATACAAGTGGGCCACAAGGTAGCGCAGGTTAATCAAATGCTGACCAACTGCATGACGGGCAAATGCGCCACTGCTACATGCCACTAGTACTAGTATTAATTATCCCAATGATCATGTGGGGCGTCTCCAGAATCGAGGCTTGCTAGGAAGTTGATTCGCGTCCGTCCATAAGGCTATCTCCCCAACGAGATCCCGACCTCACTGAGCTAGGCAGCGCTTCATAACAATCACCTAAGCGATAGGCGGTGAGCCCGGACCTTATTGAAAAGAGCCCCGGGCGCCTTTTTTCTTTTCTTTTCTTTTTTTTTTTTTTTTTTTTTTTTTTTCCACCAGTGCAATGCGTCCGGGTGGGCTCTGTCAACATGTCTCTCACGCCAAAAGGAGGGACGGGCGAATCGAGGAAGTGCGAGGCGACAATTACTAGCAAAGAGGCGGTGGCGGGATCATTGAAGCTATCCAAGACACAGAAGTATGTATATGTTAGCAAAGGATGTGATTGGCAGAAGTTACCAACTGGCAAGCGTCAATGAGAGAGAAACCCTGAAAAAGGAACGGGAGCCGTATAAAATATTTTTAAATATATATAAATATAAAAAAAAATTAAAAATAAAAAGAACGCCGGGGGCGACGGGACAGCTTCCGGCATTCAAGCCCCTATTCTCTGGTAGACTTCATTATATGGGGTCAAAATCTAGCTCCTTTTGCTGCTTTTTCGTCAAGTTCGGCTCCCGTGCCAAGTGGCATGACCTTTGAGCAGTGAGATTGACGCATGCCACCAGCTGATATCAAAAATGATGATTCCAATGGCTGAAGACGCTCTGTGCTCCTCTATTCACGTTGACAATCTCCTTCTCACACCCGAGCAATGGTTGAACATCCGTCGCCCGGGGCCCTCCAACCCTGGCTGCCAGGTTCGGCGGGGCATATGTGCAAGCATGGAGCTCTGTCAACACAATATGAGGCAGCGCGCGGAGAACAGAGGAGATTTTCATTACTACATAAAACTCTGAGCCTTGATACATTCGATTCAGGGAATCAACTTAGTCGTCACACTTATACACCTATCTTGATCTTGACAACAATATCATCTGAATTAAGCAAGACCAAGGTTCAGGTTGGGCATCAACAATTTAAAATGACGGGTAACGCCAACTATAACCATGAAATCCACCGTTTCGCCGCCTACATACCTAGAATTTTGACTCTTCTATGCAGGTTCGTCGAAACATTCTGCTCCGATCAGATACCGCTGATGTTGACTTACGCGTTTTAGGGTTTGTCAACAGGTTCAGCAACTTACGGCTTACGTCGTCCAGATGGATGAAGATCGTGAACGCGGAAACCGAGATAGATCGGATACGAAGACCATTAATTTGAACAACATTAACGCGGACGACAATGACATCGACGACATTGATATGGACGACGTTGATATGAGCGATGCCGACACGAACAGTGCTGAAATAGACGATGTCGAAATGGACGACATTGATATGCACGACGTCAACTTCAACTGATTGTTACATGTACTTGAGGCGTGTCTATCAGCTACACGATACTCTTGCAGTGGATGAGGTGCAATTGGGCGGCGCTGTTGTTGATTAACTAGAGGAGTAAAGGGTTATAGATTGGCCAAGGAGTAAAAGAAGGATAAAATGATAAAAAGATACAGAATGATTAGAGGGAAAACATAAACTTCGGGGGAAGAAGCCTCGCGTTGATTTTCTGTCATGATATTTCGCTGCGATTTGCTTGTGCTGTCACTGTCGGATCTCTACATGTACACCACGTAGTACCTACCTAGTAGTCACATGTACCCGATTGAGGCCCAACAATCCGGTTTCCTCCCCAATTATTTGCGTGTGTAACATCGGTTACATGTACCAGCTACGAAGCACTTGTACACCATCACTCAGAGCAGGCACTTTGCTCAGACAGTCAACAAAATGTGATTCACGCCGGGCAATTGAAGCCTTGCCGAGCTCTGGTTGCGGGAATTTGTCATTCTATGAAAAAACAGACACTTACTGGATTCAATAACTTTCAGCCATTTGGCAGATGGCGCCTTGAAGCATCAAATAACAGGTTCGTCACTGGGTAGCATTCTCTGTGCGCCGGCAAGTACGGATAGAAGCTCCAACGCCGAGTCAGGCTCTATTATCGTCGCTGCGGCTGATGGACACCGCTGGAGCCCAACAATGAACGAACTTAGTATTTGATGTACCGTTATCTACCCCCCTTACCTACGAATACATACATACCACTCATGGTTTCCATATATGCATTCCGTACTGACACTTTACTGCACACTTCTCTACTAAATCCACGCCCTTGGCGTAGCGAGGTTCTAGACGGTAATGTTGTACCAGCCTTCCAGGCCGGTCTGCTCTCTTATCCCTGTTTGTCCTTCATGCAGCAAAACGGCCATCTTAGCCTACGCCCTTACCGAAAACGAAACGTGCGAAAAACAATGAATACGAGCCGTCCTCTCAACTGGGCAATTTAATTACCTGTTTATTTATTCATTTATTTATTTTAGGGAAACCGGTTGACCCGGCATCTCTCAAGACACAAGCAAGTCCCCAGCCCACCCGGGAGGCTAGGCCATGACACGATGGCAAAAATATGGATAGAGACTACGATGCCATCTTCTAGACGCCAAGCGGCTTTACAGTCAGCCCGATTTCTTCATTGAGAGAACTTGGGGTCAGCCACAAGGCCTGAGGCATCACACTCGGTTCAGCTTCATCCGTACCTTAGCACATTATCTTTTCCAAATGCATCTCCATCACGCGTCTCGTTCACTTTTTTTTTCATCCTTTTTCATACTCATACACAGTCGAGTCCAAATGCGCTCATGGTTGCGCCCGTTGCGTTCACCTGCCATCAACATGGCGAGAATTGACCCGTTTTCTTGGCTTCACGCGTTTGCCGCGTTGGCGCGTGTTAACCTCCGGCTACGGTCTACCCACCCATCTAGGTACCGAAGTGCTTAGAAATGCCATGCAAGCAGTTTCGATGCACGGTGCCAGAGTCCAGTATCCTCGCCATTCTTATGTCACGTTGCTGTTAGAATCCATGCTGATTTATGCGCGCTCAGAAGAGTTTTGGCAAAACGGTGCCACGTTTGTTCTCCTTGATCGGTCACAACAACCGCGTCGTCTACGGAGGAGATGCTTGATGTTTACATGCATGTACTGTACGACAGTGGCTACACTACTCCGTACATGCACTCCGCTCTCCGTTCCAAGATCCAATCTTGATTCCGAAAGCCGACATACGAAGTGCATAATCTCGTCACAAAAGGGCCCTGTGCCTGATGCCAGGATCGATCGATTCTCATGATAGGGGCCAGTTCCACGACTTGAGCGCCAACCGGCTGTACTCCGTACGGGGTCGCTCCTTTATAAGCTTATGCTATCGGCGAGTCTCGGCCTTACCGATTACGTTCTATGAGGCCAACACATCGACGGCTGGGGGGTATGGTGGGGTTTGAAATCCAGGTTTCTTTAGCTCCCGGCGATGTCAAGCGGCCTTGGGTACATTAGCATGCTGGCAACTACCCAGTCGCGAACCAGATGACTCGCAGTAAAGTCTATTTTGACTTCATTTCTGTCAGGGGAGCGGGCGGTTGCGGCGATGAGATTCGAAGGCGCCGAAAGCGTCACACGTCGCATCGTGTGCTGCCAGTCATCAACGGCGAGATTTCTGTTCGTTTCGGTGACGAATTAGATGTGTACGTGCTTCGTATAGACTCGGTCTCCGAGAGCCGGCGAATTGCGATGCGGCCAGGTGGGTTGGCTCTCCCGTGTTTCAGCGTATTGAGAACTGTTAGTGGTTGGCTGGTTGGATATGATTTCGGATGAAATCCCTCTCTATGTGCATAACTTAGGACAAGGGTTGGGTTTAGTCTTTCATAAACCAGCTATCACACTTACGTTAAAGAGAGAGAGAGGGGGGGGGGGAAGAGGGAGAATATCCAGGTACCAGTCTCGGTATACTGTATACCTACCTTTAGTAGGTATAAGTGCGTGTGGATTTCGCATTGGTGCTGTGTACTCCGTATTTGCCAGCACACTTGTTGCGACGCATCAACCCATTGATGGAATTAGGTTCTACCGCTGTCCGAGATGCCAACCCCTGCAATTCTCTACGTGGAAAGGGAGATTTCCAGCAGGTCTGTTCAAGCATACATGTGAGTATTACCCCGCACGCTGCGCAGAGCTGGTCAGCCCAGTGAGAATAATGCAGGCTATCGGTGTAGCCTCACTATTACCCTTTGGGCTGTGCTTTTTGTTTCTTCTTCTTCTTCTTTGCCTTTTTCTTCTACGTCTTTGACAGGACAAGAATATTGGCAGTATGAGCTCTGACCGCGCCATCGAGTCCAGCACCATTGGAAATGATGCTCGAATTCATCAAGGCGATGTAATCCATAATTACGCCAGTGCCCCTCGCGAGCCATGTGTTCTGATTCCCTTTCTCCGCAATGAAGAACTTATCCCTCGTCATGACATTATCAGCGAGCTTGATAGAATCCTGCCGTTATCTGAGGACTACGCAACTGCTGCCCTGTATGGACTTGGCGGCTCAGGGTAAGCCATCTAGGTGCTATGATGTCCGTGTGATATGTTCAATGTTGCTAAGGTTTGGCAACCCAGCAAAACTCAGATTGCTCTTGACTATGCCTATCGCCGATGCCAACTCCCATCATGCTCTGTGTTCTGGGTCCATGCCGACAGCGAGACAACATTCACCCAAGACTTTAAGTCGATCGCGAAAAAGTTGGGTCTCGCAAATAATCTTGATGGCGAGGATCTCCTGATGGCCGTACGTTACCGCATCGAGACGAGTTCCCCCTGGGTACTTATTCTAGATAACGCGGATAACTTAAGGCTCTTTGGTGTCAGCCATACCACTCATGATGTTTTCAATCTGGATGGACCGAGCCTAGATAAATTCATCCCACGAGGCCCAAGGGGCCAAGTTCTTTGGACGAGCCGCGACGAGCGCATCGCCGGAGGCCTCGTTGCTGCCCGAAGGGCAATTAAAGTTTCAGAGATGACTCCAAACGAGTCGAAAGAGCTGTTCGACAGTGTCAGAAATAATCACGTCAACAGCGATGAGGAGAAAGATGTTGCTGCACTTCTTGCCGAGCTTGACTGGCTACCACTCGCAATATCGCAGGCTGCGGTATATATAAAGAGGACCTTGATAACTGTCGAGGAATATATGTTAAAATTGAAGGATGGCAAGAAAAGATGGAGGATTTTAAAGCAATCACAAACTGATCGTCACCGGCGGCGAGAGGTATCGAACAGCATTTTAGAGACATGGAACATTTCGATGCAACTTCTTCAGCTTGAAAACGAGACAGCATATAAAATTTTGCACACACACGCCTTTCTGAATCATCAAAACATTCCCGTCGAGTTAATCAAGCAAGCCGCTCTTTACGGCAACAACGGCAATCGGATAGATCGCCTTCACGAAGCACACAATGATGATTCCTCGTCAGATTCTGGTAGTGACGACGATGCAGTTTCTGAAGCAATCGCCCGTCTCTGCGACTTTTCATTTTTAAGTGTACAGGCTACTGGGGATGGAAATCGGGCATACAAGGTGCACAAACTAGTGCAAGAAGCGATGCTGTATGGTCTTGGTAGAAACGACCGGAAAGAAGAGGAAAAGTACTTCTCGGTTGCAGCACTTGAGATTGTTTCCAGTCTCTTCCCTGATGGCAGACCAGAGGCATGGAGCGAGAGGTACATCACACACGCTCAGCAGGCTTGTGAGTGGGCTACACTCTGTGGAAGACAGATAACGGCCGCAAGCTTACTATTAAGGCTATCGAGTTATCTATACAAGCGTGGAAGATGGAGAGAGTGTGAGATTACGGCACAAAGAGCATACGGGCTACGAAAGACGGCCTTGGGCGATAAGCACCCTGACACGATTATAAGCATGGAAGAACTTGCTGCAGCATATCATCAACTTGGCAAATTTACAGAGGCAGAGGAAATAGTAGCAAAAATCGTACTACTACAACGGGAAATTTTTGGCGGAAAACATATCCGTACATTAGCAAGAATGGCAACTCATGCAGCAATATATCAAGAACTTGGCAGGTATCAAAAAGCAGAGCAAATGACAATGGAAACACTGGCGCTGCAGCAAGAGGTTCTTGGCGACAAACACCCCGACACAATGCTTAATAAGGCAAATCTTTCATTATTATATTATAAACAGGGCAAGCATAAAAAGGCAGAGGAAATACTACTGGAAGTACTGCCAGTGCAACAGGAGGTCCTTGGCGATTGCCATTCTAATACACTTTGGAGTACGGCACATCTTGGATTTATGCATTATGTATCTGACAGATATAAAGAGGCGGAAGAACTACAGGCAAAAGTACTGGAACAGCGAAAGAAGGTCCTCGGCGACACGCATCCTGATACGATTGATTCTATGATAAGCCTTGCATTAACATATTATAATACTCGAGATTATAAAAAAGCCGAGGAATTATGGGTAAAAACACTAGCTCTGCAACGGAAGGTCCGAGGCGAGAAGCATCCGGAGACAATTGATTCTATGGCAAACCTTACATTAACATATCAGAGTGCTCGAAAATATAAAGAGGCGGAGGAATTAGAGATAAAAACACTGGCTCTGCAACGGGAGGTCCTCGGCGACGCGCATTCTGAGACGACTAGGCTTATAGCAGATCTTGCAGAAATACGTCGCGCCATGGAGGCGGGCGGGGAAGCCGGGGTATCAGAGTAGGTTGCAAGATGAAGTCAAGCTAGATGCGTCATTCTCGTACTCTCAGGATCTTATGCTGCGAAACTGCAGAAAGGGTCGGCTGTTCAGAATCGAGACTTAAACAGTCGTGTTGATGATCCAGCCAGATAACATCACAGGCAAGCTATTAACAAGTTATGGATCCGAGTTCTACCATAGTTGGAAATTGAAATCTTTGATTTACGCATTAATTCATGGTTGGTTGCTGCTTTCATCCAGCATCTATGTATTGCGCGCCATATGGAGCACAAACTTTGAAGAGGAAAGTTGCCCAAAACATTGCGGGAAAAAAAATTGTGATGAAACCTGCGGAAGAGTAGGTATATGAGAAGTTGTTTGACCATATAGGTTGACAAAGAAGAAAAGAGAAACCCGATCGTGTGCAATATGGCGCAGCTTAAATCACATGCGCATTCTCTTCCAACGAAATGCGATTGCCGGCAAAATCTTTCATTAATATTGTGTATGTGTAGCCCAGGGACTCTATCCCTCCCTCTCCATCCCTCTTCCCCCCTCTCTCTATATGTATATATCTTGAAAAGGAAACAAAAGAAATTCTCATTAACTGTAGATTATCCCGCCATCTTCTTGTAATCTTTCTATGCGTACTCGGGCTGAATTAAGGCATTTATGGCCCAAAAAAAGTACCTTCACCTTTCCAACATGTTTTCTATCCATAAAAATAAAATAAAATAAAATAAAATAAAGGCAGAAATGAATGCTATTCCGAAGTAAAACAAAGCCATATTCTCGGGTTCACAGCCTAAGGCATTCGTGAAACCACCTCATTACCCCATAAGACCTGGCTGTTCTGTGATCCAGCCCCTATATTCTATTCCAGATACCGCTGTTAATATATTTGTGAAGAGTTTAAAGTCGTTTCTCTCATGAGTCGGAATAGGGTGCCTGTTACTATCCGAATCTTCGGCCAGCACGGGCATCGGCTTGGTTCTGATACATTAATGCATCAGGAGGAGTGATAGCAGATTGACCCTCCACATGAGATGTCCCAATAGAATAGAATAGCATATTGCTAATTCCTGCGTTCCCATCGCTGTTCTGCGACATAATAGGCGGGTTTTCAACTAACGCACTGCCTGACGGTGTCTCGGATGGTACATTCACACCCGGAGGTGCACTTATTCCAACGTCGTTGGCCGTGGAAACAAGCGACTCACGGTAATTGTTGAGAATAGTGAAACTGAAGTCATAGTCATCCCAAAAACCATCTAGCTCAGGCATGTGTTCCATCCTTCGATTGGGGAATTTTTGGCTTTGCGGAAACTCCAGCCTTCGCCGCTTCATCCTGCGTGTCCCATCCGTTGTCGATGGTCTCAAAAACTCGCCATAGACACGGTTGAGGAATTTGTGCGATTGTTTCGCTATTGGCGCATGGTCTTCGAACGTTCTCATTACGCTAAGGGAACCGTCGATTGCTCTCAGGGCTGAGTCGCGCATTGGCATGCTTGAATCGGTGTCGTTTACCACTGCAGAGCACAGAAGCGCGGCTGCGTCAAAGATGAAGAATAGTAGGATTTGATAGGTTGCATCTTTAGGAGGAAATTGCCGTAGAAACTGGAATAATCTGTTCAAATGTCTGAGAGCCCACAATGTCCCATCTCGTTGAAGCTGCAGATCCTGGACTGGCGAGCTCATTGACAGCGGTTTATTAAGGTAAGGCCGTAAGGGAGATATCAGCGACATTGTACCCATCATAGTAAGGTTGAATCGCTGAAATCTAAGCCACGGATAGTAATCGTCCAGACTTCTGTCGGGATTTCGCAGAGATAGGTGTGGTGGCAGTGTCGCGGCCCAGCTTTCCACGATGCTCCTATGTTTTGCGATATCATCCATTCCATTCAGGGGTCCATGCCTGCCAAACGCTTCTGACAGCGCGCTCCCGAGTTCGCGTTGTAGAGACATGATCAAATCAGGAGGTGAGTAAGGCCCTTCCGACGCTCCATCCAATAGGCATCCGGGTGGTTTGGTGTCATAAAGATCAGGTTGCAAATTAAGAGGGCGTGAAACCGTGCTTCCCAGTTGCCTAGACACTCGCAGAGTTAGACTGTACATACACGTCTTAGAGTTCATCGGAGCAACTGACCAGTCCCACGCACACATGGTTACCCAAGCTTGCCTCACCATTTCTAAATGATGGTCAGAAAACTGATTAGTAGTTTCTTGACGGTTTATATCTAAAGAAAAGTTAGCGAATCAAGGACGGTATGCGGCATGTGCAAATGTTAGCTTACCCAAGTTGCAGGCCACTTGAATGGAAGCCATCAAATTATGCCAGCATTCAAGATAACGAGCTTTCGTCTTGAACCAGAGGGATGAGTTCAGATAGATCTGGATGGTATTTATATCGTATCTTCCTATAGGAATCATCATTGCAAGCTCCTGACCGGCTGCGTGATACTTCTCGGATAATTGGCGAATCGATTGATCCTGATGTGCCTCAAGTGCACGCCGAAGGGAGTCGCTGGGATACTGAGCTGAACAAGCACAGACCATTAGGAGTAGAGGGGTCCATTGAGACCCGACATGCTCATCATTGTAAGCGCGGTGGCACCATCTTTGGTACTCTCGTTTAAACATTGCGGGATGAACAATAGAGTAGCGAAAATTGACAAAGTCTAAGAAGTTATCCACTAGGGCATCTACAATAAATCTTAATTTAGTAAGAGGAGGAGATGGCTATGTGTTTAAACTATAAAAGAGGGGGTTGAGAGGAGAGAGAAGAAGAAAGAGAAGAAAAAAAAGGACTCACCAAGACATGACCTGCACGGGAGAGCCTGAATAGCTTTCTTCAAATGAGGAGAGCGGCCAGACTTCCCAGAATTTGGCATAACACATCTTCTCTTCTGGGTAGTGGGTGTTAATAGAGGTGGCATAACCCTGAAGGCTATCAACGATGCCGTACCTTACGAGGGCCGCTGTAGCTCAAGGCAACGTGAGAAGCAGAGTAGCCCAGTTCCTCGAGATCGACATCACTGCCGTCGCTATCGTCATCCAATGGGTCGAGCAACTCATGAGAATAGCAGCACAAGCCCTTCATCTGCGCCACCAAATGTTTGAGTTGAGTCCGGCGCGCCTCGGGGGATTTCACATCGAGAGCCGTCTGAAAGATGCACTCGTCTGTGACACGCCTATTGCCGCAGTGCAGACATGGCCAATACCGCGTGCACTATTGGATATGTTAGACAAGTGTAGCGGTAAGGGCTGCTGGAGATGGGGAAACTGGGATCCGTAGGATAAATCCATGTCTGGGTATGATGAGAATGCGCATGAAGATGATGTAACGGTGCCACAACACTGGTTTCAAATTACATATGCTGCAAGTAGGCTCCAAACAGGCCAATGTTTTGATATGTATGAGAAGGTTGAAGCAGTCGGCGAATGTTCTGAGACATACCTTTTGCTTCCGACGTTTACACTCAGAGCAGGCTGAGCGAATGATGGTCTGGGCCTCTGGGCTCTGTTGTGCCATCAAAGACTTCTGCGCCCTGATGCAGGGGTGTTCTCCAGAGTCTATATCTGCATTCGCCATGTCGATATAATGTATTCCGATAAATAGGAGAGAGAGAAAGGGGAATGGGCTTAGAGGGCGCTGTCCCGAATCAGCGGCGGAGACCAAAGATCAATAACGGCGCCTCGGGAAGGGCCCGAAAAGTGGTGGAGCTGATGGTGTCAGCGGCAACGGCTAGGGCAAGCTGAAGTGGCTAGCGGTCTGCATGTACTGTCGTCCGTGCTGCATAAAGGGCAACGGCTCGATGCAAGCAGGCCGAACGGAGATGATTGAGGAGTCGAGTCGAGATGATGAAACTGAAGGCCGTCCACGACCCGTGATGGAGGCGCCGGGTGACTTGGCACGGGCAGCCGCCTCGCTATAAATACCGGACGGAACCCGGACTCGGCTTCAGCGTCTGGTTCATTTCGACATGGCATCAGCAATACGGACCAAGGAAAAATCATCGAAAGAACACAGCTGGGCCACCTGGTGTTTGCCCAGCTTCTCGTCTCTGCCCCTGCGTCAAGCCATGTCTCAGCGCTGCTCAGGCGTCTGGTCGCTTTGGTAGCCCTGATTCGCGGCCGGATTCATTTCCACAGACGGCTTCGTGGTGGCTCTCAAGCCTCAAGAATTAGGGTTGTTTGCCTAAACGGCCCCCATTCTGGTTCCATCCCTGCATCTAGTAGCCTCGTTGTCTCGGCCGCAACTCAGATCGGGAGCTGTAGCCGCTGTGTGCAGCAGCCAATTTCTGGCTCGGCAAATAGCAGCTGATGTTCTATCTGCCCCGGTTGACAGGGTATTGGCCATCCGGCGTTGCTCCTCTTGTTACTGCGCTCTTGGCGCCCCCGCCGTCGTTTTCTATTCTCCGCGTGTTGAATCCAAGAATCTGGTCAGGCCCAGATCAGTGTGACATGTCATTGCTAAATGCCTGAGAGAATCGGTACCTGTGCTCTGCAACACGACACCAGCATGTTACAGCCGTAGACAAGTCCCATGAAGCCTATTGTCTCGACGGTACCCGACATATTCAGGGAGCTACCAGTAGGTTCCTCTCTAGCAGACCTGAAAGGCTGGTTGCAAAGAGGCGTACAGTTCTGTACGTACTGTGCATGGGAGCGTGTACAGTAGCGAAATCCAAAGACGGAACAAGGGAGAGCTGGGGTTTCTCGCATGGCTCCTCACATCGCCTCTTCTAGCAGTGCCATCCCATCCTAGTCGATCCTAAATCAACCCTGCCGAGTCTCACTGCAAGCGCCACTTGGCGATCCCTCCTTGGTAAAATGTTGATCCTACGCACTACTTTTATAGAGACACGGAAATGTGCCAAGTAGCGGCCGGATTGTTTGAATGGGGTATGGAGCGTGTAGTACGGAGGACGGAGGACGAAGCGGTTGAGCACAAGTACGACAAGATCTCGGGGCATTTCATCACCGTATCGGCATCCAGTACCTATGGCTCCTGGTCCAATCCACCGCTGTACATGCCAGGGCAGTCGAAGCTGCCGAGATGGAGGGGATGCAATCTCGCATACTGTACTAGTATACACGGATGCTTGCAGCCCAAAGCCAAGATGTCTTGAATCATGCACGTACGTACAGTATAAATACAGGTATTCACCAAGAGGTGTAAGTGAGAACCTACATGTATATCTCAACCTGGAATGCTTGCACGCTGCATGTCTTTCTAGGCAGACATGAAGGACTGCATAATCCATTTCATGCTGTCTACACTGAATTACAACCTAACTCCATAGTGTGGAGTGCATATAAATGCGTCCAAAGCACAACTCGTTAAACACCCACTGAAGGGTCCTCCACTTCTTACTGCCAGACCCCGCTAAACGGGCCGCCCCCAACGCCTACCACAGCGCAACCCCCCTGTAAACCCACTACAAGTGCTTCCCTGCAGCGGCATCTGGCAGTCAGAGATCGCTTCGGGTCCAATGCCCAGTATCCAATCTCCACATCCATATCTCGCAAGCGGGGCTCCGTCTCGGCTTCTTCTCTCCTCCATCTCAACTCTCATCTCATCTCTCATCTCATCGGTGCTCGCCTTGATTTACATAGTAGCTTGGACTTGGCCTCAACAGCCCGTCAAACCAGGCCTGCAGCTGCGTCCAGCCGTCTTCCGCCTGCAGTGCCGTCACCAGACCAATGTAACCATCAGGCCGCACCGCTACAATCGCCCCCTTGTCTGGGTCAACACCATAGTGCTCGTGTGCCCTGCTATAGCCATCGGCAAACACCTTGCCATAGTCCCAGCCCAGCCTCTTGTCGAACGGATGGAAGACGTCGTGCAGATCCTGCAGCATCTCAATCTTGTCCCGCGGCGCCGAGTGCACCAGCAGCACGTCGACGATGGATGGGTCCTCATCCGTCATCCACTGTGAGGATCCTGATCCTCCGCGCGGATCCGGCCCTGGAGCGAGGCTGATGCGTGGCGACTTTGCTGGCGACAACACGTTGGCCTGGAGCCAGCCTCCAAGCTTGTTAACCGTGGCCAGCTGCGTGGCCTGCGAGATGTCTCCGCCGAATACGACGACGCGGAAACGGCCATCAGATGGCAGATGCAGCTGCAGCTCCCATGGCCTGGCGTCTGCCTGTGACAGCACAATGTGCGACGCAAAGCGTCTACCCGGTTGGCAATGCGCAGCAGACCCGGCTACGGTGACCTGGCCTTGAGATGTTGTCTCATTGCCCTGCAAGAGTCCTCTCGAATCACTGTCCGATGTAAGAATGCTGGGCTGGTAGCGGATCCCGACGCCTGTGATAAACTGCGGTTCAATTAGCAAAGAGCAACATAAGCCTTGCAATCAATAATATCCTCCATGTGTTGCCTAATCTGGACACACAAAGATGGCATTACTATTATCTGAATCGGCGGAGTGGACCCTCTCACACGGTCTCAATTTCCGATGAAAGCCAGGCGCCCACTCACCAAGACTCGACGCAATGGATATCCTGGCTATCTACCAGGTAATAGGAGTACTGCTAGAGATCGCTTACCAGTTGTGCTTCTCGGAATGCCTGTTGAAATTCAGTCATGGAAGACCCTGCCTCGTCAGAGGCATCCTTGGCTGGCCTCCCTGAGAAGAGTTTGGAGAACTTTTGGTCAAAGGCAATGAGCTGCCTGGCAATCTGCCTGCGTTCCAACTCGTACGTATCAAGGACTTGTGGCCGTAGCAGCTTCTTACAGACGAGACCGAGTTTCCACCCGAGATTGTACGTGTCTCCCATGGAAACGTTCATGCCTTGGCCAGCCTTGGGTGAGTGTGTGTGCACCGCATCTTGCTTGCGTTAGCAAATCCGGCGCCTCTTCAGCGTGCCCGTTACAAGACCTTCTCACCTCCTGCAAGAAAAACGCGGTTGTGTTTGCTAAAACGATCGCCGACTCGTTGCCCAATTTGATATGCGGTCCACCTGTAAAGGTTTCACTCAGCCCTCGTACTTCCCGCCAATAGCTTGCTCTGCGTGGTGGAACAACGCCCCGTTGATGGGACTTACCAATCAATATAATGGTAGTCAAGGGTGTAGGGACTCAGAATCTTTCTTGCCGTCTCCAAGATAAAGTCCGGAGTGATTTGTGATCTGTCAACACGGCCGGTGCCTGTGGATACTTGTTTGAGTTGTGTGTAAACTCGAACAAGCTTGTTTTCTCTCGGAATGATCATCATGGCCCCGATCTCAGCGCTGTGTATCATGCATCTGCTCCTAATGTCGGCTGCCATCTCTTATTAGTCTCAGGTCAATGGAATATCCAGGGACTCTGAAAGCTCTCACGGAAGTCTGTGATGGGGATAATGTCCAGTACTCCCCTATTTAGAAGACCATTAACGCCACTGTTGCTGCAAACTCTACTGATGAAAGGAATCTTACCAAATGGCATCAGTCGATTCTCCCTTCATCTTATATTCTTCTCCAAGCGTTTTTCTCACCCATGAATGGGCCCCATCACATCCAACCACATACTTGGCCCGCACTTTCTCCTCTCTCCCTCCTCCAGCCGTATTCGCAAGAAGCTTCTCCGTGTCATCCTCTGTCAGGTTGCTTCTGTACAGCCCGTCCTGCAAATTACTTAGCCTTTGCGTTGGGGTAGCTTCTTCCTCCGTCAGATGGCGTAGCGTCACTTCCACGGGGTACGCATCTTCGTCATCGACGCAGCTCTCGTCAATATGCAGCGCCGTTGGCATGACGCTCCGCTCAATCTCGACCGACGGGTGCTTTGGAGAAGCAGAGGCCCGTATCGTATCGACGAGAATGCTCTCGACGCGGCCTTGGTGCAGCACGGACTCTGTGAACCGCGAGAGATTCGGCTGAGTATTTGGGCCACGGTGATGGCGACGAATCTTGCCATCCTCGTCTGGGTTCCAGAAGCTGACTTCTGTTACCGCGCAAATGGATTGTTTCTTCTGTTTAGCTCCCACATCTTGCCTGCGTGCCGCAACAAAGGCAATGCAACTCACCTAGCATATGGTTTGCCTCTCGCCATACCTTGTGCCCGATGCCGAAGCTATCGAAAATCTCCAGGGTACGGCACTGAAACCTGTTTTCGAGCCGAGCGACGTTAGAACGCTAGCCTCCATATAATTATTTTAAGCAACAATTTACCCATCTGCTTGACCGGATATAACTTTGCCTGTTCGCTTATCCACAACCCTCGTCTTGACGCCCAGCTTGGCCATCCAGAGCGAGAGCATGAGGCCTGCGGGGCCAGCTCCCACGATGAGCACGTCGACTTTGGATTCTACGGCAGCCTCCATGGTATGATTTGCCAATACTTGCTTAGCGCCTCGTATATTATAGTGTTAGAAAGGAAAAATAATCCAGTCGGGATATTAAATACTCTATGCTCCGCATCCAAGGCTCTTATATCAATATGTGGATTACATGCTCTATGTGTACTACCTGTTTACGAAGACATGACAAAGTTTCATTGCTCCACGATTTTAGGTCCAAGTAATCATGGGTCATATCTGACCAACAACTCCCCTCATTCGACACAGTATCAACAAAAAACAGAAACCCCAGACAAAAAGTGGCGCCTAGATCGTCGCCCCCTTTCCGATCTCCATCATTGGCTTTCGCGCTTATCCCGTTTCCCGTTTCCCCAACTCCCGCAGTCCATATACTGCTCTGGCTGATTATAGTTTTTTCTCAAATGTTCTTTTTTTTTTCTCAGTCACCGCCGACGTTACGGCCCAGGTCTCTCCGCACTCTCCACACGCGTGAGCCGACTGGTCGCTTTTGGCTGCCGCGGAGCACCTCGACCCACGGGACGGTAGAGGAGCCGGCACTTGGGTCCAGGGGAGCCTCAGATTCTGCCGAGGCTAACTCTTCATCCATGTCTTCGGCCTCGTCTTCATCTTCATTTGGGTCGTCGCTCGCTATTTCAAGGGGCTTGTCCGCGTTGGCGTCTTCCTGCTGAGAGCGCTCGTATAGGTCCTCTGTGTATGCCCAGGTCGGCGCATCGAACTTTCCGTGAACGAGCACGATTTGTCGGCCCTGAGACCGTATCTGCTCTATTGTCTGTAGCGGGATAGGAGTAAGGATTTGAAGCGTTTGCCTGGTAGTGTCGATGCCGCGGATGAGAACGAGGCCGATGGTGCGAGAGAAGCAAGGATCGAGCGTAATGTCGTTGGCATTTGGGATATACGGCAGTCCTTCTGTGGTCCTTGAAATGAAGCTTTCTATTGCGGAATACTCGTCCGTGTCGGCGCCATCCACAGGTGACTGGGTAGCGCCGGCAATATTACGGAATGCTTTGGGATCCTCCACATCCACCGCAGCAAGAATCATTCCATTAATTGCCTGCGAGAGCAGCTCTGATGGAGCCTGGTAGTCGTATAGTAGAATACCGAGAATTCCCCGCTGTTGGCCGGAGTATTGGACCTGCAACGGAGGGATAGACGACAGTGGTGATGGGTTCCAGCTTGGCCTCAATCCTGAGCTCGCTTGTTTCTGGTCTTGTAAGTGGAAGTACGACATGGCCTGCATGGCCCTCAAGTGAGCTGCAGTGCGCGACGCAAACTCAGATGGCTGAGAGGGAAGGGTAGTAAAAGTCCTTTTTGTTGCACCGCGTAATACTTCGACAACGTCTGTGGGACCATCTTCAGACATGTAAATCACTTCCGGGGGGTTGACTCGAGAGATGATGTCGACTAACAGGTCCTGCCCAGTGCCAAGGATCCAACCTGGAGTGTTGATGAGAAGATGGCAATTGCGCAGCAGTCTTCGATAGTAGTCAAGAAGGTCCAGTACGCATTCTAAGTAGTGTTCCGGAGCCGCAGCTGGTGTCATGGACGCCAGAGCATGACACCTGATGACTTTGTAGGATTCGTCGTCAAGATTTGGATGTGTAAAGGCAGCACTCAGATTGGGTCGGGTGACACGAACGAGAGATATTGTCCCGCAAGGTGCATACTCGGGCTGGCCTGGGTCCAAATCGAGAACAGCGACACCATGAGCTCCTGTCCTTGTTGCTTCGCTCGTCAAGAGGCGGTTTGCGAGCATCTTGGAGAAGGTTGATTTTCCCGCAGATTTGGGGCCGCATACAAGCGTCGTGAAAGGGCCACCCTTGGCTAACAACCCGAGATCGGCTAGCTTCTTGTTCCATGCAGGAGGAGATGAGAGTTCTTGTATGACGCACTTCTTAGGGGCATCATCAGAACTGCATACCTGACACTTGTTAGCCGCGAGCTGCGTAGGTAGAGTCAAATTTTGGGCTCACAATTTGGAAAGTTCGCCCCTTCCCTAGGCTATTCTCCGTAGAGTCATTCGTTGATTCGCCCCATATACCTCTGAAAAGAGGAGATAGACGACTTAACCGCCGTAATCCGTCCGCGTTCGGGTCACTATGAAGCTCTAGGCTGACCTTCTCGGAAGTTCTGATGACGGGAATGGCGTGGCAGTGAGGGGCCTGAATCCAATGTATCGGATCCGATGGCTGGAGAGTGGCCCCAAAGACAGTCACCTCGCCAGCGATAACTTTAATTCCGAAACTTCCAATGACAATAAATCGCTACACACATATTCATTAGTGACCTGTTGGCCCCAAACCCAGGTCGATGCTAGATATACCTCGCTGTCTCTGAGCTTCAACGCGACGGTGCCCTTTGCTGTTGTGCGGCAGTTGTTTTTGCTTAGTGTGAAGGACGAGTACGTAACTCGAGAACCCAGGAGATTCGCTTCCGGTGTAGATGGATCGCTTTGGTGTTGAAAATATTCTGTGAGTCCATGTTTGTGTCATTAACAAAAGAAGCCGGCGTACCTGATCTTACCACCCTGCGAGGTGGAAGCTCTTATCTCTCCACGACTTAGAGCCCCCTTTGATCCATTCTTCTTGGGAGACCTTGGAGGTTCGTTTTGGCGCTTCAGTGTTTGCAGGACACTAAAGGAATTGGTCCTGGCTGACGCTGATTCTTCAGGCTCAGGAGATGAGCTGGGCTCTTTGGCTGGTGTGTTGGTGACCAAGCGCCGGCGAGCTGCAAGTGCACTTATTGCGCTTACTGCTGCTATACATTGAGTTGAGTGCGTTAGACTATCTCAACATGATTTATATCGGGCATCGAGTGGTGAAAGCTAGCGGGCTTACATGAAGGAGCAGCTTGGGTGTCGAGTTTACGACGCTTGTTGGAGGACATGTCGAGGTAATACCGAGTAGGAAACGATCAAAAATGGAGTGTAAATGAATGATATTCAGTGCTCAATGAAAAAGGACTTATAAACAAGATTACTGTTTCTCATTTGTAACAAGGATCTGCAAGCTTAGGATAACAACAAAAGGGATGTCAAGGTCAAGTTCTAGAGATATATAAGCCCGACATGCTGGCGATTGATTGGCATTTGGCGCTCTAGCTTCTGAAAATGCGCTTATCGATAAGACTTGGAGCCGTTGACGCACCAAAAAGTTTTCGAACTGCGCCAAACACGTCCCGCCAAAAAGCGCGCTTTTCCCAATACGGGCGCGTCAAGGTGGGGCTCTGCATGAGCATCTTCAAAATTTCCATCCAAGTCTAGAAAAAAAGTTCAGATCAGCACATCCTCTCCAATCTCTCCCGCCTCATTGAGCATCCAACCTGGTTCATTGCACCTCACAAACCGGCCAAAATGGCGCCCAAGGAGCCTTTCAAAGTGCACTCTCTTAGCAAGCACGTTGAAGATACCAAGAAGGGCCTCAGCGCCTCAGCGCAGTACAATCGGCGGCCAGTCTCCAAGCCCTCTGCAGCGGTTGTCAAGAAGGAACCTGGCGTCGCCATTTTCGGAAACAACAATGACAGCGACGAGTCCAGCGAGAGCAGCGACAGCGAGAGTGACAGTGGTGAAGAGAGCAATGCCGATTTTCTGAAGAAGCTCGGGGCCAACGGCGCAAAGCCTTCGACAACTCCCAAACGGCTCAGCAGGGACGAGGAGATCGCCGATAGCGACGTCGAGCGCAACGCTTCTGCCAAACGCAACGCTTCTGCCAAGAAAGAACAACTTGTGAAGAAGGAGGACTCTTCCTCTGAATCCTCGAGCGAGTCATCCAGCGAGTCCGAGTCGGAGCAAAGCGACCCCAAGGCAAAGACAAACGGAGCCGCCACCAAACAAGCTGCGGCTGCCCGGGACTCGTCAAGTAGCAGCTCTGAGGAAGAAAGCGAAGAAGAAAATGAGGAGGAGGAGTCTAGCGAGGAGGAGGAGGAAGCTCCCGAGCCTTCCCCCAAGCCTACCCCTAAGCCTATTTCAAAGACACCGGCCGCACCTGCCGCTACAAATGGCACCTCCAAGGCACCTGCCGAGACTTCTGGTTCGAGCAGCTCTAGCGATGAAGATTCGAGCGAGGACGAGGAGGAAGAAAGTGCAAAGCCCGAGGCTTCAAAACAGGTTGCAGAGGAATCATCTTCCGACTCAGACGAAAGTGATGCTCAAGTAGACGAGTCTATGCACATTTCGGATCGCGAGATGGACGCCCAACTGGGAGCGCCAAACTTCATCGCTCCCGATTTCCAACTTCGCAAGGGAGACGACGGAGCCAACGGCCAGGATGTGGCTCGAATCTGCAATGAAGCCAATTTGCAGGGCAAGCAGTTCTGGTACTTTACGGTTCCTTCCAACGTCCCCATCTCTGTTATTGAAAACATAGAGATTCCTATGGACCGATCGCAGGTTGGAAATCGCCTCTTTTCGCATGATGGCCAGGACTACGGTATCTCCTTTGACACGGTTGCGACCAAGAGCTCGATCCAGATTTTGATCCCCTCCGCCAACGATTCAAAATACCAACCAGGTCAGTTGTTCCCCTGGACTACATGCCATTTATCTACTTGGCACTAATCAAGGTTCCTCTTTAGCCCGCAAACAAATCGATCAGACTGTGCACATCAAGAGAATTGCTAACCTCGGAGGTGTTGCCGCTTCTTCTGTCGGCCCCGCGCCTCGTCGTGCCCCTCGGCCGCAACCAAAGGGCCTCAGGGCCAGATACCAGCCATTTGGTGTCAACACCCCGATGGGCAATATCGGAGCAGATGCACCTGAGGATGAAGATGTTGACATGAGGGAAGCGCCCGTGGCAATAGCCACTCCTAAGTCTGCCAAGAAGGAGAAGAAGAGCAAGAAGGAAGATGCTAAGAAGAAGGACGTGAATGTTGCTACCCCGAGCAATACTGCGGATGTGAAGTCCGATCGCAGAGGCAAGAGGAAGCACACCACCTCAGAAGATGACGCCATCACTGCTGAGGAGCAACTCAGAAAGGATATTCAATCTGCGGAGACCAAGAGCAAGAAACAGAAGACGGTCAGGGCTAGCAGTCCCGATCTAGGAGCAGAACTGCCCTCGGCCGCCAGAAAGGAGACTCCTATTGCACCACCGGCTATTCCATCGTCAGCATTTTCATCATCTGCTACCGCTATTGCCACCCCCTCCAAGGTTATAACGGCTACTACTAGCACAGCCAAGAAGTCGACCAAGAAGTCGAAGCCAGAGACTCCTATACCCACCCCGCGACAAACAGCAGTTCCGCTGCCCAACATTCCCCTGACTTCCCGACCAAAGGAATCGCCAGTCCCTCTCCCGCCTTCCTCTACACTCTTCACTACACCTGTGCAGTCAAAAAGCAAGAAGGGCAAGAAGGGCAAAGACGAAGTCAACGCCACTGGGTCCTCACAGCAGAGCCCTCCACCAAGTGCGCAGGGAGGAGATAAGAAAAAGTCTGCGATCAAAGCCAAGGGATCGAGTTAGGGCCCTAGATCTCCTTACAAGTGGCTTTGAAGTGTAGGTTAGTTTGGGCTACATCTTTGAGGATGTAGAGGTAGCTACGATGACCATGCTGAAGGTGATGAGCAGCGTGGAATGTGGTAATGCTGGGGCTTATGCTCCACAAGGCCGTGAAGTCTATCAGACTTTGACTGCCTGCTTTCAATTTTTACCTGCTCTGGACTGTTCGCCGAGCAGAGCTATTCTCGCGATAGGAAGACATTGGCGTTTGGGAAGATGCAGCTTTTTACGTCTACAAAAAAAAAAATCAGGAGAGAAGTTACATTTGCATGTCAAGGGGTAGTCGAGATATGGGGGTCCAGCTTTCGCAGATGAAACAATGTGCCAATATGTGGCAGGCAATTCGTTATATCGTTCGGGTACATTTCACATTTCACATTTGGCGGACATGATATCGACGCGGCGGACTATCCACTGGGAAGTGTCCCTGAATGGACATGCGTAGAGTAGAGATTCGTCTCACGTATGTATGAAACTAATAGACGGCAGTTGAAGACAAATTACTTTGCCGCCAGGTGGCACATTCGAGGATGTAGAAGACATGGACAAGTTCATATGTTGCCCAGATATTCGAAATGCACACAGCGGTACCCCGTATCTCATGAGCAATATTGAAAAGTGGTAGAGATGGAAATGCTTTGTCCTACGTTTACCAAGTTGCTACAGTATGAGATTACAGGTTATCTGTGCACAACAGAGGTACTACGTACATGACCATGGATATCAGATCCGGATAGTACTCACCCCGGTCGACCTCCCAGCGTCGGCTGACAGGATCGATTCGCGGAGTGGGTACGGACAACGGATAGGAGGCGCACGAGCAGCGATCGGTCTATCCATCGGTGAGGGAAGAGCGAGAAGCGAGCGACAACGAGGCTTAGAGAGGCGGTGATCGATTTGGCGGCGGGATTGTCCATGCATGCATTCCAGGACCCAGCACGGAGGGCTTATACGGGGTGCCTGTGCCAGCAAAATCAGCTACTGCTACCTAGTACTACTACTAGTAGTAGTGGTACTAGGTACCAGGCAGCCCGCCCCATGCAGAGCAAATCCCAAGGTTGTAAATGAGGCTGTCGTACAGGGAAGACGAAGCATGCATACGTGGACGGAGCGGCAACGGTAATGCAGGGGCGTCGGGCGCCGGCAGGGCGAACGGCAAGATGTGATTGATTTTGGACCGAGCAGCAAGACCAGGTACCTGTACGGAGCACTGCTACAGTACGTGATGCCGAGGGCGATGGTGGTACCTGAAGGGACGTGGTTGGGTGGCTGGGTTTGCGGAGATGCGATCCTTCTTGGCTGAGCTCGCGGCGTTTTGTTGGGCTGATTCTGCGCCTTGCTGTACGCGTACCCGAGACGATAGTACCTCGATGTACTCCGTACAGGTACCTGCGCGAAATTCGAGAGGGAGGGAGAAAGAAAAGGAAGAAGGCTTCGTCATCTGGGAAGCGTTTGCGTGGCTCGTTTCGCGGTGGTGAGACAGAGCTATTGGGTTACTGTACTTTAATCTTAAGCTGTGCTTCGTGGGGTGTGATGGGCAAGGCGCTCGCAACTTTGTTGGGCGGTTTTTTCCCCTATGGAGGATCGCAATTTACGGGGGCGTACGGAGTACGTACAGTATCATGTACTACCACGGGCGGGTGATGACAGCTTTGTTCCATGGATTGCTGAATTGAGCTTGTTTTTTGACTATAGTGTAAGCACTGGCTTACCAGTCTGTTGCAAGGGGAACAGCTAAGGACAATACGGGATACGATACGGGATTCGCGCTGATAGGGAGCCCATCAGCATTTAGGGTCCCGCCGAAACTGACTCGGAAGAAGAATATTGTATCCGTAACAGGCAGGGGGAGGAGTTTGTTTTTATTTTATTTTATTTTTTCTGAGGGCAGGGACCGTTGGCGCGGTTCAGATCGCCGCGTGTGATTCTGACCATGTTCCTTCCCTTGCCAAGAAATTACTGTAAGGGAAATCGAGCTTTGTCGCACACGGCGGGAAATAAGGGAGGGGGATGCTTTTATTAGATCCAACAAGGTCAAAAGTACCGATGATAAGCCTCCGGATAGTGTGAAGAGGCATACCTAGTAGATCGCGGGTGCCCTTGCATGAAGACGCAAGAGCGAGGGAACAAAAAGAAAAAAGAATTTTGAAGGCGTCATCGGGCCGTTGATAGCACTACTACTACTACTACTACTGCGAACGAGCGAAGAAGTTGAGAAGAATTATTTCATGGCCGAGGCATTGTCTCCATCGGGCGTTAGACGGACGGGTCTGCGTTTTTTTTCTTTCTTTCTTTTCTTTTTCTTTTTCCTTTTCTTTTTTTAGCCTATCGGATTAAGCGGACCTTGCTCGTCCAGCTTGGGCGAGTGGTGTGATTAATTTATGCAGGCGAGGAATGACCGGGTGAAAGTAGGAAAAAAAATCACCTTTTGCGATGCAACATAGAAGCATCAATTGCATCATCAAACATGTCACAGACGCTACCAGGCGTTTCTTTGAAAGACGACTGGGCGTTGCAGAGCCAACATCTATAGGCTCAATTAGGCAGAACTAACAACAACACAAAGGACGCAATTGGGAAGGCTGGGCGCAACGAGGCGTACCAGAGTTTGCGTTGGCTCAAGCGCAACAGAGGCCCGATCCTGCTGAGCTGAGCTGACGTGATCTGGATAGGTCTAGCCGCGGTGTCGTCACTGCTCTGGTTTGGCGAGTTGTCGAATAATCTGTGCAGTAGTAATCAAGCTCGTTTTGATGCTTGCATGGTGGGTTCTTGATGGAAAGTTGCGGAGCACACCCAAGGGAATGCGTTCGCTAAGAAGGAACCTTGGAAAAAAAAAAAAAAAAAAAAAAAAAAAAAAAAAAAAAAAGGCGCGGCAAGGCAAAGTCGCCGAAAAAAGACTTCGCTCTCGCCAGGACGCCTCAATTTCCCGTTTTGCGGAGGGGAAAGGTGATGGGAGGGTACAGAATCGGCAAAATCGCACATGTCAGAGCACGCGCCAGTGCACTAAATCAAAGCACAAAATGGTACCGTCACAAATGACAATTCAACTGATTTGACCCAAGGCACAAGACCAAAAAAAAAAAAAAAAAAAAAAAAAAAAAGGTACATGCAAGGAAGTACCTGCGCCCGACGTACTGGTACAAAGACTTCTAGATCAAGGGTCCCCCATAGAAGAGCCACATGCGCTAAATTTTTAGAATGGAAATAAAATCCGCCTCCGCGGAATCTGGTTCGTCGCCCAGTGCCATGGGCTGAGGGCTAAAGGAAAAAGAGGATTGATGAAGTATAGAAGAAAAAAAAAAAAAAAAGAGTTGGCCGGAATTGTCCAGATTGGAGCTTGGCTGCTCAATGTCGTCATATTACCTGTTGTTTCTCTTCTTAGCTCGCGCTGCAGTAGCCGCAGCGAGCAGCTAGCATTCTAACCATTGCTTTTCGGGTTTGGCACCTGCGGAAGAAAAAAAGACAGCAGCCGGTCTAGGACGATGTTGGGAGCTGCATGCCGCCCGAGATTCCCGCCTTCAACAGGGGGGTCACGAGAGAGATTTTGTCCGTGGACATGTGGTTATGGCCGATCCGTCTTTGGGGGGGAGGGGGATCAACGGCCGTGCTTCTGTCGAGCTTCTGATTCAGTTTTTTGGAGAGCTTCGGCGAGTCAAGCGAGCTGGTACTGATACACGTATTGATACACGTATTGATCTCTTGCATCTGGCGGAGCAGCGGCCACGCGACCACTCTCCTGGTTGCAGTCGGCGATTTGGCGGAGACGTCTGAGCGCATTGACTGATAAGGCAGTTGCCGTTTTGAAGAGGAACGTTGTGGCATACGGATCTGAGAGTTTTGGGGGTTTTTTTTTGTTCTATAATTGCTATACTTGACACGCCTGGGGTTGGTTCATGGTCCCTCCCATATCCAAGAGAAACAGGCATAAAAAGTAGCTTGATATGAAACAAAGCCTCGATTAAGCAGCGCTTACGCGTACCGATACCCCATTCAACTGTATAATCAATACAGTACGAGACAGCAAAGTATAGTACATACTTTGTCTGAGATGAGATTGCTAAGTGAGATGAGCAGAGAGCCGAGACCGTATACATGATGGTGCGGCCGAGCGGCTGAGAACTTGTCGCTCTACATACGTCCCGTCCTTGTTAGAGAAGAGCGATTACTACTGGCCTGGGCAGCAAGCCCGCACGCTTTTGTTTTAGGTTGTCATCCGACTTTCCTGTGACCTCTCCACCGCTATCAAGCAGTTCGTTCATGCTTGCATGATAACTCGCCATGTGCCCGAGAGGGTGACACTCCTGGCATGTCCAGACTCCACAGAACGTTACCAAGTGACGATGGAATCGGGGCTACGATGCGGTCAACGCCCGCCGCTTAGGACCGTTGAGGAAAAGGTTAAAGAGACGAGAAGAATCGTTGCGCGCGGTTATTATTGGCTCTAATCAGCAGCGGTAATTGATAGCATCTGCGGACTCCGAAACATTACATACATACTATGTACAGTACTCCGTACATACAAGAGTGCTGCCGGGGAGCCGCTGGATGAGGGGGCTAAAGTCTCGGCGCCGTTTCAAACGGCGGTCTTTTCTTCTTCTTCTTCGGGCTCCAGGAAAGCCATGCTCCATGCAGCCAAGGGGTGATGTGAACCATTCTCGGGCTCCAATCCCTCGATCCTTATTTCGCGGACTTGGGACAGAAGGGCGAGGTAAGCGCCTGAAATGGTCTGGGCCAAGACACCCGGGGTCAAATATTCCTGGTCTGCAACACCTCTGATTCTATTACCCGACATGTTGCAAGTGCAAGCAGTAAGATGAGCTCTCATCATCTCAACTTCTAAATCTCACCTTTGTTTAGTCGACAGGATTTCGGGGTCTTGCAGCCACCATGGAGAGCCGCTCTGCCGAGGCGGTCTTTGCTCACCGCACGGAGCAGACGACAGAAAAAAAAAGAAAAAAAAGTGTGACTGTCGTGCGCTAGCTCTGCTTGGCGCAGTAGCTGGATTGAAGCCACGATCCAACCATGGGACTCGCTTGTGTACTCTTTGGTCGTCCACTGGCTTCCATCGCGTGACCGGGCCACGATGCTAACTTGTTGCCTCGATTGAATCCTGTTTGCACCGGTTCTTTGCTTCAATCTTGCTTTCGTGCCCTTCTTCCTATTTTGGAGGGGGTCTCGGCTCTTCTCCTCGTCGCAACGGCGCCATCCACAACGCCACAGCCGGCATTCGCAAGTGCCTCTTCTTTGCATGCTTTGACCTCCGTCCCCCTCTTCTGCCGAGTCGGTTCCTCAACGGGTATTACAAGCAGGGCTCGGTCGAGCTGAAAGAGGGGACCCAGGCACAGAAACGTTCCGGTTTTCCTTTTGCTTGTGCCGCCAAAAGATGCCGCAATGGATGGAGAATCCACAGACCATTTTGGATGCTTAATTAACTCTGTCGGCATTTACTAACTTCCGGTAGCCCGACTTACTGTCTCATGGACCGCCGTCTAGAGCGGGATAGTGTAGAGAGCAAACGGCTTTACGGCTTTTGTATACAACAGATAGTGGGCGTCATGGCTGTTGGCGATCAAGACTGCGACAGTACTGCTATAATTACTTTAGGTGCTTAGTAGAAGGATCGTGGACTGCACCAACGGATTCCATTGAAAGAAGCTTTGCGGTGGAAAGATTCGTCAGTCCGCCTTCTGTCGAGTTGGCCCGATTCCACACTCTGTTAGCCTCGTCGAGGCGGAGAGATGCCCCGTGTTGTTTGCTTGTACAGTACCTGCACAGACGCTCGTTCCCAAATAAACCCCAAAACGCGGAATTGAACCGTAAGAGTACGCGTATTCAGCGATCCGTTCAGTTCTGACGGTAATTTGCCATGTGGCCGCTGCAATGTTAAGATGAGGCCCAAAGTCGATCGACCTGAAGGCTGGTGATTGCTTGGACGGACGCCGCACGGCTCCGTCACCGAGCACAAATCCGGGCCAAGTCCTCTGTCCTTCGCATAGGTCGCATAGGTCGCATTAATTGTGCGCATCGCCGTGCATCCCGGCATTCTCGGCCAGCGGTCGTGTGCGTCCCCCACCAGAGGCAGCCGCAGCCACTCACAGCGCCGGCCGACCCTGTGCAATTTCACCATCAGGCGCCCAGGGCCAAGCCGCCAAGACGTCCAGGGATTTACTTGCCTGTCGCGGCTGCAGCCTCGGAGCGAGTACCGGTACTTGCGCGGCGCGGTGGCTGGCCAACGGAGCGCCCAATCTTCACGCTACGACCACTGGCAGGACGGGGGATTAAGAGCCCAGCGCAGCGCTCAGAGGGCCAGTTGAGGCCAACTGCGAGCGTCGAGGGCACGGCGCAGCGAGGTACCGGTACCCATGGGCCGCAGCTTCCGGGGCGGTCCCCCAATTTAGCCCAGGCCCTGTCTAATCACAGCGCCAGAGGTCGACCCATTAATCGCTTTTTGCGCCGTAACAGCGCAGACCGGGTGTCCGTCCCACGCGCGCTAAGGGACAACGCCGTTAGACGAAGGACGAACAGGGAAGGGAAGGAAAAAAAAAAAAGAAAAGAAAAAGGAAAAGACACATGTACGTATACGTACATACGCGCCGATTCCCGCACAGTACATCACTGTACTTGCACCGCGCGCCACGCTGCTCTCGTACAGTAAAAAAGTGCTCGCGCGCGCACAGCGCCGTTGTCCGCACTAATTCCGTCGCCATGCCTGTGCAAGGTTCTTGCGCCACACGACACACACTTCCTTTGTACTGTACCTCCATCTACAGGTACGTACATCGTGCAGGTACGTACTCGTCCTTGCACGCCTCGGAGGTACCCAGCGCCTCGTACCGCCCTCCTGCACCTTGTCATCATTCCCTGTCTTACCTCACCTACTGCTGCCACTTACGACCGGACCCTCTGCGTTTTGCTCAACCTTTACATACTGGACTTGTCCCCTCCTCCTCCGTTTGGCTTCATTCTCCTTTGTCCTCTCTATCCGACTTGACCTCTTCTCTCCTCTTCCCTCGCCTTCCCCTTTGGCGCTCTCGGCCTTCCGCCCTCTCTGTCCCCTTGGGAACAACACCATCCAGAGCGGCCCTTTTGCCCTGTTGCCTACGCAAAAGCCCTGCAGAGCCCACGACTCCTGTTCTCTCTCGGCCTGTGGAACCTGCTCGTCGTCCCTTCGCCTGCGTCGCCGACCATTTTCCCACTGCACGTGCTTCGACACGCCTCGGCTGCGACAAGTCCGCGCAATTTGCTGCTTCTTTGGCTTCGTCCTTGGGTATTATGAGGTAGTTGTTTGGGGATAATCCGCTGTATTCATACTGGTTGGAACGAGCATCGCTGCCGACTCCTTTTTCCTCTCCCAATTCTCCACCACCGTTGCTCTTTTTTTGCTGCAAAAGATTCGCGAAACAATTCTCCGCCCTTGCACGACCAGGCGGCCTTTTGTAGTTCTTTTTTGAACATTTACTTTTTTTGGGCAAAACAACTCTCCAGCAACAATGATGGATCTTGGATCGGGAAAGCCCAAGTTGCCGGCGCTGCTGACGGAGCACGTCAACTTGGCCTTCCTTAACCGTCTCCCCAACCGCTACGTTCGCCGGCGCCCCCGGGCAAAGTCCAACACGACGCATCGCGGCGAGGGCATTACGAGCCTGCAGATCTCGTTCAACTTCTGGGACGGCCTGCGAGACCTGCAGAAGCACCAATGGCGCCTCGCCGACCTGCAGTACCTCGTCCTGGTCGGCTTGACGCTCTTCTCGCTCTACATGGCTCCTCCGGCCCCGGCCCTCAAGCTGTTTGCGCTCATTGGAGCTTCGTGGGTTCTCCTCATGCCGGCCACTCGCCAGTTCTTCCTCCCGTCGCTTCCCATCTGGGTCTGGCTGCTCTACTTTTTCACTAGTCGGTGAGTTGGGCCCTTTGGTCAATTCTTGGTCCGGCGTCGGCTGTGTCGCTAATTCTGCCTTGTAGATTTATCCCTACCGAGTATCGTCCTCATATTTGGGTTCGAATCTTGCCCGCCCTGGAAAACGTTCTCTACGGCGCCAACCTCTCCAACATTCTCTCGGCCCACAAGCACCCCATTCTGGATATTCTGGCTTGGCTTCCCTACGGCATCATGCACTTTGGAGCGCCTGCAGTGTGCTCTCTAATCATCTTCATCTTCTCCGCTCCTGGTACCACCCCCGTCTTCGCACGTGCTTTTGGCTGGATGAGCATCCTTGGTGTCACCATTCAGCTCATCTTCCCCTGCACGCCACCATGGTATGAGAATGAAAATGGACTTGTCCCTGCCGCTTACGGCATGCCCGGATCTCCCGCCGGATTGGCTCGTGTCGACGCGATTTTCGGCATTGATTTGTACACGACCAACTTCACCAATGCCCCGCTTCCATTCGGTGCTTTCCCCTCTCTCCACGCTGCGAATGCTGTCCTTGAAGCCTTGTTCATGAGCCACTGCTTCCCCCAGTTCAAGTTCTTCTTTACTGCGTACGCTGGCTGGGTCTGGTGGGCCACCATGTATCTGAGCCACCACTATGCCATCGACCTGGTGACTGGCGGTCTCATTGCTGCTGCCTTTTACTATTCTTCTCGTGCTAGGTGGCTGCCCCAGCGCCAGACCGACAAGCTGACACGATGGGAATACGAGTACGTCGAGACCGGCGACCACCACAAGGTGGCAGACGAAGAGTCGGGCCAATACTTCAGCTTGGGCTTCATCGACCACCGCCGTGCTAACTCCAGCGACGGATGGACCGTTGCCAGCAGCTCTAGCTGCAGCTCCAGCAGTGGCACCCTCAGCCCCACTGCTTCAGAAGCCTCAACTCCTGGAATGCTGGTCATGGATTTGACCAGCGACGGGCAGGCCTGGGATGGCCAGATCCCTCCCAGGGACGTTGATTTGAGCGAAGTTGTTGTATCACGGTAATGGCATCTTGGAATCCGACGATGCCGTCGGGCATTGCTTGCTCGACGATACAAATTTCCTTACTTCCATCTCTTATATCACTCAAAACTCATCACCACTACGACTGGTGATTGAGCGTTACGAACCCGCTTATGATTCGATTCAAAATTCGTAATTAATATTTGGCGAAGGCCTTATTTTTTTTTTCCAAACATCTTTGGCATTCATCGGCACAGCGAAATGGCGCAATGTGGTGTTGATTTTATTTTCTTATTGGTGATGGGGGAATCGCGTCCGGCTTCCGCATAGCCAAAACCGGATACCGAATATTTTAATACTGGGGAAGGGGAGTCTGGATCGGGAATCATGGGAAAGAAAAGGATATTATTTTTTCTCCATTCGAACCTTTCAAATGATTCGACTGCGCATATATTCGACACGGGAGGGTACTACTACTTCAAACGATAGAGTACGTAATGTATACAAACCAAGGGGATAATCCGTGCATGGGGAGATGGGATGGGATGAGTTACATGCACTGAACGCTCGCTAAGTGAGTCACGAGTTGGGGGTCACTGATGAAAGAATGACCCGGAGGGAGGGATCGGGTTGGAAGGGACGAGCATATCCGGATGCTGGATAAGGGGGGGGGGCATTCAAGAGAGGGCGGTGTTTGGAGAGTTAACTAGGGCCCACTGACGCAAATACCAAAGATGCCGCTCGCTCAACCTTTTGAAACAAAAAAAGGCACAAATGAAAGAACAAAAAAAAAAAAAAAATTGATCAAAGCCCGACTCCTCTTGGCTCTACATGATGTTTAACGATGAATGAATTGAATGAAAAGGGTGTCTTGTCTTACAACTACCTGTGATAGTCGTGAATCACCAATATCATATATAATAATAATTGGAAAATGAAACAAAAATTTTGTGTAAAATCCGTTCCATTGTTAAATAGTAATCGGTTCTTTCATTCGTTACGTGATATTAAGCGCCCTTTTCACCAGCTCTTGCTATATAGCCATGTACATGTCTGTGATATCTCTCTCATGACATTTGCCTTTTCTACCACTTCCCATTCCCAGGCACATCGTTAAACAAAAACAAACCAAAAACAAAACCTTCGATATTTCCCATGGCTTGAACAGACGAATAAACAGAAAGAAGAAAAAAAAAAGCAAAGAGGGAAAAAGGACGTAAACAAAAGACGGGTTTTAAAGGAGGGTTCTTGAAAACGCGGAGCTCGATTTTTTTTTTTTTTTTTTTTTTGTTCCCTTTTATTTTGAGGTAATGAGGATGGGGATTGGGGAGGACTTCTAAATGACAACAATATGAATTTTCGTCTCTTTCGCAGTTGGAACTTAAAGAGACAATATAGGAGAAACGTGCTGATTATCAATGGCTGCCAGCGCCAGTAATGACACATGCACGTTTCTGTTTGTGTTTGGATAGGAAATGGTCCTCTCCTTCCCCATCACCACCTTTGGAGTGATTCATCGCATCGTTTACACTGCTACCTTGCGGCTTCGGGGTTCCAGAGGCCTTTGCTTGTTTGTACGATGCGGTTAGCCAAGTTGCCTGGCTGCAGCAACGCAGGCACGTCCGAGCTGGGCGTTGTGTTGCCCATGATCACATCATCGGTTTGTCTGCGCGCGCTGTCACCGTCGTTGCCCTGGGTAGACCCCATGGATATGGCGCTGTCGTCCTTGCGACCACCACCGATGGGCGGAGCAACAGTGTTGGGGCCGCTGCGAGTGTGCGCAGGCTCTTGGGAGCGGGAACCGTCCATCATGAGATGCTGAGCCTCGCGGAGCTTGTTGATGGCGCGGACGGTGTCGATGGCGGCGTGAAGGGTGCGCCGGGCATTGAAGTTCTTCTTGATCGTGGGCAGCAAGTTCTCGCCGGCGCCGTCCGAAGGCACCAGGCCCGCAACGAAGGGGTGCTGGAGGGCTTCGTGGGCGGTGATGCGCTTGTCCTGGTCGATGGTGAGGCAGCGGCGGATGAAGTCCTTAGCATGCGACGAGACGCCGCGCCAGTACTCAACCGGAGTGAAGCTGTAGTCGGCGTTGAGGATGGCCTGCATCTCTTCAAAGTCCGAGTCCCGGTCAAAGGGGGTGTAGCCGCAGAGGAGGAAGTAGGTGATGACGCCAATGGCCCACAGGTCCACGGGCTTTCCATGGCCGGTCTTCTTAAAGATCTCGGGAGCCATGTAGCCGGGAGTGCCACAGGTGGTGGTCAGGACGTGGAACTGCTCCTCATCCATGATTCGAGAGAGACCAAAGTCGGCGATGAGCAGGTCTGCGTTATCCTCGGGCGTGCGGAAGAGTAGGTTCTCAGGCTTCAAGTCGCGGTGAACGATGCCATGGTCGTGGAGGTATGCGACGGCAGACAGCGTCGCGCGGATGAGGTCGGCCGCATCGGATTCATAGTATGAGCCCTTGCGGCAGATGCGATCAAACAGTTCACCTCCGAGAGCCAGGTCGGTAACAAGGTAGAGGTTATTCATTGTCTCGAAGTAGTCGACCAGCGTCAGGATATTTTGGTGTCCCATGGACACCTTTTTCAGGACGGCGATTTCATTGCGGACCTGTCATCTCCCCGGATCTGATCAGCGAGCGTTCTTCTGTTCTCACAAAAAGACGAAGAGCAAAGGCGACAAAAGCTGTCGAGTCGAAGTGAGGAAAGAGGCCTCGCGTACCATGTGCTCTCGCCCCGCCATGAGTCGCTTGTTGATGACTTTGGCTGCATAGTAGCGGCCGGTGTCAATATGGACGCATTCCTTGACGACGGAATACGAGCCCGCTCCCAGCGTCTTTCCAACCTTGTATCTGCAGGGCTGGACCTGAGGCTGCTGCTGAGGCTGCTGGCGGCTCATCGTGGTCGAGCCGCGATGGCGGAGAGGAGAGACTTGGGGAGAGAAAAGCGGAGGTGCTCGGGCGGGAAGGGCGACAGTTGCCAGCTGCGAAGAGGAGAATGGCGGCAGGCGAAGCTCTTTTGACGTGCAGGAACGAGTTTCGCAGGAAGCCAGATTGTTGCGACCTTGGGACAAAAAGAGAGAGGATCTGGGGACGAGATTGCTTACTACTACTAGGTAGGTAGGCAGTTGCAACGGCCAAGGGGAGTTTCTGGCGGTCTTCAAAACCAGGTGGGGGAGGGGCCTAGGGGGAGCCTAGAATGGATGGATGGCTCGAATCGGCACATCAGCCTATCAAGCTGCGGTTTCAAAGCTGATGACCTGAGCAGAGGCTGCCAGTATGACTGAGGCTGATTAAATGAGGCGGGCACATCAGGGAACCAAGGAGAAAGAAAAGGCCACTTGCAGTCTAGCCTAAGGATCTTAACAAATGGATCACAAACATTAGTACCTACACGTAATACTGACCGCTGGCATAGAATCGGTTTGCGCGCGGGAGTTTGCTCAGGTAGTACTGCTAAAGTATGAGGAAGCATTCATTTGAAAGCTGTCTCAGTCTCACGTTGAGATGGGGAGCTGTCAAGAAATAAAGCCCAGATACTTTGCTGCCACTTACCTATGGCCATGAACTAAATCGAGGTGGCGATGAGTGGCAGGAGATTGACGTGATTTATTTTTAGCTACCAACTCTAAATCCGATCCAAGAATACGAAGCTTGAGTTGAGATGGCGGTGCCAAATAAAGCATGTGAGAGAGAGTACCGCTAGGTATGTACACAATACCTGTACTCCGTGCTGAGCTATGTGCGATGCGACACTGGAGAATGATAAAATCGGGCAGTCATTTGGGTGCTGACGATTTCATTTTGGGGTGCAGCGGAATTCCATCCTTCTCCAACCCCCAAATCTGCATGCACTTAGCCGCACCGTAGTCGCCGGCGCATTTCCCATGTCACTGGTGACTCGGGATGTCTAGTACCTAGATTCAAACCAGGCATCTTCTCTCTGACTGTATTTTGTGTCTGCCACTCATACAACCTGCTTATTGGTGGCTAATTACTAGTATCTAGATGGTTCATGACGAAGCTCGGCCATCTGAGGAATTATCCTCGCTATTCCGGCGGTCCTCTTCGCGACTGCTTTTTGGCGCTGTTGAATTTCTTGTCTTGGACTCGTGCCTCGTGAAACCGCTTCTCACTGTTTTCACTTTAGTACCTCCATCATTCATTACTCAACGACGAAGGTGCGCGCATACATCTCCTGGTGCTTCTTCTTCTTCTCGGAGCTCGTCTCAGCGGGCGTCATTTCACGATAGATGCCCATGACCTCGTCTATAAGCTTTCGTTTGTTCTCGTCGAGGTTGGCGGATTTGGACCGATGAGTTTGCGCCGAAAACGTGAGAGAGTCATTGCCGGCAGTGTAATACTTGGACGACCGCACTGCGGAATGGAGGTATTTGGGGAGAACGGCGAGTAGGTCTTTCACGGGATATACCGTGACGGCCTTGGTTTCGGTTCTTCAGCCGGCTGCAGTTAGTTGAATGCCATGGCCCGATTCAAGCACTGAAGCAAGGGGGATAAACATAGAGAACCGATGGGGCCTTGGGGAATTTCATACTTGTTGACATGCTGCCCTCCAGGCCCACTAGACCTGGCATATGTCGTACTTCCCTTTGGCAGCTGAGACGCATCAAAGGAATTGTACCACAGCCGTGCCTCGGCCAAGGCGTCCTGGTCCAGCTGAGCATCAAACGCCTCGTAGCGTTTAAACCTCACTGGCTGAGATAAGGACAGCCTCGGCTGCTGCGACACGATTGCTGGGCGCAGCGTTCTCTTTGGCAGATGCCACAGTAGTCTCATGATGCCGGCTGGGGTTTCTCGCATCCCATGGCAAGATGCGTGCTGGATTGTGGCCCACGCTATCTACTGTGCAGCACAGTAATGCAACTGTAACTCTCCCTCGCTCATCTGGTGACAACCAGCGCTAGTCTTATCCCACCGTCCGTATGTGTCAGTTGGAAACGATGTACGTACTCCGTAGCAATAAAGCAATAGATAAGAAGCTGGGCCCATCATTCCAATCAGGCCGACGGGAATAATCCCAACTGGTTGCCTTTCCGAGATTTCGTTCGCGCCCCGCATTGCCTTTTGTCGCCTTTGACGCCTTTGTCGCCTTTGCTGGCCCAAAGAGGACTAGCCAAATGGCAGAATTTGAGGCGGCTTCTGTCATAAGCCTCCCGGCCGCTCTGCTTCCTCTCCTCCAACCAACTCCCGTCAACCGTCGAAATCTCTTCAGCGTAGCCTCACCACGCCTTGGCGCGTCCTAATCACGGACTGCAGCCTGTCTTTGTTGTCCGTCCCATCGCGCCGAGGCCTGTTTCTCCGAATCCCGTACTCGAAGCTGCCCTCTCGTAGCCCGGCCTGCGCTTCGTGTCACAAGCAGCCTTCGTTCTCCTGCTATTGCCTGCAACATCAAAGAATCCTTGCGCGCCCGCCGCACAATCAGCCCCACATCGAACCATCGTCGACAAGCAGGTTATAATAATCCCTCTCTCTCAACCGCCGGCAAAAGGTACTCCATAATAGCCTCTCTGCGCGGATGCAACTGCCCAGCCTCTCCCCCTTAGACCTCTTCCAGTCAGCGCGAGCCCAGCTTGATGCCAGAGCCTGAGCCCGAAGCAGCTCTGCGGGCCACAGCCAACCTCTCTCCTGTCTCTCCCTCGCCTGTCCACACAACCGCGCCTCTTGTGGTGCCAGCGCTCCAGCACAAGGTCGATACCATCGACGCCATGGTTGCTGCTGCCGCCTCGCTTCCTAATGGGACGGCCGACGCCCCCGTCGTCGACCCTTCCCTCGCGCCTTCTGGTGAAATCGACGATGTCGTAGATGATGACAGCTTCAGCGATGCCTACGGCGAAGAGACGGAGGACGTGGCCGTAGAGCCTCCACAGCAGGAGCTTGTCGACAACAATGACGACTACGCCAAGACGTTTGATTCTCCCATCGGTCCCGAGGAAGGGGAAGACCAAGATGTATCATCAGAACCACGAGAATCCAACGAGAATTCATCATTTTTATCCGATCATTTGACTAGTCGCCCATCAGACGTCTCTCATATCGCTGCTGATTCATCCGCGTCTGTCCCAGCTGCTCAAAACCCATCTCTCTCGACCGCCCAGCCCGATGCTGGTCCTGAGCCCGCCATGCTGAAAGTTAGCGACGCACGCGCCGCCTCCATCCCGTTTGTGGCTCAGCCCACGCCGCCCGGAGCTGGCCCTGCCAGACAAGACTCCGAAAACTCTTCATCTCTTGACATCCAACAGCTCGTGGCTGACCTCACTGCCCATCCCGCTGAGTCTAGCCCCGGGAACCCTGACCCAACGGCCAATGTCCTCCCGGTGGCCTCTAACCCCCTTCCCCCAACTGCTACCTCGGCCGCCACCACTATTCCAACTGTTTTGCCATTATCTGCCTCTCTCCCACCGCGCCCTCCATTGCCGCAGGTCGCCCCCCAATCGTATGCTTCTCAGCACCACCCTCCCGGAACCAATCCCAATGTCCCAGGAAGCGTCGGCGTGTCGCCCACGCAGGGACAGTCTTCCAATTTTGCTATTGCTGGTGTCACCGGAACCTCAACTGAAGCTTTGGGGAATCTTCCACCCCCTCCTGCCACGGCCATGAACCCTTCGGCTGCAGCAGCATCCATAAACCCTCCTCCGTACCCTTCCAACCAGCCCGGATATCCTACTGATCGAGCCCAAGATGCCGACTATCAGCGCCAGTGGGACCAGTTCATGGCCGATGAACGACAGTACATGTCGGAGGCCAAGTGGGATCGTTTCCCTGAAGGGTCGCGTATTTTCATCGGTTAGTGACTCCGCCTCGAGCTCTCATGTCCAAGATACGCATGCGTACAATGTGCTAATGTGAACTTTTTTTTCTTGTAGGAAATCTTTCCAGCGACAAGGTTTCCAAGCGTGACGTATTTGACATATTTCACAGATATGGCAGACTGGCCCAGATTTCCCTCAAATCAGCGTACGGATTCGTACAGTACCACACCGTCGAGGAAGGCCGTAGTGCTCTAGAAAACCTTCAGGGGATGGAGGTGAAAGGACGCCGCATCCGTAAGTGATTATCTGGTTCTCTATCGATCCGGGCCTCCTTTTCCCTTTCCTTTTCTTTCGTTGCTGACCGTGGTGTAGATTTGGAAATCTCTCGGCTCCAAGATAAGTCTAAAAAGGAGAGGAACCGTAGCCCTGAGCGGGCCCGTGGACGTGAAGGTGGCCGTAGAGGAGAAAAATACCGTGATGATAACCGATCAACGCGCAATCAGTCGCCTCGTCGTAACGAGTATTATGGCAGGACCGAGAGAGCCGAGAGAGCCGACCGGCCTGACAGGACCGAGAACTATGGCCGGGATCGAGGCTACTATGACTCGGGCAGAGGAGGCCGTGGCCGCTCCCGATCTCCCGGCGGATATGCCAGAAACGAAAAGGATTCCTACCGCCGGAGAACACCCAGCCCCTACGCCAGATCGCGGCACGAGGCAGAGCTTGATCTGCCGCGCCGATATGGCGCCGATGTTCCAGATGTGCAAATCATTATGCAGCAAGATGTCAATCGAGACTTTGGCACTTGGGTCGAGGGAGCCTTCAAGGCCAAGGGTCTAAGAACCAACGTCATGTATATCTCTCAGCGATTTCAGAAGGAACACGTCATCCAACGACAGGCGGCCGAGGGCGTGCACGGGGTTGTAGACCTGGACCTGCGCGCCCAGAGCCTGGGTAGGATCTCCGTCCACTCATTCGACCGGTCCGGCGGCATCCACAATGTCCGCTTCGAGCAGTATGTCGACCTGGAGCCAAGCACGGCGGCAGAGGTCATCCTGCGAGCCAAAGCCTCCGGCGCAGCAAACTATGGCCAACCCTACGGAGGCGCCGGCGGATATCCCGCGCAGTATGGTGCACAGGCCCCGCAGCCTCCTCACGTAGCTGCGTATCCCGGCATGCAGCAGCCCGGCTCGTATCCACCGCAAGCTGCGCCATCTGCCGCCGACCTCGCGAGTCTGATCGGCCAGGTGGACAACAACACGCTGCAACGACTCCTGTCCACCATTCAGGCAGCACCGGCGGGAGTGGCGGGCGGCGGACTCGCACACGGCGGCGCGAACCCCGCTGCGCCAGCCGCTAATGCGCCTGTTGATATCCAAGCAATCCTGGGCTCTCTCAATGGAGGAGCGGCACCGCAGCAGCACCATGGAGCACATGCTCAGATGCCGTACGGTGCGCCATACGGTGGCCAGCCGTCCGTGGGTGTTGCGCAGCAGGCGACGGGCACCGGTGACACGACGGCCCAGGTCCAGAATATCATGGCCCAGTTGGCTCGGTATCGGCAGTGATGCCGCTTGTGATTTCCTTTATTTTCTTTTCTTCTAACTTGCTTTTGCTGCCGCCTCCTTCCGTAACCCTCTGGAAGCTGGGGCTACATGAAATGATTCTTGACGATGGTGTATTTCAGATTCTGATACCACATGGAGGCATTGCATGATTGCGTTTTTTCACTTGATACGATGGCATTGTGGAGTTTGGCAAGTATGTCCGAGGAGGATAGATAGACACCGCTGGAGAGTGAGCTCGGCATGCCTCATTGGATTTGCTAGCCCTTTCATCTACCGATTTTGGTTCTGCGGCTGTACAGGACCAAAAAGCACGGGCCCTGCAGAGGGCAACGACCAACCTGTAAAGGGGCATGAAGCCTAGAATAAAACCTTTTGAAATCATGTTTCGTGCCTCGTACATGAATGTTGAACCAAATCTAACCTTTTATATGCCCTCGCGTGCATCTAATGATTGGGTACCCATCTATATACATTTCGTCTCTAGTCAAGTCATCACCATCCGAAGCTCTCATTGTGCCACCATACTTCACGACCTTTGAGGACCCACGGCCCCAGCCGTTGTCGTACCTCCCTCGACATTTCTTCCGGGCCGCAGACCAGAACAGCGACCTTTTCCTCTACCCCGTGGCGGAACATGTCGTCTACAATCTTCTGGATGTTGGGGCGTCTGCTGTTGTTGCTCGCGGCAGAGCGCTGTGAGCGAGATCCTCGCGTCATATTCTGGAGCTCGATGGACGCATCGCGGCTGCCATCGCTTGCGTGGTTGGAGAAGCTGATATTCTCTGTGAGATAGAGATGGACATTGTCGTCGTCAAGGAGAGGCTTATCGGAGCCGTTGTCGGCCATGGCCCAGGTGGCGTCGGCGGCGGAGCGGATTGCCCAGACGAACTGGGCATGGGCGAACGGGAGTTCGCGCTGGAGGGCATGGTAGAGCGGGAGGGTGAAGGTTGCTCCCACGCCGCCGGCGACGAGGAGGATGCGGGATGCGCCCCAGGTGAGGAGGTGCTGAAAGTGTTTGCCTATTGCGCCGTGTGGGCCGTCGATGGCGAGGGTGATTTTGTTGTCGTCTTGGGAGGGGGAGGAAGTGGTTGGGGTGGCGAACTGGGAGAGAATGTTGGTCATGGGACCTGTTCTCTTTCTGGCAACCAAGGTGATGCTCTCGTTGTCCTGGTTGGCGGAAGCTACGGTGAAGGGGTTGAAGAGGAGATCGAAGGTGAATGATTTGGATGCTGGGTATTTGCTGGTTCGGCCTTGAGGGGGGAGACTGAGGTAGATGTGGGAGCCAGGCCGAGAGCGGAATTGCTCAATCTTGTTGGCAGGCATGGGAGCTGAGATTTTGATGAGGTTTGTTCCGGGGACAGTCTCAAATGTCGAGGCCGTGTGCGTGATGCCGATTCTACGATAGGCAATGTCCGCGAGGAACACGATGACGCTCTCGACGGCGTATAAGCGGGCGGAATGGGCGTGGAAGAAGAGCAGCGCCGGGGCAAGCAGCGCGACGGCCAAGTGCGTGACGAAGAATATGCGGTACGAGTACTGCCTCACGCGGACGAGGGCGGTGGCGATGAGGCCGTCGAAGCTGAGGGCGGCGAGGACGCCGCAGAAGACGACGGGGGCGAAGAAGCGCTTGAGCCAGATTCCAGAGAGGATGAAGAAGACGTTGTAGAGGACGATATGGGTGAGGATAAAGGCGTAGATGATGCGGCCGAGGGTGCGGTGGTAGCGGTTGATGTGCTCATGGGAAGAGCTGAAGGCGTAGGCGTAGGGGTTGAGAGCTTTGAGGGCGAGGAGGTATTGGATGGGGAGCTGGGAGATGGCGATTGTGCCGAAGCGTTTTGTGAGGTGGAGGTAGTCTATTGTGTTGAGTTAGTGATGAGAGGGACATGGAGATTTGCAGAGAGGTGGATGTTGAATGAGATTTGGTGTGAGTACATATCACGGGGGCTTTTGATAAGATCTTGTTGTGATGAGATCTCATATGAGATTTACGCAAAGAGACACAAACACAACTTACCTTCTCCCGTCCCCAAAACGCACAAAACCAACAGCCAGCCTGTCCAGACAAGCCCCAGCAGCCACTCGTCTCTCTGCCCCCAACACACGCCTCCCACAACGACATCGTCTCCCAGCCACCACACCACCGCCCTCCATCTCGCCGCCAAGGCGCCAGCGGCACTGCTGCGATGAGCCTTGACGGTGGGCGATCCGGGGATCTGAGAGTAGCGGCCGCGATCGCCGTCATCCTGGCCGAGGCGAAGGAGCCGCCTGGTAGCGAGAAGCACGAGGCGGACGAGGAGGGCGATTATGGCCGGGGCGAGGGCTGAGAAGTGGGCGATGCGGGCATAGTGGTCGATTGTGTGGCGGCGGACGAGGACGTCTTCCTTTGAGAGGGTTAGGAAGTGGTACGGCCAGCTCATATTATTATTATTATTATTCGCCCTTTTTTTTGGGGGGGGGGGAGGGTGGTTGTAAATGAGATTTATGGGGGTTGGTGATGGCGACTAATACGGAGGATACATGTTATCTTGATGCTATATTATCAATCTCGAGGTATAGCGCTTGCGTGGGGGATGCGCCACGGAGAGAAGAGAGCTGTGGCGGCCATTAGCCACAGTTGGGTACATCAGTTTGCATGTGCAATTTTGGGGGAGGGGGAGGGGAAGCCTCAGTCATCAAGGTCCGTGGGATGGCATGCAGCAAGGCCATAGACGTGACATTTGTGACTTCGTATGTATGTACGGAGTACGGAGTATTTATTTGTTTATTTGCTTGTGCACCCGTTTATTCATCCCACGCTCAGGATTCGAATCCATGGAATCCTGCGTCCCGGATGCAAGCCAAGCGCTCCTCCAGCAAATCTTACTCAGATAGACAGCATAAGCAACAGATTCGGTGACTTGCTCGAAACCATGGAAGTTTGACGTCCTTGTCACTGATTCCGCATCTGGCGATAAGCAGGCTGACCAAACCAGCATCCAGCTGGACAAAAAAAAAAACTCAGGCATTTCGTTTTTGAGCTATTAATTACAAACCTGGAAGATACTTCTCAGGGCTTGCCCCCTTGGGCGTAATCGGCAGCAGCTGTGCCAAATGACTCTTAGTTGAGCTTGCAGCTGTGCCACTCGCGACACATGGGAATGACAGCAGCTTTAGGTGGCACCGCACACTTTGTGCTCCAAGTGTGAGTTACTACTCCAGAACTGGTGCTAGAATGGTGAATATACGGATGGTGTTGGTGCCTCTTTTAGTGGCTTTACCTGCTATCAACGCTCCATCAATCCAATCATTCCATGCCAAGATGCGCACCTGCTTGCTGATTCTTACCATCCTGACCCACTGATACTCCCCGCTATCCGATCTCGCCCGTTTGCATTTTCTTGTATGGATGTATCTTTTTTTTTTTCGGGCATTTCTGAAGTGATTCTTGCTGGGCGCCACGGAAAATTTAGTCGGCGCATTTTTTTTTTCCCACTCGTCATCTTTTCTCTTCTTCTCTTCACCATCTTCCATATCTTTGGCCTTTTCCCTCCTTCTTCTTCTCTCCCAAAGGCATTCATCCCTTGGTCAATTGCCCTCTTCACTCTTCATTCTTCGACTCTCATCCCACCATCGACATCCACCATGTCTACCTACGCTCTGTCGACGTCTCACAAGGAGGTTCGTTCGGCGCCTTTCGCCCATTGGGCTTGATTGCGTCGTTTGATGAAGCCATTGTTACTGACTCAATTCTTCTTTGCAGATGCTTGAGAAGTCTCTTCTCGAGTCTGACCCTGAGGTCGCTGCCATCATGGTACGTTGCCACCTTTTTTTTTACCCCTCCATCGTCCAACTGCCTTGTCCCCCCTCATCCGGCAGCTTCACATGACTCATTCAGCTAATTGAGCTTGCAGAAAGATGAGGTCCAGCGTCAGCGAGAGTCCATTGTTCTCATTGCCTCCGAGAACATCACCTCCCGCGCCGTCTTCGATGCCCTGGGCTCTCCCATGTCCAACAAGTACTCTGAGGGCTACCCCGGCGCTCGTTACTATGGTGGCAACCAGCACATTGACCAGATTGAGCTGCTGTGCCAGAAGCGTGCTCTCGAGGCCTTCCACCTCGACTCTGAGAAGTGGGGTGTCAATGTCCAGTGCCTCAGCGGCAGCCCTGCCAACCTCCAGGTCTACCAGGCCATCATGCCTCCCCACGGCCGTCTCATGGGCCTCGACCTCCCCCACGGTGGCCACTTGAGCCACGGTTATCAGACTCCCCAGCGAAAGTAAGCTACAGAAATGAGCAAATGGACAGTCTGGAAGAAAGCGTTTTGTCTAACAAAGCTCCCTGCAGGATCTCCGCCGTCTCTACCTACTTCGAGACCATGCCCTACCGTGTCAACCTCGAGACTGGCATCATCGACTATGACCAGCTCCAGCAGAACGCCATCCTGTACCGCCCCAAGGTCCTTGTCGCCGGTACTTCCGCCTACTGCCGTCTGATTGACTACGAGCGCATGCGCAAGATTGCCGACTCTGTCGGTGCCTACCTTGTTGTCGATATGGCCCACATCTCTGGTCTCGTCGCCGCCGAGGTCATTCCCTCTCCCTTCCTGTGGGCTGACATTGTCACCACTACCACTCACAAGTCCCTCCGTGGCCCTCGTGGTGCCATGATCTTCTTCCGCAAGGGTGTCCGCTCCGTCGACCCCAAGACCGGCAAGGAGACCCTCTACAACCTGGAGGACCCCATCAACTTCTCCGTCTTCCCTGGTCACCAGGGTGGCCCTCACAACCACACCATCACTGCCTTGGCTGTTGCCCTCAAGCAGGCTCAGACCCCCGAGTTCAAGGCTTACCAGGAGAAGGTCGTCTCCAACGCCAAGACTCTCGAGGTCAAGTTCAAGGAGCTCGGCCACAAGCTTGTTGCTGATGGAACTGACAGCCACATGGTCCTCCTCGACCTTCGTCAGTTCAACCTTGACGGTGCCCGTGTCGAGGCTGTTCTCGAGCAGATCAACATTGCCTGCAACAAGAACGCTATCCCCGGAGACAAGAGCGCCTTGACCCCTTGCGGTATCCGCATTGGTACTCCTGCCATGACTAGCCGTGGCTTCGGAGAGAAGGACTTTGAGCGTGTTGCCCTCTACATCGACCAAGCCATCAAGATCTGCATCGAGACCCAGGCTTCCCTGCCCAAGACCGCCAACAAGCTCAAGGACTTCAAGGCCGAGGTTGCCTCTGGCAAGATCGCCAAGATCAACGATCTCCAGAAGGAGATTGCTGCTTGGGCCAGCAGCTTCCCTCTCCCCGTTGAGGGCTGGCGCCTGGATGCTGGCATCTAAGTGCAAGATGCTGCAGAAAACAAAAAAGCCCAATTTCTTTCATCTAAGCCAATGAGCAGGGGGGATTTTCTTACACATATGCCAAAATAATTGAAAAAAATCGTGGAGAATCAAAAAAAAAAGATCCAAGTCCACTGAGGAGGGGAGGCATTTAACATGGGATGGGACAAAAGCCCAAAAAAAATTCGGCGAAAGGTTCAACAACTTTGCAATTTTAGGTTTTTTTTTCTTTTTCTTTTTCTTTCTTTTCATGAGGGCTGGCGCATGCGTTTTTTTTTTTCCATTTCAACAGGAAATGAGTGGGAGTGGAGTTTTGACTGGGTATACTTTGGGAGGACTGAGGGCATACAAAAACCTTTTTGGCCATTTACATCAAAAGGTATTCAACGTCGGTATGGGTGTGTCATATCCTGCTTCAACAAGTAGGCGAGTTTAGTAAGAGAAAACATTCTTCTCCGAACCAATCTGGTGTGCCTGGTGATATGTTTTGTGTGTCATGAAATTCTTTTTTTTTTTTTTACCAATGAGTGGTACCTATATATTCACTTCTTAACCCTACATTTGCCTACAAGTCAACGGTTTCATGTCAAACAAGCTCATTAAAGGCTGTGTATTGCCTATCGCCTAGCATTCTTCCACAGCTCGTTTTCCCACGCCCACCCAGTCCCCTAGCTACCTGTTTGTCCTTGCATTCAAACCATCCATTCGCACATTGCCTTCAATCAAAGTATCAGGCATAGCACGAACCATAAAACGAAACAGAAAGAAGAGAAGAAAAAAAGAACACACTGTAAAAAGAAAAAGAGAAACAAACAAGCAAGCAAACAAACAAACCAATTGACCAAGGCCCTTCATCTAAGCCGCCAAGATCAACCATGGCCACGCAGCCGAAATCATAACAGAATTCGATCATCTAGAAACCGAGTACCAGAAAGGACAGTTTAACCACGACCAGACGAGCAAAGAAAAAAAAAAAAAGGAAGAAGAAACATGATAGAATGGGATTGGAAAAGGAAAGAAGAAGAATATATAAAAAAAAAGAAACAATGCATGCTCCTAGGGGGGGAAAAAAACCATCTTTGCCGCCTCAGTTCAAGTGCATCAAATCATCCACACGTCTCTCTCCTTGTCTTTACTTTTTTTTTGGTGCTTAGTGGCTATTTTTATGACCATGGAAGAAGGCCGCCCTCTTTTTGGTTGGAGCTCAATGCACAAACCGGAAATATAGTTTTTTTTTTTTTGTTGTTGTTATTGTTGTTTTCAAGGTGGTGGTTTAATCCCACTTCATCTTTTCGTATTTCTTCAAATAAACCACCAAATCGTTCGCAGAAATTCGTCAAAAGCCCTCCGCTTCGCTGAGAGGCAAGGCCTTTTTTTGTTTTTTGTCCATAAACATATCCTATAAACGCCGCATAAGGCCGGCCAATTCGGAGGAAAAAAGACATGTCATGAGCTGAAGGGTGTGATAGAACGCAGAAGAAAGAAAAAGGCCGGTCCGGTCCCTGCCCCAGGTCCGAGAAGGGGTATAGCGGGGGCGAGGGTAGAAATCATTAGAAGTCAAGAAGCATTAGAGCATCAGATATACATTTAGTAACGAAAAAGAGGCCTGTCCGGCGTGCTGATGAATGCAGACATGATGGCCGGTATGGATGGATTTTTTTTCCTTTTTGTGTATGCGCACCAAATTGGCCATAAGGTGCATCGTATATGTACAGTATTGATAAGAGGAAAGCAGATTGGCTATACATTTTGAATGGCCGAAACCATATGGTCAGTTGCTATGGCGTTGTTACTGGGCGATGCTCTCCGGGCTCATCATGCCAGTGGTGTCGTCCTTGTCCGTTTGGCTCATGCCGCCCTGGCTCTGCATACTGTCCGTCCGCTCCATGCTTGGTGCCAGTGCTAAGAGCGCAGGATGGGGAACAGTACCATTCGGGAGAGGTGTTGTGATTTTCTTTGCAGCCGTTGCGTTTGCTGCTCCCGCCTTCTGAGGGGATGCATTCAATCGAGCTTCAGCAGCAGCGGCCTCCAGCTTCTTCTTCTTCTTAGCTAGTGCCAACTGCTCCTTGGGTGGACGTTTCTGGGCGGAAATGATTTTGCCGCTGGCACCAAGACGAGGACGCGGTTTGCGTTGCTTAGTCGGCAAATCTTCATCCTCAACCAGTGGTGAATCCCCGTTAGCGTGAAGTTTCGCCAGGAAGAAATTCTTAACCAGGCCGACCTGGTGTTGGATATTCTCCTTAGTAACGGGCTCGGAGATGGAAAGCGGCTCGAATATTTCACTGCTTGACCCGCCAGAGTTTTGTGTTTGCATCTGGTACTGGTTGCGCACTCTGCTCTGTAGCAAATGGAATGGCACGGAAACAAAGTCGAGACCCATTTCCTTGTCCAGTCCGAGAGCCCGGAAGCCGAAGAAATCTTCACCAAGATCCTCGGCGAAATCTCCACTAGTGAACTGATCACTGCCATCATTGAAAGCGCCAGCTCCATCTTCACCAGCTTCTGCCGAAAGGGCAGGGCGGAGAAGGTCTGCCAGATGGGACTTCATTCTGTCGTGCAAAGCACCCAACCTGCTACCCAGTCTATCTACGTCCTCCTTGACGTAGCTTTCCAAAGTTGCAACGTCGTGGCCGTTTTCCTCCAGTGTATGGAGAATTACCTCCTCTGGTGTGAAACGCGGCTGCAGTACCGTCTCGCCGCCAACTTGGACTGATTTCTTTTCAGCCTCTCGGTAGATGTTGAACGTTCGGATTAGCTTTTGGAAATAGTCGGCTGCGATCCCCGTAAACGTATCTATAGCGGATGGCTGCAGCTCCTCGAACCCGGTGGTGTAGAGAATCTTGGCAATGGAGCGCTTTAAAGCATTCTGGCACGTCTCAGCTGCCATTACTGGTCCATCATCTGCAATAAAATGCGGCTCAATATCCAACTCCCTAAAGGGTTCCGAGTTTGACTTTGGAAATTGATTCGTATAGACCTTTGGTTAAATGTAAGTTTATAATGCCCGAGAAGAAAAGAAAAAAGTCTACGAGCCGAGTTCTCCTTACCTGGGATTGGACCTGCATCTGCTTGATGACGGAAATCTTCATAGCCAGCTTCCTTGTTTCTTGTATCTGGTGGATATTTTCGTCCATCTTCTTGGTCAATTTACTTTGTGATGCAACAAACGCGCCGGGAGACACAAGTCGAAGAAATTCCTCATGCTGATTGATAACTTGGCCGTCGCCATCTTCGACCCATTGCAGCTTTGATGGGATATCTGGAATATTACTCAGGGGGGTATAATAGTCGGGGATCACTTGTTCCTTTTCCTCCTCGATACCCTCGGCCAACGTCTCTGGTCCTTTACTTCCAGCTGCTTTGGCAGTCGGTGCGGAAGTATCGAATTCGGTGCTGTTGGTCAGCTCTGCCTCTTTTTGGCGAGCCAGGAATCTTCGTATTCCTGCCTTGCTTCTGAGTAAGGCGGGAGCGTCCACGCTAAGCTTGTTATCTTTGAAAAGCAGAAACCGTTCCTTGGCAGTCAGAGCTCGATCTTTCTTTGTACTTTGCTTCCATATCTTATACTCCTCATCTTCGTAAGCCTGCTCAGCAGCTTGGCCAAAGGCCTGGTTCAGGCTCATTCCATTGATGCTAGGGCCGTCAATGTCCATGGCATCAGCGTTGCTTGTGATTCCAGACGGGCCATTGGCCGCACCAGGTGTGATGGAACCACCAATCGGAGGTGTGGCAAACCCATTGCTGCCATCCATTTCTGACCCTTCGCGACCCAGCTTGCCCAGCAATCCGTTTACTTGTAAGATTGGTTTCTGGTCAACCACTGGCGTATCTTCCTTTGGGTCGTTAGGGGCCTTCCGAGACTTGTTAGCTCCCTTGGTAGTGGCCTTGCGACCACGAGAAGACATGATAGGCTCATCATCGGAGTCCTCGCCGCCGTCGTCCTCGCCGCCATTTTGCTTCCTTCGTTCTTCAGCTTCAACTTCGGCACGCGATCGGATGGCGAGATCCGGAATAAGAGGGATTAATTTCTCGGCTTCCTTCCGCATGCCATTTGCCATTCGGCGAAGCGGATGATTCATGTCTTGATTATACTTGAGGCAGTTGTCCCAAATAAGATTAAGATCGACCACAAATTCCGTCTTGGATTTGTATGTCAGCGATTTTAACTTCTTGGTCATTGTGCCTAGATCCATTGGGTTTTTGATAACTAGAGCAGGGTTAGTAAGGGTATACGCTCGAGGGCCAAAATTTGGAATCTGCGCATACAATTATAATAATCAGGAGCATCTCTCTTGTTGACACGAGTGAGAAACGGCGTTGAGTACTCCGTGTGGGCTTTCAGCTCTGTCAAAACCTTTTCTAGAGCCTCGTACAGCTCTTCTTGGTTGACGTTTTCTTCGCTTGCCCACTTGCTGCGGTTTTTCCGCACTTCGTTCATCAAGAGCCTAAGCTCGGCATCGGAAGCCTTTACCTGATCTCTCTTCATGTCTATCCTTGCAATGAGATGCTTGAGAGTGAGACTTGACGCGCCAAGATTCGCGCTGCTGAGAGAGCCTTGATTCGCAGCTTGTGACCCAGTAGCACCGGCGCTGTGATTATTCTCCATTTCTGCCTGGAGCTGCTTCTCGGAATCCTCTAGCTGCTGCTGCTCAAGCATTGCCGTTCGGTCATTCTCTAGCGTATATATAATCGTATGAAAGCTTCGGCGGGCGGCGGCCTCTGTCGCCATCCTCGCATCTTCAAGCTGCTTGATGGCATCATCTTCAGGCTTTCCCTTGTTCTGCGATCCATCCTGGGACCTCGCTTTATCTGCTATTCTGCTGGGAGAAGTGACCGACTGAACCGGAGAACTGCCGGATTTGGACGGCGATAATAGCGAGTTCGAAGCAGCAACCGCACCTGGAGGCTTGGGCGCGGCCGCCGAGATATCTTCGTCGTCTTCATCTTCGTCATCATCGTCATAATCATCTTCGTCTATTGTACGCTTCGCCTTCTTTAGTGGCGGCTCTTTAATGGGCTCGTGGTCGGTGGTTGGAGGGAGGGTAACGGCAGGGGTGGGGGGGTAGCGCCGGAGAGCCTCGATCGCGTTCAAATTATAGGATCCATCGTCCGCAAAGAGCAGGGCGATCTTTTCTTCTGATTTTTGAAACAAGTCTGCGAAATGGGCGCGTCGCCTCTCGTCTTCGATATCAAGGGTTGCCTCAGGCATCAACACCAGCGAAGTGTCGACTGGGGTCGCGATACGCGCCAAACCATCGTCAACAACCTGCAAACTTCTGGTGCTGCTGGAGTGATGCAATCCTGGCGGCGGCCAGGCTGCCTGACCGTTAGGAAGTGTCATTTTGGGCCCCGGGCGATGGAAGCGACAGCAGGGCCCCTTTCGCCATGCGCCAACAAATGCGCTCGCGTGCGGCCGGACCGGGAGCGAATGAGGAACTCAAGACAACATGGGACAAAGGAGAGGCATCGATAGAGATGGCAGCCAGAAAACCGCGACGAACGGAGATGACTTGGTCGAGTTTTGATGGATCGCGATCGCCTGGTTTGTCTGCGGATCGAGAGGTGAGGTTGAGGATTTGGGAGGCTTGTACGTATGGGGAACCCTTCCCCAAAGCGGAGACTTTGCACTGGGTCACTGTTCGGCGGCAGCTGGGCCGGTGGTACCAGCTCGCTATGGGGCGCTTTACCGGAGTCTTGGAGCTGGGCGACGCAAGAGGAGATGCTGCATGGAAATATCGATAAGACTTGCTTTGCTTTGACAGGCTCTATGCATGCCGCTGCAATGATTGCGCGCTGGTTATTGGGGGCATGCGCCTGCGTTGTGCGTACATATCGCGGATAGAGGCATTAGCATTACAAAGTACTCCGTACTTCTCCCCGTACTGTACGGTATTATTTTTCATGCCTTAGTAAGGCTCTGCAGCCAGAGACGGGCCTTGTTGCTTTTTGCAGCAGAACTTCACTTACACGTGAGACCACACGTGATAAGCTCACTTTTCCTTGACATACGGATTGGCCCGACAGCTTGCAGGACGCAGAGACCAACGCATCCGAAGAAGCCAGACAGTAAAAAGTAGAAAGCGTAGGTTGTTGGTAGATTCACTTTGAATACTAATTACTAATTCTCTTTTCTCTTTGTGCGCTTGAATAGAAATTGCTTTGTTGGCGCTGTTGGCGCTATTAGACACAATAAAATTCGCACCCAACCGTGCCGGCTTCGATGTTGCAAGTCTTAGTCGCACAGGTACATACATAAGCTGGCACCACTCGCGACCTGAAGTGAGCCGGTACGTATTCGGCTGCGCCACAGCTTCTCAAGACAACATACCTCAGTACCTACTAAGCTTCCACACATCTCCACGCCAATTGCATGCAAAGTCTCTGACCTGCATCTGGTCTTTTGGTCTAGAGAGCTTTGCTGCTCTCCAGGCCGTCATACAGCTCAGGCACCTGTCACATTTGGAGTCGCCTGCTCGACCCCCCAAATCTAGCCATGCGGATAAGACTGCCCTTTGCAGGTGCGTACGTCATTAGCCCAGGCCACACAGCATCACCGAAAAACCCGTCCCTTGCATTGTGCGAATAGCACGCGCGCCGGCCTCGCTAGCCTACTGGAAGATGCTAATCTTGGTTTCAAGGTGCTTTCCTGCTCCTGCTGCTACTGGCAGGCTACGCCGGTCTATCGTCTATCCAGCTCGGCGCTTATGTCAACGACAAAGTCCTCCACTTCGTAACCTTCTTCCTTTTGACGGTCGTATTCTACTGGGTCGTTGATACCAATCGCCGGCGAATCTTACACATGACCTTGGTTGTCTGCACTCTCGTACTTGGCGTTGGATCCGAATTTGTTCAGAGTTTCCTCCCCAACGATCGAGATTTCGATATCTACGATATAGTGGCAAACATCGTTGGTAGTTTACTTGGACTCGGCATCTGCGCATGGTATCACAAGCGAATGCTTGAAAGAAAACGACAGCGCAAACACTATGACGCCGTCCCGGGTGAGGACACCGAGGATGTGGAGCTAGGGCAAGGGCAGGAGTCCGGAGTCACGGACGGCTCAACTCGCGGCAGGACTCTCGAAGAGGAAGTCGATAACTGGGATGAGCACGCCGAAGACAACTGGGACGATGATAACGCATCGATTCCCGACACGCCGTCACCTGCAATAGCCAAAGACACAGGTGCAGCTGATGCTCGGGAAACTAAGAAACGAACGGACTAAAATGTTTTGGCCTAGTGTCTGGAGTTTAGGATCGATCGGGGGGGATTTCCATGTCTCTACACAAGTATGATCACGGGATAGGGCTGCTGGCGTTTCATGTCGAAATCGTGTCATGCGGGCACAACAGTATGAACGGGGATGGTAGACGATGTATATGTGCTCATGCCACTTAGCTATAGGTCTTTTGAACAGGAGGATAAAACGCCATCTTCAGCTTCAGTTTTTTTTTTTTTTTTTTTTTTTTTTTCCACGAGAATACAAAGTAAAAGTTTACTTACCGATCAAGCACGGTCCACCTATGAACAGATCCATGATAAGAGGCTGTTGCTAGGTTTTCTGCGTTGTCAAAAAACAGTGTTCACGATGTTCCATGATTCATACTACCTATGAGTAAGAGACTGCTTGACATTTTAATACACACACACTAGCTTAGTACTTATACCATGTTTAATATAACATCAACGCTGACTTGAACCGCCCAAAGTGCTACCATTACCTCCTATCCAGCGATTGCCATACACAATGAAAGAAAGAAAAAAAAAAAAAAAAAATAAAGCAGATACAAAGGGAGCTCCATACAGAAAACCATGACCAGGCCACAGATAATCTAGAGTTCTATCAAAAGCCTTTCTGATTAACATATCATCCTTAACGAGGCGCGACAATGACCTGTATAAAGGTCATCTTGATTCTGGACAAGCCTGCGATTACTTACCCTGTAGTTGACTAAAATATCCGTGGCATTATGCTTGTAAAGGAACCCCTCCATCTGCCCCTCACCTCACCGACGGTGAGGTACCCGCTATTATTTCCTGCGAATTGTCGACAGGCGGCATGACCTCTGGAGTCCTGTCCAAAATCTCCAATTCTATGCGCTGAGAGACGCACTGCAACAAAGATGGCGAGCTCAGAAAAACAGCCAGTCGTAAGGCAAGTGAAGCCACGAGAAAACTCTGGCTGGCATCTACGGAGCGTGCTAACAAAGCTGGGCGCAGTGGTAAAGATGATGCTCCGACCAACCCAAGAGGGATCCCATACGCTCCCTTCGTCGACAAGGTTGAGGATTACGTCGCGACCCGGGACGATGTCGAACCGACGCTTCGAAAATTCCAAGAAATGATCTCGTGAGCTGCGACAACTTGGACCGTTGCCACGGCAAAAGGGCTAATGGGCCCGTGGTAGGAAGTATCAGTTCATGGAGATGAACCTGCAACGTCGGGCGACGGGGCTGAGGGAGAAGATTCCTGATATCCAGAAGACATTGGATACAGTGAAATTTCTGAAGCTGCGCAAGGTTCGATTATACAAAGCGATCGCGGCGAAAGCAACCTGCTCATGCCTGAATTTAGGAGGAGACCGACCCCATCGAGACAACCTTTGAGCTCAACGATACTCTATACGCCAGAGCAAATATTCCACCGACTGATGAGATTCACCTTTGGCTAGGGGTATGATGGGAGTGCTGGGATCATTATGGCTGTTATGCTGACTTTACTACAGGCCAATGTCATGTTGTCCTACTCAGTCGACGAAGCAGATGCTTTATTAACCGCCAAAATGTTAGCGGCTAAAACAAGCCTGTCGAACTACGAGGAGGACTTGGAATTTCTCCGCGAGCAGATTACTGTGAGCACCCTTCTGGCCTGGAGAAGCTGGTTTGTTGGTTGAGTTGCTGACAATATATCTAGACCATGGAGGTTGCAACTGCTAGGGTTTACAACTGGGAGGTGGCACAAAAGAGGAAGGAAAAACTAGAGGAAGAAACAGAGAAGCTGAAGCTGAAGGACAGTAACGCGTAATAGACACTTTGGAAAGGGTTTAAATCTAACGGACTTCTTTTTGGCTGGCCACGAAGAAGAGCTCTATTCTACCATGTGATGTTTTGTGAACTGCAAAAAAAGTACTTAGGCGTGTTTTTCTATCTCTCATAATGGTGTCTGAAGATGGCATGAAACTGGATCATTTTCCTGGGGTAAGGGAATCGAGTGCAAGTCACCTCATGAGACTCGATTGAGGTTTATCGACTTGGTCAGATTAGGTGCTGGTGGTGCTACTGTAATCCGTACTGTAACAGAAGTGACCCGCTTTTGGGCACGCCCCGATTGCTGCATGGCAGTCCGAATTTGAACTTTTGAAAGACTCGCGACAGTACTTTAGCTATTTCTCTAACTGCCCAATTTTCACGACAGAGGCCTCTGCAACGGACCCTTGCTGGCCGTGTTGGAGACATGAGGAGGAATGCTCAGAAATGCAACACGGGAGTTGGAGCAAAGGCGGCGGGTGCCGCGCCAACTGTTCCAGCAATCTTTGGTAGGTGTCCTTGGGTTTCGACGAATTGAACTCTGGCATCTCATCTTCGGTTTTTTACAGATTGTCCATGGATCGCCGTTGCGAATCTATAGCCGCAGAGCATTCGAATCGCAAGCCGCCGTTGCTGTTGGACGCGAGACTGGAAGGGTTTCTAGATTTGACCAAGACGACCGTATTTTCGAAGCGCAATCCCCTCGACAAATTCCACGAACCACAGCACCGACCGGCTTTCACAGAAACATACCTCAATCCCTCACACATAACTACGAAAAGCATCCAACTATTCGACATGAAGATGATTCCACACGACGTGGGCGGCAAACCCATGCCGACCCTACCGATGCACCTCAAAATTCTCTAGATTTGTCGAAGACGTCCTCTCCCTCACGTCGCCGTCGCAGAGCTGGTCATTCTTCTCTGCCATCTACATCGCGGTGTTTTAAACCGCCCAATTTCTTGCTGCAACAAGTACTGGAAGTCAATGAAGATACCCAGAATTGGAGGATACAAGCTGCAGCGAGTCGTAGCGCTCGCCTTCCGATAATTTTGCTGCAAATGATGATTCGCAAAGCAGCATCGCAGGAACCCCGCCAGAACGAGCTTCTTGATTTACTTCCATCTTCTCAAGAATGGGAAAAGGCAATGGATATCGCAAGGCGAAATGGCCATTCGCATGCCGACTTGGCCTACTATCTCTACATTCTCGAGGGGAAGACAGATGACGTGCGCTGTGAAAGGTTCCTTGAGCGCGATTCGTATAAGCCAACATTTATTTTACACTTTCTCCTTAGGCCGTCATCCAAGTTCACCAAGCTCGAGACTCTCAGTCGCCTCATTAGCTACTGCCGCTCTTCGTATCTGGAGGTGATGAGAGCCAAATTGGATAAATCAAGTGTCCAGGCAAAGAGAACAAAGGGGGAACATGGGTCGGCGAGCTTCAATTCCGTCATGTCCCTTCTTGCACACCACTGCATTCGGCTTGACGCCAGACACATGGTCAAACTCGGAGAGCTGGCTGTGCAATATATCGAGATAATGGCGGAATCATCTCTACCGCCAGAAGAAATCTATCAAGCTCAATGTTCGGTGTTTAACCACGGCCTTGGGTTGTTTGGTTCGGACTACCGCACAAATTCGATTCAGCAGTCATCGCCAAATTCATTCCTTTGGGAAGCACAGAGAATTCTTCTTGCTGTATCTTCTAGATTGAAACGGCAATTGCTTGTAGATGTTGGGGGATTTCGTGCAATTAGAAAGGTCTTGGCAGGCATGTCCAAGAATCAAGTCGAGATGCACAGTTCGCTGAGACACGCGCCTACATGGCCCCCGTACTTGCGACCTGGAGATGGCATGGACGAAGAGATGGCTCCCGAAGACAGCTGGAGCCGGTCCGTACGAGCTGGTGTATTGATGCAGGAGGCCGGATTCGCAAAAGATGAGCACGATGATGCTGTCGATATTCTGCAGGGCATGTCTCCAGATGGGACACCGACCATCCAGCAACGGGTGTCGCTAGCGCGCCGTCGAAAGATAGGGCTGTGGGAGGCTTCTATCAGAGCCACTCGCAATGCACAGGAGGCCTGGGAGAGGTTCCAGAACCCCCCCAAAACAGGACTTGAACTCGGCTTGGCTGAGTATACCGCGATGTTTGAAAAGTTGACGATGAGAGAAGCCGACGAAGACACTACAGCCCTCCCTGGGGACAGAGCCTTGAACTTCCCTACCCCACAGGAGGCCAATCTGACCGAATTTGAAAAGGCTCGCATTCGCCCGCCAAGCGTCTCTCAGTTGTACGAAAGGATGCTGCTGGATGGTATCCGTCCAAGTGGTAGCTGTCTTGCAATTCTGGTGGCCAACACTGAATCAATGGAAATGGCGCGGAAATATTTACATGACTTTGATCAAACCGGGGCTCTCTATCGTCTGATGTCTCAAGAGATGGACGTCCAAGCTCTAAAGAAGGTACCCATAAGCCTAATCTCGGCATATATCCAAGTGATGACACGACAAGAGGGCAGACGAGCAAGAAAGTACATGATACGGGCTATTGAATTGGCGGAACAGCGATTGGGATCTGACCAGACGCAGTGGTCTGATTTCATCTGGGGCACGATTCTGAAAGACCTGTCACAACACCACCATGGCTTAAGGATAGTTGTTTATCAGCAGCTCAAGCTATCTCTCCACGTCATACAGAAACTTGATGGGCCTTGTGGACTGGCACTCCCTGCGTTCATCCAGTTCAGCAAGACTATGCGAAAGATAGCTAAGCGCGAGCTTGGGCAGCTTTCTGCCGAGTTAGAATCGAATTCGTCGACGGCCGAAAACCACGCGCTGTGGGTCTTGTATGACGAGAAATCTAGGCACAGGGACGGTATGCAATGGGATACTTTCGATAATAGACCGGGAGCGCTTGGCGAGTTTCGTCTCTTCCGGTCCTCCGCTTTGCGGATGAACGAGCTGTTTGACAAACTTGCTTCACATGAAGAAGAGAGCCGGCAACTACTGGGCACAACCAAAGTGGGACCATTGGACGAGATGATGTGGCGAAGAGACCCGGCTCGAAGTGAGCATGCTTACGAGTATATGGTTTCCTTGGCATACCTGGGCGAGTTTCAACAGATGGCGAAGCTGCTGAGGTGGCTGATCAAGGTGTGGGGACAACCTGACGTGGTACACGCATTGTCAGAGCTGGACGAGCCGCCGTCGTATACTGATTTTGTGAAGACTCTCTGCGCCTTTCGACTCTTGGCCGAGCCGATGCTCAAGCCAGGGGTGGTGGAGTCTTTACGGGAAGCAATTGGCGCGGCTGGACTGAACTGGACATGGCCTGACGAAGAGGCAGTGGAGGCGTACGCCCATCTGCATGAAGATGAATCTATTCATGTTTTGGCGCGCGTGCTGGAGCAGGTGCGCTTCTCATGGACGGATACAAGTACATGTAGGGATACCAGGGTGGAGCGCGAAAGTGAATGGAGAAGCCATGTATAAGCCGGACCTAGGAATCTATCTACACGTAACCGATTTTTGAAACAGGGAGCATGGTATTGTGGCGTTTACAAGGAAGAATCGGCTTTGACGACTGTATATGAAGCTAGCACTCTATGGTTTGTATATATTCCTGCTTGGATAGATGAGAACCAAGGTACCCGGGGCCTGTGAAGATTCCCGGTGAATAGAAGGTAGATTTTACACTGCTCACATATGGGGTTAGACAAGACATCACACCTTGATGATACATGCGGGAACACAAGCGTGTGTATTAATAGCTGGTATACGAAAATTGGCCGCCTGGTGCTACCAAGTAATTTCTGATGCTTCTATTCTGAGGTTGCAGAGGGCCGAGCGGCTATCGCAGTCTCATCTTAAAATCTAAGGTAGAGAGAGGTGCAGGGATCGAATGGGCTTCCGATTGGCGTACAAATCCCGACCTGAGAGCTTGGGTAGTACAAAGCAAGGTACCTTGGCATACAAGAAAATGCACGAACAAAGAGAAAGGACAAGATGCAATCTGTTTGGAGAAATTGATGTGATTGGAGAGAATTGAAACGGTTTGCTGGCCTGGGGGATTGAAGGTTTGAACATGTACCTAGGCAAACGGTTTTCTCTGTAGGTAGAAGTAATGGCATCAACTGGCCATTGACATGCCATCCTCACGGAACGCACATCCGAGCAAATAAAAGAGACCCCAAAAAAAGAGCACAAGAACAAGAACCCGGAAACCAAACTGCGCACGAATTGGCCTGACCACCAAAGCCAGCGGGTGCAACACGAAACAAACCCGGCCGGTGCTGCAAAAGCCCAGCGCACGGCCAGCGCAGCGACTGGCGCTTAAATCCACCGAGCCGTTGCAGCCTCCCCTGGTGCTGAGCCACAGGTGGCATCGGTGGGGCGGCGCTGATAGGCCAGCACGCCTCGCCGAGTCAAACAGCGGCTGCACAGCATCTCCAGCAGTTACATCCAATATCCGCCGATTTCTCGGCCGTGCTTGCGGTGACCAACCGCGCGGATGTGGCTGGACGCTCTCAGACGGCGGGCGTGAGATGGCTTTTCCAGGCGGGAGGCTGCAGCGGGAGGCCCTGGTTCGACGGGGGGGGGAGAGAGAGAGAGAGAGGAGGAGGGGATTCCTGGGTTGCGAGGATGGATTGGATGCTGGCAGCGAGATGTGAGCGTCTATGGTTCTGGTGGCGGAAAAAGCTGGGATGGGCTGTTTGAGTTCTTTGTTGCGGCGGATACTTAATTCGCGGGACGATCCTTTCCTAATGCTTCTTGTTCTTGGTTCCTGATCTGATGATTAACGTTTGATGTTGTGTTGTGTCTCTGGTGCTCTGGAAGACGCTGGGTTTTTTTTTCTTTCTATTTCCTACCACTTCTCTCATTTTCTCGCTGTCGACGCTTTTCTCCATTCTTTTCTTTTCTTTTCTTCGCCTTAGTTTCTCATTTCCTTCTTTGGTCTGTCAATCACGTCTACTAGCAGTTGTACGCTGCTTTGCTCGGGTTATTCACACTCCTTCCCCTTGTCTGTTCACTGCTGCTGAGGCTTTCGGTCTGCCTCTATCTTAATATCCTTTCCCGTTTCAGCTCGCTTTTGCTCTTTCATTTTGTGCTTTTTCGTCTATTGAACCGTCTTTCGCTCTTTGCTGAGTTCATTGTGACACAAGCTGCAAACAACAATCACTTCGTGTGTTGAACGCACATAATTGTTATCAAGCATCATTCACTATTATTTGTTCAATCCACGATATAGCAAAAAGGCATCGATTGCTCATATTTACTATATCTGAGCCTCACCCCCGCTTCTTCCTTTTCTTCATTTCATCGCAGTGCGACATCTCCTCAAAAGAACTCACATAATGCGTTACGACATACTCTTCGGCGCCTCGCTGGGCATGTTCCTGGCTGCTCAGCCTGCACAGGCTGGTCCATTGCCGCTCTTGAGCGCCAGAATGTGAGTTTTCCCAGAAACACCTCCCTGTATATTCATTCATTTTACATTATGCTAATACTATTTTGCGTTGTTTAGTCCCAAAGTTGCGCGAGCTGACACTACCGCTGTTGAGACATCTGCAGTTCCTACTGCGCCTGGGTGAGTTACCTTGTACTAAGGAAGAGCGACAAAGGAAATTTTTTTTAAGAAGAAACGCATGGCTAACATATCTCATCTCAGGCCTACCGAATCCACTGCATCGTCAGCTCTAACTCCTCGCCCCAGCTTTTCCACTTTGACGGGCTCGACAGTAGATATACCCGACTCTCTCATTTCTGCCACCCCTTCTCAGGTCCAGAGCCAAGCTCCTACCACAACCCGGACGACTCTTATTGATTTCGGATCGGACGGTTCTGGCGGGGGTTCTACCTCGGCTCCCGTTCCGACGACAGCCAAGACTACCGTTGACGCTCATCCTACGAGCTCTCCTCCGAAAACTTCGACTGGGGGTGCCGTTCCAACTACCTCAGTCACGGATCACAGCACCACTGTGGGAGGCACAACCTCTGCGGAGGCAACAACGTCGGCAAATGCAACAACGTCTGCGGCTGCAACCACTTCTGCGGCTGCAACCACTTCTGCGGCTGAAACGACGTCGGCGGTTGCAACAACTTCTGCTGTTGAAACAACTTCTGCGGCTGCAACAACGTCTGTGAAGGGGACAACATCATCGGAGACGACTTTCGAGACATCGCCAATAAGTACTACTGGAGCTGAGGCAACAACATCAGTAAATGCAACTACTTCTGCTGTTGAAACAACTTCTGCTGTTGAAACAACTTCTGCTGTTGAAACAACTTCTGCTGTTGAAACAACTTCTGCTGTTGAAACAACTTCTGCTGTTGAAACAACTTCTGCTGTTGAAACAACTTCTGCTGTTGAAACAACTTCTGCTGTTGAAACAACTTCTGCTGTTGAAACAACTTCTGCTGTTGAAACAACTGCTGCTGAAACAACGTCTGCGAATGCAACAACGTCTGCGGTTGCAACTACTTCTTCAGAGGCAACTACTTCTGCAGAGGCAACCACTTCTGTAGTGGCAACAACTTCTGCGGCTGCAACAACGTCTGTTAAGGGGACAACGTCTGTCAATGGGACAACGTCTGCCAAGGGGACAACGTCTGCCAAGGGGACAACGTCTGCGGAGGCAACAAAGTCTGCAGAGGCAACAAAGTCTGCAGAGGCAACAACTTCTGCAGAGGTAACAACTTCTGCGGAGGCGACAACGTCTGCGGTTGCAACAACGTCTGTCAAGGGGACAACATCACTAGTTTTCGAGATATCACTAACAAGTGCTTCAACTACTGCGTCTTCAACCGCGGCACCCGAGACTAACACGACTGTCCCCGTCTCCGAGACCACGCAGACCAGTGTCCCGAACTCAAGTGCTGGCAGCACGGCAGCGCTGTCCAACCCTTCTACTACAGAAGTTGCTTCGGCATCGCAGACTCTGCCTCCAAGTACCACTGGTGCCGAGTTTACTACAAGCTCCATCCCTTCCAATCCGGTAGTTGTCTCTTTAAGTCTGATTAACCCTCAGTTCACCACCAGTGCTGTCCCTACATCCACTGGAGGAAGTGGCCCGTCTTCAGATGCTGCCAACCCTGGAACTACGCTCACGACATCTGTGGCCACCAGCGAAGTGGTAATCTTGACTTCGACAACCCCAGCCCAAGACACAGTTCCCCCAACTTCCGAGTCATCCACAGCCTTGCCAACTTCAAGCCAGACTGTCGCTGTACCACTTCCTGCGCCAGAAAACACGGAGTCAGCCACCCTGACAAAGCCTGCATTCCTTCCCACCCCTGAGCTTCCTGCTTCCACGTCTTCAACGAGCATTGACCAATCAACCGTTGTAAGCCAGTCATCAGACTCAACTTCGGTAACCACTCTCACAACACAACTCACAACCACTCTCACCGCTCAGCCCACTCAGCCCGCCGGAACGGCCGATGGCGTCCCAACTGTCATCACCAACCGTCCATTGGGCACTTCACCCGTCCCGGCCCAAGTTTATGCAAGCAACCTCGCTATAGCCCAACAATACAACGATGTCTTCAAGTCTCTGCCTCCCGACAGTCCTTGCGACAGCGCCCAGGTGGGCTGTATCAACGGCCAGGTGGCCAAGTGCACCTCCAACGGCGTGTTCGCGCTTCAGGCGTGTAACGCGGGAATGCAGTGTTATGCTCTGCCAATGAGAACTACAGACGGCATCTCGATTGGATGCTATAACATTGCTGATGCAGAGACCATCCTGGGCATCACCGGCGACCCTCTGAGCAGCTCGCCGGCCCCTACACCTGCTCCTACACCGGCCCCTACACCGGCTATCCCTGGCAACGATCCGCTTGAATCACCAACCGTAACGCTCACCACCTATGTTACTGTTAGCGACCAGCCAGCAGTGCCGCCTGTAGCTACATCGGCCCCTGTGCCAGTCCCAGTCTTGCCTCAGGAGCCTCCGTTGCCTATTACTCAATCTCAGCCTCAGCAGCCGACTACAGACCCCATCGTCCCTCCAGCTGCTCCCACGTCGGTTGTGGCCTCTCCTCCTCCTCCGCCGCCAGCAGCACCAACCACCTTTCAAACCGTCACGACCAGCCAGCCGGCTGCTCCCGTAATCACACCCCCCTCTGCGCCCTCCCCTTCCCCCTCGATTCCTCTCGAGCCTAACTCGACAACCCTCGTCTTCATCCCCATCCACGATCCCTCTCCAGTGCCTTCCGTCCCAACCCCTAATAGCAATCCTGGCCCTACTGCGCTGGCCAATGGGACGCCCGTCCAGTCAATCTACGTCACCGTTACCGTCACTCAGCAGCTGAAGGAGACTGTTACCGTCACTGTTACCGTTTAAAGGGGCTGGGCCATTAGAGTATCGGAACCTCTTGCTTTGACAACGTTTGAAGTACCAGGCTGGATTCATCTTACAATTGCCTCCCTTTTTGCTCATTCCGTCCACTGTTTTGTTTTATTTCTTTTGTCTCCACGTTTCTTTTTTCCCATGTTTCAATTTACAAATAATTGATTATGTAGTCGGCCATACAACAATAGGGGAGAGCAGGGGAAAAAAAAAATTAATGCCCGGTGCGGGATTTTTTATATATATACATGTCACACCTACAAAGGGAAAAGGGAAAGACCATGTTTAAACGAAGTACATATATACTGGACAAGGAGGAGAATCAACAAAACACATTGTGGAGTTTAATACCAAAGTTGGGAGGCGACATCTGTCTGTTTTCGTTTCCTGTTTCTTTTTTTTTTCGCTCATGTATTTAGTTTGAATTTGTTGCTCTTAGTTTTTCTATATACGTCCATTGTCCAACATCCCACCCGTGATATTGTTGTTTCATCGCTGTGTGTTGGTTGTGAAGAAATAAAGTAAAAAAAGAAAGGGCGTATTGTTCCTTCATTACCCTTCCGTGAATCAACGCTAGTTCCAGGGTTTCCGTTTCGCTTCATGCCCCGAATGCTGTATGTCCGACTGTGATCCTTCTATGAAGACTTCGTGAGAGGGGGGTTTCCAATAATGGGGTACCCTGACATAGAGTAGAATAGGATCATTCAAAAGAAAGAAAAGAAGAAAGGGAAAAAAAGAACTACAAGATAATAGCAGAACCAGGATAATATCCAAGAGGTGAAATGGCACCTTTCTTGGTGACGTTGAAAAAAAAAAAAGGAGAAAAGGAGAAAAGCGTGCGGCATCCAGAACTCGTTACAAGTCGCGCCATGCAAAAACAACCCCACGTAATAATAATGAAGCGTAGTGAAAAAAAAAAAGAAAAGAAAAGAGAAAAATCCAGAAAAAGAATAAAATAAAGATGAGCCAAGAGCCTGGGGCAAAATGTGAATGATCCCCATCACTCATTCTGCTTTGATGCTGAGCTCTTACTTTGCAGAATCGCCGCCGTAAAGTCAGAAGCCGCTCTGCCGCGATTAAATCGCTAGTTCGTGGGCGGCCGAAAGTTGCCAGAAAAGGGGCTCGCAACCTCGAGTCTCTTAGCCGCTGGTTCACGACTGCTGGCTTCCTCATCAATAATGCCGTACTTGTCCTGCCAGAGTTTCCGCATGACCTGGTAGATGAACCGATATTGAGTTTCGCCTTGGACCATGCCACGGCGCTGTTGACGGAGGCTGTCAACCGCTTGGAAGATGAGATCAGTACGCTCCACGGGTAAATCATATCTTGCCAGGTAGCCTGAGTTTAGCTCCCTAATCAAATGCTCCAGGCAGATGAATGTACCCGTACGGCCTACGCCCGCGCTGCAGTGAATAATGCGTGGGGTCGTGGGTGCGCTGTGCTGTCGTGATAGCTTCATTAGCTCAAGGAAGCTGTCTAAATCATCCGAAACTGGTACGCCAAAATCGGGCCAGCGCTTGTAAAGAAAGTGCCAGATAACACGTGGTTCTTTCTCCCCATGAACATGAAGGAGTAGTTTGCGTTTCTCAATCGCTCCACCAGCAAGCTCCTCCACAGAAGCAAAAGTGAGGTCTGCCCTCCAATTGTCGTTCCACAGATTATAGTCGTTGACGCCCCAGATGGTATCCCGTCCGCCCGTGGGAAGCTCATCGCCCATGGGGAAATACTGATCACACTTGACCACATCAAGCTCAACCAAGTTTGTAAGCTGCACGATGACGGCTGGGGAAGGGCACTGTTCAGCAATCATGCGCCAGACGTGGTCGAATGAGGATATGGTAGGGCCTTGCATGGCAAAATAACGCAACGGCGGCCTGTTTGGGTCGGTCGGGGACGTAAGAGTAATGGTAGAGGCGTTGACGTAGTCGAACTCGGTCTCGGCGACCTGAAGCTTGACCCGGTTGTACGCCCAGGGCTTGATGTTCATGTAGCGATCCATCTTCTCGTGCGTGTCGGCGTGCTTGTAGATGGTCCATCGCGCATCCCCCAGGCTGTCGTCTCGCATGCCCTGCGCAACTCTGACTCGCTCAGCCCATGTGAGTTCCTGATATTTGATGTCTATGTCTACAATGGTGCGTGATGTTAGCGGGGCGGGAGCACTTGTAGCGCCAATGGAGATGACGTGCATATGCATTGAGCATGCATATACAGCTTATATTGAGTGAGAGATATGACGCACCTTGCTGCGACAGCGTCAGGAAGGCTGGCAAAACTGGTGGCGGCTGGTTGACGCTCCTACGGCGATCCTGCACAGGTGGCGATTTGTGTTGCGCTGGCTGAGACGCCGGTCGCGCAGGCCTTGGCGGCGACTGGATGCCATCTTGGGCCACCACAACTGCTGACGGCGTCGTTGGAGTGAGATCTGAAGGAGGACTGTCTCTAGCGCGCTTCGACGGGCCTCGCAGTCGCAAGCTCTTAAAGGGCGACTTTTTGTTGTGTGTGCGCTGCTGCTGCCCCAGCGCCGAGTCGTTGATGCTCATGTTTTCCGAGGCGATGGCGGCATTGCGATCGATGGCCGTCTCGATGACTGGAGGTTTGGGTTTCCGGCGAAACTTGGGGATCTTATCCATGACGGCCAGGGTCGATATCTTGGTGGCGCCGGCGGCTGCCTTTCGCACAACTTTGGTGAGGAAGACGAAGAGGCGTGATGGGTTGGGGGTCGCCGTCCGTGGATTTGAACGGATTTCGATCGTTGGACGGGGTTGTGGTTGGCGACAAGTGGCGACCGAGCCAAAAAAAAAAAAAAAAAAAAAAGAATATCAAGGTATGTATATGTACCTGGTATGCGAAAGGAGCAAAAAAAGAGCAAAAGATTCAGTGAAGGAGTGCGTGAAAGTCAAGAGAGAAAAGACAAGAAGCGGGAGAAGAAGGAGGATGTGATGAATCCAGAGTCTGGGAGAGGAGGCGATGGGAAGAAGAGGAACAGAAACAGGAACAGGAACAGGAACAGGAATAGGAATAGGAACGGTATGGATGCAATCGAGGGAAAGCGAGAGGGGATCTGGTGGTGTAGAGGTTCCTGGCCTAGGGCGAAAGCCGCGCTGGCGGAGCGGTACCGGTACCTGCTAATGAGTTGAGACCAGACAATATTGGACTGATGGATCAATTTTGATGCCAGTAGTAGTAATCTGAGGGCTGTAAGATTGCCCGGTGCTTTAGCGAAGACGGAACTGCTGACTACATTGATCTTAATAGAATGATGACCGGGTTGGTATTACCACAGCATCGGAGTAATACTACGCTTGGGCACCCTGCCTTGGTGAATTACCTGTAGCAGGTAGGCACATCTAATACATACAGATGGAGGGTAACACAAGACAATGATGATGCATAGGTCGGTTGTACAGCATACAAAGGAGATTAGTAGTTAGTAGTAGTATTAGTACCTGTACAGATCCATTGAAGCCATGACCAGGCATTATTGATAGTACCTACCGAGGTACATACTACTAACCGGGCTATTGATTGCGTCCATGCATGCATCTATGCGATGCAGCACGCTCCGGCTGCCCTCAGCGCACACCATACAGCGCACTAGGCCCGGAACAGCGCCCAAGCGTCGCATTGATCCAGCGGCTTCAGTGGAGTTTGCAGCGCATCGCGTCGAATCCCAAGCACGCGACTTGGCCCAGTGCTCCCAGTACCTGCATGCGATGCGCATCCACCCACTGGGACGCCGCCCAGTTATTTTTGTTCCAGGTTTTTATTTTTGTTTGCACCTCAGGTGTGGTCATTTGATGTCACTTGATTCGCCTCATCCTCCTGAGCGCGTCATCCAGCCCCGGCCATTGACTCGCTCGCGTCAGCTGAAGCTCGTGTTGCCGCCTCTCTTGGCTGTGCGCGGCTGGTGTGTTTTGCATCTGCATCTGTCTGCATCTGCGCCTGCGCCTCCGTTTGCGCCTCCGTTTGCGCTGCTCTGCATGTGCATCACCCAATGTTCCCAAAACGGGGGCAAATCAGAACGGAGAGATCCATCCATCCTATTAAATATCCTACATGCATATTACCTGGCGCAGTCCACAGTCTGTTTCCTTTTCAACTCCCTTGCATAGCCTTTCCTTTTTCCCTTGCCCTGCTTTCCCTCATCTTTTTTTTTTTTTGTCCGCTTCCCAATCTTGTGTTCCTCGCACCGCCATTTTCCGTTCAACACACCATGTGAGACATGTGGCACACAACTTACAGGCCAACGCAAGTACTGCATGTGTATGCTCAGCAATAGGCGGATATGTGCAGCCAACATCATGCATCAGCTGAGCCCCGACCTATTATTACCCAGTCCATCACTCCATACTTGTACATGGCTTTTCGTCTCCCCCTTTTCCTGCTTCCGTTAAACGGCAGAGTAGACCCCTGTGACAAATCTGCCACACTCGACTTTTTGTTCCAGCGTCGCCTTGCGGCCCTTGCCACCCTCTCCTAGCCGTGCGGTTTGTCGAGGTGTCAGGCATAGTCTGTGCCGTCCCCCGTCTCCATCCAATGGTGAAATATACGTCGGTGTGTTCAGGTTATTCCGCTTCCCAGTTCCTAGCTGGTAGTGTTCGTTGCCTCCCCAAAAAACCACGTCAGAGCCCCAGTACGTCTCGTTCTCAGAGGACCGGTTCGACATGGAAGTTTGCGTCATATTATCCATGATTGCGGCGCAGTGGGTTGCGCCAACGCTCAGAGTCTTAATCTTGATGGGCACAAGCTGGCTGCTTCTCTCATCAAACTCAGAGAGTCCTGAAAGCGCCTTCAACTTTGTGGGCCCAAGAGAAACGTGCGTCCATTTGCCAGTACCAAGTGAGCCGGTAGTGCCTTGACCTGCGGCCCAAATGTCAAACGTGCTATGAGGCAATCTCCTTGAAGGTGCTGTGGCACCGGCTTCGGTGTTGCTGGTGTCGGGCATGTCAGTCTCGCAGGCGAAAAAGGTATTTACACCGCCGGCAGCGACTGACGAAACTTTGGACACTAGCCCACTGCTTCCATATAGCTTGTGAATCGGTAAGATTGTAGGCGTAGAGACAAAAGGACTGCCTAGTTGGGTCTCAAAGCCAAGTTGACCAAAAGTGTTATCACCAAACGTAAAGATGCGCCCGAGTTTATCCAGAACAACCGAATGATAGTCTCCCGTTGCGATCTGCTTAACATCAAACCCCTTGAGCGAGATGATCTCATGTGGTTGATCATAGCGCCCCTTGGGTCGTGTTTCCCAGGTGAGGCCCGGAATGCCCATTTGTCCCTTTGTCGGGAAGGATGAAGCGCTTGAGGCACATGAGAAAACCCGCCCAGTTGAAGTTTGCAGCAAACAATGCTCTAGTCCACTGCTGATGTTAACAACGCGCTCACCCCATCCGAGTCCTGCTGGGGTTAAGCTTTGGAAGCTGATGGATTCATTGCCAGATGAAGACCACAGTGACCACGAGCTCTTCTCTTGCTCTAGTTTCTTGCCACCCTCTTGATCATCGCGCGAGGCTGGTATGGCATATACCGAGCCGCCACGAGATAAAGCAATGATTCGGTCCTCTGAAACTTCGATTTTGGCAAGATCCTTGCCCTTCAAGGTCGTCACCGGCGTAGGATCTGCTTTGGAAAATCCCAAGCCCCATTGCACAAGGTCGCCCTTCTCCGTGATGGCTGCGCCAAAGTCCTGAGTGAGCTTCAAGTCGCGGAGAAGCTGGTCGTCGAAATATGATATCCTCCGCGGAAGCTTGATGTTTTTCTCATTCGAACTAGGATCAATGACCTTTCCCGCATTCGAGCCCCAAGCATACACTCCGGGATGTTCCCAGCTCTTCTTCACCTGCATGTGCTGGGAGCTGATCAACTCGCGGTTTTCTTCTTTCGAGGCAGCATGCTTGCGGGTCTTTTCGAATTCCAAGTCAGCTTTCTGATACCCTGGCTGAGCTGCTTCGGGAGCCGAGCCCAGCTGAGCTTGGAGCCTAGGATAGTAGTATGCTCCTGCTGCCGCCACGGCGAAAACAGCCGCAAATCCCACGGCTTTCCCTCCTCGACGCTTGGGTCTCCTCTCGGCTGAGTCACTGGCGTATCGAGCCCATTGGCGCTGATTCGTGGCGAGATGCGGTCGAGCCGAGAGACGAAGACGGGAACCTCGCCGAAGCGCGGACTGAGCGGCCTTCATGGCTGTGTCTGATCCAGCTATTACTGCTTAAATGCTCAAGAACCAGTACCGGCGTATATCTGACAGCCCCGCTGAGCACTGGATTGACTCGCGTATGATTGCAGCGACTGATTGTGAGGTTGCGGATGCCATAAGATGATGCACCATGTATATGCAAAAGTCGGAAGGCTTTTAGTGCATAATCCCTGTACTGAAGCTGTCGGCGCCCCGATGATGTCATGGCCGCTAACTTAGCTGGACCAAGCTGCCAATCGCACACACGATATTAGCTATGGACACTATTGCAATGGAAGTTGATGCCGGAAATCGGTTATAGCCGCTTCCATGCTATGAATCTGGACGGAAATAGGCGGCAGGCCTGTTTGATGAAGCTTTGGGATGAATCAATGAGCCAAAAGCTGACATGCGGCAGTGCTACTGATATCGGATTCTGGCATCGCGGTTTACATACTCTGTCTAATAATTTGATATTTTCAACTATTCGATAGCATATACTACCTAGTAGGTACGATAGGGCACAGAGAGGGCGTTTTGCAAATTGGATTTTTTGTACCACTGTATTTCTGGTAGTCCTCCGTGCAGTGGTCTCCAACGACATACATGTTAGACTTACCTCTATACTAAACCATTAGTGCAGTGTGCCATCTTCCTGCCAGCGTTGGGGGAGTTCAGTTCAATTGTGCCGGAGGGGCTAAAAATACTGTGAAGTCAAAATCGAGTCAGTTCTATTCTGCCTTTGGGGGGGAGTTAACGCTGTGAAATGGCAATCGACACCCACAAAACTGGTGCCTAGTTTCGCTCGCTTTGATATCTGCCGAGTGGGTACACTGACCTTAGAATAAATTCAAAAAAGCAAAAGCTCAGCATCTCTTCGTGAAAGACGAACAAATTGCAAAATAAAAGTTTCTAGAGATATATGATTGTTGAATTTAGTTGTGCTTAGTCATCAATTGGGTTTTCGGGGTCGTCAAATCATTAGAAGGTACTTTTCCTTCTATGGGCCCGCCATACTAAAGACAAGTACCGTGGGGTGGTACACCAGTTCCCGAATAGTGACCACGCAGCAATCGGCGCACTTCCATATCTCGAGTCTTGCTTCCAGCTCCGAGCCGCCATGTACGAGGACGGCTGGTACAGCTTCGTGCCGGAGCTTAGCACCGGTAGCAATAGCAGAGCCGAGACGTCTGGTGGCAGGCCTCGTGGCCATCAGCGCAAGGAATCGCTCCTACAGCAGCCAAATGTTTGTGTCGGCCGTCTCCTTTATTGGCATGTCATCAGACGACTTACTCTGTTTAGGAGCCAAGCAATATCGCCGAGCCGCTTGAGGATGTTCTGGAAGAACTAGAGAACACAAAGGACCCTCCAGAACCCACGTTGCCTCGTCGAGCCGCCTCATACTCCGACTTTTACGATGTTGTCAAGGGAGAGCTTCACAAAGCGTCTCAGCGCAGGCTGCGGCGGAAAGTGGACAGGAAGAGCAGAAATTGGGAGGCCTTGACGCTTTTCCATGAGGGTCCAGAAACTTCCCAATACCTTCAAAAGGAAACCGTGTCCTCGGAACCGCTAGACGATCGACTGCTGGAGGAGAGCCAGCGAGAGTATCTGTATGGTTCCCGGCGCATGCACAATCCGAGTCGAGCTAATCAATAATCAGACTTTACCGCGATCAATTGAAAATGACCGAGCGACATCTTGAAGGCTTGATCAACAATGCCAACGATACACTAAAACTGCTGACGACATTGTCGCAGTCATTCCTATCTGTTGAGGCTCAGACGGCGACTTTCCAAGCTCAATGCGAAGAACTCTTGACGGAACAGCGACGATTGGAGAAGCTTGCAGATGAAGTCGGAACTGACCTTTACTACTACGCTTACCTGGAGAAGGCTACAAGACGGCTGAACGCGCCTGGTGCCAGTAAATTGGTAGAGGACGATGATTTTGGTGAAATGGTGGAGAACATTGATTCTTGTATCAAGTTTATGAGCGCTCATGTAAGAGGATCAAAATCTTGGAGCTTAATGCTCTTGATGTTGACCGATTGCAGGAAAACTACCGTGAGCGCGACTCATATTTGGCACGATACAATGCCCTGCTTACCAAGGCATTGCACCTTCTTGATCATGGTTTCAACAGCTACTTGGACAAAGTATCCAGCGACATTGCGCGTCAGATTGCCGCCACAAAATCAGAGTCTGCTCGCCATGCTCTCGCGTATGGCAGATTCGAAGAGATGATGGCGGGATCTTACTCTCTACTACCAAACATTCGAAAAGTAGTCCGATCGGCCTACCATGCATACGGCCAACCAGTAGAAGCCACGATCACAACTGCAACATACGTCAATGCCATTACTACCATATTCCGGACTTATCTCACTACCCGTGACCGGGACATGAAGTTGATGACTCAACACGATATAGACGAATACCAGAAAGAGGTCAAAAGCCTGTCGGTAGAGACAGCTTCTAGAAACTTCATTAAGCAACTTTTCGAACGAATGTATAGCGAGGATGGACTCTTTACCAAAATCTTCAACATAGAACTCTCATGGAGCCCTTCTCCAGAGTCAGCTTTCCAGGTTGTCAAGCTAGTGAACACTTCAATGGTTCACCCGGGCAATATTGTGCCGCTAGCCACCAACTTGCAAACTGTACTTCAAACCGCTCAGCTCCAGGAAACCTGTAACGTGGTTGGCTGGTTAGCTAACGAATACGCTGTGGCGGATGTTGATGAGGAAGAGTCCCCATCTTTCAGGAAGTACAGGGAATATGCCGCCCGATTGCTTGCAGACCATTTGTGGTCATTCACAGACAATTTATTCGAGGCAGAGATTACCAAGTCGCTCACCAAAGCCCCAGCTCAAGATAGTCACTTGAAGATTGGTCCTGTTGTGGGTGGAGTGGCATCTTCAAACGCATATCCCTTAGTCAAGCGAGCGATTGAGCTTTTAGCCATGTTTGACCAAGCAATGCCGAAAGAAAGATCTGTAAGCCACCTGACATAACCAATACGTGTTTGAACACCACTAACACTATCTCCCGCAGACCAAAAACAGTCCCGTGGTGTTTAAGATTGTGCAAGAGACAATCCAGATTCTTCAGCGAGCTGAAGCAAGGATCAAATCGCTTAAAACAGGCACTGACCCAGATCTCTTCATGGTTAAGAATTTACTCATCATTAAGAATGAGTTGGTATCACTTGAGATTGGAGATATACGGAGCCAACCCGCGATGCAGCATTTTGGCCAGATTTGGGACACGCTGAGCCCCCAGAATTGGGTGGGATTTTTCGGCAGCATCATCAGTGGCAATATTTGGTCTCGAGGGGCGCCATCAGTCACCGCCAAGACGCTCACAGTTGAGGATATGAGCGAGCAGCTAGATGAGCTTCTGCGCCAATCCATATACGCCTTTACGAAACGCTGGGGTTCCCTTTTCAATGACTCTCAGAGCAGAAAAGTTGGAGTGAAACCCATAGCAAAGGTAGAAGCTGAACTCGAAACCATACTTCACACAGCATTCAGCAATCAGCCTGAAGTAATTGCGAGACTGAAAGAAGCCATACAGCTTAATGCGCAGGCACAAAACGAGGCAAAGGGCCCAGACAACGGAGCTCGGAGATATTAAAAGAGCAACTTAAAGAAAATGCTTAGATCTCGGATAAACACAGTGTATTCTAATGATGACAATGATTCCCATTCATGATGGCCCGAGTGGAGATCTACAATGTCTAACTGATTGTGATACGCTTTGAAGTTACTCCGGACGATGACGATGCTTATGATCATCTATCATTATTTCAATCTTGGACAAGGGCACCCACCAACCAGTTATACTTCAACAGCCACGTGTCAAGTACCCATTTCAATCCTTTTACGGAGAAGGGAGACGTAATGAGCAATGCCTATTCTCCCCGGACCAGTTTCACTTGGTTAGAGCTGGTCATTCACGGGCACTCGTCGCCATAGGCTATCAAGCGTCGTAAACAGCACAGTACAATGTGACTACTCAGCCGCAATTAGTGATAGCCCCCCAACCCCAACAATAAACTAAGAGCGACGGATGCGAGGCGGGGGTATTAGCGTAATGTGGCAATTACTCCGTTGAGTGAATCGTAAGCCTGGGAAGCCTATTAAAACTGAACAGCAGTGTTTATCCGCTTGGATGCGGCTGTACATCGAAGCGATGGGCCCGAAAGTTGATAAACGACAGATGAGAAGCAAGCCGCAACTCGGAACACATTTTGTATAGGTATATATACATGTAATTCCCTGGTCGAGCCTTTTTCTTTCTTTCTTGTTTCAATTATAACAAGCTCTTTCTATTTACACCAACTCCGTTTCTCTCTCAACCCACCAGACCGACGCCTTACATCCTGTCACATCCTACAACATGGCTGAAGCCGAGGCTGTCACATACCGAGGAAACTGCCACTGTGGCAACATTGTGTTTGAGACAAAATTGCCCAAAATCAAGGCAGCCCACTATTGCAATTGCAGCATCTGCACTAAAAAAGGCTATCTTTGGATCTTCCCGGGCAAGAACAATGTGAACATTGTCAAGGGTAGCTTGGAGGAGCTGACGACGTATGAGTTTGGCCCTAAGAAGATCAAGCATCTGGTATGATAAGGAATGAATTGCAAATTAATCCTCATTTTGCTTATTCTCCGATGGTAGTTTTGTCCTATATGTGCTACTGCAGTAGGGGGATCGTCAGAGGATGAGAAAAAAGATCTGCAACTTGCTCTAAATGTAAGTCATGCACAGCTCGCATGATGGTGAGTACGGAAAATATCTAACGAAACTTGACAGGCCCATGCGTTTCAAGGCCTGGACACCTGGGTTCTAGAGAAGGTCCCGTAAGGCTATTTACCAATCCTATCGGTTTGTCTGAAAGCGACATGAAACTAATTGCAAATGGCAGATCCGATGGTGCTTCCGTGGGAGACACCTACCAGCCTCCAGTTCACAAGGGAGAGCTTCCCAAAGCTGAAGGCGAAGATGTTATATACACGGGTAGCTGCCACTGCGGTGCAATCACCATAGCTACAACGAGCAAGCCTCTGGATGAGACCTTTGAAAGAGCTATAGAATGCAACTGCAGCGGCTGCGAACGCGTAAGTATCATTATTTCATCCTATTTTTAAGTTTATCTATTCTAAATGAAGGGATATAGATCGCCGCCCTCTGGATATATTGCCCGAGCAAATCCGTCGTCTTATCCGGCGACGAGGCCAACATGGGGAAATACCAGTTCAACGCGCGCATGATGAACAAGGTTTTCTGCAAGATCTGTGGCGTTGTCCTTACGAATCAGTTCAACACACTGTCTGAAGAGGAGATTGCTGCGCTTCCGGAGAAGATGCGTCGCATTCGTGATACCCAGCATATGTATACGGGGGTGAATGCACGAGTGCTGCAGGGGGTGGATGTGACCAAGTTTAAGACCCAAAAGGTGGATGGGTTAAACAAGATTCCGGGAGAATATGTGAATCCTTAGTTTTGGGGTTTGTTGAGTGAAGAATAAAAGCGTAGTTTGTCGCTGGTATGAGTGTGCCTTGAGCATTTGACAGTTGATTTACCATACAATATCTATCTTATATGAGTGACTACATACAACCAGTGCTCTGGCCACTCTTCATCTTGCACAATCTACTCCCAGAGACTCCAGTTGGGATTCGCCAAAACTTGTTGCCCCAGTGTATCATAGATGCCACCATCAGCGGAACCCAATCCAGGTTCAAAAGTAGAGAAGCTTTGGGGCCCTTCCGATTCAACAATGTATCCGCCTTCACAATTAGTGAAGCTCACTTTCACCTGTTCCCTGTAGAAATCGTCGTATTCCGCGGAGAGCGCAGCGTGAAAATTTTGAACATCACCAGATGGATGAAGGCTCTTCCAGGGATGAACGCAAGATTGCTGCTTGCAAGATTTGAGGACCATCATCAGGGCGTCCAGTCGGTCAACGACTTTTCTAAGGGGCAGTTGTTTTCCGGAAATGATAATAGTATCGTCAATATGACTCTCCTTTGAGGAGAGGAGATTGTGCAGTTGCCCAGGGTCAGCCTATAGTCACCTAAAATCAGCAAGTTCCTGTTCAAAATCGCCAAAACTTGTCGCTTCGCCATACCTTCATATCATAGAGCTCTTTTTCGCTACTGCACCAGACGGAATAATAGAATCCATAATCTTCTGCTTCAATGCGAAGCCCCTTGTATGTGTTGTTGAGATAGATGGGTACGCCAGTCTCCCTGCCAAAGATGCTCTCTGCAAGTCCAAATCCCCAAAACTCGACTGCAACATGCTCCGACCGAGAATCGATCTCATTACCATAAATATCGATAGGAGCCCCATCAAATTTTTTATCGCCAATTTCGATGCCGGCGATTTGCAGGATGGTTGGAGCGAGATCTGTGTGGGAGGAGGGAACTTGGGTGACTCTCTGGGCGGGAATCCCAGGACCGCGGACAACCAAAGGAACATTGATATCAGTCTCAAATCCACATGTTTTCCCGGGGTGCAATCGATGCTGGCCAATGTGGTAGCCATTGTCGGAAGTGTAAAATATGAAGGTATTTTCCAAGACGCCAGCTTGGTCAAGGCGAGCAACGACGGATTCAACAATCTCGTCTACGGCCTGAAGAGCCCTGAGGCGCTTCCTCTGGTACTCATCGTTATAATCAACGATAGTATCGTTCAGCTTAGGAAGCCTTGATACCCAGCTAACACCGCTTGGAGAATCCGGGTTGAAGTTTGGCGTCCGGGGAATCTTGTATTCGGGAAAGAGGCCTTCGTGCCGCTCCGCAACCTGCGGAGGATCAAAACCTCCCAACGAACCCTCGCCCACCAGGGCATGAGGGGCGATGGGCGCGAGAGTTATAAAGAATGGGGAGTCGTTATCCAGGAGAGCATGGTCGAGGAACTCATTGGCACTCTCAGCTACGATATCAGTAGAGTACTTACCGACAGGGTTAGTTGGGGGTGCACCGTTCTTAGTGGTGCTGACATTGTAGTATTGATACGTGAATGGGTCGAGAAAGAAGTTTGACTGGGTATATCCAGTAACGTGAGGCGAGTCGTAGTTGTAAATGGTGTGAGCATTGAAGAGTTTCCCCACGTAATAAGTGTTGTAACCAGATTGCTGCAGCCAGAGAGCCAAATGATGGTCATTGTAGCCATTTTGGACAAACTTGGGGTATCCTCCTGCTTTTGAATCAGATCTAGAATCTCAACTCATGATTGCAATTGTAGCAACTCACCCCACGGAGGATTCACGTTTGTTACATTGGTATTGTGAGCAAGTTGTCCCGTCCAGAGGCTGACGCGCGAAGGGCAGCATATAGCAGCTAAGAAACATGACAAAAGTCAGTCTTGAACGAAGCATTCACACAGTAGGCGAAAAACAGGAGAGAATTACTAGAGCAATAATGCCTCTCAAATGTAGTGCCTTGGTGGACCAGATGCTTCTGCAGTGATGGCATATGTTGCAGGGATCCCATATGATTATCCTGGTCGTCTGTCAAGATGAAGACGATGTTTGGGCGACTTGAAGCCGCATCTGCTTGAAGAACTGTAGAAAGCAGCCATGACGATGCGAGAATCGTGCGGCTCAGTTTCAGAGGCATTTTGTAACTGAATTGGCCAGGTCCGGATATAGGCTGCCTGTAATTCGAGTATCTTATTTATGCTCTGATAATCTCACGTAACAGCCAACTTTGGATGCATATCCCTTGCACCTCCATTATATACAGTTATCGGAAAAGTCACGGAAATGCCAGCCCATACAACAGATGGTCTTTTTCCAACATAATATGATGATCGCCAGCGCTGAATCCAAGTGTAATTCAAGCTTGCGCAATGACTAGGCCGCATGCCGTGATCGCCCTTGTCCATTTTGCCTTGCCGATGCGGCGCCTACCCGGGAATCAGAATGGCAAAAGTTGTGATGCCATATTCATTCTTTTGAGCTCATGCCTATGATATTGTTGGATATTGCAATTTCGAGTCTAAATTAGCCTTCTTGTTAAAGGAATTTATCTGGTTATAAGTTCATTGACGGTATGTGTCGAATTATTACAATAACAAAGTCTAGCAAACAAAACAGACCATTGACATCTTCTCTTACCTCGGAATGGAGCAGACATGAAATTATATCCGATATTCATCTTCGCCTTATAAATTAACCCAGCTTCTCAACGAAAATAGCAGCAAATACTCCATGATAGATGTCGGCATGGGCCGCTTTGCTCTAAGATGCTCACAGTTCAACTGGAGATGAGATGGCCCCTCACGGATATTGACGACAGAGACTTCAGAGAGTAACGCCGACCCCACCGCAGAGGAGCAGACATAAGCATGTAAGTACAGGTATATATGGCAGATTGGTCGCCACGAATTTCGTATGCCATGAACGATCAAGATACATTCACTCAGGGCTTCATCTCCTGATTTATGCAACTGTGCATAAAGGTGTGCAGTATGAACACGAGCCCCCGCACTTTGCTTCCCTACATGTATCACATACAGTCACAGGCATCAAGTACTTGTTTGTACATGCGGAGTATCTTATCCTAGAGACAACTTTTGTCGGCCTCCCGCATGTAGTGATGGGAGAGGGGAAGAGTGGCAAGCCAGATTTTTGACACGGGCAAATGACATTCCAGGTACAGATTACATACTCAATAGACGGATCCGTTACCAGCCTCCCTGTAATAACATCTGCAATTTCTACTTTTTTTTTTTTTCCCTCTTCTTCCTTGAGCAAATGCCCCAACGTTGAACCAGGCATGGTTTTTAGACCGTTGATCATCTGTTTGACATTAGTGTGATGCGCTTATTTGTTCATTTGCTTCTTTCTTGGATTTCGGTTTATAAATCATGGCTTACGAAATAGACCAGGAAAGCCTCGACTTGATCATCGAGCTTCAATTGCAAGATGCCCAGAGCCTGATCAAGGGCAAGTATCGCGAGGGCGAGGCTCCTGACTTCGAGTTCGCGCTGGAGTGCTTCAACGCGGAGCTCCAGTCGTTTCACACCTTGCTTCATGACCAGGCGATAACCCGTAGCGTGGCTCGCGCAGTCGTCAGCGATGCCGACATCATCAGGGAGCTTGTTGATCAAGAGGAACAGGCTGTACGCGACAGGCAGCTTGCCCTCAACGGTTTCGGGTCAGATGACTTTAATCAAGATGGATTCCCCAATAATGATTTCCCTCAGAAAGGGGAGTCGTCGGGAAATATGTCTGATGAAATGACCAGCAAGCTAATCGTCTTGTTTAATGGTGAATTTGAGCCTGAGCCTGTTGGCGAGTCGTCCAGAAAAGGAAGACAGATGCGACCAGCGGCCAAGACTAATAAACGACGCCGCTGCATTGTCTGCAACGACGAATTCCCGTTCACGGAGACGCTGCGATGCGCTTGCTCTCACGATTATTGTCGAGAATGCCTGTCAAACTACGTCAAAAAAGCAATCAACGACGAGTCCATCTTCCCTCCCCGGTGCTGCGGCCAGCCTATCCCCCTCTCCGGCGTCAACCAGATCTTCATATCAGCCGAAATACTCGGCAAGTACCGCGCCAAGGAGCTCGAGTATAATGCGGAAAAGAGAATATACTGTCACATCCCGTCTTGCTCGACGTTTATTCCCAAGGAGTTTATCAAGGACGATGTGGCCGCTTGTATCAAATGCCGGAAAAAGACGTGTGTCATCTGTAAAGGCGCAACGCATGCCGGGGACTGTCCCAAAGATACGGCGACGGCCGAAGTGCTTCGCGTGGCTGGGGATCGTGGCTGGAAACGATGCTACAGATGCCGTCGCGTCGTCGAACTAGCATACGGGTGCAACCATATATGTGAGATGCCGTCCTTTTTCTTTTCTCTGTCTTGTCTTGATTTTGAATCTGCTGCTGAGACGTTGCTACTTGTAGATTGCCATTGCAAAGCCGAGTTCTGTTACACTTGCGGGAAGCCTTGGAAATCTTGTGGGTGTGATCTGTGGAGTGAAGATATGCTAGTCACTCGAACAAATGCTGTGTTGAATCGAGCTGCGGCCGCACCTGCTCGGCGTGCAGCTCCTGGATGGGGTCTTTGATGAAGCTGTAAGACGAAGCTTACGATGAGAATCGTGATTGAGATTGGATCTAGCTATTGCATGAATACTAACCACCAAAATGTCTGCAAGCGATCTGAGATGAACGAAAACTCCATTTGGCTTTGATGATGGTAAATATGCTTTAAAAGTTGATATATCCCGTCTAGAGGTTGAAGTTGCATTGGCCATTGCTCTCCATCTGGATGGATGGCCTTGGTTATTGCTCTTCATCTGGATGACACATGAACCGTATACACTCCCTCCAGCAGCAGATTCAAGATTCTTCTTTTCATCCAATGTCGAATCCACAGAAAAGATTTCGTCTGAAATCGAGAAAAGCGCGAGTAATTACCCCGTGGAGCAAGAGCAGTGTTATCCACCCAATTCGTGGGGGATGCATCAAACGAAACAGCACGCATCCTTGTATCCGAGCGTCCTAACCTCTTTTGTACATGCGCTATCTTGGACTTGCTGTAGCAAATCACGACATCGTCGATATCGGACGGGTCATCGGTCCCTCTTGACAAATTCCAGGCTATCACTTCCGCTTCTTTTTTTTCCTTTCCTTTCCTTTTTTTCCTTTCTCCTCTCAGCTGTTGATATTCTGTCCTCATTCTCGTTCTTCCTGTTAATATCCTCTTTAATTCGGTATATACTCTTCCGTCGACCCCCAATTCCGTTATCGGTTCTGGCCGCGGGGCAACCAGAATTCAGATGGCTTCCGCCGAGATTGAACAGCACCAGGGCGGTGCGCTGCAGACGGCAAAGGATCTGTTCTCTGGCGCTGTTGGCGGCATTGCCCAAGTCCTGATCGGTACGACTTCTCAGTCTCTCCTCCCTTTCTCCTCATCTCTCCTGTGATCGAAAGGCGGGATTCAGTCGCGGTCTGGCGACGGTCCGAAGCGCTTTCTCGCGGCTCATAGAAAACCCGGATGCTGACCCTCTTCCCAGGCCAGCCCTTCGACATCGTCAAGGTCCGCCTGCAGACATCGAGCCAGTACTCCGGCGCTCTCGAAGCCGCCACCTCCATCTACAAGAATGAGGGCGCCCTGGCCTTCTACAAGGGCACGCTGACGCCCCTCATCGGCATCGGCGCCTGCGTGTCTGTGCAGTTCGGCGCTTTCCACGCCGCTCGTCGGTGGCTCGAGACTCGCAACACCGCCCAGGGCAAAGCCTCCGACCTCGGCTACGGCCAGTACTTCTTGGCCGGAGCCTTTGCCGGCGTAGCCAACGCGCCTCTGTCCGGGCCCATCGAGCATATCCGTATCCGCCTGCAGAGCCAGCCGCACGGCGAGGCTCGTCTGTACAACGGGCCTCTGGACTGCATCCGCAAGGTCAGCGCCCACAACGGCGCCCTGAGCGGCCTCTACAGAGGCGAAGTCGTGACCATCTGGAGAGAGTCCTTTGCCTACGGCGCCTGGTTCACCGCCTTCGAGTACCTCATGAACACCGACGCCGCGCGCAACGGCATCGACCGCAAGCAGATCCCCAGCTACAAGATTGCCCTGTACGGAGGTCTCGCCGGCGAGGCCCTCTGGCTGGTCAGCTACCCCTTCGACGTCATCAAGAGCAAGATGCAGACGGACGGCTTCGGCGCCCAACAGAAATACCCGACCATGCGTGCCTGCTTCTCCGCCACATGGCGCGCAGACGGCATGAGGGGCTTCTGGAAGGGTATTGGACCTACGCTTCTCAGAGCTATGCCTGTGAGCGCAGGTACCTTTGCCGTGGTAGAAATGACCATGCGGGCCATCAACTAAGAGGATATAAAGGGGGGATTTCGAGATGAAGAGACAAGCAGGCGGCCTTTCTTACTTTCTTACTTTCTTTCTTTCGGGTGGTGGAGGGGGGGCGTTACCGGTCAAGGAAAAGAGATATAAAAAAAAGTCATCGGTTCTGAATGAGCGTGAACCGAAAAAAGTCAAGGCGAAACGAATCTGATAGAGACGGAATTTTTCGTTAGTTTTAACATTCTAGACATCCGTATTGCGGTTGGTTGGCTAAGGATTGGGCATTCAACATGGAATTAATCATTTAGATAGATATCTCATTATATGTGATGCTGATGAACAGCTCCATCTTTCATCTTTTGTCTATGCAAAACTAAGGTTCCATCGCCTCACCATCCAACGTTCTCATCATTCTCCACTCGCCGCGGTAAAATTTGCCTCGCATGATGCGGCGTCAGGGCCACCAGCTCCAGCTCTTCAAGGACCTTGCGTGCTTCATCATTGTCCGTGAATGCCCGGTCGCTGGCCTGTTTAAGCGTCATTGTAGCACCGCCGGCAACACCGTCGTTCTCTGCCGTAGCGGGCAAATTGAGCAGGACGAGCCCCTCGCGAAGATGTTCCAGCGCGGCCGAGCCATTGGGAATGAAGCGGTCTACGAGCGAAAAGATGGACGCGCAATCATGCGCAAGCTGTGCCGCCCCAAGAGCGGTAAACGATTGACGGGTGAGAATGCTGAGCCACAGCAGATCCTGGAGCTTGCTGAGCGCATCTCGCCAGACGCGGCGGAAAGACGCGGCGGACAGAGCCTTGCTCAGAAATTCCAGATTCCTCTTGAGGACGTTTAACGGCTCATCTAGCTCTGGCGTGATGGAGAGAGCTGAAGAGTCATCTTTCATGATCCAGTTAGAAAGGCCTACCGCATTGATCAGGGGAAGGGAGGGTAAGGCTTACCTGGTGTTGCGCTTTCGCCGACGGTGGTCCATTGAACGTTATGTGTATAGGCACGCAGCGCTTTGGAGTGAGACTCAGCCAAGGCGCCCATGAGCAGTTCTTCGCCTGCCTTGCGGCGGTTGGTGTATGCTGCAATAGTCTCATCAAATATGGCCCCATTCTCGTCGCCTTCATCGACTGCGGCGACGGTGCGCTCTTTGATGTCATCGCTGCGTCCGACCACGTTGCCGATGGCTGAGCTTTGAGGCTTCATCTGCCTGGATTGGCGCTTGTGCAGCTGATCCCATAGTATGACAAAGAACTATCATTTTTATTAGCACGTTCTTCTTCCCTCAATAAATGTGTGAGGCTCACCTCTTCATCTCCCCATTCTGTCAACATATTGGCAATGTGGTCGGCACTACCAATCACTTTGCACAGCGTCTCCAAGGCCCCAGTCCCCTCCAAGATGGCCAGTTGCTCTTTCGTTACACCGTGGATGGTTCGACCCAATGTAGAGGTCAGAGACTGATAAGCTTCGAGTGAGCTTCTCAGGCGATCATGGTATGCATCGAGGATGTCCAATTGAATATCCGTAAGGAACTTGAGCTTCTGCTTGACTTTACGGAGGCGCTCGTATTTTGTCGTCACCGCCCGTAATAGATCGGTGATTTGCACGGCCGCATAGGTAGGCTTCATCTTGCCGGACACTGAATAGTCGTAGTCGATTTTGCGCCCATCCCGAGACTCCATAATCACCTCGAATCTCTCCAGCGCAAAGCTCCTCTCAGCCTGGAACCACACATCAAAGTAAGTCTCCAAGACGCTCTCAGAGAGTCCTGCCCAGCCGTTCTCAGGATCACCGCCGTCATAGCTGAATCGCGATCGAATGGTTTCGTCCAGGGTCATGATCTGTGAGATGAAATTGCTTAAGAATCCAGGATTCGCGCTTGTCTCCGATACCACCGCATCTACTTTCTCCCGAATGACGGGCAACATCGCCGTGATAAGAGCGCATGCAGGGTCCGCATAGACGGTCTTGTCAGCTACAGGTGTCTCGTGGAACTTGGAAGCCAGAAGATGACCGAGGTTATCGCGAAAAAAGTCCTCCCATTTTTCCAAAGTTGCCAGAATCCAGGGGAAGCAGTGAGTTCCAACTGATTGAGGGCTGCTGGTCGTCTTATCGCTAATAAAGTGGAAGCGAAACTCGGCAACGAACATTCTGGCCATGACCTCGAATGGCAAGAGAGTAACGACGCCTGTACCGTGGATTATCTCTGGCATCTGAAGGTCGAGGAGTTTCTCGACGCAGGCCACCCATTCCTCATCCATCTCGGACTGGGGGTCAACCTTGGGCCAGTGCCTCTTACTGAGCACATTCTCCAGCTCAGCAGACATGATTTGCTTCATTTCATTCCACAGATTCTCAGTCATCTTCTCGATATGATCCACCAAGTGAAGGTCATCATTTCCAGGCAGGGATCTCAGTCTAATGACAAGCTCTTTCAGCTGTGCATATGGTTCGAGCGCCTCCTTAGGGCTGCCCGGAAGATGAGCTCGAGCTTCTTTCCGCAACCTCTCAGCATCTTGGAGCAGAATGAAGTACTTCTGAGCCAGCTCGACCGTTTGTAGCTGCTTCATGGGCTTCTGCAGTCGCGCGATAGCTTCGCTCGGCGCATCCGATGCGGCAGCTATCTGAACACGTCTATCGATGCTTTCTTGCAACTCGTTGAACTCGGAAATGCGGAGCTGGAGAGAAGCATGGCGCTCGTCGGCTATGCGCCGTGCCTCCTCCAGCTCTTTGACGGCATCGTCCAGCTGCGACTGGAGCTGGTTTCGCTGTAGTTCGACATTTGTGAGTAGTTCGTCGAGATGTTCGAGATCAGCGGTGGACTGAAGCTTATCCTCGAGGAAGTCTTCCACTCGAGTATCAAGGGAGATGCCATTGGTGATTCCAGCCATGGTCGTCATCGATGCGCGCGGCCATGGAAAGCTGCGTCGAAGCTGGAAGGTATGACGATGTACGTTGCAGATAGGTAGCTGGCCATGTTTATTGGCGGGCGGCCCTTTATCGATATGCGTCTACCGAGGACTTTCCGAGATGGGATGCATCCAACTTGCACGGCACATGGGCTCAATATTCATCACTTGGGGTAATGGCAATGCTGCGTAATTGGATCTAGACATCTCCAGATTTGTATTTTTTTCCAGAATTGAAGGCAATCATGGCATCAGGATGATGTGTTTTTCGACAGAATCGTCGTGGGAATGGCGGGAATCAGGCGGAACAAGTATTCCGTGTTAATATCGAGCTGCAGAAGACAGAATGCAAAGGCAGGGGGTAAGCTGCCAAGCTGAGCAAATTATACGACTGGAAACCGCACAGACATGCAGTGCTTACGGAGAAGAGCTGTTAATGGCGCAAGGCATTCCTGCATTAATAGGGGGCATGCAGCTGCTCTGGCTTTTCCACGCAGTGCTACGGAGTACTCGCCGGCAGTTTGCCATTGACTGACTTGTTTTGGCTGCATACGAGTACGAACATGTGCATGTGTAATCGGCGCTCCGTAACTGCCGCGGCATTTCCCAATGTAAGAAAAGCAAAAGTCAACCCCGTCCATTAGTGTTGACATGCGAGAAAAAAAAGAAAGAAAACATTGCTATATATAGACATTTCCTGCCATCGTCTACAAATCTTGGTCAACTCTTTGTTGACGGCTTACTGTACGGGCTCAACCTCGAACGCTTCAGGCGGTCAGTAGGGCTGCGCCTCAAGAGCACGTCCATCCATGTATGTCCATGTAAGAGCTACACACACGGAGCCAACGCTGCCAATTAATGCCTGACACGACCCTAAGCATTAGCTTCGGCCAGCTCGCCTTGGCTGCGAGAGCCAATGGATTGTCATGGCAACCCGCCGCGATACGAGGATCCTGCTGTCTGTCTGTTCTGTAGCGCTGATGGCCAGTGCTACTGTATTTTCAGCAACCTTGTCTTGTGCGAAACAAGAGCCCAAAACCGAGAGGAAAATGGCCAGAGAGAGAGCAGCAGCATGCCGCATCTAATACTGTAGCGGCCTAGATTCACATGTTAAAAAAACAAATCCCGATGCTGCAGGTCCTTGAGAGACATGCGTGTCTTACCCACCCGCCTGAGCCCTGAAGCCTCACCGACGATCGATCGCGCGCAAATCGCCAAACTCCGTCAATGTGTCGCCACCGCGCGCTCCCAAAGACCCAGCGACCTCTTTAGCGCACTGCTCCCCTGCAAGGCACCCGCTGGAAACAAGACCCCCCACTGTTTCCGGGCACTGGAGGCGCTTCAGCAGCGCTTTGCAGCCCCTGTAATCCGTGCAGCCCAAATGGCCTCAGCGGCTTTCTTCAGGGCCTCGCAACGTTGGAAGCGACTTCCCAGTCACTGAAGCCCCCCTCCGCGGCCCCGGCGCCCCACTCTTTGTCAACGCCACCCCGGTTGCCCGGCCAACCAAAGTCAATACCGTAAAAGGCGTGGCTGGGCCAACCAAAATGCGAGCTTGTCCTACCTCGACCGCAGGTTTGCGAAATTCGGATGGTTGGTCACTCACCAGCATTTTCCCAGCCATCTGAATTATTAAAAAAAAAAAAAGAGGGCAAAGCGAGTTCAATCAAGTCACTTTGGGAAGAGAGAGGCGCCCCTCCGTTCCGGTTTACGTGTTACGTCGTGCCCTTTCTTGTCGATTTCAATTCCTCTTTTGGGAGCTCCCTCTCTTCTTTGAGCTAAGTCTCGTCCTGCACGTCGTCCATGACAACTGATCGCACGCAGCAAGACATCCGCACTCTCAACACTGCAGGGTCCAAGCGCATTCCACGCTCGTTTTGATCTTCTTGACGATTATCGATAGACCGGGCTTGCTATCCACATTCCACCCTGCCTTTTGCACCGTCTCGCTGCCACGCGACAAAATCCGAACATCTTTACGAGGGGTATCGCGACCGGCCTCGTCTGGAGGACGGAAGAGCGTCTTTCGTGGGGCTGCAGCAAGTAGCAGTACAGCATTGCGCGATTACATCGGCTTGCGCTCGCGGTGCGCTTTGATCTATCGACTGTCGCCTCTTGTCCTGGAGCATCGCAGCTGTCGATTGCTTTCTTCTGATACCATCTCGACGTCCATCGCATCTCGATTCTAGAGAGGGACAACCCCCTCTGCAGAGATCGCAACAATGGCGAGCGGAAGAACTCATACGACTACGACTTCGAGTTCCAGCACGACGATTATCGCGCGCAGATTCCATTTAGGATGGCATCGTAAGTGACTCTCTGCCATGAGGCTCTGGAATGCGGTAAAAGGCTAACATTTTGGGTCTCAATAGGATTTGTCCCCTTTCTGGGTTACCACCACGTGCTGATGATCTTGATCGTCGTCGCAATCATCTTACTGTGTATGTCACCTTGCTATCAGTTCATTAATTCATACGTCTTGCTGACCGCCTCATCTTAGCTCTGCTGCTCGCCGGCTGCTCGTCCTCGTCGCCTCTGATCCCCGGAATCTTCCTACTATCCATCTACTACAAGGCATACGAGGCTCATCCCGACACGGCGCAGGTCGACTACCAATTTTATACCGCCATGGAGAACATTGCCGGAAACGCCCAGCTGCAGGCTCGAGTTGGTTACTTTGGCATCTGCATCAACCCGGATGGCGGCTCGTGGCTGTGTAGTAACAATGCGACAGCCCTGGCCAAGGAAGTCTCAGTTGACCAGGATCCTCTCAACCTCATCTGGCTGGCAGCCCAATTCAAAGACATGATTGTGTTTCCCTATCTGATGTGAGTGGCAGTTCTCTTATTCGAATACGCGCGTATTTGGACATTACTGATCGCCATCTTTAGCATCATTGCCATCATCTTCGCCTTCATCTGTCTCCTTCTCTTGGCTACTTTCCCCGGATGGCACGAGGAGGAAGACTCTGAAGGATCCGAGCGTGAAGTCAAGCCGTTCCCCTCTCGCCCCGTCTCGCAAATCGCACTGGCCATTATCTTCATCTCTTCCATCTTCGTTCTCGTCTCAGTTCTTTGGCAGCATACCGCATCCGTCGCAGCATCAGTCATCGCTCAAGACTTTGGAAATGGTGTCGTCAAGAGTGGCGTTGGCAGCAGCGCCATGGTAATGGGCTGGTTCGCGTTTACGCTACTCATCATAGTCACCATTGGTTTGCTCGTAATGATATTGAGCATACGCGTCCTGAGTTCAATGGTGTGATGAGCGTGGATCTAATGTGGGAACAAAAAACAATGCGGCTACGACGGGTGAATATGAGATATGAGACGGGAAGTCTATGTGTATATGTGATGGGCGATACCAGGGGCATGTAAACGGGCGGCACAACTTTCGACTTTACGGGGTTGGTTGGTTTACAGGCATCAGCATCGGAGTTACGACGGCGTTCACGAAGAATACTTAATGTGTCCAAACGACAACAAAAACCGAATCGAAAAAAGAGAAAAAAAAAATTGCTTTCAACTGAGACAGACGACATACCAAACCCAGCCTCTACGATCGAGCAATTGTTTCGCCCCTTCTGAATACGCCCGCTGTGCGACAATGAAAAAAAAAAAAAAAAAAAACGACAGATGAGGGACGAAGACGGCATTTGTTGGATAGAAAGAGGCCCGGGGAAATGGCGATTCGAACGTCACGCTGGGCGAATTATAGACGACGACGATGCATCGGGCATTCGACGACGAATTTGTCATGTGCTATTGTTTTTACGGATCAATGTTTATGCTTTTCATTGTCTTTTTTTTTTCTTTTTGTCTCTGGGGGGGAAATACAATAGGGGATGAAATTGGGGTGCAGGACGGACGGGTATATATATCCTATCTATCGACCTTGATGTCTTGTTTTCTTGTTTTCTTTTCTTTTTTTTCTGTGCAGAATGATTGACATACAAAATGAGTGGCTTCTATGTATTATATGAGAGAGCTGATACGACGGAACGGAGGCAGGGTGTTGAGTTTTGCTCGATGCAATGATACCGAGTGAGGACGAAATACGAGGAAAGATGTTATGGAGGGATATATTTGTGATTCTCCCCTTCTTTTGCAGGGGGCAACTTCCAAGCGCAACAGTTGGGTTTCACGGAGACCAAATGCATATAGTTTTGTTATAGAATTCTAGTATTTTCATATTTCCTAAGCAATACTCTTTTATAACGCCCGTCGTGAGTTGACTCCATATGCAACACGGATGCTTTGTTCGTGACTTTACAAAACGAAAAAGCAGGAAAACCAAAGCCAAAAGCCCAGAGTCAATAACATAGATATGCTGAATAAAGATGATTCCCCGTGCTCCCTTTAGTGGTTACCCATTCATTCATTGCCCTCCTCTTATATACTCTGTCCAACAACGCTACCGCCGGGCCTCTTGAAAGGATGAGCCTCGGTATTGAGCACCCACTCGTCCAAGCTGATGACGCTTGGCTCCGAGAACAGCAAGTAGTAGTACTTGAGCGTCTCGGCGAGCCAGAAGCTCTCCATTTCGTCCTTGAGGCCGGGCTCCTGGCTGTTGACATCGTCGATGGCGCTGTTGGCTATTTCTGTGCGGGTGGCGCTGATCGTGGCCTCCCACATCTTCCAGCCCTTCTCCATCCAGGTGGGGTCGCCCGTGATGCGATACATATACCATACTGATTCAATGGCTTCGGGTCTAGCGATGAGAGGTTAGTTAGTAAAAGGTGTCCTAATGTGACTCGGTGTGAAAAGGAGAGTCTCTTACCGGAGGATATACTGTCTCGAATTGATGTGAACGAAACCAGGGGCGAGACCAAGGTCGGCAATCCGTTGCTTTACAAACTCTTCGTGTGTCTGAGGCTTCTCTGGAAGAATGATTTGCTGCTCCTCCGGTTCCTGAGGAGGGAGTCGGTGGGCTTCCAATATTGAGTCGACTGGTGCACCAGGCTCTCGTTGGATACCAACGCCACTGTTTGCTGGCTTTTTCTTCTCATCACCCTTGAGACCGATCTTATCCTTGAGCGACTGCGGCAGCTCTGAACCAACATCTTCGTCAGCCCCCGACTTTGGTGCCTTGCCGTCTTTTGGCGGCGGAACTGCTGCCCTCTTGTGAATGGCCTTGGAGTTACCAGCAGAGTCGGTATAGTCTTGGGCAGTTTCCTTCAAGGCTTCGCCGGCAGTTGCTTTGTCCTTGTCGCTGGTTTTCCTGGGGTCTCCTTTGCCTTGTTGGGCCTTGTTGCCCTGCTGCTTGTCGAACGCCGCCTTCTTTTCTTCCCACTCGGCCACCTTCTTGTCTCTCCAGTCCTTCGCAGGATCCAGCTTCTCCCACCAGAGGGTTTGGTTGAAGGCACACTTCTCCAGTGATGGACACGACAAAACTTCGGAGCCTTCCGGCATGATCCCGGAGACGGTCGACTGATATGCCCAGACGCAGCCGTCTGTTAGCCTCTTGGCTGTCTCAAGATCCTTCTCTCGGCCGAAGATCTTGCCGCCCAGGCCGTACATGCCACCAATGAAACACGTCAGATGAGTAACTTCAAACGTGGCGACTAGGTCTTCGGAGGGATTTCCACCCGTTTGAACCTTGGCAGGGAATAGAATGTCCCAATCGCCGTCGGTCATGGGCCGGTAGAGAAGCCACTCGTTGATTGCTTCGACAGCGTCCACATACAGCTTCTGGTATTTGGACTCTAGACCACCGAGAAGCAGGTACTCCTTCGGGAAATATTCATACGCCGAGTCTTGACCACCTCCCATGTGATATTGCTGAAACCCGTATCCACCTATTATCAGACCTTGAGGGACGCAATCCCAGTTGGATGTAAAGCCGTCGGCTCCAAAGGGTGGCACTCCTCGCCTTGCCGTCTGTTGAGATGGCACTTGGCTGGACTTCTCCACGGATTTAGTTCCATCAGCAATGGCGTCACGGCGACGGAGAGAATCCAGCGGACGAGTCTCTGTCTTATCATCCTCGCGGGGCCCTTGTTTCGCATATTCGGGATTCTCAGCGCCTATTTTGCCGACCACAAACTCTGAGGATTTTGTTCCAGATGCGTCTGAAATTTTCTTGTCATCCTTTGGGTTTTCCGCTCCTATTTTACCGACAACAAATTCCGAGGATTTTGTTCCAGAGGTGTCCGGAATTTTCTTGTCATCCCGTAGGTCCTCAGCTCCTATCTTGCCGACAACAAATTCTGAGGATTTTGTTCCAGAAGTGTCCGAAATTTTCTTGTCGTCTCGTAGATCCTCAGCTCCTATCTTGCCGACAACAAATTCTGAGGATTTTGTTCCAGAAATGTCCGGAATTTTCTTGTCATCTCGTAGATCCTCAGCTCCTATCTTGCCAACAACAAATCCCTTGTCTGACGCATCTGTTTTGCCAGCGGGTGTCTGATTGTCTTTTAGATCCTCACTACCGATTTTCCCAACAACGAAACTGTCAGATTTTCCCGTAGATTTGTTTTGCGGCTCGGCCTTGGTACCCTTTCCAGGATTAAAATTACTGGGCTTCTCAGAGAGGTCTTGGTCCATCTGCTTCTGAGCCGCCTCGCTAAGTGAGCTGCGGAGAGCCGTTGCGGTATGGTTGCATCCAGAGGCATCCAGACTCTCGGGAAACAGACCGGGAATGGAGGTCCCTTGTTTCTGGAGCTCAACCAGGGCATCGGTAATGCGATCCACAGCATCGTAGTATTTGTAGTCGCTGGTAAGCTGGGCTAGGCGCGTAAATTCCATGGACAGCGTTCCAAGCTCTGCGACACCGACGGAGCCAGCACGATGAGGCTGAGAAGCGTATTCTGGCTGCCATTGGTAGTATAGAATCGGCATTCGGTTGGGCGTATCGAATATACCCATGAGGATGTCGGCAAGCTCGACGGCCTTGCTGAGAAGCATGGGATAGCCACCATCATGGCCACCGCTGACATCGAAGGCGCCGAGCAAGCCGCCAAGATATCGGATGGTCGTTTCGAAAACGGGAATATTGTTACGAGGGGTAGTGGTGAAGTCAATGTTTTCAACGGCCTTGGCCGCCTCGTCAAACTCCTCTTTGAGACCGGCAATCCACAGAGTGTCTAGGGAATCAACCAAGGTGGCGGCCCAACCGCAAAAGGGGTCGCGATGCTTGGCAGAGACGGGCGACAGCTCGTCGTGCATCCACGCAAACTTCTTGTAGCCCGACCACGCCCGCTCAATCTCTTTGGCAACACGCTCTTGCCTAATGACTCGTCTCGATTTGGCTTCTGGTGATTCGACGCCAAACTCGTGCTGCACTCGCGGAACCTTTTGCGGCTTCCCCGTGGGGAGGCTTATGATGGATTCGGTAGGCACAGGGAAGTGTTCGGGAACGGGCCTCCAATGGATTCGGTTGTCTACCGGCTTTCCAGGAGCGCTCTTTGGCGGATTCTTCTGGCGAACATCTTCAATCTCTTCATCTTCATTGGCAGAGGCTACCTTATTGTTTACAGGCTTTGATTCCGCATCCGTATGGCCAGTCAGCTTGCCATTGACCGGTGGTCTCGAATCGTCTAGCTCCTTCAGCTTTGGGATTTTGACGCCAGGTCCGTCATCGTCATCGTCGGGCTTGCTCGGCTTGTTCTGCTTGCTCTGGCTAGCAGCATGCTCCGGCCTTGGGTTCGATTCGGGCTTGGGCTTGGCCTCGGGCTGAGGCTTGGTCTTTGCTTCAGGTATATGCTCGGGCTCGGGCGCAGGCTTCGGGGGCGTCTTCGGCTGGCTTTGAGCTCCTGCGGCGTGCGAATTCGAGGTGGGAGGACGGTAAAGACTGGCAGGATGCGTAGGATCCTCCCATGTGTTCTGCGACACTCTGTAAAGAAGGAAGAGTATGACGACGGCACAGACCATAAACAGCCTATACCTACGTCGTGCCATCGTGGCGGACAGAGCAAGGCAACACAGACAGGGGCAGCAGACTGGAAGCGGCAGCGGTAGCAGAAGCAGACTGGAGGCAGACGCAAAACAGAGCGAGCCAACAGATCAAATCTCCTGGCCTCACGTGAATTTGCCAAGAGAGAGGGGCCCAGGCAAGCTCCGAAGCTGAGGTATCACGGGCACATGAGCAAGTTCCCAGCTAGGAAATACCAACGCAAGGGATCCAATGCGAAAAAGATGCCAATGACAACAGCAACAGCCAAAGAAAAAAAAAAAAAAAAAAAAAAAAGGGCCACCGTCAAGGCGAGAGGAAATCGCAGCGTCCAGGAGCAGAGCTGCAGGGACTCTGAGCCCTTGAGGCGATTTGGCAGCATTGGATCGCACCTCCGTACTAGTGGCGGGATTGTCTTGGCATTGGCATCTCCAGAGGCTGAAGCAGGTACGGAGCACTGTACGGAGTACGAAGAGGTAGGTACATGGATCAGCAGCTCCGCCATGTATACGGAGTACCTCTGCCGTCTCCAGCCCTTGAAATAATTGAAAGTACAGTAAGCACAGGAAGCAATAAAAAGCCCGAGCCAATTCCGACTGCGACCTCGAACCTGGGCATCTCTCAAGGCGAAGCGCTGCGTTATTGTATGCACAAGCACACAGAGTTACTATAGTAAGAGGTACCAAGTGTCCGGTATACAAGCATTGATCCGTTTAATGATACGAAGGTTTCAACTGATTGAAAGACGCGGAGACGGGGTAACTGGAACGATGCAGTGGAGCCGCTGAAACGGGAACTGGTGAACACAGCTCCAGCAGTTTAGTTAGTACCTGTTAGTACAGGCAGAACATGCCCAGGTGCCAACAAAAGGTACCTATAGTACCCCGTACATGCACCAACGTTGCAGCAACTGGGCCGACGGGAAGAGCACCGAAAGGCGAAAGCTGCAAATGGGCGTCTAGACTAAAAAATAAGTAATCCAATAGTTTATTGTTCTCATTAGGAAGGTCAGCTCACCTGTGGCCTCCCATTTGTGAGCGGCTGGTCGGTTAGTATGAAATGACAGGGAGGAACCAGAACCGATGAGATGAGATGCATGTGCTCAGGCACCTGTCACTGGTTACTGGATTCTTAGCTGGCCCGAGGACTCCGTACTCCGTACAGGTACGGATACCTTGTCCTGTATTATTGAACCGTCTCACAAATCTGGCCTCCGGGTTCCATTCGATATTCGATCTCACGGACGTATTTCAAGGCAACGAAACGGAGCACACAATCCCAAGCTTCAGACACTGGATACTGATGGGCACATATTATGTGCTACTATTACCTCTTGTATGGAGCATAAAGCCCGCTTCCCCACCACTCCCGTCCTTTCTTGTCCCACACACGAGACCATCCATGGCTTCAGCTTGGCAAACGGCGAAGCAACACAACAAACCTTGCCCACCGCATTCCATCCCACCTGTTGGTTCTGGGATTTGTCGGCAAATAGCAAAGGCCCGGTAGAATGACCTTAGCCAAAAGGCACTGGTGTGTCAATATTTCTAATATTTCTGGCCCAAGCTACCTTCCTGTCTATACCTGTAGTTTAAACGCATCTACATCCAGAGGAGCGGCGCACCTTTTGGCTCATGAATGCCGCTACATGTATTTGTAGGAGGGGGAATAGATAGCACTGGTCTACATGAACCGTCTTCTCCAACTGATGCTAGGCTTTCTAGACGGATGGCGGTTGCGTCTTGCGCTAATCAGACTGGCTTGCGGCTAGGGAAGACATCTGTCCGTCACATGGGCAACACCATTTTATTTCGCACCTAGGGGATTGAAGCCTGGACGTCATAGTGGTGGAGGCGTTGGCGCACACGTGCCGGCAACTTGTCCCATCGACGCATGATATACATGTAAAACTGTTGATGGACAGAATCTACATGTAGTCTATATGGATGGGGTGCGTATGTTTGCAGTATGCACCGACAACCTCTTCTTGATGACATGAAGGCTCACTCCGTAAGGAGCCAAATAAACCAACCCAAAGACCAAATCAATCTTGGCCGACATATTTCGGATGCGCCTCCCCAGAATCCAGACACACACCCCAACCCAAGTGCACTTCTCAGCATCGACCTCAGCCAAGCCAAAAGCACATCCCAAAGTTGAGATTGGCAACCCAAGGCGACAACCCTCACGCACGGAAAGACAGATATGAGCGTGTCCGTTCATTGGAAACCCTCTATAGTATCATCGTCTTATGCATCAAACTGACTACCTGATATCCTTTTCAGTGGTGGACTGCAGACCTTGCTGTGGCGAGTTATTAATGGTTGCTCTTTGAGCATATTGGCTTCTAGGCGCTTCGAATCGTTGTTTACCTTTCTAAATACGTTGCTGTCTATTATATAGCATTGAACTGAGGAATTCACGGGCTTTTCCAATCTCCACATTGCGGTAGTAGCATGTAAAAGCAAAGTGTACTTTTCACGTTCTTGACTGCTCAACAAACAACGGTATGTATACAATAAACGTGCCAGACGTGAACTGCACAAAATACCAACCCCGAAATAAAAAAGGATCCCGTCATAAGTGAAAAGAAAGAGCTGGAATACATCAAACAGAGTTCATCCACCGCTACCAAGTCGCTTCCTGCCAATTCACTCCCGTTTCAGTGTCGGCTTTACTTGTTAGCCTTTGGATAGTCCACTGTTTCGAGCCCGATAACGAGGGAGTTGCTTCGCCATTGATTTAGCGACTTGTGTTATCTTCAGAAGAGCACGCCAGAAACGATCACTTGGAGTACCTATGTGTCACAAGTTGCTTTGGGCTCTATAAATATCCCGCTGCAGATTGTAGAATGACGAATTGGTTCCTCGTCGGTTGTGGCATCCTGGGCAGGTGGATGGACTTCCACGGCACTACCTTTTACAGGGTCGCGAAATTTGTATTCGTCTGTGTGGAATGCAAGCACAGGTATCAATAAGGAGGCATATGGACCGTGAACAGCTTGTATTTTCGAGTATATAATGTTCCTAGATTCCTTTAGTGAACGAGGGATATCGGAACTATTGAGCCGTGCTGGTCGGCTTTGTGTGCCCAATCTCGTCTTCCATTGTAAGCGAAGACAGATTGACGGGTAGATTGGCAAAGGACGTTGCCAGACGTCATTTCAGGGGACCCCAAGCCTTCATCTCGTAGAGTAGATATCACGAATATAATTCGCGTCCATGGCAGTTCTCACAGCCGGTCTCTCGGTCCATCGGCGCATTGGGTCGGCAATCGTACCAGCGGGGTTTGTGTGTAAGCCGGTTGGTGGCGGGTTTCGCAGCTCCATCAGCCCACGCCTTGCATTGCCGACTCGACCTTACGATGTGAATGACGGTCTGAAGTGGCATGTGCTGGCACCAATCCCTGGACTTGGCGATACTATTCCGGAGCGTCTGCGAGCAAAGGAGGCGCTGGTATCGGCTGTGCGTTGTGCGTTGTTCAACAAGCCTCATTCTCGTGGCGCCGACGTCGGCACCCCGTCTTGGTTTCGCACTTATAATAGGCAAGGAAAGGGCACTCAGCTAAGCTTCAGCGAGTCGATCCACCAACGTTCAACATTCTACTCAACTTACTTACTGCAGAGGCGCATATCCAGCGACGCAAACTCACCACAATGTGCATCGTGCTTTTTACAACAGTACATCCCGGCTATTCGCTCATTCTCATCGACAACCGCGATGAATTCATCCTAAGGCCCACGTCGCGACCACACTGGTGGACGCACCCGGAGTCGGGCGGTGAGGTTCTTTCATCGCGGGACCTCCAGAGGGCGGCAAAAGGCACTTGGCTGGGCATCACAAAGACCGGCAGCCTGGCTGTGCTAACCAACTACCGAGAAGAGGTCGATGACGATGCTGAACACCCGATACACGGCATCAAAAGCCGAGGCCGCATGGTCAATATGTGGCTCGGAGGACTTCCGGATGGAGGGGTAAAGAAGGGCGTCGACGAGCTTGTCAAAGACGGCGGCGTCAAAGGGGTGGGGGGCTTCTCTATGGTGTGCGGCAAGCTGAGGCGCAACAACGAAGGCATTGCCATCGTGAGCAACAGGGCCGCTGATGTGAGCGACGTTCCGATAGTCGGGTTGAAGCAAGACGGCGTCTGGGGCCTCAGCAACACTGTCTACAATGACCCCAACGAGTGGCCCAAGGTGACGGCAGGGAAACATCTCCTGAAACAAGTAGCTCTGGAGGCTGCAGCAAATAATGCCTCCGAAGAAGAGCTTGTCGCAGGCCTATTCTCAATTCTCGACACAGAATCCATGCCAGAGCGACCCGCGGGATCGAGCCTACAAGACTACATGAACCTGATGAGGCATACCATCTTCGTGCCGCCAGTCGGCGACGACGTCAACCGCGATGAGATGCAAAAGGCCACTTCAAAGGGGCGTGTCTTGTGGGCGCATCTGAAGGACGATCTTAAGGCTGTCGAAGAGCTGAAGGCGGAATCGAGGCCGGATGTCACACCGAGCCCAAGCCCGCACCCGTCCATTGGCTTCGAGGAGGGCATGTATGGAACACAACGGCAGACTGTGCTTTTGGTCGACAATGATGGTAACGCAACCTATATCGAACGCGCTCTTTGGGATACGAATGGGAATGAGATTCCCAGAGGGGAAGGGGACGTTGCTTTTCGCTTCAAGATCGACGGCTGGGACGAGTAGCCATCTGCCGATTTCTCTTTGTTTAGGGGGAACAGCGGATAGGATTGGGAACCGAATACACCGGCACAAACATTGACCCTGGGTTCTGGGCCATGGCGAAGCAACATCGTTACAGGTGGCAGTCATAGACGGAGGAGGCTGGCCAACAATAGAACAGTTTCGATGCATAGGGCAGACGGAGGGATGGGATATTTCGAGGTTAATGATAGCTGCGATATTAGTAGCTGCTGTAATTGAAATAAACTGCAAAAGGCACCGGATATGTCAATTCATCACGGAATAACTGCGCGGCCGAGGATTCTGCCAGTGGGAAGGTGGGTTCTGCCTGGCACCTGGCAGGTCTGCATCAGTCCGCTGGCAGTTGTCCTGCGTTTTCTTTTTTCTTTCTGCATTGTTTTCAACCACGCGTCCTGTTGTCTACAAATACGACACGTCCTGGACAAAAAACGCGTCCTTGGTTGTCGTTTCTCCCCTTCCCGCTGTCGGTCTAAGCCTCCTCCCCCATCCTTGCTCTTGCTGCATCCCCAGGGAGCAAAGCGATTCGGCGTTGGCCACCAAACACCATCTGCTGCGCGCAGCTTTGAGGATACTATACTGCTAATTCCTCGAGACAATCTTACCATCAGTCCTGGCTTTTCTCTTTGGAGACAGATCCATTCCATATTCAACCCCCGGCCTCTTTCATGAACAAAGACGATCCTCGTCTATTGCCCCTCGTGTGCCAGCATCTCTTCCCGCCACTACCAGGTCCAACTTATCTACACAACGGCTTGCCGCCATTATTCGGAAATATTTTCAAGGAGTGCAACATTTTTTTGAAGAGATTTGAACACGATCAGCACGGACACTTTGCTCAAAGCCTTGTTTTTCGACCGCTCCTCCATGGGTTCACACCCGTAATCCTTTGAACCGCAATCATTCAAGTACACCAAGAAGGTCATCTTGGGCAGCCGTTGCCACGGGTTGAACAAAAATGCGAGGACGAGGGAAAAATAGACGGCTCCTCATCTCGGCGCCTATAGGTCCTGTCAAGAACTCCAGAGGTGCCGATCTTATCCGAAGCGAGAAGCTTATTATTGTTGATGCCATCAAAGACTGCGAGATAGACAGCTCTGGCTCGACTCTCGAAAGTCACAGCCGTCTGCCAACTCAGAGTTTGAGGTGTATCTCCGAAGGCCTTCGCAGTGGCGGACAGTTGCAGAGCAGTCCTACCGTCGAAAGCTTTGACATCGCCGCCAAGCCCACCATCAATGCAGGCTTAGATACAAAATCTTCAAAGAAGCTGCGCAGAAGCTTGCTATCGTCAACCTCATCTATTCCAAAGCCATCCTTCAAAGCAATACCAGCGACTTCGCCACGCCCAGTGCCAATCGTTACTCAGCAGGACGAAAATATACCTCCTGCGTCCGATGGATTTCCCCGTTTAGGTTCACCAACACCCCGCTTGGCCAATAAACTTCCAAAGTCTCGAACTATGAGTGCCCTGCAAGACTTGAAAACATCTATTTCTCGGCCATCTTTGGTTGCTCGCTCTATCAACACTTCTACTTTTACCGGCACCTCTGCCAAAATGTCTCCATCTTCTACTGGAACTGCTAAAACAGCCTCTCCCCAGCTTTCAAAATCGATCCTCGTGCAGCCATCCACGATATCGCTGGCTAAGTCGGTTCAAAGCTGTACTTCCGAGATCAGCAGCGCACAATCATCCGCCTACTGGTCTGGCCGATTTGTGGCCCTTCACGATAGATTTTCATCTGAAAACCTCGCCGCAGAAGCCCGTGAATCTCGCCAATCGCTGGCCGACTCCTTCTCGGCACAGTCAAAAACCCCTTATAGCAGCCTTTACCAACGCACATCTCATCTCCCTACTTCAACCACTACTTCTGCTTTGCGGACTCTCATGACCTCATCCAACACTCCATCGGTAACCGAAGAAGATGCTCGGTGCCGTCGCGTGTTCGACCATCTCTATTCACTTTGTACCACAACCGAGGCACAACGCTCCTTACACGCCTGGCAGCAATCCTACGCTCGTCGACATGGTCGACCCTCTCTGCTCCCCGAAGGTGGCTCCATGGAGGGGAAAAGCTTCATGGCAAAGATTTTCGGCAGCTCGGTGACCAAAAAGAGCGAAAGGCACAGCTTGACTGGATTGCGGCATGGCTCCTATGCCCACGACAACAAGAGCAAAAGTTTTCTATCCGGGAGCATTTCCAGAGCATCTCGGGGAAAACGCCTTACCTTGTCTTGAGAATGATTAATTCCGTTTCCCAAATGTTTGAATTGTGTAATCAGAGAGTGGCTTTCGGCCCGAATAGGGCGTTTTTTTTTTATTGTTTTTCTTCGTTTTTGACAGGGTTTTCTTGTTTATCCCCTTCACCTAAGAAAGTCTTGGGAAGTGAAGCCGGGATATAATAATTGCCTCAGAGGCACATGTTGGAATGGAACTGGTAATGGGACACTGGAATGGATACATGGAAAATATTGCGTCTAATGGTTTGAAGTAGCTGCTGCTTGAATTGGAGAGATACGAGAATCACAATGATATGGCAGATTATGTAGAGCTACTACTGTATAGACAAGTTTCGAGGTACTCGCTTATGAGGATGTTTGACTGATTTAATTAGGTACTTTTCTTATCTATGATGATGTACCACTGTAACGCACCCATCTGGAAGCTTCGGTTAATTCATACTTCCGCCTGTATTTTTATATCCCCAAACGCCAAACACCTCTTCCAAACACTTTAATTAATGAATTTTCTAATCGGTGCTAAAGAAAACTGGGAAAAGGGATGTTGTAAGAAAATTGGGGGGGGGGGGGGGGGGGAGAAGTTCACTCCGCTCTCTTCCTCGTCTTCAAGAAATCCTTAATTTGTTCATGCTTGTTAGCAAAGAACATCCGCGCATGGTCATTTTTCCAGACCAGCACGCCAATTTCTTCAGAAAAGCGCGCCGTATCAAGGTAATCCTTATCATCGGTGAAGTCCCGAAACAGGAACCCGCTCGTCGTCTTCATCCTCTCGTTTTCGAGCTGCCACAAGCGGATTTGGTCGACGACGGTGGGGGGCAAGACGGGCTTGTTGGTCAGCGCAGCAGTGCGGTGCATCTGCTCGTGAGCGTGGGCGGCGAGGTAGGATATGATTTGGTCGGCCGTGATGCCAAAGTTGATTGCCTGGCGGATTGATGCGCGGGAGAGACGCCCGGCAACCATGTCGGGGAATCGCATGTTAAGCTTGGCGAAGAGGGCGAGGACGGCAATTTGGAGGGCGGACTGGGTGTATGCATAGAGGCGATAATTAGTCTCAATGACGACGCTTCCAGCCTGTTCGGCGGCGCCGCCACCACCAAGAGGGCCGAGAGCCTGCTGTGATGCCTGGGCAGATTGAGTGGCAGCTGTGACGCCTTCGCTGATTGTTCGTAAACTGTTCCCTCCGCTCGTTAGGGTTGTTGCGAGTCGCGTTGGAAAGAACATGGAGCGCTTATGCTGAGGGATATAAATGAGGCCGAAATCAACGAGAGAAGGAAGCATATTCCGTCGCTCCTCGGTCAGCGCATTCGTATCGTACGCACGTCCTAGCTCCAAGCTCGCAAGCATGAACAGGAATGAAAGCATGTCGACGGGATCCAGCCCAGAACTCTTATTATTGCCCAGAACCTCCAACCACAGCAAAAGCAGTGTCCAGACCTGCGCGTTTGCCTCCTGTAATAAAAAAGTGAAACCCGCCTGGGTGATGCCCAGGCTCCCATTCGGCCGCCTGTCAACTAGCCGCCCCGCGATGAGAAGCTCCTTCACGCCCTTATTCGGTCCAGAGCCGTCGCCTACGCTGCTTTTGTAACCGACACTAGATACAACGAAATGCAGCACATCCTCCCATTTCTTACGTGCGTATCGATCGAGGAACGGCAAGTCGATTTCGGGCGGGATGAGTAGCGAAGAAGGCACGCCGAAGGAATTGTGGTTTCCGCCTCCAGTGAGGACCAACCGTAAAGATTTCCTGAAATTGGACATGAGCTGAATCTCCTGCGGCTTCTCTTTCGACGGGGCGGATATTTGGATAATGTGAAGGCTTCGCAAGACGGAGAGGGACTGGTCTTTCAACCTGTGCCAATATTAGACGCTGCACGTGGGAGCCACAAAGCAATGCATATCGAACCGTTTAGCTTCCGGCTTCACCCACGCATCTAGATCTGCGAGGGCCATCGGACTGGGAAGGAAGAGCATTCTCATGACGAATGTCTTTGCTAGATGCGGCAGCATGCGCCGAAAAATTGCAAACGTCGTAGAGGGCTGCTGGTACAATTTCTTAAAGGTTGTGCCAGGCAGCCTCTCCAAGTATTCACCGAGGTGGAGGGAGGGATTTATAGACATATTGGACGGATGGGAGAGCTGCGATCCGTCGAGAGGCGGTAGCTATGTTTGATGTTATTGCCTCATGATATGATGATGTCTTCAGAAGTTCACGATCCAGGTATACAAGTCGCGGGCGCGTTGCAGATTACGTCATTCCTGCTCGGCGCAATGTCGGGTAACCGGAGCGATAACGGATAGTGTTGCCTCTCCAGCGGTTGAGCCCATCTCAAGTTCCCATGACCAACGTATAGGGAGATTCAGTCAATTGAGTCAAATCGAGGGAAACCATGGCGAAAAAGCTTTCTCCTTTCAATTTTACAAAAGCCGTAATGCGGTCCTTCATGGCCGAGTCTGGCCTGGAGCCTAGGTATGAGCAAACTCCCTTGAAGGCGCCATATGCCGAGGCAACACTAATAACGGGATACAAGACTCCTGCACGATCGAGTATGTAATATGGGCATTCCAGATCAGTCAACAGCCTCAGTTGGTGCTCACAAGGACTCCTAGTTTCGGCTGATAAATGCCTCCGAGGGCAGAGTCGACTTCGAAGTTGACATCCACAAAGACCACACTGTAAGTTGGCCGTCCATGTCACTTGGGACGCCGTATTGACTTGCATCTTTAGAACCGACTCCAAACTATACATGGCGGAACTATTGCCAGTCTCGTTGATCTCGGAGGATCTCTAGCAGTTGCCTCCACTGGAAGGTTTGCAACCGGTGTATCGACTGACTTGAATGGTAAAGCCATCCTCTCTCTATTAGCTACGTGTACTCACACAGACTTCATCCGCCCAGTGACCTATCTCAGCCCCGGAGGCCGACCCGGCGATATCCTTAAGGGTACAGCCATCTGTGACAAGAGTATGTGATGATTGCCAGATGAAACGGTGATTGGTTCTGACCGTTTGAAACAGTCGGAAAGACGCTCGCGTACACAACCGTACAGTTCTACAATAGCAAGGGCCAGCTCGCGGCGAGAGGGAGTCACACCAAGCATGTCCACCAACCCTTTCTCTCAAGCATCATCACTAACCGTGACTCAAGATATGTTTCGGGAACTTTGGGCCCTGATGGAGCGTTTGTACCCCCTGCGCAGTGGGCGGACGAGGTCGATTAGACAATCGCTTAGACTTAATGATTAGACTTGGATATGGAGGGATAAATTCGAAATCGAATAGAGCCTAGAGTCGTCATCTCGCAATTGAGAAACCATATACTTTGAATACATTTTTCAGGAGATACTAAAGTAGTGGGGGTATTATGTAGAACCTGTCGTAATGCCACTAAATGTATCTGCACACCCTTCAGTGTCGATGAGAAATTATGCACTCAAGAGGTCCCGAATCGTCCCATCGATGAAATTTTTACCCTTTCCAAACAAGCTATCTGAAAATAGGCGCAAATTGATGAAAAACAGCCATCCCTCACTCTCTGTCCTGCCTCTTTCTCGGCTACTCGTCTCAACAGCGCTTGCATCCTCCGCCGACTCCTCAGTGCATCAGCTTTGTCCAGCAAGTGTATCTTTGCATACAGCAAGAGCAATCTGCAGTTCCAGCTGGATCAGGTGTCACAAAAGACGTGCCAGATTTGCATTTAAGAGAATTGGAGTCAGATGTGTCTGGCAGATACCCTGGCCACGCAGATTTAATGGCTTTGCCGACCGTCACCAAGTTAATATCGTGAGTCAACACTGTAGGTCTAAATCTCGATCTATTACTATATGTATCGGTCGTATGAATGGCAATGACGTTCTCGTCACGAGCTGGGTATGAACGGCTTAGCTTTCCTCCGCTATTCGAGGGGGCGCCAAAAAGCAACACGCGTTTCGCATGAGCGTCTGCATGCATATATCCTCACATTATTCGCGATGCCGTTGCCCATCTAAATCTCACACACAATTTCAAGGTATCACGAAGATTGAATACATTAACCACATGAAAGTCGTTTACCCAGGCAAATTCACTAATTCACAACTCGGTATCCCGGCCAAGACGAACCGACGGACGGCTAGTTCTATGTTCAAACCTTGCCAACTATGCCTCAGTAGAGAAATTGATGGCAATACAGCAGATCGTGTCGCGAAACCCTTGCTTCTTTTCGCCCTTAGATCTCTTCCCAAAGAAGAATAGATAGAGAAGAAGAACGGCACGAGTTAGTTGCATCAAATAAGCGCGGTATAAGTGCGATCAAACATGGTTTAGAGAAGAATGCGACTGTCGCTCTCAATAACGCTGGACTTCAATCACTATGCATCCCAGAAAATGAAGAGCTATCAATAAATCACCTTAATCATACTCTCCAACAAGATCAGACGCATACGCAAGAGCTTTGGCGGCGGTTGAAACGCGTTTATAGCCCACAGTGTTCATCTAACTCTGCTCACAAAGACAACCCAGAAGTTACTCTATTCCAACTAACTCAGACAAAGTGATCCACGATATGCCAGTCGGCCTCTCCCATGACCCAGCTTCATTCCTCGCCCACCAACACGCTATACGTAGTTTGTTCCACAGATAATGCATTTCAAGAACTCCCCTTCAAATACGGGCTACATGAAGATGGATGGAATTAGCGCTTCTATTTACTCGGGCGGATATTTAATCAACGGCATTTCATGTACAAATAGAATAAGATCTTGATTTGCCATAGCTTGGGAGGAAACCCATAGCGAGAAAATGTGAGCGAGCATGAAGGTTCAAAGTAGTTTCATCGTCCAGCATGCCCTATAGAGGCGTATATAGAGGTTATCACATTATGTTCCATTCATAGGTTGTCTTATTATCATTGTCTAGTTCTCTTCGAAATCCGTGCGAGATAAAAAAAAAGGGGGGGCATAGAAGAAAGCAAGGAGAATGAAGCGAAGAAGTTTACTTCATCGGTGGGTGCAGGGTATATGTTTTGCGAAAATGTGCTTGGCTTTTCTGTATTCATTCCTCTCTTCCCATCCTATGCTTATTCTATGTGTAAAATCTCCCATTTGTGTAATTATCAGAATTTTTTCTAAGCTTCCTCGTACGAATACATTTTATATACACGAAGATGAGGGCACCTTGGTCGCCATTTTGGTGGATGACTAAGCGAACAGTAAAATTCCGTCGAACTTCATCTCGAGTCCCCTGCTTGACATCAACTTTTCATGTACATACCCTGCAGCTGCTGATTGTCAATCGAGTGCATTCCAATACCAAAAGGCGATAGATTTCGTACTCCAAGCATACAGTAAAGCACTTGACAAATAATGCACTACATACGACTACTCAAATCACCGACTCAATCTCATTCTGGGAAGAAGCACACACTAGATCTCGTCTTCACGATAACTACAGATTTGGGCGACTCGTTTTTGTATCCAGATGAACCCATTGACTTGAGGATTCATGCCGAGATAAGCACTGACTCAGGCCCCAACAAGAAGGTCCCATTAAGTCCCTTGCCTGGGACAGGCAAGCTACAATGGCGATCCGGCATGCGCGTTGCAAAGCCTTCTGTCGACATATCTGGAGTCATACAAGAAGCACTAAAGTCAAAATACAAAGTCGCCATATGCGTTAGCACGGAGAAGTATTGTGCGCGTGGAGTACGCGATATTCTTGCTACGACAGTTGTTTCGGAGGAGGAGCCGGCTGGCCAGGTGATGCCAGTCTGGATTACTCTGAGTTATGATGAAAGCGAGATTGAGGTTTCTACAAGGAGATTATCCTTACCCGTGACTACTGAGCAGGAAGTCTACGTTGAATTCGAAGAGGAAATCGGGGAAAGCATTGCGAGGCATATTTGGGATGCTGGCGTGATTGCATTCTGCGCAATTGCCGAGTCATGCATGTTGCCAACGCCAACGGATACCGAGCCCTCTGGTTTGAAAGCTTTGAAAGGGTTATTCACCGGTCCAAAGCCCATCAACGCACTGGAGCTAGGTTGCGGTGTTGGAATTCTGGGAGGAGGCTTGAGCGTCGTCTTTCCAAGGATGCGGCCGCCCCCAAGCCGTAGATGTACCATTCTCATGACGGACTTGGAGGAAGCAGAAAGCCGAACTAGGTCAAACATGTCCCGACTTCTTCAAGCCCGAAAAGAACGCAAGCCCAACGCTTCCCCCCCTGTAAAGCTTCTCTACGAGAACCTCGACTGGGAGCAAGGACGAGAGGGAGTGTTTGGCCCGGAAGCACAAAGCCACCGCTGGGACCTTGTCCTGCTGAGTGACTGCACGTATAACGTGGACATGCTTCCCGCGCTGGTCGGGACACTTTCTGCGTTGCACGAATCCAACAAGGCACAAGCCGGCGGGCAGCCGCAGTCTACAAAGGTCTTTCTGGCGACAAAGCCGCGACACGCTTCGGAGGAGGCGCTGTTTGGCCTCTTATCAGACCAGGGATGGACAGAGTTGCACAGGCAGACGCTGCCACTGCCTGTGCTTGGAGCTGAGACGCAATGTGTGGAACTGTATCTCTATGAGAAGGCGTGATAGCATATACTGAAGCAAATGCATTCGGTGACTTTGCAGTTCTCCCCTTTAAGTCGGTACGCTTCGGAATACGACGTTATGGTTGAACGTGATTGCAAATCAGCATCTTCTAACTACGGTCTCTTCTGAGATTGGTTGGGAACTAGATTACTAGTGTTTTACGTTTTATTCCGAGCTAAGTACTACAAGTAGTACGGAGCGTATTAGAGGCAATTTTAGAATACGCACGTCTATTCGGTACAGCCACAACGCAAAGGGAGTATCTTTACTCTGCTGACTCTGACGTTCTTGGAGCATTCAAGACCCCGCGCATTTATATGCATAGTAATACTCCAAGACAAACATAGATCCCAGCCTGCTCAGCCAGGAGGAGGGGACCAAGGCGTCAAGATTTCCTGTCAAGGTAGCGACAAGCATGTATTGAGGCAGATGGTGATACTACACATAGACACCTGACCATGGAGACTTCTGCACTGTCCGTTAATTGACAAGTTAAGAAGACTATTATGAGATTATCCGTAGAAACGCAACTGTCGGATTTCGTATTTGGTCGTATTGACAACTCACGGAGTCGGAATTCCGCAAAGCAGACAACTAAGCATTAGTCGTTCCAATGCAGGGGCTGAATAATGCCGCCCACTACAGGACTCCGAAGGTGTACGAGTGAGTTTAACAGAATGGAGGCACATGCTCAATCACAAAGCAAACACAGAAGCCGAAAACATGCGGCAGCTGAGCCACTTGTTCCTAGGAGAGATTGTCTTGTCTTTTCGTTTTATGTCTCCGGGTTCTTGGCCTGTGGTGTGGGTTGCAGTGAACAATGAGCGATGACTCGACTGAATGTCTCCGTATTTGCGGAATATTCGATCCACTGGACTGCGGAGTTTCAAGATCCAATTGCTTTTTCTGTATGACAATCGGATTACGGCGAGATATATTGGCAGAAGCAGTACTGTACATAGTAAGATGTAAAGAATTGTAGCGCCGACCTTGACCTTCACGGAGAAATGAAGCAGGGACCTGTCCGTGTAAGTGTGAGCACAGCCGCCTGTATGTACTGTAGGATTGCCCCGTAGCGTCAGCGCGCTGATAATCCTGGTCTTCGTCCCTTGTTCATTCGATATCAGAGCGGGACAGATAGTAACCATTGGGCAAAGAATGTAATCTTCTCGGGGCCATGGTTGACACCGAAACCACCTCAAATAGACGCTGTGTATCAGCAGCAGATGTTCCTTTCGTAGGGTGCTATTGCAGGGGCAGGAATCATTCTTGGATCTCTCTGCTTGTTTCTGCTGCGTGGGGCTGGGAGGGCCGATCTTTGTAGGATCCTTAGTGTGGTTGAAATTGCTGTTGTTGGCGGAATTATAAAAATGGAATTAAGAGTAGGCTTGCGAGATACGGAAGCCTTACTCCATCTAGATACTCCAAGCATGGGTCAGGCTCCAATGCCGGGGTTTGATTCATCTGAGTTGGGAATTGCACCTATCAAAGGCAGAAGTTCCTGTCCGATCTATCTCTTTCTTCAGGACATCCTAAATGCGACAATGATGCTACTTCGTGCATCGCGGGTAAAATGAAGAGGCTTCTTTCTCACCCATTTCGTTGATGTCACGCAGACATTCCTGTGAAACCAATTACCGAGAAGTGCCTGCATAGAAGTCGGTATATTTCCCGTCTTGAGCTAGACGGAGCCACTCGTAGGATCTAAGTCTATGCTAGTACTATTAGTAATGAGCGGGATAACGCTGTGCCCGATGGCGCCTCCTTTTGTGTGGGAGTCATCCGGCGAGGTGTTGCGTATTAACCGACGGTGGGTGGAGAGTCACAGTCCGAGACCTACAGTAGCGCAAAGAAGAGCCCGACTAGGAATTACTCCACGCGTTTACCAAGTCATAAAGACGTCCACATATTCTAAATCATGACACGGCCCAGGTTACCTCAGCACGCACCGTCGAAGGCGCTGGGTGACGCGGAGTTGATGGCGGGGTTGCGTCCAAGAACTGCAAGTTCCAACTATGGGAAAGCTCGCCACACAAAAAGTCGAAAAATTTTATCCCCAAGGTCGGCAGCCTCAGTCTGAAGGAATTCGGGTGCCGCGCGCGCCGTCTTGATGAATGAGCTCATATGCTGACCTAGCTCGGAGGATGCCGAGGTCGTAAGCCACGGAGGAGTGCGTATGCAGGAATAATGACGAGCTGATGTCGACGGGCATGCGTATACTGTACTGTAGACACCACCGCTTGCATGAGACCGCCACACACTGGGTTTTGCTGTGACATGGACGGGGTAGCTGAATGAGTGTCTCAGCCTCCTCACGGCAATTTGTGACCACTTTACGTACGTACCATGTTGTCGTACTTCGTACCAGGGCGGACCGAAACGGGGCAAACAACGAACGGTGTGGCCAACAGGGGCGCGGGCCGCAATCCCCAGTTGAAGAAGTGGAAAAAGAGAACAAGAGAAGCCAACCAGTGAGCGCCGAGCGCCGCGCCCTCCAAGCCGCGAGGCGGTACTCCGTACAGTACGCCGAGCTAGATTCTACAGTCCGTGCTCCCCATGCGTAAAAGAGTTACACACGTCCCGTGAACTCTCAGCCGTGCTACGACGTATGTTGTAGTCGGTGACCTTTCCGAGTTGAGAAATGACAAGAGAGGGGATGGAGAGAATCAACGTAGACGGTGATTGGAACTGCGTTCCATGTCTTTCGTACTGTAGCCGATCAAAGGAGAGAGTTGTGGATCGTTTGCTTTATCGGTGTCAGCCCCTACAGATATTGGGGCTTGATATAGACAAGCGGTGATGTTTTGAGGTTGCTTCGACCGCTTCTTGGACTTGGTCGTCACAAAGGGGAAGTTGCTTGGATGCCCTTGAGAAAGAGAGAACAATATCTGGGGAGTAGGCGGTTTATCGACAGATTTGCTATGGGGTACCTTCTCATCAAATCCTCTTCAGCTGAGCACGTTCCTCGCCTGGATCTCCGTAATACTAGTACTAAAGCTCGGAGTTGCTGAGTCGCTCGAAAAGCCCCACGGTTCTGACCAGGCTGTAGCGCCACTGGTTGCACGCCATTCCCCATCGTGTTGCTAGGATTGCCGTTTTAGGCATCAAGAAGTGTCCGAACACGATGCCAGATTTTGTTGCCTCTTTCACAAACATATCACCTCATGCCAATGCCATGCAAGCACAGAAACGTGGGAGCCCATCAGTTGGGTAGCAAGGAGATTGCCACCGACGGAATTGTCGCTGCCTGTGTCACGGCAGCTGTTGGTGATTCCCATGAATAAAGTCAGCTAGAGTAGGAACAAGCGGCTTTAACTCCGTATTTCCGACTTCGGAAATGAACCTTATTAATAAGAAATCGTGCGTCAACGTGCTATTCCGGGTCTGAAGCATGAAATAGGGAGCTGCTCCTCTCTTCCAGCAGTGGAAAGGCATGTCAGTCTGACAGCTTGGATTGTGGAACCCGTATCGGTCACGGCGATGGCCAGCCTTGCTCTTCTGTCTTGTCTGTTCCCGGCGTGACTCTCTCTCTGTACTACCTCCATAGCCCAACAACATCATCCTCATCGGTAGTCGTAAACACTATTTACGTACGTGTTCGTGTCTGTAGCGGTAGGGCGATACTCGTAGGAGCAATGACCAACGGTCCAGCTGTACTGTATGGAGGACAAGGACTTGTTGTCCTGGAGCTCTCCTGGAGCGCCCCACTGTCCCCGATACCCCCAATGTGTGCATCCAGAGTGGATTCTTCTCGCCGCTTGGCCGGGTTTTACCTGGTGAACGGCTGTAGCTCCGGCCTTGCCCCCCCTCGTCCTCGGACTTTTGACGGTCAAGCTGTGCTGGCAAACTTAAGCTGCGGCAACCAGCTGCCCTGTAGGTGGGCCGTGAGTCTGTTGGCCAGGAAGGATGTCAGATTGCTTCATCCTAGATAGTCATAGGGCGAGGTTGGCTGCCGTTATCTGGCCCCGGAAATCTTGGCAGGCCAGAGCATCCCCTTGGTGCTCCGCAGGCCCGATTTTTTTTTTCTTTTTGCTTTTCGCCTTTCCTTTGCCGTGAGAAAATGAATAAAAGGTTCAGGCCTCCTGCTTCGTTTCAGGTGGTTTTTTTTTTTTTTGGTCATCGCTTGATAACCAATTTTGGTTGTCATCGAGAGTCTTTCTCTGGTGGGCTGTTGGATATCCTCCTTCTCTACTAATCCTACTGTGGTTTTCGTTTACTTTCCTTTTTTCGTCTGGTAGAATCACACCGCTCAAGCCCACCGCTTACTCATTTTGCTTCATCTGATCTCTGACCGCACAAACGACCAAAGAAATAATTGCATTTACTCGTCCTTAGAAACTCGAATTAATAATTTTCTGTCTGGGCTATTGGAACTTGATCATACTCTACGCCAAAAGAATCATCTATTCCTGGCGACGTTAGTACCTCCTCGGTACCCTTTTGGACAACTCTGATATCGACAACGACTTTCATCCTTTTAAGTATCAACAACTTCATACGACTCCCCCAAAAGTAATCACAATGTCTGGGGAGAAGCCCCCTCTCAATGGAGAGTTGCCTCCTAGCACGGCAAACTCAGCATTGGCAAAGGATCTCGGCGAGCAGTTGGATTCAACCTCTGTGGAGACTCAAGTTGAGGGTGAACGCACCTCTAAGGAACTTGCCAGAGTTCAAACGGGTGTCTCTGTTGAGGCAGCCGAGGCTCAATTTGCTGGCCTACAGCGCGAATTTACTGGCGTTTCTCGAGCGAGTCGCAGGGACAAGCACCAAACCACTTCCGACCCCGAAAAGGGAGCCACAATCACAGCTGAGGATGACGCCTCCATCTTCGACTTGGAAGCTGCTCTGCGAGGCGACCTTGATGCCAGCACCGAAGCTGGAATTCGATCGAAGCATATTGGAACCTGTTGGGATGGCCTGACCGTCAATGGTATCGGCGGTTTCACCAACTTTGTCAAAACCTTCCCTGATGCCATCATCGACACCTTTAACGTCATCTCCCCACTACTAGGAATGATCGGTCTGGGTCCGAAATTCACAGAGGCTACGCTGCTTGATAACTTTCAGGGCGTATGCAAGCCAGGAGAGATGATTCTGGTTCTGGGAACTCCAGGTTCTGGTTGTACCACCTTCCTCAAGGCCATTGCTAACCAGCGGTATGGATACACTGGAGTCCATGGAGATGTCTTTTACGGTCCATGGACAGCAAAAGAGTTCAAGAGATACCGTGGCGAGGCTGTCTACAACGCTGAGGACGATGTCCACCACCCTACGTTGACGGTGGAGCAGACCCTGGGATTCGCTTTGGATGTCAAAATGCCTGCCAAGCGACCGGGCAACATGTCCAAGACCGAATTCAAGGAGCACGTAATCACTCTGCTGCTCAAGATGTTTAACATTGAACATACTAGAAAGACCATTGTTGGTGATGCCTTCGTTCGTGGTGTCTCCGGTGGCGAGCGAAAGCGTGTCTCCATTGCAGAAATGATGATTACAAACGCTTGCATTCTCTCTTGGGATAACAGTACTCGTGGTCTCGATGCCAGTACTGCCCTTGACTTTGCAAAGAGTTTGAGGATTCAGACGGATCTCTACAAAACTTGTACCTTTGTCTCTCTATACCAAGCCTCTGAGAACATTTACAAGCTCTTCGACAAGGTCATGGTGATTGATGAAGGACGGCAAGTCTACTTCGGACCTGCCAAGGATGCACGTGCCTATTTCGAAGGCCTTGGTTTCCTGCCGCAGCCGAGACAGACAACCCCCGACTATGTTACTGGCTGTACCGATGAATTCGAGCGTGAATACCAACCTGGAAGATCTGCAGAAAACGCCCCTCACAGTCCAGACTCCCTTAGGGATGCGTTCAAGGCCTCGCCTTATCAGAAGATGATTGAAGACGAGATTGCCGAGTACAAGGCAAACCTTGAGCATGAAAAGCAGAAGCACGACGATTTCTTGGCTGCCTTTAAGGAAGGCAAACGTGGCACATCTAAGCGAAGCCCCTATCAAGTCGGTTTCCATATCCAGGTCTGGTCTATCATGAAGCGACAATTTATTCTCAAGCTCCAGGATCGATTTAACCTTGTCGTTGGCTGGAGTCGCAGTATCCTAGTCGCCATCGTTCTGGGCACCCTGTATCTCAATCTTGGTCAAACCTCCGCCAGTGCTTTCAGCAAGGGTGGCTTGCTGTTTGTGGCTCTTCTGTTCAACGCTTTCCAAGCCTTTTCAGAGTTGGGAGGCACAATGACAGGACGCCCACTGGTCATGAGACACAAGGCATACGCATTTCATCGGCCTTCGGCTCTCTGGATTGCTCAGATCTTTGTCGACCAGGCGTTTGCAGCCAGTCAAATCCTTTTGTTCTCCATCATTGTTTACTTTATGACAGGGTTAGTTCGGGATGCCGGTGCATTCTTCACCTTTTATCTGATGATTCTCTCCGGCAACATTGCGATGACGCTTTTCTTCCGAATTCTCGGCTGCGTCAGCCCGGATTTCGACTCTGCCATCAAGTTTGCCGTCGTCATTATCACGCTCTTCATCACTACGTCCGGATATCTCATTCAGTATCAATCCGAAAAGGTCTGGCTTCGCTGGATCTATTGGATAAATGTCTTGGGTCTTGCGTTTAGCTCTTTGATGGAGAACGAGTTCCAGCGAATTGATCTCACCTGCACTGCAGAATCTCTTATCCCATCTGGCCCTGGATATACCGACATCAATCATCAAGTCTGCGTTCTTCCCGGTTCAAACGCAGGCACAACTTTTGTCCGTGGCAGGGATTACATCTCTCAAGGCTTCCAATACCTTCCCGGTGACTTGTGGCGCAACTGGGGTATTGTCATGGCACTGATTGTTTTCTTCCTCTTCCTGAACGTACTGCTCGGTGAAGTTGTCAAGTTTGGTATGGGAGGAAACAGCTTCAAGGTTTACGCCAAGCCTAACAAGGAGCGAGAGGAACTGAACAAGGCCTTGACTGATAAGCGTGACGCCAAGCGAAAGGACAGATCTAACGAGGCAGGTTCTGAGTTGATCATTAACTCGACCAGCGTTTTGACCTGGGAGAACCTCAACTATGATGTGCCTGTGCCCGGAGGTACCCGACGTCTTCTCAATAACGTTTTTGGATATGTGAAGCCGGGTGAATTGACCGCCTTGATGGGAGCGTCTGGTGCTGGAAAAACCACTCTCCTCGACGTCTTGGCAGCTAGAAAGAACATTGGTGTCATCTATGGAGATGTTTTGGTAGATGGCGTCAAGCCCGGAAAGCAGTTTCAGCGATCCACTTCGTATGCTGAGCAGCTCGATGTTCATGAGCCTACTCAGACAGTCCGTGAAGCTCTTCGATTCTCTGCCGAACTCCGCCAACCTTTCGAAACCCCCATCCCGGAGCGACATGCATACGTGGAAGAGATCATCTCTCTGCTGGAAATGGAGAACATTGCCGACTGTATCATTGGATCCCCTGAAGCCGGCTTGACCGTTGAACAGCGCAAGCGTGTTACCATTGGAGTTGAACTTGCCGCCAAGCCCGAGTTGCTTCTGTTCTTGGACGAGCCCACTTCCGGCTTGGACAGCCAGAGCGCCTTTAACATTGTCCGTTTCCTGAAGAAGCTGGCTGCCGCCGGCCAGGCAATTCTTTGCACCATCCACCAGCCCAACGCTGCGCTTTTCCAGAACTTTGACCGGCTTTTGCTTCTCCAGCGAGGAGGACGCACTGTGTATTTTGGCGATATTGGCAAGGACGCTGCTGTTTTGCGTTCCTACCTAGCTCGTTATGGCGCTGAAGCTGCCCCCACCGACAATGTTGCAGAGTATATGCTTGATGCAATCGGTGCCGGCAGTTTGCCCCGAGTTGGTGACCGTGACTGGTCCGATATCTGGGAAGATAGCCCTGAATTCTCCCATATCAAGGATGTCATCATTGAGCTGAAGCGAGAGCGAGTGGCGGCTAACCAGGCGAGCCCTGGAATTGAGAAGGAATACGCCTCTCCTCTTCACCACCAGATGAAGGTTGTTGTTCGACGCATGTTCCGATCTTTCTGGCGTTCTCCCAACTACTTGTTTACTCGTCTGTTTGCTCACATTGCTGTCGCTATCATCACTGGTCTCACGTATCTCAACTTGGACAACTCGAAGGCTTCTCTTCAGTACAAGGTCTTCGTCATGTTCCAGATCACTGTCTTGCCCGCCATTATCATGTCACAGGTGGAAATCATGTACGCCATGAAGCGTGCGCTGTTCTTCCGCGAGTCCTCATCCAAGATGTACTCCACCTCTTCATTCGTCACGGCCATCATTCTCGCTGAGATGCCTTATTCTGTCCTCTGTGCGGTCTGCTTTTACTTGCCCCTATACTTTATGCCTGGCTTCCAGACTGCCCCTTCGCGCGCTGGCTTCCAGTTCTTTATGGTTCTCATTACAGAGCTGTTTGCTGTCACGCTGGGCCAAGGTCTCTCCGCGCTTACTCCCTCACCTCGTGTCTCTACCCAGTTTGATCCTTTCATCACCATCGTTTTCGCTCTCTTCTGTGGTGTCACCATCCCATATGCGCAGATGCCCAAGGGTTGGCGCGTCTGGCTCTATCAGATCGACCCTTTCACTCGTCTCATCGGTGCTTGTGTTACCACTGCACTTCATGGGCTTGAAGTCGTCTGCAAGAGCAGCGAGCTGAACCGATTCACCGCCCCTAACGGCACGACCTGCGGCGAATACATGCAGCCTTTCTTCGAAAGGGGAGCTCCCGGCTATCTCGTCTCCAACAGCACTCAGAACTGCGAATACTGCTCGTACAAAGTTGGTGATGAATTCTACACCCCACTGAGCTTGAGCTTTGACCACCGCTGGAGAGATCTGGGTATCTTCCTCAGCTTTGTCGCCAGCAACATTATCATTCTCTATCTAGGTGTATGTGTTTCCCATTTATCATGTTGCATTTTGGTCCAGCCTGCTAACTTTGTTTCTTTAGAGCCGATTCGTCAACTACAACAAGAGGTAAAGGGGAGTGGGGAGATGGTGGCGACGACACATTGCGTGACTGCGCATGCTATGATTTTGAAGCACATGAAGGAATTTCACATCACATGAGGAAAAGTTTCAAAAGTTATCAAGAATCCATGATTTATGCTCTGTGGGGCAATCAGTTAGAATTTGAAAATAAATGATGTCAGTTAGATGTAGACAATTTAATAAACGAAGCAAAGAATGAATGGATCCAATATGACAGTCGGGACTATCTATATTTATTAAAGGCATTACGTTTTGGTTGAGTGCCTATCCTTTCCGAAATGTAAGGGTCGAATTGCTCTCTTCGGCAAACAGGCAAGGAGAGACTGTCTTTGCTTTACCCTACGGCTGCGCTCAGACATCAAACCTGACGGCCTTTATATTGATGGGTATGTGGTATATGAGATTCCTAATATTTGACTTAACTTAGTTTATTCTAATCTATGGACAACATTTGGGGCGTAAGCTAACTCAAAGTAATCGAAATAATACATATGATCAGCTATATAGAGGTATCAATTTAAAGCTCACTTAGCCCAAGTCCGGTACGAGATGCAGTCCAGTAACACTCGTGCAAGGTTATTAGGTAATAACGCCGGGTTTGGTAGGGCATTTATGAGCGCCCTTTCACAACTTTCAAGTATAATAGACAACGAGAAATAGAAAGACCCTCCTTTATTCTCACGAAAAGCCAAGTGGGTGGAGGTGTAACCTCCTATCGAGGCAGAAGCTCCATAGTCTTCTATCAGAGACCTAGGAGCGTTCTCGCAACAAAAAAAAAAAAAAAAACAGCAAGGTTTGAGCTAGGCTATTGTAGTTTAAACAAGACTATAAAAAAAGAAGAGTTGCCCTCCTTTGTTACAAAAGGGGCAGACATAAATACAATCTTTATTGTACACCTAGCTGCAAGATCGTAGCTAGATAATAAGGGAGAGTCCCCTTTGACTTCATCACTCTTCTCTTCAACCATCCCGTTTCCTGACGCTTTTGCTCACTTTCTGTAGCTGGACGAACGGCAAAATAGTCAGTCTCCAAGAGAACTTTAAAAATAGGAAATCAAAGTTATCCTTATAACTCTCAGTCTCCAAAAAGAATTTACCATGGCATGTCGGCGCTTTTGTCCCGGAATATTATACTGATGCTTCGTTCTGAAACATCAAACCTTAGCAGTGGACGACATTTGTCATTTCTTCAGCACTTGTTCTCGTCCAGTAAATAAGTGTGACATGAGAACGCTTCTCTTCTCACTACTCATCCTCCAACTTTTTCACGTACCGTAATCGCCACCGAATCTACCATGTCTATCATATCGACAATACATGCGAAGCAACTCTGGTCAATCAGAGCCTCGGAAGCCCTACGAACTCTAAGAAAGTACGCAGAAATCTGTGGACGCCTCCTAAATAGATCAAGAGAGAAAGAAAACGGCACCTCCCACTGAGCCCTGTTTCAGTTTCATCATCACAATCAGAGTTCATATGTTGTATCATTCCCCAAAGTGTGTTAGAGAAAGAAACACCCATATTTGCCGCATATTTATCTGACCATATCTCATACAGCTCGACACATCGATATACATCCGATACAGAGCGTGACTCAGTGAATACCTGCGAGCATTTACAATGGAAAACGCCGCATCGGTCCCATCTTGGAAATGTCGAACCTGCCTTTGTTCCCACCAAAAGACATATCCTCACATTATTTTTTTCACAAATCACTTTTTTAAGTTTCTGTTGAACAAAGCTGTATATGCTTACCAGTATAGGATGATGTCGCTCTACTTTTACAACTTACCATCCAACACACCCCATTCCCTCCCCCGGGTCCCGTCCGAACTCAACCGGCACTTCCACCTCCGGTCCGGCCCCGCCCACCCCGGGGGAGGGGGACCTCCGAAAGTCTTCGCCCGGCATTGCTCAATGGCTCGCTCCCATTTCGGCTCTTTTCCACTGCTGGACATTGGAAAGATACACAAAAAGGACGCAGTATCACGGAATACGAGCACGCAAGCGAGAAAGAAGAGCCGACGAGTGGCGTGGCTTTCGCTTTGCTTACCACATTAATTAATGTCGGTCGTCGAGAATGGCCTGGATACGGGTAGGCGCAGGAGATGCTGAGCATTTGCCTTTGCAGCCGGACGAGGGGCCCTGTCCGGATGGCTGCATCAGTGGCGGCATCGAGCGACAGACATGTGCTGCGCAGGCCAAGTTGAATCTATGCAGCGTGCCGAGCGCATATGCGTCCCAAGTCGAAAAGAAAAGGCGCTTCTCAGCAATCTGGCATCTGTGCAACATCGGTATCTCCAGGTTACATTCGCGGTCCAATGCGGGCGAGAGAGAGAGAGAGAGGGAGAGGGAGGGGCCAATATGGAATATGCCTCTCCTCCCCCCGCTTGTGTGCGAGTCGAGAGCTGACAATGCGGTTGATCTGAGGATGACTGGATGTCTGCTCAGCCAGTGGGCACGTAAGACGTCAGACTCCTTCACGCAGTCATGCATGGAAGACAGCGCCGTTTGGGGCAAGTTTGCTTCGTTCCGTCTGTTGCCCATCGCCCTACGGCGCACATGGACCTGCATTTCTCATTCCATGTCCTGGGATTTCTGTCATCATGTAACACACAGCCCCCTCCCGGCATGAACCACGGCCGCAGCCGTTTCTTTTGCCAGATGTGATGATGACGAGAGAAACACCAAGAATTCTGTCCCCGGCGCAGCTCCCACCGTACACATGCATGCCATTAAACCACGGCCGGGGCGTGATTGGCCTCGCCAGTTGCAAATCCCTCTGGCTGCTGCAGAACCCGTCAGGTGAGTGGATTATGCAAGTCATCCTATATTAGCCCAATCCGAGGCGCCAAACACTTTGCAATACCGCAAACCACGCTATTGGGGACCATGTGGTGGCTGCGCTGGATAATCGCGGCTTTCGGGGCGCTCCGAATGCAAATGGGCCCATCCCAGTCGGTTTTTTTTTTTTTTTTTTTAATACAGATGCCCAACCTAACTTATGCATCTGCCTTTTGGGAGCCGACGGCCTATCAAAGAGCGTCCTTGCCCAGCCAAGTCGCCCTGGATCATGAATTGTTCAGGCCCCAAATCGGGCTGAAAGTGAGGGGGTCTCGACAAGATGAGATGATGAACAGACACACAGACACACACGCCATGCCATGCGCAGATATACTCTCCATCCCTTCTTTCTCGCCCGGTGGCCAATATCTTCCCGTGGGCCAGAACAGGGCTGAGAGCGAGCCGCCGGTTCCTTGTGATACTCAGCCAGCGCAGCGCCCGGTGTAAATGTAAAAGTGATGTGATGTGATGTGTCTCTCGCAGTGACACAACAACACTGTGGGCTCCAACGGAAATAGAATGCTTTCGCTGTACGCACGGCCTGGTGATACCACAACAAAGGAGAGGCTTTTCGTCTCTCTTCCGCCGCCTAATGCAGCCCATTTCGGCCTCGTCCCAATGACAGGGCCAGAAATATAGTAGCACGGCACCCAAAACGCCCGGGAAAAGACAAAGAAAAACAAGGCGAGAAGAAAAAAAAAAAACCTGATAGAGGGGGGGAAGACGAAGCAGAAGAAGGAAACCCACTGCCGAATTACACACCTGGTAACTGCTTCTCCGCACGAGAGCCAGACAGGCCACCAGGGAAGAGATGAAGAGCAAACACACAAAACTTGGAGGGGGAGTGTGCTTAAGACAAGACTTTCTCCTCCCCTCTTTCTATTGCGCAAAAAAAAAAAAAAAAAAAAAAAGAGGACATGGGGATCCGCTTCAATATTCCCGTCGTACAGTGCAGGGCTCTTTTCGGCTCAGATGTGGGCAGCTAGATTAGCCAGTGCAGCTGAATTAGAGTGAAACTTGCTGCCGAGTTTCTTCTTTTTTCTTCCCCCTAAACGTCATCCAAACAGAGACTGCATCTGTACGTTGCCACTCTGACGGATTAAAAAAAGAAAAAACCAGTCGAGTGAGGCTGAGGGCGAGAAACATGCAATGCATCCATAGCTTCGCGCCGCGGCATTCCAGCCCAAGGCAATACGAGGCTGATGAAATGAGACATGCGAGGGGGCTGAGTTTGTCATACCGTGGATAGAAAAAAGAAAATAATAGGGCCATGATGATTCCAGTCGAAATCCCGAGACATACGGGAGAAAGCATTAAGAAGAAGAAGAAGAAAAACAGACTCAGAGAAGGCTGCAGCTGTCACACTTGACTTGCCCGCAGCAAAAGACGGGGCACATGCAACTCCCAAACTTACTCCCCATATGAGACATATAGATGAGACAAGCACAGCCTCCGAATAAGCACGACGAGTCGATGCCGGCGTCTGAGGACGGTCGCCAGCCTTCTTTGCCGTATCCTTGGGGAAATTGCTGCCCGTATGCCGCCCGAGCACGTCTCAGATGCTCGAATCCAGCCTGTGGGCGGTTCTCATAGCTTCATGTCGATATTAAAATTACACGCAAGCAAGCATCATGCCAAGACCACTCACCGGCCATTCTACAGCACCCATCTAGACCCCGTCTTCAATCCTCATCACCCCAAACACCAAAAATCTCGGCCCTCTCATTCCCTCCCTCCCAAAAACACCCCCCCAATTTACACCATAAAAGCCACACGCCGGCACATACATCATACCTCATCCCCCCAATCCTCATTACCAACATACACACACAATCCTCGTACTCGTATCCCCAACCCAGCCCAACGCCATCTTCCAACCCGAAAACACCAGCAACAACACCATATGACACACCGAAACGTTTTCACTCGCTTGTCTAATCTAGAGTCGTACATCCCCCATCCCCACGTAGATACCACCAACCCAATCTTTCCCGAAAACTCCAACACCTGCCACCTTGCCTACGCAAACAAAGCCCTTCGTTATACAAACTCCACAAAAAGCGAGCAAACCGCACGTCTCTCTAAAATTAAAAAAAAAAAAAAAGACGTGGCAGATTGTCCTTGGAGAGATGTAAAAAGACGTCATCGCCAAGACACTCTCTTCGGCATTGTAACGGGACAGCGGCTGATGCCGTATTTCCAACACGTTTCTTCTTCTTCCACGGAGCTTTTATCGCCCTATGAGGATGCAAACATCATGTACTGCCTCCGGTTCTAAATTGACAGCCTGGCTTTGCATCGAGGCGTCAAGGTGAGAGAGACCACTCATTCACTATCCACTCTTATCAGCATGCAAGGGCAACAACCCCTACGCATCACTCCACAAATGGCGGCAGTGGAAAAAAAGAGACACGTTGTAGACATAGTATCACGTACGGATAGTCTGAAAAGTCATGTAGAGGGGGATAAATATTCGAGCTCATCAAAGCCATCATCATTTTGCACTAAACTAAGTCACTCCTCCATCTAGCATTCCCAATCTCTCAAAAAAAAATCTCAAATAAAAAGAAAAACACTCTGTAAAATCGTTGCTGCCGCAGCACATTAAACCCAAGAAAGGAAATAAGAAAGGAAAGAAAATCAGTCAATAAAAGTCATGTAAATAAGACAACCTCCTACCTTGCTGTCGCATTTTTTTTTCCTCCTCCCCAACTTGTCTCCCCCGCTTGTTTGCGACGTGCCCGAAATGATAACGCTGGGTATCTCTAGATGGAAAATTGCCCCGTGTCTCGGTGTCTCCTCCGCGTGTGGTAGTACAGGTCGCCCTTAAAAAGAAATCTGTCTTTTTGAATAACCGAAAAAGAAGGAAAGCCATTCATCGCTCCGAGACCGAGTTTCAGAACATAGGAAATAGAAAATAAAGAGTCCGTAAGATTGGGTATCCATAGGAAATCCTCGGACGAGAACAAAACAAGCCGTAGTATTAGTGTACAGTCTTTCGCCTTTCGTGGCCATTCCATCCGGCGGAGTGGGCCATTCTTCAACTTCGATAGTCCGGAATCCTAGGGAAGTTGCCAATCGGATAACAATTAAAGGAAAGATTAAAAAGGATACGTGAGATGCTTGGCCATATGAATTAAAATAAGTCCAGGGCAAATTCATATGCATCTCCTCTTTAATGGGTCGCTCCCGGAACAGTCCTCTGTGGGTGAGGGAGTCGATTGTCCTGGATTGTGGGAATTGATATTGTTCTCACAGTAAGATAGTAAAAGTATAAAAAAAATAATAACCAGCAAATGGTGTCTAGGAAGATGGGTTTTGCAGAATGCCCTCGCAGTTGGCATCGAACCTGAGGCTGAAGAGCCTCACGCTCTGCATAAACTTCTCCGTCTTGGCAAGCTCTCGGTCGCGGCCGAAGAGGGTGTCTACGAACTCAACTCCAGAGTTCTTGCCCAGACCCGATTGCTTCTTCTTGGCAGCCTTGAGCATGGGTGCCTCGCAGGCCTTGAGCAGGCCGCGGAGCTTCTCTGTGAGGCGCTCGCCGGCATCGATGAACTCGGTCATCAACTCCCGGTTGTCGGGGTTGCGAATGCGGCCAACGATGTCCTCGGCGCGCTTGACCTTGCCGGAGAGCTGGATCAGGAGGAGCCAGAGCTCGCCCGCCATATCGGCAATGGGAGAGTTGGCTCCGGCTCGGTAGACGGTCCAGTCGTAGATCCACTTGCCCAGGCTGTTGGCGTCAAAGACGCTGCCGAGGAGAAGGATGGGCTCCTCTGAAGGATCCCAGTTCTTCAGCGAGTAGCCCGTGGGAATACGGTGCTTCCGGGCATCGGCCTCGGTAGCCTTGGGCGTGGTGGCGGCGGCAGCAGCCGTCTTTGCGCGGTAGGCCTGGGTGGACGGACGGACGGTGGACGGCCTCTGGGGAACATTGGCCGCGGCTGCCGACGAGCGGCGAGTGTGACCGTGGCTGGTGGGAGGTCGGACATGTGTAGGGGGGATGTCGTAGGCGGCATCACGGCTGTAGTCGGCGTAGTAGGCGGCGGTACCCTGTGGGTAGTCGTCGTGATTAGTGTACCGTATCCCTTCATAGTCATGAACATGATGCGAGTTCCTGCGACCCCTCGTTCGCGACTCGGCAAGCAACACATACGTGCGCCCCGAAGCCTCGAAGATCTCGTCCTCGTCGGATTCTCCAAACGGAGTAGTAGCCCGGACATAGGTGTGAGAGAATCGGCGGTCGTGCCAGGCAGGAAATTGAAACGACCCGGAGGGCCCGCGCGACGACGAAAAATATTTTGGACTCACATCAACCGTGGCATACTGGCCGGAGCTGTTGTATCGGGGCGAATCTACCGGAGCCCGGGGCGTAGATGCGCCGGCCTGAGAATAGCTGCTGGCCCGGCTGTGAGCTGCACGCGTTGCCGGGCGTCGAGGCGTCGGCTCGAGCCAGCTTGGCCGCGGTGATGGGGTTGGAGTGGCGGATGACATTCGTGTATATTCCCACTCGTGGATCGGAGTCGATCCAGGTGTTCGTGGTGATGGATAGTTCATTCTGTGATGGCTCCTCTTTGCAATGTCCACTGTGACACTTTGCTCCTCAACCTCTCCTCCGTCGAAGGGGCCGGGAGACGTATCGTCGAGATGGATTTTGCTTCTCTACTTTGTGTGGAACTCAAGGTAAAACTGAAAGCGGACAAGATTCGAGACTCTCTTTGGTGCTCAAAGCCTTGTCTGCTCTCGGTGAGGAATTGGAGGGGAGAGGGGAAGATGGGAGGGTTTTTTTTGGGGGGTGGTTGGGTTGGGTTCGGGTTGTTTTTTTTTGGTGTTTGGTTTTGGTTTTGGTTTTGGTTTGGATATTCAAATGGTAGAGTGCAATAAAAAAGCCCGTCACCTTGGTATGTAGTCGGAAGAGTAAAAGTTGGAAGAGTTACGTCTTGCGTCAAACATGACCAATCTACAACAGGATCGTTTTTATCGTATCCCCCGTGGGTGCAAGTGCCAGAGTCCGACGCGGCGGCCTAGCTGTGGCAATTGTTGGGGGCCCGCGAAGAGCGTGGCAGCAGGTGAGGTGATGGCGGAAGTCGTCGGCGGTCGACGATGCAGAGCTGCAGGTGGAGATGAGGTTCATTGGCAGAAGCCAAAGCGATCAGATGCGGACGTCGGAGAGAAGAAGAAGCAAGAGTCGGGTGTGCGGGCATGCATTCGAGGGAGTACTATATATTGTGGCCGCAGAAATTTTGCCTGGTGGGCGTTGAGCCAGACAGGCCTTCTAGTGAGCGACGAGGGCAGCAACAGGCATGCGACAGGGGACAAGGGGGGGCCTGGAAGAGGTTGAGGTGGAGGGGGCGTGGTGCTATCGACGCTTAGTCAGTGTGGAGCCTTCCCGTGGCTGCCACACAGTGCTGAACGCGTCGGCCGGCACGGTGCCGCTGTTGCTGGCTGCTGGCTGCTGGCTGACTGGGCTGGACCTGGGCTGGCCAGATTCCTGCTGCACTTTTGTATGGTTGCACCCAAGCGCAGAACCGGGGCCGCAGAGCTATTGCTTCCAGCAGCTTCCGCGCAGAAGAGGCAGCCCGACTTGCGCTTCCTGGCCGTGATTTGACGGCAGTCTCTTGGTTGGATCTCTCGTCTCCTTTCGGGGGGGCGATTCAGCCGGCTTGCGCAGCTGAACGGGCTCTCGAGGGGCTCCCAAGAATCCCGTTACAAGCCTGGTATGACTCTTTAGTGGACGGCCAACCACCGAGCCAGCCTTTCGGTTTCGTATCGCCCAGAAAAAAAAAGCACGAGCACTCGGAGTGGCGTGAAAAGATGCAACCGGTTTTGCACGCTGTGCGGCCTTGGACGTGCCAGGGTTCGACAACGATTGCCCTAGCCGTGTGCCTTTTTGTCGTACGTATTACTACTACTACTGTAGTATCTCGAATCGATTGCAGACAGACGACTCGCGGCCCTGGCTCGAATGCGCCTGAGCGCTCCCCAGTCCAATTTACCGGGACTGGATAAGCGAAATGATAGAGCCTAGGGGTAGTGAATCCTGGCTTCCGCTGCGGCTGCGAGTCCACCGGCTGTCTTGTATTTTCTCGGTGAGAAAAGGGAAGAAGAAGACTTGTTGAAAAAAAGTTTTTCGCTCGGTGGTTTTGTCTCCCTGCTGGTTCTTTCTCCAGATGGGCAGGTGTCAAACACCCGAAGCCGTCGATGCCCTTGAAGTTGGATGCAAGGCAATCTCAAATCCCTGCTCTCTTTTTTTTTAGAGACTGGACCTGTGCGCGCGCAGCAAATGCACGGAGCGTGAACTCACGGTATTTTGCTTTTCACCAAGCTCACAAGTACCGTTCTGTACGTACTTGTAGTTCGTACTGCTACTATGTATAATATACTCGCTGCGTCGAAAAAGAACCGGTCGTGCACGGCTGATAAGATCGATGCGGCCAAAGAACGATGAAGTTTGTTGCAAACACGAGTAATGCTAGTGCCGCAAGAGCTTCCGGAACCGTTCGTGCGATAGGAAAAGTACAGACACGTAGGCTGATATTTGCTTATGCGTCCTCGGTACGCACACTCTCGTTCGGCCTCGGGGAAGAAACGAGAAGCAACGAGATGCAGTCTTCGTGGTGTGAGGCTTGGACTTGTTGGGGACGACGGAGACTGATATTTGCGCCGCGGGTAATGACAAGCATGAATGATGGGCAGTGCGTAATCGATCGTAATGCGCATCACACTCTGGTGGCTTACGATACGGGAACGGCAATTTATTGCCCTCGTCGGTGTTGAACCATTTCTCCGGAGCGGAGGCAGGCCGGCAGAGCGACAGCAAGAGGAACAAGCAGCGTATTTATCATCATTGTCATCCATCACCAACCTGGGCCCGGCCCCCAGCATTACGTACGACGCTTCTATTTCCAAGTTGAAGGATGGGTGGAGGATGGTGGGAAGCGCCGGGAAAGACGCAATCATCACAGACACACAAGCCGTAGCAAGCGCCCATCTGCATCGCACATCAGCCCTGTGACCACTTGTCAAGCAGCGCAAGACGATGGCCCTCGCCGGCGACGACATTATATTCGCTCATCACGATTCGATTGACTGCTCCCGTCACATGGGCGCCGCATCGAGATGGTTGGCGGCAGCACGTTGTGCGCAGGCCACGCAGCCGCTGATTGGCCCGCTCTTGGCTGTGTGACGACCACTACAGAACTGTATCGATAGACTATCCATATATCGCTCAGAAGGAAGAAGGAAGAAGTTTTGGTTCGTAATCCGCTCCACCGTCACAACCGTCGCTTCTGGCGTTGCAGTGCGTCAAGATGGTGGTGCGGCGTTGGTGATGGGAGGTGCTGAGAAGCGCCGAGGTCCGGGCTGATCGTGGCGGTTAAACCGCACCGGGTGGACATTCACGGCGTTGAAGTGCTTGCGTGAAGACTGCTCCGTATGTATGTACATAGCCGTATATTTGTGTCCTCGAGCTAGGGTAATAATACGACCAAAACTCAATTGTTGGGGTTGCATGCAATCAATTCGTCAATTACATTAGTGCCTACCAAGGATAGTAGGTGAGACGGGGCCGTTCTACAGTAGTAGTATAGTAGTAGTACTTACTGTACATACAGCTCTGCTTGGCTCACAGGAATGCCATCCATTCGACCGCAGCCATCAGCACCCAAAGGAGGAAGGACGATGGATGGGATTAAACAGCATGTTCGATCCTGCTCACGCACTTGAACGAGCCCTACCTATAAAAAACTTTTTCATGTGTGCGGCAGAGTCAGAAGAAGCCCAGAGTACGAGGCACACATCGTCAAAGCGTGCATCTGACATGTGCGAAGTACAGTACAGCATCCCTCATCTGGCGGCCCGCATGAAACGAACGCACGACGCTGTTCTTGGCTGCGGTGGTAGTAGTAGTAGTAGTATTGGCAATTCCTGCTGTAAGGGATACCGACTGCAACTACAAATAAAATGGTCGTACATAACGCTCTGCGACTCTATTCGCTTGCATGGCCGAGGCCTGGGCCAAAAGGTCAAGTGTCTTCTTCGGCAAGTACAAGGCCGAAACGTGCTGACCGCGTGCAGGGCCCTTTTTTCGGAGGTGGGCGAATGGGGTGATTTCCAGCCGTGGCAGGCCATGAGGACAAAATCTCGATTTGCAGGCTAATATACGTACAATAGAAAAAAAAAGAGAGAGAGACGAGGCTGGCACTGATCATCGCCTGGTCGGCGCTACGAGGATTCTTGTGCTCCTCCCAACAGCCAGAGACGATGGCAATGTTACAGGTCATACTTTTGCACCGTATCGGACTCCATCTATCCGGCTCGGGGGGAGGGCCTCCCCGGGCCTAGAAATTCTCGTCTCGAGAGCCGCCCCAGCTGCTCCCTCATTGTTTCTACGTACCTGTATAAGTACTCCAGGGCTATCTTTTTTTTTCGCCTACGCCCGAAGGCCCCGAACGTCCACAAACTCGAAAGAGTTGGGGGATCTGACAGGGGCCGTTCCAGGCGTGGCTTTTCGCCACACGGCGCCAATCACGAAGCCCGGGCCTACCAGAGGACACCATTTCTGTGATGGACGCAGGCCGGTCACTTTTTTTTTTCTTGAAGGATGCCGCAAGGGGACGGCCGCCCTTGCTTGAAATTTCTGCTAGCACAAAGCATCGACGGTGTTAGTGCTTCGAGTTTTCTCTCTTTTGATGGTGTGCTATGTATCTACTGCACGACTGCGTCCGCACCTACAGGTACCTACATATGCGCATGCACTCATATTGCTGTTACTACAGTACTACTACTACTACTAATACTAGTCTGCTCCGTGATGTTGCCAGCAGCTCGTCGTTGTGATTGGTGCGTGGTTGTTGATGCCCCCTTCTGCTGATATCGACGGGGCGTACGGAGCACATCGGGGCGCACAAGCTTTTTTCACTGTGTTTTTTTTTTTTTTTTTGACCCTGCTCTCTCTGTCTCTCTGTCCTGCCTCTCTGTTTTTTCTCGCTCTCTCCCTCTCGCTTCGTGATCATGCCGTGTCAGTACACAAGGGTGCCATGGCTCAGACATGGGCGTCCAGCCCCTGGACACAAAAGGGCCAGCCTCTGCGTTGGGGCTTAGACAAACTTTAAACCCACCGTGAATGCCTCTCTACGTAAAAGAATTAAAACATGGAAGTCAAAAGTATCGATGTTATTATTCATACGCCCGACATTCGATGGATTGATGATGGAAGCTTTGAATCCCCAACGAACAGCCGATGGTCTAATGCACCGGGCTGCAGAGGGCCTGGGACCGCGGCAGCAATTCCGGGGGCTAGTGGATAAATTAGCACCGATGGCAGTAGTTTGAGTTTTTTGCTGGAGCTGCTGTTGGTCAAGCTTCTTCACATGAAGGCGCCAAAAGCTGTTGTCGTGCTCGTACTCGTACCCTCCAACACCGCAAACCGCCACCTCCGCCTCTCCCTCGTCAACTAAACTCTGGACTAGGTATTCTCGTGCTACCACTCCGTCCAGCAGTTGTGCCAAAGCTAGCAAGTGGGACTGTCAACCCTCGCTCATCAGCCATCTCCAGTCTTTTTTTTCTTTTTTCCCACCGCACCGGGTGGGACCTCCGGAAGTGTCCCACAACGACGGGAGCTCGCAGCTTCAGAAGCATCCACGCCGCCGCAGCGAGCCGTTCCCGCGCCCTTCAACCAGCGCCAGGCACGGCACACTGTATGGAAACTTGCCCATTCACTTCTGCTGTACTTCCCAGCCAAGAAAAGTGCTGTATGCACAAAACACACACGTTGACGCATGCGCTTCCATCCCATATTTCACCTCTTGTGGTGTGTTGGTGTTGTACGAGCCCGGCCTGTACCTGCGTCGCCCAGCTCCGGTCTCTTTTCTGGCCCAGCTGTATCAAGGAAGTTCTGCGAGACGGATTCGTATCGGCATTTGCTGTCCATGCGAAGTACAGGCCATCCCTGGCATTGCCGACTTTTTCGTCTCTTCTCCTGCGGTCTCTTTCTTGGTGTAATCGTGGCCGTCTGACAGTGCAGTTGGTTACCTAAGCGGGACTGCCAGCTTTACTCCAGGCATGTGAGTATTACTGGTACCTATTACTAAAGATGAAGGCCACCTCACAAAGACAGAGCACAGTATATGATTGAAGGTAATCGCAATAGTAGTACGTACAAAAAGTCTGGTCGATGCCTCAGCCATCAACACCAACGCATATCCGCACCCCCTCTCGCCCTTTCTTCATGGCATGCGGATTACTTTCAAAGGAGGATCCAACCTCTTCCTCGACTCGACGGTGTCAGACGCCCAACGCAAAGCAACGCAACGCAACGCAATGCATCCCTCACCGACTACCCTCCTCTTCCTCCTCCTCCTCCTCCTCCTCTTCCTCCCTCCAGCATGCACTCCGGACGGCAGCCGTAGCCGCCGCAGGATTGGCGGCTTTGGCCCTGTCCGGCCCCCTAGCCGATTTCTAGAACGACGATGCACACCTTGAAAGTTGGTCCCGGTGTGCTGCTGGACTCGCTGGCCCACCCACTCGCCCTCCCACATCCAACCATGGTCCATCCTCCCTTGGATCCTTGGAGCCGGAGGGTGTGGCCAAAAGAGGCTGCCTAGAAGCCGCTAGGGCTTCCAAGGTTGGCTTTTGCCCGTCCCTTGTTTGACAAGTGAAAAATTTTTCAACATCTCATTTCGTGGGCCGTCCCTCAATCAAACCCAAACCAAGCAATTCTCGTGTCTTTTGCGTTGCTGTTGCTGGTGGCCTCCTCGCAGCCGTTTGCCTGGCTTCTTTCTTGCTTGGTCCGGCACTCGTCGTACATCTACTATGTCTACCTCGTGGACCCGACAAGGCGGAATGTGACTCATAGGCGAGAGCAGCCCGGCCAACTTCGTATGTATTATCTCCCAATCGCTGGGCGCCAGAGCTGTATTGATGTCCAAAACTGCTGCGGCTGTCGAATCGGGCTTTGAGCTGCAACATTGTCGGGCGCCGATTGGCAGCCGGCTTCTCACCCCCAGTTTCACGCAAACGCCACCGAAAAAATGCCATCCCTGCCTAGTCTCCAGCGCGAAGAAAGACAGCCAGGGAGCGAGAATTGAGCGCCCCACCGCATTTTTGAATGCAGGGATTAATGCCCATATAATACCACATACAGTATACAGTAGTATGTACTGTATGTCCATTAGCCTCTCTGCTGTGGCTCTTGGCTACACACCCCCTCGGGGCAGCTAGAGAGCGTGGTCCTAAGCGAAAATCGCCAACTCGAGGCTAACAACCCACCCATTCATTCACTAGCCAAGACTTGTTTGCGAATATCAAAAACACCACAAACAGCCTTTGGCGCTTCCTTGCCGAGAAATAAAGGGAGAGAAGGCAAAAAAAAAAAGAGCCAGGCCATCTTGGAGGTGCGGGCTAACAAGCACCAGAGTGGCTACCGCCCTGCTTCTTCTTGACCGACTCTTTCGCTCTCATGCAAGACGTACGATCTCTGAGAGGGGGGATAAGAAAATTTTCTTGACCCGGCCCGCGCACCATGACGAGAGTCCAAGGCACCTCTCACTGGTCCGTTTGAGAAGCGAGGACGACAAACAGGGCAAGGCCATCTGCGACCACGGAAGCCTAGTGGGAAAACAAAAAAAAAAAAAAAACACTCTTGGGCGGTTCTGATACGTGAGCAGAGAGGAGATGCATTGGGGAGGATGCACAATGATGGAAGCAAGATCTCTGCGCAACGGCATCCCGTGCCTCTATCCATGTCCTCAATGAGCAGGCGGCCGCGAGTCTTGATGTACAGTACAGTACTCTGTACGTATACAAAAAGTCTTGCTTATCTGGGAGAAGACTGCAAGGGAAACGTACTGTACAGTAAATGGGCCGCCCATATACGCCGTACACCGACCATTGATACGTACGTCGACATCGGCTGTTGGCAGCAAATGCCGGGGGTACAGTGCACCCGACTGGTGTTATTTTTTGCAGTGCTTAGGTCATCCTAGATCCGCCGGGAGTGTTTGGAGAAAAGGCGTGAGATGATGGCCTCTTGTGGATTTCGGCCACATGACGATCTGCTGCTTGGTACAAGCAAAGCGGCTGCTGAGGAGATTTTCACGGCAGGAGGAGGCTCATGATCGGTGCCATGCCGCCAGCTCAAACTTGCCCGATGTCTATCCGCACATGGCAAAGTCGAGCCCTGTCATATCATATCAAGCATACGATGGTGCTACGGCCGCGGTGAGAGCCCGGCAATGCCCAAGCCCAATCCAGCAGCGAGCCGTCATCGTTGACAGCCTCAAGCCCAAGCCGCAGGCACATCCATCAGGCAGCCCTGTTTCCGGCCGAAGAGGCGGCTCTGTGCTACCCTCTCTGTGCACTATTCGTTCATGCAAACGGAAACAATACAGATGAAGATCGCGATGCAGACCTGCATCAACCCTAAAATCGCGACGCACGTGTCACGTCTCGTCGTTGAATAAGCCTGAGTGTGAGTGTGAGCGTGAGCGTGAGCGTGAGCAGCAGAGGGTACAAAAACCCTACCGAGTACACGTCTGTGCCCTATTATAGGAGCTCGTCTTCTGATTGTCGCTGGTGGCTGTTTGCATGCACGATGCGCAATGGGGTCCATTTCTGATGTGGTTTTGCAAATAGTAGTACAGTAGTGCTGTGTGTTAGTATTACGTCCCATCCATTTGTTCAAGCACCCCCCCTCTACAGTACAGCATCTAGTTCAGGCCACTGCAGATTCGTGCCCTACGATGCGGCAGCAATCCCACCAGCAATGCCGAAAGGCCTTTATGGACGGCCAGGCGATTGTTTACGCCTTGTCTACCCGAACAAACAAGATAGGCCTAGATTCCCGTCTTTGTTGCAATATGCCAAACTTTGGAGTTGACGTAACAAAGCACACGGGACAGCCTTGGACGAGGCCATATCGCGCGGCTGGAAGTGGTGTGGCAAATCTTGTACGCCTTTTAGCCTTATTTATTATCACAAGCAGTATTGGGTAATAGTAATAGGGCGCCAATAGTGTTTTTGATGATTTTTTTTTTTTTTTTTGGTTGCGTCCTTTGAGCAGCCTTGGAATCATTCCATTGGACGGACCGAATTGGCATTGCACAGTACTCCTTACACGGCCCAGGATGCTTCCACTCCCTTCAGATTTCCCCACTGTCATGTACAAAGCACCATATGCTGTGCTCCGTACGTAACAAAGCGCAGAGTGGGCAAGCAAATGGAATCCACCCGGATCTGTCAAAGCATTTGACATGCTATCCATGACTTTATTTGGCGCTTTTAGGGGGGGGCGCATAAACGACGTGCCTGCTGGAAATAGCAGAGGGATCACTCATGCTAATGCACTTGCGCCGGGCAGAAGACGGCTTAGACGAGCCCAGCTGGCGTTACTCTCTATATTATGCAGTCCACAGAGGCGGTGACGGCAACACGCTTTTGACGACGCATCACAGTCGCAGAAAGTTTTTCTTCTTCTAGTGCCGTTCCGCAGCGACAATTTCGTCTCATCCCGTCGACCCTTGCTTGAAGCTGAGAGACAAGAAAAAATTTTTTTACAAGTGCCGCAGCGCGCGCATGCCAGCCAGGGCTGAGGTGGACGCAAGCTGAGTCCCATTCCGCGCACCTCAAGGCTGGAAACCTTGTCTAAGACGCGCCAAAAACCCCCAGCCTCCCCGTCCGAACAGAATGCTACAGAATGCAACAGCAGACACAAGACAAAACAAACAAGCTCGTCGCAGTGCCAAACTCTGGGCCACGCACTGGGCCACTCACTGGGTCAAACTCTGGGCCACTTTGTAACCCAGATCGCGTGCCCCCGGGAGCCAGCGGGACGGGCGTCTGGAGCTTGCTCAAAGCACAGCGATGGCGTGGAGAGACGACCAGATGGGCTTGCCCGCCACGTGGAGTGGAGTGCCGGGTGGCTGTGCATGTGATCTGAGGTCCGGCTGCACGTGATTCGGCCGAGCGGCCGGGACCGCCGCCACAATTGCGACGCCCAGGGCACCGCGGCGTTACGTCATAGCGCCCAGCCCAGATGAAACTGAGCCGGTTTTTTATTTTTTTTATTTTTTTTTTTTGGAATTGTTCTCCCGTTGAGCTTCTGTTGGGCAACTCTATTCGGGCGCCAACAAGGCCGTCTGCAGCGTCTTTCTTCCTCTTGCCGGGGCCGGTAACTTTATTCCTCCGTTTGCCTATTGGAGTATCTGCCCTGATGTGGCTGTAACGGGGATGACAAAACAGGATCCAAGCATGACGCAATGACTCTGGCAAACGGAGGGCCGGATCAGGGGCATCTGCTATGATATTCCATGCTGTGCACCCTCTCTCAGGCACACACGGATACCCGGTAGTTGCGAATTCCTAGTTTGCTCCAGACACGTTTGATGTCCAGGCGTTCGGGATGCGAAGAAATGCGATGGCTGAAGGGGGGGGGTTGGTGAGTCACAGAGTTTACACTGCCTTGTTCTGATTGCTGTCCAAACAGCACTGCCGCGTAAACAAGGTTGGGAAGCAAAATTCATGCTACAGTATGGTGGTATTTTAGCGGAATGGATTCATGAAGAGGCGATTTTTATCACGCCCCCCCTGGCTTGTACACGAGGGTCTAAAACGTAAAACGTGCTCTGAACCAAACAATTGATGGGGTGGTTGGGGGATCGAAGAGGCAGACAACGAGACGCGCGTTTGGAAGCCTCTTTTTTTTTTTTTTTACGCGAGTAATGTCGAAGCATTCAAGACCCGCGTCGTGAGGCGAAAAAAAAAAAGAGAGAAGAAGACGAGAATGGACGTGAAGGAGGCTAAAACAGGCAGCAGCCGGTCACGGTAGTTTTGCGAAACGCCAAAAATAGGTGGCAGGTCGACGAGTTTCAGCGAATGGCGTCGCGCAAATTCGAAGCTAAAAGAGGCGTTTTTTTCGTTCCTGCGCGCTTCTCGTTGAACGCTTTCTTTTTTTTTCGAGTCTTTCTGCGAACTCGCGCGTCAGCGTGTTCACGTGCGCGGTCTGCTCTTTGAAGACGCGAGACTAGGGGAGAAGGAGAAGAAGAGTCACGGTGTAGAGGTTTGGGGAGCGCGTGTATTGATTGGAGGATTTTTTTTTTTTTTTTTGCTTGGCCTTGGCTGAGATTGGGAGCTATTGGTTGTTAGGGGCTGGTTTGATGTGTGATTTTCGCAACTATTTCGTGCTAGAGGAAGCGGGTTTTGATATGGGATGGGATGGGGGGGCGTACGACTAATGGTGGCGATGCGTTATCGTGACCGCGGTGAAGGAGGTTGAGGAGGAAGATGGAGGACTGGGGATGGATGTCTCGCACTGGGTTGATGTTAAGGAATTATCTGGCATATGATTGGAGAAAAGGGGGAGAAGTTTACCGCCGTGATGTCGATAAGATGTGATTCACGAAGTTGTTGAATCGTGGCGATGGGTTGTGCCTCAGGTTGAGATTTGCTCACCGCCGGGTTTTTTGTTGTCTGAGTCTGCCTTGGGCTGGTAGCGTCTGAACAAGGTGAGCGGTTGGGTTGGGGTTGATTAGAACGGTCACTTGATGTTACGATGTCTTTGATCGATGGCACATGAAAGAAGGGTTGAGTCAGGTTGATGTTTTTTTGTAGGGGTTGATGAATGTGACTTGGTTATTTGTGGTGGTGGTGTAAGTATGACTGTGGTTTGTTTGAGGTGAGTGTAGCTTGGTTTAAGCGCTTAGCTGGTGACTCGACAGAGTGAAACAGGACTTTTGTGCGTGTCTGTCTCTTTGGTGGAAGTCGTTTGTTAGTCTAACACTGAGCTGTTGTGATGTTGGCCAATATCTCGGTTGTGAGGGTGTCGATGTTGGCTCACAATGTGGTGAATCACATGCTTTTTGTTGAGCATTAGTCAATGGAATCTATTGCACTAACGAGAAGTAGTTATTTTTAGCTTTTGATGTGAAGTTGGCATGTCGTCGATGAATGTTTCGTCTGCGAGGGTCTAGCAATATCCATCTAACTGGTACTTGTTGAGCACAGGACTAGGACTCTCCATGGCTGAATGGTATACAGTTATTCATTATAACAAGCTATTTGACCTTGCAAGTTAACGCCTTTGAAGGGATTAATATTGCCAGATCGTTTGTACATCGAACTTATCTACACCGTCAGGCGAGTGAGACTCTCGGTGTTGAACAAGATGTATAGAAGATGTTGTATTCATCCCAGAACTAGGCTCCTCTTGTAAAAGACAAGATCGCATTTAAATCATATGCAAAGAGGATAGCCTTGCTTCACCTTCTCATTTTTGTGCTCTTATTAGATGCGTTCGGACAGGAGTGGTGTGCCTGGAATTGTACTCTACCTCAAAAGTGTCCGTTTTCGGCCACATTCATCGTCATCAAGCCAGCTTTGTGACGCATTTGAGGCGATAACTTGGTTGATCCATCATATTCTCTATTCTTTGGAGATCAGTCGATTACTATGCTTGTGACATGGCGATTTAAGTAAGAGGAAGGAATCATGACATGTGTTTCAGACTATTCACTTCGTCCTGTCGATCTTGTATAATCGCGAGTATCGGCACAATCACTGCTACAAATGCAGTTATTGGCATGACATTTCACTCTATTAGCATACGAGTATAAAATTCTATCACAACGTATAGCGATTTACCTTGCTGGGTAGAAGTCTATCTGATGCTCAGGACCAATAAAAGCCATGCCATTGTTAAAAAATACACCATTTTAGGGAACTTGGACTTATTAGTAGCAAACTCAACTACATTACTATTAATGTTTCGTCACTCTATGAAAATTAATCAGGAGAAGTTATATGTTTTCTATAGTCAAAACTTCCATACCGACTGGAGCTTGGGAGTGTCCCAGAAGTCTTGAGGATGAAGCCCCCGCCGAATCGAGCAAAACACCCAATCTCACCAACATCCACCAAGTACTCTCATATTATATATAATCATATATTTAACCTAGTTATACCTCTCAGCTCTTAGAAAGAATAATAACTTTAGGCGCAACTTTTAACATGTGCCCTCCTGCCTTTACAGACCTCCTCCACCGATCGCTCTCGACGCCACACTTGCCTTAGGTAGGCAACAGAGCACGGAATTGCACTGAATCATAAAACTACACCTACATGTCTATAAGGATCTTAAATTATATTATTCTCTCTCATCTCGTAGAATTCTGTGGCTAGACTGTGAAATGATATGCTGAAAATTGTTTCGCAAGCTCACCCTATAGGCCAGGCGCACGTCTATCAGAACGAAATCCATGCAAAACAAAACAACTCTCTCACCAATAAAAGCAACAAAACCCTCTGTGTTAGTTTCATTTTCATTCATTCTTTTTTTCATATTATATGCCTACAACATTGCATATATGCATATCCCTTCATATCAATCTCGTCCCTTCGCTCACACAAAAATCTACCCCGAGAGGCAACCAAATATACCCTTGCAAAATAAGTTACCTTTTTTTTTGTCTTAGATAACTTAATACAAGGTCCATGTAAATCTTTTCTCAGCTACGTCGTCATCGCAAGTTTCTCCTATTTCATCATCAAAAAAAGATTAAACGGCTCGACAATGACACTTACACACAACCACCCAATATTCAAACCATGCGTGATTACATACACGACCTCAAAACCCAATAATCGACTATTGTTTGCTACATAAGATACCCTTCCCCTTCTAGAAATTGCGGAGCGCTCCCTGGCAACGGTACAGTATGTCTCCAAGCATCAGTACAAAGTCCCCGAAGCACCAAATATGGGGCATCCGAGGTACTCCGTATAATAGCAAATAAGCATCTTACACGGATGAATTCTGGCAGCACCTAACCAATCTCGTACCTTTCCGCCTGTCTCTGACAAATCTCCACCTCACGGACAGGCAAACTCCTGTTTCTCCTTCATCCGTCCCAATGCTCATTCCTGTTCATCTCCCAATATTAGTCCTCATACTCGACAGCACCACCTCACCCCTTACTTCCCCCCAGGCATCAATCCATGGTAGTATAACAATCTTAGTCACCATCGACTTACCTCCTCTTCTCCCCACTCCCATCTATAAACAACCATCCCCACGCAAACGCATCGATAACATCCCCCCTTACCCATGGAGCCTCCACAAACCCAGACTACCCCATTACAAGCTTCAAACACATCCCGGTAACGGAGGGGAAAACGCAAGCCCCATCCAGACCTTCGTTAGGTCTTACTCGTCGCATGCACACGTTAACCCAGCCGGTAATCAGGCACATACAAACAACTCCACACTTGATTTCTAAAGTACACATACTACTTGTACCTTGTCATAATCTACAAATATGTGACAAGAGAAGGCCCGTCTTCAACAGAATGAAGCGGAGATTTCGGTCTTTGGTCCTCTCGGCCGTTATACCACATAAGGGGTGTGAACCGCCTTGTACCCTGCATGTCAGATTGGCTTGGTTGGCCATATAACACTCGTACGTTTGTATCCGCTATTTTTTTTTTTTTTTTTTTTATCTCCGGGAGCATTTGTACTATATACGTGTTCCTTCGAGCGGTCTCTTTCATGCGTATGGTGGCGTCAAAGGTTGACACAATGGCTTTTTTGGACACATTAGAATGGGCATAGGAAAAGTCTTGCACACAAGCAACACTGTGACAGTAGACGCACCATCAAAATCACATGTTTATTAGCACTCGGTAACCCTTGAATTTACTTTCTTCAAAGTTCTGATTGAATTCTGACACCAATGTCATGCATGCATATAAGTACCAATGCTCTAACAGAGAGGCATGACAAACCCCAAGCAATATCTCATTCAGCCACGCTCTAAGTTAAACAACCCCATTGTGCGCCGTATCAATCCAACCATCTACTATATGCAATCCCAGGGTATTCCAAACATAAGGAGCATCTTTCTACTAAGAGGCTATAAAAGAAGATGAGAATGAGGAAAGATTTTTCGTCCCGTCTGGCAATTTAGTCGTCAGATAGAAATGCGTGATGGTGGTGTAGCATGTGTCATTAATCGTTGATTGACTAGTAAGCCCGTCTTGGAGGCGACAATCTAGGTCCTAGGCCACGCATGTTATTCTGAAATTTTCAAATCATTTGTCGTCATAATAATAGATGCTGTTATAAGTTGCGGCCAAGCAGCGTATTCAAACAGCATCCAGGGGCTTTCGAGCGTATATGTTATGGAAAGGAAAGTATGAATGGAACTTTGGTAAGCCATTGCGTTCTGCAATGACGGACTTTCTGACTTCGACGAGGAACATCTCAATCTGAATGGGCGTCCATCCAAGCCCGTGATGAAGCGGGCGTCTGGCTAGTCCAACGAGGCCCCACAGGATGACATCTCGGAGGATGTGGCCGCATTCTTGGAGACGCCTCGACTTTGGCCACGGGCCGTTGGGACATTTTAGATCCAGCCGGTGAAGATCTTCAAAGCCAGCAGCAGTGAGCTCGTCCTGAACATTCAAAATGCCATGGAGATTTGAACCGAGGACGGCAAGGCCATCCGTCATGTATAGTAGGAAGTCACGCCAAGCGTATGGTTCGTTGCATGAATCGTCGTCACAAGCAGCAGCATATTGGAACTCTTGAACCTCAACATAGCCACCGGGCTTCAGGTGTCTGAAAGAGGAACAAGTGAGGTTAGCATTTGCGTAAATTGGAGAAATAGGTAAACTTACTTGTAAACCCGATTCCACAGCTCAGCTCGATCTCTCACTGAGTGGACGGTGTGGCGAATATGAATATAATCAAAGGAGTTTTCGGGATACGTCCATCCAGCCTCGTGTTCAATATCATCGACAACGAAGAGCACGTTTTCTGGGACCCAGTCGGGCTGAATAGGCGAAAGATCCATGCCGTGAAATGTCGCATTCGGATACACGTCAGCCACTAGAAGGCGGTGTTAGAAAAATTAGACAGGGGCTCTCTTGTGCTGGATCTGAGCGACAAATCGTTGCAGTTTTGACATTCGGTTTCGTCAGGGTTCACTCACATTCGATAACCCATTTTCCCGTGCCGGTACCTGTTTTCTACCATTAGCACACGAAAGCGCGTATCAAAGTACCAAACATGGGTATATCGAAAAGAGGCTACGAATGATGAGGTTGAAAAGGGGTACAATGTTTGGAACTGGAGGGACCCACCTAAATCAAGAACTTCAGCGCCTGGCTGCTGCAGCCGCTCATGGATAGGGGCATAAAAGTAGGAGCCCTCGCAAAGGTGGATGGTCAGGTTGTGCTTGAGGTCGTCACGGTACTGTTCTGTCTCGTCGTTGGGGAAGGCATACTGCCCAGCGTGATATGCATGGTAGCGTAGGCCTCCGTCGATAATGTGTTGACGGATGCTTTCGGTAAGACTCCGCGTATCGTCCCAGCTTTCGTTATCTGGAATATACTCGCCTTGCTCAATACTCTTGATGCGAAGCGCCTCTTGGGATGTACCAACGGTAATGGCCGAATTAGTCGAGTTGGGTGACGGAGGGCAAGCAGTGCGGTTTGAGATTGGCCCGCTACTTGAGTCGTCTTCGGTCATGATTTCTTATGTCGAAAAGATAGATGTGGGCGATTGGTAAGAGTTGCAGTGGTATGAATGTAGATGTGTATATACGTGTGGTTGTGTGCGTAAAGGGCGACCTCCAACTGAACCAGATGGGCTGCGGGAAAAGGTGGCTGTATATCGAAGTCACAAGGTCGTAGCGGCGGTATGTATTCAAGCAAACATAGCAATGCGGGCAGTAGCTGGGCAATAGTGCGGCCCCATCCAAATTCAAGGTCGATGCGCAGTCTTGGAAAAGAAGTTGGCTGGTAATAAGCTGAACGAACAGCCGCTGTAAGAAATCGGTTTGTGGCAAAGCACGAAATGGCTGTGTGCGTACGGTTACGGTATCCTCAAGCCTACCGGGGGCATCGCCAACTAATGTATGCCTCTCGCAGAGCGGCTCTGGGAAGACGGCGGGTTACCGACCAGACGGCGCTAGGCCCGGCCCACGGAGACGATGCTGGGGCCTGTGTCCAAGTCGAGGACGGTCGGGCACGCACAGCAAAGTGGCAGCCTCTTTGCAGTAGCGCTGTAGACCAGCAACGCGGCGAATACTGCACTGTATGTAGCTTCACGGACCAGAGGCCTGCTGTCTCCGTCTTGGCCGGCCGTAGCAGGTCGGGCACGGTGCTCGGCGAGGAATCGGGCGAAAGCTGGCAGCTGGCACAAAGATCAAGATACGACTTTGGTCATAGGCAGGATAGAGTCACGCTTGGTGCAGAGCAGCCGTCGGGAAAGGTTGTTGGCTGTAAGTAGGAGAAAGAGGGCGAGAAAGAAGGTCTTGCAACTGGTCTTGCAACACGGCTAGGACAGGGGGCCAAATCAAAGGAAACCTGGAAAGGAAATTAAGCCGCAGGGCGACGTTATACTACCAGCAGTACAGTACGGAGTACCTATAAGTATGTGCTCTGTAGCGGAGTCCTCCGTCTGTGGTGTCAGGAACATGGGGAAGCTGACGTTGACAGGGGCTGGACGAAGGGTCCCAATGGTAAACACAGCGTTGAGAAGCTAGACAGCTTTTTATGTAAGGATGGTCACCCACGGTTCGCGAATCGATCCACGGCTTTTGTCTTTGCAAATCAGCGAAGGGAGAAATTGCAAAGGGGATGAGAGCGGGAACTGAGCGCAATCCATGATACCGAATTGGCGACTCTGGTAATGGGCACAGCGGTATGGGGGCGACGAAGTCAGGCTTCGTCCCAAGTCCAGATATGCAAAAAAAAAAAAAAAAAAAAAAAAAAAAAAAAACTCGGCACTCTCCTCCGCAGCTCGGTATTCGCATCTCTTTCTCCATGCTTCACAGGGTACAGCCTTTCTCTCCCTGCTTTTTGGGGCTGCCGGCCACGGTCCCGTTGAGGACGCTAACAATATCATTTGCCCTATCGTCATGCATGGATGATATCTTCCGAGCAACACCTTGCTTGTACATACTATGTAGTAGTATGTCGCCGATGGCGATGCTTCTCTGGGAGGGCAGACCAATAGCGCCCGCAGCGTCATCCCACTGTACATCCAGAGCCACAACCCAGAGCCACAACCCAGAATCACAACTGAGCCATGAAGCTTGGCTTGGGGCTAACAGCCAGCCCCGTCCAGACACAGACATGACTAGAGCCTTTAGCGCGCTAGTCGAAGCCTCACATCCGACTGCTTGCATATTCCCGCAGCGCGGACTTGAAGTTGGAGGTCGCAGAAGCGCCATTGACTCAATCCGCGACAATGGCGTGACTCTGCTGGACGGTGTCATGATGAGTGGCGGTTGGGCCGTAGCAAACGGCAGTGCAGGTAGGCTCGCCGGGTCCAGAGCAGAACTCGATTTTCGGTGTTGAAGTTCCGGAGAATTATCAAGCTGTCTCCTGCTGCTCCGGCTCAGCCTATTTGCCAGTTTGATCCGCAGAGGACCCCAGGCCAAAGCATCCGGCCAGCAACGTGTGACCCGAGTCACTGTACGATGTCGATTCCCTACATAGTAATCACTCATCAGAATACGCGGAAGCCGGCCCTTGGAAGTCTCTTTGCTCCAGCCTGTGCTCGAGTCTAGAAAAGCCTCGACGGATGTGGCACGCCAAGACAACGGTCTGACGGCGCCGTCGATGGAACGATTTTTGATGCAGCAAGACATGTGCCTCAGCAGTCTGTCTGTACAGGGATAGGAGCTGTTTTCCTCAGCTAGTTAGAGAGGCATATAGCGAGCATCAGGTGAGCAGCAAAGCCAAGTATTTCGTGGCAATTCGTATCAGTTTGTGTGTGCAGACGGAAATAAGAGCACACCAGTTGATAACCCTGATGCTGGTGCTAGCCTTGGAAGACACTTAACTTCCGTGGGAAGTAGCCGTTTGGGCCGTGCCTCCTGCTGCACCAGTTACGTGCCAACAGCCCATATCGGATTCGTACAGCAACGAGGTGCGAGTCCAGGCAGGCACTTCCTCGGTAGCGCATGCCTTGACCTGTCCTTGCTTCGTCCCGAGACGGCAGGTGCGGCCTGCTGTTGCAGCAGCACGTTGCAATTTGCCGTTGCCACTACTGATACAGTAACGCACCCAAGTACGGTATTTTGTCCAAGTACTACCAAGTACCTCATACTACTACTAGGTAGGTAGTGGTAGTACCTTACCCAGGACTCCGTGCTCATAATTTCTCTCATTCGCCTCGCTGTTTCATCCAAACCTGGTCCAAAGTTTACTCCCTCGCCTCGCCCTTGTCCATGGCATGACCCTGTCTATATGGGGCTCAGAAAGCACGGCAATGCTCGCCTTTGCTCAAAGATGCTTCATCTTGGCTGGTACGCAACGTGTCCTCGTCCATATACATAGTACAATGGCAAGCTGCTGACAGGCAGGCATTTCAGAGACTCTTCGCTGACTCGTCGAGACTGTCCCAGACCGAAATCACAGCCATTGATTGGGCTCGTGGTATTATCAACCCGACACTTCGCAGACACGAGCCCCTCTTGCGGATCAAATTGGCTGCTTAGGTCTGGCGCCTTTTCTCACTGGCTCCGCCCCTAGTGAGCTTTGCGACCCCCATTTTCATCTCGAGGCTCCTCTCTCGGCTTTGACATTTTGTGCCGACCCGACAGTAGGGAACGCTAAACGCCTCCTCATCGTTGAGCTACATACGTAGTACTACTGCTACTACGTATGTAGTACTTGTCTTACCCACCTCGATATTGACAATTGGCAATTTCCACGGCTGGCCGATCTCCAAAAGCCCACCTGGCGCTCGCTCCACTACAGCTGTGCCAAACTGGAGCAGCACGCCCGGACGGTACGGAGTACAGTACAGCATTTCGTAGGCACAAGCAGCAGTATAGCCGTCTCCTCGAAACAGCACGTGCTGGAGGGTACATGTCCTTGCTCAGATTCTCAATGCAAGGTTTTCCATTTGCGTCTCAGTGGCCAGTCGACGGTTGCGTGATTGGCTACGCCTTGATGCCTCCCTGGCCAACACTTATGCAAGCCGCTACAGGGATCCCCTACATGTGCTTTCTCTCTGGTTGGTTGTTTTGCTTTCAATTGGCATTCCGTATACGTACATGGAGCTGGTCGGACGTAAGTGTTCTCTCCATCCCAGAGGCTGCTGACCGGCGCTGGTCCCCTCCGTCTCGGTAAATCGGAACGCCCTTCTATGCCATGATGGCCCGGTTTCGAGTTTAGCCCGCATTAATATCAAGTTCGTTGTTTGCATACAGTACGGAGTATACGTCTACAATCTCCTGCACAGAGGTTTCTCTGTCGCCTGAAGCATTGTTCTGACCTATACCAACCCAACACCGCATGCAACTATATGTATTGGAAATCCTTCACATCTTGCAACACAAACTTAAATCAAATTACTAGTCGATCCATGAATTCAGGTACGTTCTCTGTCGGCCCAACCCTAGTCTTGGAGTTGATACTTTACAGCGACATTTGCATAATCATCCTGGGATAGCTACTAGGTATATACGACAGCTAGCCTCCGGCAAACTTAGTCCGGGGTATGATTATCCATTCTCCCGAAATCAAACTATATATTCAAGCGCTTTCTATTCCCATGTACGTACTGTTTGCTGCAAGCACCCATCAGTCATAGTGGTTCATTTTGCCGGATCAAGGTTGGAGGCGTCGAGATATTTGGTTTCGGGTTACCCTCTGGTCTGATGGCCGGATATCGTGGCTGTTGAATGTTTTTTCTTTGGTACTGATAACTAAAGGTGCTGCTTTGGCCTCATACGCCGTGGTGTTGGATCCGTGTTTCGAGTTAGGGGGCCTGGCTGACGCAGTCCGGACTCATCAACCGCAATGTGGTCCGAGTAATGCTATGTCACAAGCGCATAGAAAAGACATCATGCGCTCCTAACAAGACATCGTCCACGGATACTCGCCCGCTCTCGCTCGCCCGCAACCTATGTACCCTGCGTCAATAAAAGCCCCGCTCCTTTGATACAGAAGTACCATTACGCATCTGTTTGACTCTCTTTACTTTGGCGTGTTAGAAACACATTGTCCTAAAGTGGCCAGAGCCAACACCCTAACATGTGGATATTCGTGCAATGCTCTTACTGCACTTCTCACCATGTGTGCAGCTGGATAGCACCGGACCAACTTTGAAACTTGAATATATATTTATGCAAGGGATACTGTATCACTGAACCATGGTGTCGGAACTGGGTTCGCGCACACGTGTTGGATCAAGTTTATCCCCAGACCCGACATAGTGGGCACCTAACGATTGCCTCGTTTTGAACAACACACGGGCCATTGCCACCGTTAGGCATCAGCTTTCTTTCTCGCCCAAGCGTCAAGAGCACATGCAGGGGGTTCTCGTTCCGTCCAGGACTATTGTTTCCTCCATCTTTCCTGATGGTGGAAGAGTGGAAGAACTGCCCCGGCGGGGGGTTGGCGAGTAATCGGACGTACTCTGTATCCAGGCTGTTCTCCGTTTGTGCCCGCTTCTCGCCGAGGGAAATGACATGGGTGTTTGGAAATTGGAAACTTTTCACTCTACTGGGTTTACCAAGGGAGGGTTATGTCGCTTCGCATTTGGTCACTTGAAAATAGGTTACGACGCGCGGTGCAAAACATGTATCTGTCTGCATGGGTTAGCAACTTGACAGCTCAATGATTAATGAGAAATTTGAAGTAAACGAGTGTCATTGTGAGATTGTAGGAAAGCTTCTATGCCTAACACTACATAATTGTCCGTCTAAAGTAAATCAACAATAGGGCTCCAGTATATCATCTTGGCATCTCCTGAATCCAGCTTATCACCATCCTAAAGCGTTACCTTGTGAAAGGAATCGAAATTCTAGCTATTCATGTAATTTAGTGAGCGAATTACAGGAAGAGAACGAAGCTGAGCAAGGCAGTCAAGACGGTAGCGCCCAGCTTGGTCGAGCCGGCGACAACAGGAGGCTGAGTCGGGTGAGGCCAGCCATGCATGGAGGTAGAAAGAACAGGGGGCGAGGGAGGGTAAGGACCCTCGTGGCCGGGGCGGTCGTGGGTGGGCGCAGGAGGCTCAGGCCTGGGAGCAGGAGGAGGAGGAACAGGGCAGCCTGCGCCGTTGCAAGGAGGTCGGGGGTGGCAGTCGGCGCCGGATCCATTGCAGACTTCGTATCGGTGGCAGTCATCCCCGTCACAGTGCTCGTGGCCGCACTCGAAGCCCTTGCAGACGAACTTGTTGCGGCATTCCTCGCCGTAGCAGGTCTCCTTGGCACACTTGCCATCGTAGCAGACAATCTTGGTGTTGCACTCATCACCGGCGCACTGGTGGTAGCGGCAGTCCTCTCCATTGCAGATGACCAGCTTGTGCCACTCGTCCTTGTCGGTGCAGGCCTCGGGATAGCAGTCGTCCCCTTTGCAGACGACGCGGTGGCGCTCGCAGTGCTCTTCGCGGCAGGGCTCCGTGGGGGCACAGTGGCCGCCGTAGCAGATAATCTTCTTCTTGTGCCATTCGGGCTTGGGGCAGAGCTCAGTGGTGACTGTCACGATTTCGGTGGTTTTGTGGCCGACGGCGCAGTGCTGGATCCAGGGCGGGCAGGATGTGATGGTGCTGGTCTTGGTGCTGGTGATAGTGCTTGTGAATGTATAGTGAGGGCGAGTTGGTGGGGTTCCGCCGTAAGTATGGTTCCACTGATGGCCGTCATGGTGATACTCATTGTCATCGTGCTTGTATTCATGTTCGTCATGGTGATAGTCGTGCTCGTCATGGTGGTATTCATGATCATCATGGTGATATTCATGGTCCTCGTGGCGATCTTCACCGTGAAGTCTAACGTATAAGCTCAACACGGTAGAAAGAGGCTTCTGCTTCTCGAGGGCCAGGCGGGCAGCAGCGACGAGACCGCCACAAGTCTGACGCTCATCTCCAGGACAAGGCGTGTTGCAAAGATCCTCAGTGATCTTGCCAGAGGTTGCAAGGTCAATCTCATCACCGCAGTAGCAATCCCTATAAAGCATTGTCAAAAAGTGTGCAAGAGACGTAATGATGTTTTTTACAAAGCACTCACGCGTTGGAAGTGCCGAATAATTTGCCTGGGCAGCTAGCTGCGCAAAAGTCCAGGTTCATAAGACTCGTAGAAGCAATCTTCTTGAAGTTGGGAAACCCAGCCGTAGATGCTACACATCCGAAGAGCCTGAAGTCGCCAACAAGCAATGGATGGACATCTAGTTTGGGTTGCAGAAGATGGGGTTCCGAGGCGTTGGTGAAATAGCCCAAGGCGAGCTGGGCGCCGAAGCTCATCATCAAAGCCAAATGCATGTTGAACGGTAAAGAGTGTGTGTAAATGAGTGACTAGACTTTCTCAGATTCTAAAAGAGGGAAATCTGAGATTGTACTGCTGCTGGGTTAGTAGTTGCTGCGATGGGGGATTCATGCTTCAACGGGGAGAGGGTGCAATTATTTATAAGTCGAAACAAAGTACACCCAAACTGCCACGCGTGTCAAGGAACATCAATACAATCTATCATGAAGAATGCATATGCGTAGTTATTTTGAGCTGCGATCTGCGTTGATTGTGAAGAGCGCATCCTTGGCCCACCTCTGGGCGTGCCAACATTCTTGATGTCTCACGATTTGATGCTGCTAGAGAAGCAAGAGGCTGGTGTGTAATCTTTCTTGGAATTCCTAAAGGCTACTTTCTTCTTAGTGTGGAAACCGTCTTAGATTCCACAGCACTATGTAGCTAGATACTACGACTTTAAGGTTTAAGTTCTAAGTCAACTGTTGGTTACCAGCGGATTCGAGATGGGGCTGTCCTGGGAAGCGCCGATATCCAAATTCCTATACGTGAGCAAGGCCATAAACATTCAGGCCAACATGCTACCGAACTCGTACCCGCATATCGCACAGGCAAAGAAGGCTATTCATTCTACCCAATATGTGGAGACAAGCCGAATGAGTTCCAAGCACTCCGCAGCTCACGAGAGATTCATGTGCATCTTCAATAACAAGGAATGCCGCCATGTTTATGGTGAGGAAGTAAATACAGAAGCAACTGAATAAAAGTGTCTTGTGTAAAGAAACATTGAAGTCCGATGGCGGGATATGGCATGCACTGTAGAATCGATACCACGGTGGATCGAATACAATGAGGGATCTCAGCTCAGCTATTGCCACGAAGACATTGGTTTAGGGAGACGATGATAGAGTAAGCTTAAGCACGGTGGTGTTGTGAGACAAACGCGTCGATCTGGGATTTGTCTCTGATTTGATGCAAGGGAACCTAACACTGTTCGGTAAGTCAGTTGGGCTCGAGGGATGGATGGAGAACCCCTACACCACGCAGAAGAGAACCACTGGTGTCTAACATCAATCTCCATATTTTATTTTTTTTTATTTTTATTTTTTTTTGTAGCTGATATTTTTATCACACAACATTGTTCTTGTAAAGGCGTTCGAAGACAGACTCACGCATGGCTTGACATATCGACACATCCCATATATCCAAATTGGCAGAAAAGAGAGAACATCACGTATAAATTAAATCCTCTTTTAAACCACCCCCGAAAAAGCTATATACATAATGGCATCAATTTATTTCTGGCGAAGTAATCGTTCACTTACCCTATCATGCATGAACTCCATGCTGCTTGCAGCTCCCATGAACCTCACCGTTGTTGAAAGGAAGAAATGTGGATCGAGCTTTGTTTCTGGAATCAAAGACAGCGACGCGATAGTGAATGGCATGACGATTCCAATAATACTAACATCTAAGACTCAGTACCAGGAGGCCATATGCTGTCTCTTATTGTCCAACCCGGCTTGTGGCATTTCGCTGAATCGGGTCAGTTGGTGCCGCGGGAAAATAGCCCCTCAACCCCATTCCATCCACAGCAACCATTTTATCCGGATGATGAAGTCATGATCCCTGCAAAGATGTGGTTTCAATCACTACACACTCAACCGCCAATGGCCGTCATTTGAAGATCCTGGGACCAAACCAACTCCATCTGCTGCTCGCGTTCAAGTGAGCCCCCACAGGTTCTGCAGCCACGGGGCATATATCACACATGTTCATGCAGAGATTCTGGTGACGGGCTGCGGCAATTCGATGAATCGATGAGCCATTAGTTTGCCCCTCCACAAATGCATGGGGATCGTTGAGGAGTTGCGGGGAAAGATGGTGAGGTTGGAGTATATCGCACTGCTAATGGGGTCGATCCCGCTGTTTGAGGCAATTGGCAATGCACGCACTCTTGGCGTCACGGATATATAGTCTACGTGTTAGCACAGCTTGAAGTTGAGTCTGATTAGATCTTCTTGTGCGAGAGAAACCAACCACAGTAGGATAGCCCTATCACCGACGGCGTGAACACCATCCCATCATGACGAGACTCCCCTTTCACGCCGACCACATCGGCTCCTTCATTCGACCATCCTATATATCCGATCATCAGCGACAATTCGACAAAGGTGAAATCAGTGCAGAGGAGCTCCGCCTAGTCCAACAAACCGCCATCAAAGAAATCGTCGAAAAGCAACAACTCAACGGCACAAGAGCCCTGTCGTCAGGCGAGTTCGACCGCAAATACTACTTCTCGGGCTTCTTCGAGAAGCTCACTGGCTTCCGCGAAGTCAGCCCCGTGCCATGGGACCTCGCACGCCTCTCCGCGCCGCCCATCGCAGCGCTCAAGAAATCCGGGCAGCAGTATCCCATGGCCGCCATCTGCGAGGGCAAGATCCGCTATGACAGCAGCCCGTATCTTGAAAACTGGCTGCTGCTACGAAACACCGTGCCGCAGGAGCAGTGGGGAGAATGCAAGTTCACAATGCCTCCGGCGTGTTACTTCCACTTGAGGCTGGCTCCGGGCAAGTGTTATAGCGCCGATGCGTATTCATCCGACGAGGAATTCTTTGCGGATTTGGTGGTGGCGTATCAAAAGGAGATCAAGACATTGTATAATGAAGGACTGCGTAACCTCCAGATTGACGACCCGACGATGGCATATTTCTGCTCGGATGAGATGCAAGAGTCGCTGCGCAACGAGGGTGTGAATCCTGATGATCTGTTTGACCTATATTTGAAGGCTCATAATGACTGTATCGCTGATCGTCCAGAGGGGCTCCATGTTGGACTTCATATCTGTCGAGGTGAGTCGTGATGCCACACCTCAAAACAGTCACATTTAGCCCCTTCATTTGCGATATAGAAATACTGACCCATTTCGTGTTTTTTCTACAGGCAACTTTTCAAAGTCAGTTCATTTCAGTGAAGGATCGTATGAGAAAATCGCCGAGCGCTTGTTCAAGGTCCTCAACTACGATACCTTCTTCCTCGAGTACGACAACGCCAGATCCGGCGGTTTCGAGCCCTTGCGGTTTCTCCCAAAGGACAAGAATGTCGTCCTTGGCGTCGTGACGACCAAGGATCCCGCGCTCGAGGACCCCCAGGAGATTAAGCGGCGTGTCCTAGAAGCTGCAAAGATCATTGCAGACGGTCAACAGCGCAGCGTCGAGGAGGTCATGGAGAACATTGGCATTAGCCCGCAGTGCGGCTTTGCCAGCGTATCTGTTGGCGCCGAAGGAATGACTGAGGAGAAGATGTTTGCAAAGCTGAGGCTGGTGAGAGACGTCGCAAAGGAGCTCTGGCCAGATCGGCCTTGAAGCTGGCGATGCACTAGACAAATGATCCCAGGATGTTTGTGGACTTTAACCATTGATGCTGACCAACTGGCGCGTCTGACAGTCAGAATACTAAAGTAGTATATACCTACCTACCTAGACCTATGCATGTTGGGGCGAGTCAAAAACATGCATCTGCAAGTAAATAACATAATATTCTGACATTCCATGCCGGGTTATGCAATGCCGCGTACTGCCATAATGTGAAGAATTATTCTGTTGTCTTCATTGATGACTACTTTTGTTTGCTTGCTTACATATGGTTTCCATGGTCCCAGGAGACTTTGCAAATCGATTTGTAGAATGCAATGGCATCCATGCAGACGCTCCGCCCCAAATCGTCATCCAAAGGAGTGCACCTCTGCAGCTGAACAAGTCAGGCATTGAATCCTTCAGGTTGGCCCACCTCCAAGAACCTCCAAGGGGTTCGGTAGCCTCACTCAGCAGTCCGCATAAGCCCTAGCAGCAGGGTTGATCCTCTTTTCCATGGGAATGAGAGGGATTTCACATCGTACTATTAACAGTAATGCTTGCCGATGGTCCGTAGTGCATCACCGACTTCCGCTAAACCTCCAGCTGAACTGCTAGCCTGGTTATTGATTAGTCGTGTTATTCCAAAGGGCAAGGTTGATTGATTAACACCGTCTCCGGGTTCTCAAACGTGAAATTGTTACTTATGTGATAATTAGGTAAAGCGCTGAGATATTAGTGATAACGTGTCAAGAGCCTGTCTACAAATAGCCATGTCTTTGTTGTCGAGCCGCCAGCCCAAAGCAATGCTAGAGGAGTGAAGTGCGACTAAATTGGCTGGAGGCGGGATCTGTCATCGGCGAAGCATGTTGTGGACTGTGAATGGTGAATTCAAGCTACCTTGTTAGTCTTTCTGTGAGAGGGTGTGAAGATGTCACCAAAGTACATGGAGTTCAGCCGTGAGCTACCTACTAGGTAGTATAATAAGCCGGTATCCCAGGTCATGTTTTGTCGAACCTGTGACAGCACTCACTCTTTAGCTTTCGTCAACTCGGTATAACAGATTCTCTGTTATTTCTTTCAACATGCGTTTCCTTTCTAATACCTCAAACCCAGACCGGCAAGCCCTCGGGCCTCAGATGCAGGTCATCGGTGCAGGTCTCCCTCGATGCGCGACCTCTTCGCTCCAAGCTGCTTTCGAATCTCCTCATCTAGGATACTTCCCCTGCATGCACATGGCCCATGTGATGCCCAGCAATGCTCGAGCCGAAATCGTCCTCGAAGCCATGCAAGAACGCGACAAGCAAAAAAGACAAGCTCTGCTGCACAAGATTTTCGATGGTTACAAAGCCACGGCGGACTTCCCCGGCTTCTGGTTCATTGATGATCTCATGGACATGTATCCAGACGCCGTCCTGGTTTTGAACCAACGGAAAGGAGGAGACAAGTCATGGATGCAAAGCTGGAGCAACAGCCTAGCTTTTTTCCGCACATGGACCTATCTGTTGCTCTGCTTGCCCGTGAAAAACGACCGTCTGCACTGGTATATCCATTACGTCGCAAAGAAGCAAATGGGAGAGCGGTGGAACACACAAAACGATCTCGATGGCTTTTATGATGCATACCAGAAGTATGTCCTCGACGAAGCCAAAAAGAGGAACCGAAAGGTTTTGATCTGGACGGCTGAAGACAGCTGGGAGCCGCTGTGCAAATTCTTGGGCAAAGACGTGCCAAAGGACGAGCCATTTCCATGGGTCAACGACGCGGCGACGATGAAATTTCTCCAGAGGATCCTCATTGCCAGGGGTCTGGCATCGTGGTTGGCTATTTTTGGCGGTGCATATGCGGCATGGACATATGGACCATCTCTTTTGCATAATGGATCACATCTTGTCCAGAACTTGTGGCAGCAGGCTCACCAGCTGCTGTGAGAGAGAGGTTGACTGACTGGCTTGATAAGCATCTCCATATAGCCGAGATGGCACATAATTGCCAGGGACTCGCCAGAGAACAACGAGACGAGGTTATAGTTTAGCATATGGGAAATGAGAAGTGGAAGAGAAGAAATTGGTATTTGACAAAAGCGCAAAGAGCAATCAGGATGTTGTAATTAGGTGTCTATAATAAGCAAGCAATTAATTCCGTCAATGTTTTAGTCAGCCGTCCCATCCTTCCCAATCTACAAAGAAAGAGCAAGTTCGCCATCGCTGTGAGAGAGGGCAACTGCCAACAAGCCTCCTGCCTACCATCTGGGACGCGATCAAGCGAAATAGCACATGACTGTGTAATCTCGCAAAAAGGGGGAAAGAGCAAAACAAAAGTGTCTTTGCCAATCTCATCATCCACATTTCAGTAATGCAGTACTAGTAATATCGTCTAAACAAACATGGCACCTGATATCTTAACAAAAAAAAATATCATGAAAAGTGCAAAAAATACAACATTGATGGTGTTTCTCCTCCGGGAAGGCTCGAACTTCCAACCTCCTGATTAACAGTCAGACGCGCTAGCCAATTGCGCCACAGAGGATAAACGATTATTGGTTTAGTGCTGCTAAATTTAGATTATACATGTACCACCTCCTCCTGCCGTCTGTGCTGTCCATGCATTGTTCCTTCCATGGATCGCCGTCATTCAATCGGGCTTCTCCGCACTTACATGTGCCTGTGTAAATGCGTTCAATGACATGTGAATGCCCGATTCGTCTCGACTGGCAGCATCCTCACGCAACTCTCTCGTCATTCCTCCTCAACGCCTCGAGTCGCTCACGGTCCGGAATCGTCGTTGGGGAACACTGCTACCAAACTACCCAGTAGTCGTACTCTTACAAATCCCCTAGGCTCGCTCTCCCCTCCTAAGCCGAAACCCCCCCAACTCAGGTCGACACCACGCTGCGTCATCCTCAAGGCCGAAAGACACGCTTACAGCCGCTTCAGGCTCAGTCACGAGCACATCGCCGGCCGGATTCGCAATTGCGGGGAGCCTCTGCCGTTGGACGACTGTGCACTGGACGCTTCTTCCGGTTTCAGCTTCTCGGGTGGCTGCCATCCTGCTGCCTTTTCCCCTTTACCCTCCTCACCACCGGGTTACTAATCCCTGCCCGAGAGGCTGCTCTACACCTGCGCCTAGTCCGCTAAGAGGCTTCAGCATTTACCATCGCCTCCCTTTAGCAGCCCGGCTCTGGTGCTCAGTCACAAACAAAAGGACAGCTGGGCTGAAGCTGCCTGGGGCCTAACCAAGCCCTTTTCCCAACCTCTGGCCACGACTCATACCCTGTATAACCTGCTACTTTCACAAACACTCCGTGACAGTGACAAGGAATAAAGGCACCCTGGACCTCCTCGTCGACTTCTGTCCTACACACTTATATTTAATCCGTCTCTGGGCGTCAAACGGGCCGCGTCGGGCCTCGTCCTCCCACCATCATGTTCGATCTCTTTGCAATGCTCTTATCGTGTGTTTTATCTGCCCCGCCATGCCGTCACTGCTAAGAAGCGCTAATGCCCCAAGCAAAACAGGTCTATCGCATCCTTTCTTTTCCCAATCTTTGCCTCCTACAAGGCGCTTAAGACATCGGATCCTGCACAGCTGACGCCATGGCTCATGTACTGGGTTGTCTTTAGCTGCTGTCTGCTGGTAGAGTCGTGGGTTTACTTTATCCTTGCGTGGTACGTCTTACAGCTGCTCCCGCGTCCGTCTTACGCTGCTTGTGACGCTCTGATACTGATTCGCTCGGCTTATAGGGTGCCTTTCTATGGCTACATCCGCTTTCTCTTCTTCCTCTACCTGATTCTGCCGCAAACTCAGGGCGCCCGGGTCCTGTACGAGCAGCACATCCACCCCTTCCTCCGCGACAACGAAACGCAAATCGACGAATTCATCGCGAGCGCTCATGAGCGTCTCAAGGCGGCCGGCATCGATTACTTCCGAAAGGCAATTGACTACTTGAGAGTCAATGTCCTGGGCCTGCCACCGACCGAGCCTCCCGCTCCTCCTCCAAACACCTATCAGAGCTACACCCAGTCGCTCCTCGCTCGATTCAGCATTCCGACAGCGACCGGACCTGCCACCCCCTCAAATGTGGGCTCAGATCTCTTCGGTCTGCTGGCCAGTGCCGTAACCGCGGCGACTGGCGGCTCGGGGGCGCGAAGCGATGCTGGTAGCTATTCGTCATCATCAGTCGTCCCATCTCACATACAGGACTCGGGAGAGAGAATGACCTTCATTGCTTCTCAGCGGGACCGTCTCACCGTTCTCCTCACAGCCCTCGACCGGGAAGCGGCACAGCTTCAGCGAAACAACGGACAGACGCAGTCCCGATCCCGCTCCAGGCACATGGATAGCGACGAAGAGGTTACACAGAGGCCGCCCAGCGGGCTCAGCGGATGGAGTGGACTGAGCAAGAGCCGCAGCGAGACCGACTTTGAGAAGATTGATGCCGAGAGCGGCGCCGAAGATGAATCCAACCTCCGGCGCCGCCATCCCGGAGGCGGCGACGGCGGTTCATGGATAGGTTGGGGTCGCAATGCGCAGCCGGGTACGGGCCACAGCTCTGGACTAGAGGATTAGGAAGAACAAGAGCAACGAGGCGAATGGCTGGCCCGCGAGTATAGAATGAACGCGTAGACAACCTGTTACCCTCATGTCGCGTGGATGCTTATGCATGGATTTGTATGGAGACATAGCACTCCTGGGGATATTAAGTCATGATATGTCGAGGGGAGTAAAAGACGGCCCCCGCAGATGCATTTTTGTGTACATCCAACCCATAAGTCTAGCCGAACCCCTGCTGCATGGCATCAACCCAAAAAAAAGAAGAAAAAAAAAAAACGTTACTCTCAATACATGTATCATACAAGTCCACTCCTCTCCCGTGCTGTCACCGGTGTAATTGTTTTGGGGGGCGCCCCTTTTCTATCGCAATTCGCTCCCCCTAGATCCTCATCAAGTCCTCGTAGATTTCTTCCCCGGACACGCAAAGTTCAGCTCATCGGGCCTTTATTTGCTAATCTTGTATGGATATGACACATCCACATCGCCCTTCCTATACCACTGCAGTCGCTTCTTCTTAGTTATAACATGCTCTACCCACACTTCCTCCATATGATTCTTCTTAAACCATCGGACAAAGTGGGGGTCCCACAGCTCGGAGGCGATGCCTAGATCTTTGCAGCAGCGCATCAGGGCGTTTGATTTGCAACCTTCAACGGCAGAGGGCAACTGGTCGGGGGAGAAGTATGAGTTTTCGCCCTGGGCTTGTGAGACAAAGCTGTGAAAACAGTGGACGTTAGCAGGCTGCTTCCGGCGACGACGGAGCGATTGGTAGGGTCTTACCGGCCATCCACGATGAGCGCATACTCGCGGGTCACAATCGAGTCGCCCACGACAACCTCTCCCTTGGGAATCAGGCCCCATCCCATGGGACCAAAGGCCTCGTTCAGCCTCCTCCTGTACTTGATCTCCGGCAGATAGATGACGCCATCGGGCTTGACCTCGATCTCCTTCTCCTCCACAGGCTGCATCAGGTGCTTGAACTGCTTCTCCGTCACCGGCCGGGCCGAGATGCCGTAGAAACTCCTCTCCCAGGCCACGGCGGCCGGGTCCGTCACGGCGCCATCCTCCTTTGCATCGTCGTACGCAATGCTCTTGGCCTGGTAGACAACGTCGCTGTAAGACGCTGCTACCGCCGCCTTGGTCGCTTTGGGCACGGGCTTTGCGTATTTCGGCGTGCTTGCTGCTGGGGCCGGGGTGGGCTTGGCGGGAGGAGCTGCGGGAGGAGCTGCGGGCTCTTCCGTTGTTGTCTCTGTGGAATAGAGCCGTGCTGACGGCTGGATCGGTCTGAAGGAGCGGCAGGCGAGTTGCCTGGAGGCGGCGGAAAAGACTCTGCGTGAGGGAAACATTGCGGAGAGGGATTGACAGCCTGGAGAGGGGTCCAAATGTTGCTGAAGCTTCAGAGTAATGTTTGTGAAGTTCATGGCATCTGAAGATTTCGTGTGTTATCGGCGATACGGCCCGGTGAAAAGAAGTTCCGGCAACCGCTGTCTGACCTTTGTTCAGTGTCCCGTTGTCACGCTGGTGAATTTTGCATGCGAATTGATGTTTCTTTGTGTGGAAATTCAAGGGTGAATCTTATTATTTTAATGAGTCAGGATAGTTCTATTTACTGTTGTTACATATTTCCCAAGTTGAAAGTAAAATTGGTAATGCCACGGCCAATTATGAGTCCTTGGTGCTGGTTCGCTCATTGTTACCATGCCGCTTCCAGCATTCTTTAAAATCCTCCATCTGTGAACGCAAACGTAATTAGCAACAGCTCCAAACTCGGTATGAATGTCAATGGAAGCATGATGTGTTCTGCTATGAAACGGAGTACTTGCCTCTTTTGTACATGCTCTCCAATCCTTCTTTTCATAATAGCAGTCTGTCATTTTGGCGTTTTCATCTGTTGACGAAACATCCGAGTCAGCCTTCCAATTACCCTAGACGAAAGAGATGTTTTCCCTAGATGTTTGGTAGAAATGCCCAATATTATATCAATGTTTTTCTTCTCATTTTCCAACAAGAAACAGAAAGATCTAGTACCAATCACTTGATTCCAGATTGGCAACTCACCCGCGCAGCCGGTGCTGAATATCCGCTTATCCCTAGAGTTCGCAAAAGCACGGCTTAGCGTCGGAGCCTCGCAAACAGCCAACTTAAAGCCGCTACTTACCACTCATCTGGCTCGTCGTCGTCCTCAATTACCGCGGCTGAAGCCCCCGTTGCTGGCGGCTTTTCCTGCACCTGTCCGGGCATATCGAAAGAGTCTGCAGCTTGTCAGGAGTCGTTAGTGGCGCCGGTGTTGCTGCAGCGCCGGTTGATGTAAGAGAGAAGAAAAGAGCAAATATTGATTATCAGGTGGCGTGACTTGGCAGCTTCGGCCTAAGAAACGATCATCATGGCGCCCAGTGGACTCAATATTCTGGTCCACACAGGTCAATAATCTCCCTATAGCTGAATGCTATGCCATTCCATGTCAAGTATTTTCTGCTCACGAGAACAAAAGGCACCGGTACAACGGCAGAATCTGTGCGGCATTGCATGTACTCGCTCCGCCGGCTTCTGTCCCCCAACTACGCCATCATCCCCATCAATGAGACGGCCCTCCTAAAAGAACCATGGGCTCAGACCTGCGCCCTTCTTGTGTTTCCGGGAGGCGCTGATCTTGGCTACTGTCGTGTGTTCAATGGCCAAGGAAATCGCCTCATCAGCGAGTTTGTGCGGCGAGGAGGGGCGTATCTCGGCCTCTGTGCTGGTGGTTATTATGGCAGCAGCCGATGCGAATTTGAAGTTGGCAACAAGGCGTTGGAAGTTGTCGGTAGCAGAGAACTTGGGTTTTTCCCCGGAACGTGTCGCGGCGGGGCCTTTAAGGGGTTCGAATACAAGAGTGAGAGGGGAGCTCGAGCTGCCACGATCAAGGCGGAAAATCAGTCCCTGCGAGACAAGATACCTGACGAATTTACCGTCTATTATAACGGAGGCGGTGTATTTGTCGACATCAAGGAAATAAGAGGGCGTAAAGTCGATGTTCTAGCGTCGTACAAGGATGATTTGGATGTGGATGGCGGTGCTGAAAAGGCCGCAGTCGTTCTATGCCATGTGGGAGAGGGCAAGGCAATTTTGAGCGGACCTCACCCGGAGTAAGTCGTGTATAGATTTCATTGGCTGTATTGTGAAGAGAGGACCTCGACTGACATATTTCAAGATTTGCTCCAGCCGATCTCAAGCCGCAGCCAGATATTCCAGGATATAGTCAGCTAGTCGACAAACTTGCCGCAGACGACAAATCTCGAACCATCTTTTTGAAGGCTCTTCTGTCGGAACTGGGCCTCGAAGTTGTCCAGGATGAATATGCGCCTCCTTCGCTGTCTAGCCTCCATCTTACTGCTCTCGAGAGCGGCAAGGTAACGGAGCTGCTGTGTGATTGGGGCGACGCCATCGAAAAGGAGAATGGCAAAGAGTTCATCCGTGGAGAGGCAGATACTTTCCAGATCATAAATCAAGAAGACAAGCTGGATTTGGAAGAGCTTAAAAGCGCTTTACCACAGGCAGAAACGATTAATGACCCGAACTCGGTCATTAAAAAGATTATTCCTCATGAGACGAAATTGCCTAGCAATGACCTAACACCGCGCTTCAGTCACGAACGGTTCTATTCAAGTCTGAAGAAGTACAGGAAGATTGAATCCGATGCCGAACAATGGGGCAATGTTCTACTCTATGGAGATGTCGTGACCAGCACCAACACTCTTCTTGAAAAGTACGTTATGCCATACACTCCACTTGAAAGAACTGCCCAATGCAGCTACTGACTTATACGGGTTACAGGAATCCAAAGCTCAACTCCAAATTACAAACAGGCTTCACCTTCACTGCTACGACCCAAGTTGCAGGCCGAGGACGTGGAAACAACGTTTGGGTCGCACCCCCTGGATCTCTCCTCTTTTCCGTCGTCATCAACCATCCAGCTCACCTTGCTGCTTCACGGCCCATAGTATTCATCCAGTATATTGCAGCTGTTGCCATTGTTGAGGCTATTCGCTCGTATGATGCGGGCTATGAAAAGATGCCAGTCAAGTTGAAGTGGCCCAATGACATATGTAAGTTGCAGCACATGAGATGCCAGATGGTTCTACTATTTCCCCCTTCAACCTCACTCTTGTACATATATATATAGCCCTTTGCTTCCATTCAATGCTAACCTAATATTAGACGCTCTTGATCCCACAAAGCCCGCATCATCCCAATCCTACGTCAAAATCGGCGGCATTCTCTCCCAGTGCAGCTACTTCAACGGCGCATACCAAGTCGTCCTCGGCATCGGCGTCAACGCAACCAATCCCCGTCCAACAACCTCTCTCTCTGATCTTCTCCCACCAAACGTGGCGCCTCTTCACATAGAGACTCTCCTCGCCCGCATCCTCACTCGTCTAGAAGCCATTTATGAGCAGTTCCGCCGCGAGGGCTTCTCCCAAGACCTTGAGACACGGTACTACCGCCACTGGCTACACACGGGCCAGTCCATCACCCTGGAGGCTGAAGGTGGTGTCAAGGCGAGAGTCGTGGGCATCACTCGCGACTGGGGGATGCTACGTGTTGAGGAGACTGATTCTGAAGGAAGAGGGAACGGAAAGATATGGAGCCTTCAGAGTGATGAGAATAGTTTTGACTATTGGAAGGGACTAGTCCGTAGGAAAACATGAGCCATCACATAGGGTACGCGTAAACACAGTAATTTAGACCGAGGTTCATCTAATCGTTTCATTTTACACAGGTGGTATGTTACATTGTTTCGTATCGTACAAGCATGCTGACAGCGCGTATTGAAGACAGTTTCCAAAATCGCCCTGGCTTTTTTTCGTTCTCGTCTAGACCCAGTCTCCGGTGGCCTCGAAGCCTCTAGATGTCTCCCTCCTCCATAAACGCCGTGCCATGCCACTGTCGAGTGAAGATGTGGTAATAATAGAAAAGAAAAAAGAAAAAAGAAAACCTTGTACAAAAAGGGAGGGTATTTCATTCTCATCCCGCCCCTCCTTGGTGGGAGCTTCGCGGCTCGCTCATCTCTTCCAAGTTAGAACATCGAGCTGCCACGTAAGCCTTTGCTCCCACCCAAAACACGGTATTATACCGCAGTCGTTTAAGTCGTCCGCTTCAACCCTGCTCATTGATCCTTGTAGACTTTAGGTTTCCACCCCTCTTTAGCCTCAGCCTCCATCTCGGCTTTTTCTCTTATGGGTCCAATCTCTGCCTCGAACCGCTCCTTTGCTCTTACGATCTTGCTCTGGAGATAGAAGCTGCCGCCCTTTTCCGGGTTGTTTGCGTCAAATAGTCTCTTGTACCGCTCGAGCACCTCTTCGACGTTGGCCTGGCCATTGGCGGGGGGCTTGACGTTCAGGATGCGGCAGGCCTCCTCAAGGGTCATGCCTGCTGTTAAAGAGGCTCGGCCTGAAGCACTGACGCCGGTGGCCTTGGCTTGCGCACGCTGGTATTGCGACGACGCCTGGGCTTGTCGATAGGCGGCCATGAAGGACCGTCCCAGGATGCGAGAGCCTGTGAGGAAGGCTGTGATGACGAATTTGTGTGCCTATTGCAAGGTGATCCAGGGTTAGTCATGTGTTACAAACATCCACCATGTTGTTGTCGCAATATCGTGGGTTTCCGGGCCTCGGTAAGTTGAAAAAAAAAAATTGTCTGGGCATACCATGGTGATGAAGAAGCCCGCACGGCCAACTGAAGCAAATCAAAAGATGCTCCGCCACAGAGACTCGGTAATCCTGTAGAATGCGGCAGTCCAAGAGACCAGCAAGTATGAGCACCGTCCCGCGGCCGAGGTTGCGAGAGTCGTTGTCTCTTGAATTTTCCCAATTCCGAGTTTGCGACTTATCCGGGATAAACTTGGGGCGCCTAGCCTTTACCCGACAATCTGCCGCTCACCGAGAACTCGCTCACCGCGGTGAGCTCAACGCCTCCCCTCTGCAAAAAAAAACCCCCCGCCTGAAAGTCTAGCCACAGCGAGAGGATCCCCCTGAAGGAGCCACGCAATTGCCCATCTCACTAAATTGCCTGGACTATGCCTGGGCCCTAGCAAATCGAGCCCATTGGCAGGATCCTATTTGCCGTCGTCTGTCCCGTACGGGTAGTGAGAAGCTAAAAAAACTCGCCCGGCAATTGCATAGTCCTATCAGGGTCTGCCGTGTACGCGTTGTTGTTGGCTGGACTAGGGGTTTCCGTCTGTTTCATGCCGTTGTGGTGCTGAGGCCGAGGAACCTTGAATTTGCTCAACAGCACTGAGTCGTCATCATCTCGCAAGGGTTACTGTGAAGAGACCTTCAGCTCAAAAAGCATATATTAACTAATTTCCCAATCTTCTTCCTACCTGCTGATTACGAATACTCTATCATATCTTTGAAGTCTTGAGACGTTACAGTATCTTGTTGGGTGAAAATAGGAACAAAATCAGCAGCAGTCATGCTTCCCAAGGAGATTGAAGAGATGCTACAGCGAGAGGGCAGCAAAGTCTCTCCTGACAAGTATGATGAGTCTACAGAATATGTGGATGCTCGTCAGAGGAGAACCGAGCTGTTGATACCACTTCTAACAGCCTGTCGTGAGGTATGGACCTCTGGATCGGAAGATCTCGAGGTCATGGCTGAGAAGCTGGGTGATGGCAGCAGAGATGGTGAGTCACTATCAGGCAACCAATAGATCAAATCATGGCCAAATTCACGCTTGAATACCTCCGAGCACACAACGGATTTCACCCGGTAGACTGACCTGATATGCATACTCGCATAGTGGCGTGGCGTGGCCCATTTGGTGACTCGGGCATCTTGGAGTTCTTCCTTCGTGTCCTCGCTGGCGACGGCCTGAAGCAGGGCTTGAAAATCCATATCCTGCGGCTGGTCGGAAACTCTTGTGCAGATACAGATGAGAACCGTGCGAGAGTGATTCAGGGAAATCACCTCGCTACCGTCATGAGCCACCTGCAAGACGAGAGCTTGATACCCTTCACCATCCCGGTCCTGTTCAACATCCTGGTTGACTATGGTGAGGCCGATGACTCCTCCATTTCTCATACACGATCACCAAGACACTAACTCGCTGTCCCAAAGAACCTGCACAGCTGGCTGCTTCACAGGCCAACCTAAACCAGCGACTCATCGATCTCCTGTCCTCTCCGACCCTTGCCAACTTCATCGTCTTCGTCCCTTATTTCTGCAAGATTCTCGCCCTTCTTATTAGTCAGGAAGGCGAAGCAGCGCGTGCAAGTCCCAGAACGGTGGAAATCCTCCTCACACTGGCCACGAGTTTGCCGTCTCGAGATGACGTTGACGATTTCATATCTCTCGTCTCGGTAGCGGGCGCGTATCTTGCCAATGACAAGTTCCAGTCCGCCTTGATCCAGGGACCTTTGATGCAGCTCTTCCTTTCCACCTTTTACCACGCCCATACTCACTTTAATATGCTCGAGATCGGCGACGCCGACACGGCGGCATCTCTGAAGAAGCTTTACTCCACCCTTCTCGTCAGCTTGGCAGACATCACCGGCAACGACCTGTTCGCCTCATGCCATCCATTGCAGGGCCAGATTGCCCAAAACTTCCTTGCCTGGCTTCAGAGCTCGAACTTCCAGCTCCAGACGGCAGCGTGCCTCGCGCTGGGCAATCTCTCCCGCTCTGACGAAGTCACCATCTCTCTTGTTCAAGTTTTCTTTGTGCATGCCCCCTTGATAAGACTCCTCTCGAACCAAGACATTACCGACGCGCAACTTCTTCATTCAGCCTTGTCCTTCTTGAAAAACCTGGCCATCCCGCTCCAGAACAAGCCGCTTCTCGGCGGCTTGTTGGATGTTGGATGTGTGCCGCGGTTATATAGCTTGGATACCTCGCCCCAGGTGCAGTTTGCCGCCGTGTCTCTTACCCGGCTGCTTCTCATCAACTGCCCAGCCAATGTCGCCCATCTCTGTGCTCCCCTCATCGCAGACCTGGCCAGCCCGGCCCACGAACGCTCTAGCGTAAGCGGCATCATCGCTCTTTACGAGCGCTCTGACTCTGAGCCCACGAGGCTCGAGGCTGCCCGGGTTGTAACTACCATGTGCCGGATGCTTCACTCTGGCCCAGTCCTGCCTTTGCTGCCGGACTGGGAGCGTCCAATTGGCGAAGACGGTGCGACGTCGTCCGAGCCTGAAGAGAACCAACGACGTGAATACTTTTACAAGAAACACGACGTTGCTAGGGTTCTCTCGTTTCTGATTATCCAGCAGAAATGGCCAGGTCTTCGTTCGGAAGCGTGGTTCGTCTTCGCTCTCATGTGTCGTTCCAAGGAGGGGAGTCGCGTCATCTTAGAGCTGCTCCAAATCCACGGCACCATGACGGAGCTCATCAAAGCCATCACAGGAAGAGAGACACCCCTCAGCGAAGTAGGAGGCAAAGATCAGATCGAGGAGGCGTCGTATTCGCTAGCATCCCCCGATGGCCAGATCGCGTCCATGGCAGATGGCCTGGGACTCGAACCTCAGCAAGCCGATCCCAAGCAAAAGGAGAGCATGATTCGGGTGGATCGGGAGAATGCACTGGTGATGTGCACGGAACTTCTCCGGACGTGGGGCAATCGACTACCTGGTCTGAGGCTGAGCATCTTGCAAGATCTAGTCAAGGAGGGCACGGAGATTGTGGCGGCGCAGAAGACGATGGCGTAATCTGAGACGTTGGGAAGTCAATAGAGTTGTGGCTAGCAGAAAGAGGCCGTGGATTTTTACTCTCTTCTTTTCTCTTGTCTGGATAAACAAAGGATGGGAATGGGATTGCCCACAGCGACATGGACGCATCACATACTTGATTGATCTCTCTTTTTTATTTTTAGTATTTTAACATATATATCCTCACATCATTCATAATAGCACATAGCAGTACAAGGCTTAATTGAACGAGGAAAAAAAAAAAATTATAGCAACTTTTTCACGACAAGAAACTACGTGTGCCTCTGCGCTCGTTTAAAATGCTGCCATTTGACCCTTTCTTTTTAGTGTATACAGGGCAGGGCCGGTTGATCATGCAAATAATTCTTTGACCTGGACCTAAGAGCTTATATTTCCTCCTGTAACCTGGCCTAGCACTTTCATCAAAGCCTCGAAACCGACCTTGCAACACTCCCGTAGAGACGCAAAGAGCAAAAAACCCTTAAAACACCAGTTCCCCTTTTGACAAAGTTTATTTCTTGGCAGTCTCGGCCTCAGCCGCATCCCGAGCACGCTTCTCACGGGCACCCTGGTATCTGGCGTTGCTTCGGGCAATGCGAAGCTTAGTGTAGGCACCACCCTCAACAGCGGCGGGGATCTCGCTCTTCTTAATCTCAGTAACGCCAGCGGAGACGGCAACGATGGGCAGGGCGGAGGCGATAGAGGCGACCTTGCTGAGAGCGGCGACGTCGGTCTTGGTGTCACCCTTCTTGGGGGCGTTGGACTTGCGGGGCAGGAGGATGAGGCGGTCCTTGTAGGCCTTGAGGCGGGCAACGTTGGCGGCAAGGCCCTCCTCGCTCAGGTTCTGTCGGCGGAAATCGACGGAGATACCGATGGTGGGAGCCAGGGACTTGGAGATACCGGCCTCCTGTAGACAAATTGTTAGAGCCAATCCAGCCAGTTTGATATTTTTTCCATTCCTTGGATCCAGAGGCCTCTGCAATTGTGATTGCTTTGTTTTCTCTTTTTTTGAACGCCAAAGGATCGCGAGGAAGAAACTCTTCAATCAAGTCGTACCTTGAGCTCGGTGAGGGTGAAACCTCGACCGGCACGAACCCGTCGGTTGTACTTAATGGTAGGGCATCGGACAACAGGTCGCAGCTTGTCGACGGGACGAGGAGCGAGAGCAGCGGCCTTGGCCTGACGAGCAGTGCGTCTCCGTGTCTTGCGGCCGGGCTATTTCGAACAAGTCAATATCCTCCTCTCTAACTGTCGTTTTTTTTTTCCTCCGATTCGTTGATCGCATACCTGGTCAAAGTGGGTGCGAACCCGTCGCTGCCAATCCTTGCGGAAGTCTGTGGGAGGGGTCAGTCGCCATTCATGATAATTCGTATCGTCGACTCGAGGTTTTAGTTGGAGAGTGCTCACGGTTGCTGATCAACGTCTGGTTGTGCTTGATCGCCTGGACGGGGGGAAAAGGTCAGCAACTCTGTATATTCCAGCAATTCAGCGTGTTCCATTAGGGATATCATCCATACCATTGTGTCTGCTTGCGATCAACGTGGGCTCCGGTGGTCGTTGTTCGGAAGTCGTTGAAATTTCGGAGGATGAGACTCGTCAAATTCGTCAAAGGGTTTTCGTGCCCTACAATCGATACGTACCTCGTGGGGACATGCCCTGCCGCGCACCAAAAATCAGAATCCTCATCACGTGCTCCGCTTAGGAAATTGTTGGTGCCTTGATGCCTGAGAATGTAATTTTGGCGCCAGGCAGCAACTTGGAGCTATAAAACAGCTTCCACGCCGCCACCCTTTTGGACTTTTTTCTTCTTTTCTTCTTCATACTTACCTTGTTTCGAATACCCCAGATCAAGATACGGGGTATTCAGTTGGGAAGGCCTGCATTGCACATCGCGGAGTCATTCCTTGCTCCATTGTCCTTCGGGGCCATGGGAGGCGCAATTTTTGATATACCCAACTCTGTTTTCATTGTGACGACTGCTATATGCAGTATCATGAAGAAGACTGTAGCCATAGAACAGAGGTTGTACCGATTGTAGACTACCACGACAGCTGCTAAGCTTTCATGTGCAACCTTGTCCAAGGTATGACAAGATTTCGCGTGCAAATAACTAGCACAAAGGCCGCCTGATAGGCTATTGATCTTCGTATTTTAGCCCGCAAAAGAAGGGCTATCAAGCTACTGTACGTATGCGCCCATTTCTCGCCGATGAAGCTCCTATCTCTACTACGATCAAGTGAGAGGCCCTACATGAAGGGACCTTGTCAGTTGATAACTCGCCAACAATATGATTTGCCGTATGTAAAACCAAATTCGTCGCGATGGACGTGCCATTGCGAGCACCTCAACAAAATGTCCACGCAGAATGAAATATTCCGGAACAGCGCGCAGCTATCGTTAGTGCCGATTGCTACCATCAATTTCTTCACCAAGAAAACAGCCCATTTCTTGACCCCCGGAATAATCCCGCACCAATCACGCACGCCGAATTCCACCCTCTCGCCGTTCTTGCGGCTGCACCTTTACAAAAAATCTCACGGGAAACGATCCATTCCGGGCACAGCAAAATCTCTCCTTCCAATCACCTTGGCCCATTGCTCCCTTCGCCAGTTCTTCCACAGACGGCCCTTTCTCAAGCTCAGTCCACCTAAGGGCTCAATAATTGGCTTTTCTTTCTTGTCCGTCCAAATTCTTTGATTTTTAAATAAGCAATGGCGTCCAGAATAGGACCCCGGAGCGTCAAGGACGCTACCAGGTTCACTTCCACCATACCCCACGCTACGTCAAAATCTGCCACCTCTGCGGCCCCAAAGGCTTCCAGGATCGCCGGCGAGACGCCCGAACAGCGAGTAAGGCGGTTGAGGCAGGCGCATCTGGCGGCGCAAAAGGCACAGGTCAGCAAGGCGGACAGAGTCATTGATGTGTCAAGGCGGTTCTTTGATGTGGCGCACAGGTGGACGGTGGGGGGGCTTGTGATGTTTACAGGTACGTCGACAATATGGAAAGACGGAAGAAGAGGAAGAAGCAGAGAGAGAGAGAGAGAGAAACCGGGAGATATGGAAGCATAAACTGACGAGCGAGAGCTCTAGTTGTCGCCGGAGTCGTCAGCGTATACTCAGTCTGGGACATGCTGCGCTACAACCGCGCCCGCCGCGCCGAATGGATAGAAGCCCAGCGCAAATTCGAGGCCGACGAGCTCTCCACCGCCCGCCTGGCCTACCTCAAGGGCGACGCCACCGAGGAGCAGATCGCCCTCGTCGAGGAGGCCAACCGAGAGGCCGAGGAAAAGGGCATCCGCCTGCCACCCCTGCTGTCCCCGCCCGAGCACCGCACACACTTCGAGGAGCACGTCAAGACGGCCTTTGACGCCGGCAAGGCCGCTGAGAGCAAGGGCAAGGGTCTCCTGGGCTTCCTTTGGGGAGGCAGCAACGCTGGCACGGAGAATAGCACACGCACTGCTGCTCAGTCGGTAGGAGACGCTACAAAGGATGCGTGGGAAAAGGAAAAAGAAAATCAACAGAACGGAGCCAGCTTAGATCAGCTCGCCCTGGAGACTGGAAGCTCCGCGCCAGAGCCCAAGAAGAAGGGGTGGTGGTGAGCTAATAGGCTGCAGTAAAAGGGGGTAGAAAGAAGAAGAGAAAGAAAACTATATATCGTGTCATTTGGGTATTGGGGGGCGGCAGCCGTGTATCATACGACTTGTGGATGGGCTTGCATTAGATGGAGTCGGGAGTCATTTGTTGTATGTACTATAAGGGGACACACCTCCCAACTACTATTATATCATATGCATCTGAATTTGTTGGGCATGCAGGACTAACGAAGAGATGTATGGGGATTCAAAATGGAAATGGGAATGGAAATGCAGCCCAGAGGTTTCAACCAAAAACGAAGATGGCACCAGTGTTGAAAATGTACTTTTAATTATTAGTCGGTCAAGGTCTTGAATAATAATGAGTCGCTTCTCAGTGTGTAGTTCGCCTGCTGTTTACCCATGATAATCCCAAAAGAAAAGAAAAAGAAAAGAACAAAGCAATATGTAGGCATAGACTGCATGTACGAGGCAAATCGCTTATTCAACGAACGCTTCTCTGAGGCCACGCAAGTTGTTGCCGACCCGAACAAGGAGTCCCTTTTCTTCTTTATAAAAAAAAAAAAATCATGCAGCGTGTTTATGCGTGATATCAATAACGAATGTGCCGCAAACCCAGTCCCTCCGTCAAACTCCGATGAAATGTAGTGGGTGCAAAAATCAAACGATGTGACCTTGCATGTCGCAATCAACCATCAGTTTTTGGTAGTTCCAGAAAAAGCCCTCCCTCCTGTTACGCAGGGGAAGGGTCCTCTGTCTAAATCTCGACGCCGGTAATTCCAGCCTCCAATTTGACAAGGCAGCCGTCTCTGCACATCTTGATTTTGGGTGCCTCATGTATCGTCTAGGGTCGGAGAGCCCGGCCAGTCGCCGTCGCTTCTCTTGCCAATCGAGCGGCCTGACGGCAGTATCCCACAAATCAGGATCAGATTTGGGGTCGGCTAGTTTTGTCTTCCCCTGCTATGAGATGACGATGTGATTAAAGTGCCCTGGAACCTTGAGTCTGCACTTTTCACAATCGGCTCGATACCCAATGCTGAAACTTTTCTTCATCCCAGGTTGCCATGTCCAACTGTCAATAGTATGCTTACTCCGCATATGACCTCTCCGGCCGGGGCTGGGCGAAGGGATACCGCCGTCCAAATCGACCGCATGAGAATGTGGCGGCGACTCGATATCCATCATATTATTGGGATGGTCCATGACACGGGTCGGCGATGGTGGCAGCACTGCGGTAGCATCCATGGCTACGCCCATGTTGTCATCAATCATCATACTAGTATCACCGATGTCCTGATCTTGTACGCAGTCTTCTATTTCTGAAATCGGTGAAGGCAGCCTCCGCTGGTTTTGCACAGCTTGCCAGTCTTCCAGGCCCGACATGATACGGGGGACCGACTGGTCGTCCGAGAAGCCTGCAGGATGATGGCCCATGTTGATGACCCCGTTGAGCGTCGTTACGACTGGGCCAGGACCAGCCCACTCGTTCTGCTGGCCACGCACCTGAGCAGCAAAACTTGGCTGCAATGGTGTGGGCATTCGACCAGAGCTCATCATGTTTGGCTCCGGGTTACAGTAGGGCTGAGAGTTGACTGCAGACTGGTGTGGCCAAGAGGCAAAGTTGGACTGTGAAATGTGATCATCAGAGTCGGAGCTGAGAGGGGTAAAGGGTGGTGCAGGCTGCCACTGCTGGGACGACTTTGGCGATGTTCGGAGAGGTAGGCATTGGATTCGTTTCTACACCAACGGTCAGTACAGTTGTCTCGCGGTGAAGAGCATCTCTCCTTGAACTCACGCTACGATGCTCATGGAAGCCCATCGAAACGCTATCCATCTCTCCATCGCCATCGCGGCCACGCTTTCTGCTGGCCTCGGACACCACGTCCATGTAGTGTTGTGTATAAGCCATCGCGATTTGCCTGACCTGGGGTAAAATGTATAATAGCAAAGAAAACGACGATTGCACTATGGCGTAAATGGCAGCGCAAGATGGTAGCGCAAGATACAAAATCGACAGGTTTGACAGGTGGGTGGCCGCCGCCTTGCCTTGCTACTTGATGCTGGAAGATCCCCTAGGCCTGCAGGAAGTAAGGAGCACCTGGTAACCGTACAACGGCACAATCGTCCAGAGCTGTGCAATGGCGAGTGCCCGACTCACAAGCTGTGGCTGCGGCAATATGCTTTCGAAGGCTCTAGCTGAGGCAAGACAGCACCCAACTAGGCCTGCCAAAGATCTGGAGTTGGTGAGGGGAACGCAAGGGAGAAAGCCCAGGTAGGTAAGCTGCCGTCTATCGAGGACAGCCCTCGACTTGTGGACCGTATATCTTGGGTAAAATACAAAGAGGTTGAGACGCTAGAGAAAAGGAGAGATCAGACTTGCACGCCGTGCGGTGTCGGTCTGCTGCTAATATATGGGAAGAGCAAACAGCGATCCGGAAGATGGCTGGGGAGGGACTTGTATCATTCGGTGTGCGCAAGGGGCTGGGGGAGGAGGTAACTCCAGGCCTTTTTCTGTCCAGGAGAATAACAATGGCAATGACAATAGCAGTAGCAACAAAGCGCGCAAGAACACGGCGGATTGGCTTCCAAAAGCGCTCAAGTATCGCAGGGCGAATTGCAACGCAGCGGGCTTCTTGTGTCTGGAGAACAAAGAAGAGGTGAGGTTCGAGTCGAGTCCCTTTTGCTCGGTACAAATGCCATCGGCAGGCATCGGTGCTGGGCCCAAGTACTGCCGGAAGACGCTGTAATTGACTGCCTAACCCCACTGCTGCACCCCATTCCGATGCGCGCAGCCGCTCAGTCAGCAGTTCTGGAGCCCTGGAGGGCTGAAAGCACGCGCCCAACGGCGGTGTTACTGATGCTTCCAGTCTCTGTTAGTGGTAATACCGCAGATGGAGTGTCACGGCTCTGATGGCGAGAGTGAACATCTGCTTGACACCTGCTTCGCTTTGCTACATGCCATGAGTGGTCAAGGTCTAGCCTTGGTCTCTTCTGCTGCGGGCAGTGGTGGAGCGCCTTTGTTTTCTCTCCATCCATATTTATGCCAGATAATGGATGAGAGCCATGCGGCCTTGGTACTACATGCTACGGAGTACATGCTACAGTACATACCCCGTACGTACTGTGATTCTGCCTTGCAAAGGTTCGAGAACCGGCTGCACCAGCACCAAACTGATGGGGGATTGCTACGCTACCCATGTGCTGCGATAGAAGCGGTGTAGCTGCATGTGGCATTCTTGGGACGGACCAAATGCCCGCTCCCTTTCGTCCCATTTCGTCCCATATGCGGGTGAGGTGCCTTATCGTAGATACCTGATAAGATACGAAGTATATACACAGCTCTCTTCAAATTTCACGCATCGATCGGGAGAGCAAAAAAAAAAACGCAGCGGGGAAATAATCTGCAAAAAGAATCTGTAGATCCTAGGGATCTCCTCCGGGAAGGCTCGAACTTCCAACCTCCTGATTAACAGTCAGACGCGCTAGCCAATTGCGCCACAGAGGACTAGATGATAGATGGTGTTGTAATGATACCTATAAGGAAAGAGCAAGCGAGAGTTGTTACAGGATTCCGCTTGAGGTGTGGAATCAAAGGTACATGGCGCTGTTAATGGAGGTTTCTACCTCTAATGAAGGTGTAAATGGATGTATGATTCATATGAATAAGGCTTGGATTAGAGCTTTCTTTCTACCATGTTGGTCAAGAATAGTGATTGTATTAAAAACTGCGCAAACGGTGTCTTGTCTCCAAAGAAAAGAAAGGTGTCCCCGGTACCGGCCTCTAGAAGGCCAGGGAGGACTAGGAAAGCAGCGAGTGCCAAGTCCATACGAACTACTATTTGATGGACTGCACGAAAGAATCTCCCTCGCTGTTTAACTGGTCTGTAAAAAAGGTGATGCTTCCATTTTTGCTGAATATCCTGTTTTGTATAGGGTAAGAGATGTTTTGCCCATTCGGGGCTAGCTGCAGCTGCTGGGAATACTCCACGTGTAACCATCTACAGGTGACTATGAGGAAACACCCATTGAATACAAGCACGGGGATGCTTCAATTGGTATAGGCATGCGAAAGAAGGGGGAAAAGAGTGCTGCAAATATCCCGTAAACTACCGAACTACAAGTACTGGTTACCTTTAATACCGATATACTCGAAACACTGCAGGTCGGCTTGAATCCCACGGATCCCTCCGCCACGCAATATTCCGCATCTGGAACGACAAAGAAGCAATCTAGCACCTAGTATTACTGTTACAATGCGTACGAGGTATTACCAAAACAACATCGGCGCTGGGAATACTTGGTGCCACCTACTAATGCTCCGTCCTTCGACCACACGAGTTAATTAATACACGCGCTGGGCGCGCCCGTATTCCAACACAGAATAAGCACGCTTCAACATCAGGTCCGAGATGGCATTAGTACAGCCATGGCAACAAGATCTCGTCCTATAGCGGAAGGTGTTAGCGTATGCTGCTTGACCGTCATCAACCAGGCACAAATCCCTGCGAAGAGCAAGCATGGAGCTGTAGGTTGTGTATCGGTAGGTATTGGTAGGTATGTAGCACAGTATAACATGAATCTTACACGCTCCGATGATGATGGCTGATAAAGTCGCTGTGGCTTGGCCGATTCCTTTTGACTTGTGGAGCTGCCAAACTGAAAACCTTACTCGCAGAATGCTCAATTGACACTGTGGCCAATTGCGAGCCTTTAATTGACCACTCTTGCAGCTAAACCAACGCAACGGGTGGTCTTTTTCCAATTTTTTTCTGGAGACTATTCTGGCGGTTCTGCACGGCGCATCCACACCTCCGAAGCACGGCCGGTCCAAGAAATTTTGCCGGCATCTGGTGCTCTCCGACATACAAGGGTGATCTGACTCATTGGAACTGTATGCAGTCGGTATTTATATCTTGAAAGCCCTGTTATTCTTGGAAACACATATTCTCCAACCAAATCTGAAATTGGCCTCATTGCTGTGCAATTGTGATACCCTCAATCATCTTTGCGCCTCTGCGATTTTGTCTGGCTAGACCCCGCCATCGCAAAAACACCCCACCATCATAGCCAATTCCTCAGCTCTTTTTTTCTTCTTCAACCTTCTCCCCCATCCAAAACACCATACAATACCACAAGCAAGATGCCTGGCGTTGACGCAGCAGTTATTGCCGATGATACCAGAAGTAAGTATAAAAGACTCAAGAAACTTCATCTGCGAGAATTCCAGACAGCCGGTACTTTGGACTGCCTGACACATGCGATTCCCAAAATACTCGCCGATGTTGCGAAATACTCGCCGATGGCCATTTGCGCCACCGCAAGATACTCGCCTGCCCGCGCTGCGCTGCTCTATACACTGGGTGAATGTACTTGAAAAATGGCAAACTAACGGCAATGTATAGTCCTGGGTCAGGATCCTTTGATCCCCCCGGCTCTGCTCACCTCCGAGATCCCCATGACTCCCAGTGCTCTCGAGACTGTAGTCAAGGGTCGGAGAGAAGCTGCCCAGATTGTCATGGGCCAGAGCGACAGACTACTAGTCGTCGTCGGACCATGCTCCATCCACGATCCCGAAGCCGCCCACGAGTACGCTGGCCGTCTCAAGAAGCTTTCCGACAAGCTCTCCGGCGACCTCTGCATCGTGATGCGCGCCTACCTGGAGAAGCCTCGCACGACCGTCGGCTGGAAAGGCCTGATCAACGACCCTGATATCGACTCGTCCTTCCAGATCAACAAGGGCCTGCGCGTTTCCCGCCAGCTCTTTGTTGACCTGACTTCCAACGGCATGCCCATTGCCACCGAGATGCTCGACACAATCTCCCCCCAGTTCCTTGCCGACTGCATCTCTGTTGGTGCCATTGGTGCACGAACAACTGAATCCCAGCTTCACCGTGAGCTGGCTTCTGGCCTGTCCTTTCCCGTGGGTTTCAAGAACGGAACAGACGGCAGCCTTGGCGTCGCCATTGATGCCATTGGTGCTGCCGCCGCAAAGCACCACTTCATGGGTGTCACAAAACAAGGTCTTGCTGCCATTACTCGCACCAAGGGCAACGAGCACGGCTTTGTTATCCTGAGAGGCGGAAGCAAGGGTCCCAACTTCGACAAGGATAGTGTCCAGGCGGCTAAGAAGATGCTGACGGACAAGGGCCAGAAGCTGGCTATCATGATTGACTGCTCTCACGGTAAGTCTTTAATCCCATGTAGTCTAGCTGCCGAGTAGACCGAATCAACTAACAAGGGAATAGGCAACTCTCAGAAGAACCACAACAACCAGCCCAAGGTTGCGCAGGTCATTGCTGAACAGCTGCGGGAGGGTGAGCGAGCCATTGTTGGTGTCATGATCGAGTCCAACATCAATGAAGGCAACCAAAAGGTCCCTGCCGAGGGACCCGCTGGTCTCAAGCGCGGTGTCAGCATTACTGATGCATGCATCAACTGGGAGAACACAGTCACAGCTCTTGAGGACCTTGCCTCTGCTGTCCGCACTCGCCGTGAGATCAACTCCGGTGCCCCCAGCACAGAGGCCAAGGTGAGCACTTTGGAGGAGGATTAAATATTGGATCTATGGGGAGAATCCAAGTGTGTAAGATGAGAGAGAAAGAGAGAAACCGAGGGTTAGCTTGTTGATTTGGAGATATCATAACCCGCAAAATTGCGCGTGAGTCGCGACTGGCTTCCTCGTGGCCAGCTTAAAGTTTCAAGGGAGCCCCATTCAAAAGTTGGAGGGTCAAAACAGGACATATTGAAGGAACATTACAAAAAACATACGTCGTCCTCAGCCATTCGGCTGTGGTGTATCTTAGTAGTTGCAGATGGCGCACGACGACCATTTCAGAATATGAGCATCGATGTTCTAACCACTCCGTATGTCAAAAGCTTCTTCGCTATCTAAGAAAATGCAATGAAGCAAGTTCAGTAATTCCAGTAGATGGTCGTTTCCATAATCAAAATCATAAATGCTGGTATCGTAAAACTGTCGCTCGTATTCAAACTCGTATGCTATCGACTGCTGCCCATCGCAGTGTAACTGGCACCCAACCGTCCCAAGTTCCGCGCCTCCCTCCATTCCAGCACTCTCTTGAACGCAGCCCAGCCCAGCAGCCCGGTCGTCCCAAAGATGAAGCCCCAAACAATGATCTTGTCCTTGTTGCTGTCACGCTGGAAGCACATGGTGACAACGTCGTCCTCATCGGCATCCTTGCAGAAACTGATGCCCTGGCTGAGGCAAAACGCCTTTGTGCACTCGGAGCACGATGACGTTGTCGACCGCTGGACATTGTCCTGGAGGAAGGAGGGCGCTTGGTAGAGGGATCGCTGGTCGGATTGGTGCTGAGGGCCGAGGGGGATGATGGTGCTGTTCTTGAAGCATGTACACTTGCAGAATCTGGGCGCTGCTGGTTCGCCTTCATGTCAGTTTTGCGGGCTTCTGAAATGCAGCTCTCAGCAGAGCTTACAAGAGGCGGATGCCAGCGCCATGAGCGCGGCGAGGAGAAGCACCAGCAGCTGGAATCGCGCCATGGCGGTGCTTGATGCAGCAAATGGCACTTTCAGACTGAGGCGCCGAGAGCGTTGGAGATGTCGCGCCGCTGTTGTCGCGAATAAATTGTCTTCCAGGTTGGGATTACGGCACATGCATCTTCAAGACAACCACAAGGCCGAGATGCCTGCGAGGCTGGTCGCAAATTATGGGTCCCCTCTAGCATTCGTGCGCTCTGGTTGGTCTGCCATCCGCCGTTACTCATGGCCCCATATCAGGAAAAGTTGCAATTCGCTTCAAACCTCGTTATCAAAAATCTAGCCGACGACGCTGGGGGGATTCCAACCACGGCGATTCCCTTCACACATTTGCCAATGGCACGGATAGCAAGGATGCGGAGGCTGCAGTCTCTGCAATTGGCCGTCCCGTCACAATGCGCCGCATCTCGACCTTCTTTCGCCGCTGCCCGCGCCATCTCGACGACCGGCCCCGCGCATAGCAAGAACACGGAATGGATCCGGGGGAAGCTCTGGAAGGGCGAGGCGCCCGGTCCGGCTGACCCCTATACGCAGAGATTGGAGCCCGAGGCCCAGTCGAATCTGCCCGAGGAGGCACTCGAGAACCTGCCGCGCCAGGACAAGACGCCCGCGGCGGTGCGGGAGTCGAGGCTGACTCTGCCGGCGAGGAGGACCGAGGCCACGGCGGAGAAGGAGCTGCAGTCGTCGGACCCGACGTATGTGCCTGCTACGGACGCCGAGGGGCTGGAGGAGATTGGGGCACTGAGCTCGTGGTGGGAGCAACCTGGACACTGGGGTGACGAGAGCCTGTTCAAGGGATTCGGCAGCGCGGACAAGGTTGTGGAGAGAGAGGTCCTGGAGGTTCATCTGCGACGAGCCGTTGTTGAAGCACTGGCGCTGCAGCAGACGGGCGTCTTCGCGGAATGGGCTACGAAGAAGTGGTCCGAGGGAGGATCCAGGGACGAGTTGGACCAGGCACTGGCCGTGCAGGTCGAGGTGCAGGATGGCAAGGCTACTTTGAAGGGAGATGCTTCATCGATTGCGGAGGCTTTGACGAGCGAATCTCAAGAGGCCGAGTCATCAACAATTGTGACTGTCGAGGAGGCGAAGGAGATGATCAAGTCGTGGGATCCCTCATGGAAGAATATTGCGTTGGATGACTCACTACGATTTGCGGTATGTCATTCCCAAGGGGAGGCGTTCTAATGATGACCATCACAACGTGACGATTATACTAATTCTATTTTACCCAGCTCCGCAAGCGCCTCTACCAACTCACCGGAATCCTCCTCCCGGACGCCAAACTCGCCGCCGCCAACACCGCCAAGCACATCCTCACTCTCGCGGCCAGAGACCCCAAGCCGCTGAAACTAGCCCAGATGCTCGAGAAGCGCAATGCCTTCAACGACCTGGCCAACGTCACCGTACACGGCCGGAAGATCGGGCCCATCGACAAGGAGGTCGCCGTGGGCCGCTGGAAGGTGATTGAGGAGGAGCTGAAGAAGCGTGACTTGCCGGTGACGGGCTACGGAAACGCGGCAAGGAACAAGGAGAGGGATTGGTTGACAGGGAAGATATAAGATTCATGATTGTTACGCATAGAGGTGGCGGGGATGGGAAAGGGGGAAAGAAAAAAAAAAGAGAATGTACGAGTATGCCATGTACAACAGCAATGACTAAAAAAAAAGAAGATTCCATGTATCCTTGCCGCATTCTCCCACGACTAAGATGATCGGTAATCCCCATGCAAATGTCCAGCTTGATTTGCTCGAAACAGTCGGATTTCCCGCAAATGTCCACCTCAGCAAGCCAAGGCCCTACAGATCTCACCCCAGTCAAACAGAACCATCGGCCTTTATCACAGCAGGGTGAAAACTCCGCATACACGTACTTTATGCGGATTTAGGGAAGGGGCGATTCTTTTCAATCATTGGTTATATAATAAATTTTTTTTCAAGCACAAGATGGCGGCCTTGAATTTCCGGCCGTCAGGTCAAAATCGTATGGAAGTGGGCTGTCTTCACTTTTTGTTGCTGAGTTTTTTTTTCTTTTTTTTTTTTCGCGTGTGACGAGATCCAAAACAGATCTGAGGGCGCCAAGCATCGCTGAGAAAGCTGCCTTTAGACTTTTTAAGAAGCTAGCGTTGCAATGGACTCTCGGCTACGGCTGGTTTGACGATATGGGCACCAACACCAGTATTTACTCGTATTTTCTTGGGTTCTCGTATAAAGCAGCATTGCAGTTCGTATGTCAAGATATTGGCGATAATTCCGAAATGGGAGAACTAATGGGGAAAAAAAAAAGTACAGGCACCTAGGATTGCTGGAACTTAAGGTATAGCGAGCGACAAGGCTTCTCGTGGCTGTTTAGATCTTGATATCCGTTGCATCTGAAGACGTTTCTCTTACTGATCTCGTTCCGTCACTCCGTCCCTGAGTACTACCTCTACTACTACTCCGTACGCCGTACAGTACTCGTAGATGCTCGACATACAGGTAGTACTAGTATGTAGGCACAGGGGGATGGAGGGAGCAGCACCGCATGAGGGATGGTGTGCTAGGGCCCCAATTTCAGCGAATGTTGCGCCTGATCCTACATCATCGTGGGCTTGTCCTGGTCGGTTGAACCCCCTGTTCGAAGTAGGGAACGCCGAAGCCATTTGACAGCCAGGCATGCGAGACGCATGAAAGACGTTGAGTCGGCACGAAAGCCATTCGTCAGCTGCAGTGAGTCGGCCTTTTGCTAGGTGGTATCGAGAGGCGGATGCGACGGCGTTCACGTCGTAGCACATGCACATGCGTATGTACATGTGTGATGCTCTCCGAGTGCATACATGTAGACTCATACGAGTACAGTAGGTAGCTGTATCAACGTGGGAGTATCTCTGGAGGGCAGCAAGTCTGTACGTGATTCTTCGAGTATTCAGTTCGTACTTAGACACGAAGCATAGCATCGAGCTGTGACGAAGTCTCGGCAATTTAGGGCCACGTGGGAAGAGTCGCGCCATCGACGGACCAGACAATTGGCAGCGGACATTACTGGCAGCCAGACAGCCATTTTCGTACAAGGTTTTGTTGCGGGCGCAGACAGGCATTGCTGCTATTTCCTCGACGGACGGGAGTGATGACAACAGGGTCAGGCTGCCGAGTGAGACGCGGGTAGGGCCGTCTTCTCACCGTTCCCTGCATCTTTTTATATACATATAGATAGGTGAGTAAGACGCACGACCAGCAGGAAGAAAGCATGTGCTGCAATGTTGCTTTTTAGCACTAAGAATTCTGTGATATCGGGCAGCATCTATGTTGCGTGCCAACATGTAACATGTACGAGTATGCAAAGAGCATGATATATGCCTGGACGCAGATGCTCCGCATGACCAACGACAGGTGCATACGGATATGTCGGTACGAATAGGGACTCATCATACCTCTCATCAGGTCAGAGCGCAATACGCAGTATGCGCCGCGTAATCTCTCCAATCAAAAAATGCTCCTGGCGGAAGGCAAGAGATTCCGTTGATGCGGGCAAATGCCCGCAATTTGCTCATCGGCTGGCCGGCCCCAGAGGACGATAGAGGCAAGGCCAAAATCCTGCGACGATCAGGGCATGGGCAATGCTGGACCCAAAGCTTTTCTCCAGGTTTTCGATATCCATCAATGGATACGGAATACGACTTGCCCAGGGACCTAGTGCCTGGCGATTATGCGTGAGGTCTGCGAATGCGCATTGCATAGTAGTACTTCGGACCTCGGGCTCATACATCGTACATCCTAATCCCCGAGCTCGTCCTGATCTGTGCTGATTTTTTCTGGTACACCGCTCTCTGCCTGTATATATCGGGCCTGCCAGACGAGTGCGAGACAGGCAAGTTGCGGCGAGACGGGGGCGGTTGTGCTTCTGGAACTCGGCCCGTCCGACGTTTGGTCGACCAACGCTCTCTTCAGCCAAAAAAAAAGATGGCCCCCAGTTACGTGTTGCACTACAAGCCAACAGCCAAGGCAAGCTAGGGCGTGGCTCTTGTGGAATCCGTCATGATCTGCGAGTTGTCGTATGGGCGCCGTTCTCGTAAAGCGTACGGAGTCGTCCCCCGAAGAGCCCCGGATTGGTCCACGCCCGGAATGGCTCCCACACTTGCCATTGAACCGGCGGCTGCTTCCCCGGCGGCTGAGGAGCCAATGCCGAGACGGCTCTGTTTGAAGTCTGCACCAAGTCCATCGTAGCGAGGTCGCCGTTGATTTGCTCTGGGTGCTGGCAGGTCGAGCTCTCGTGGCTAAAATTGTCCCCGGCCGCAAGAATTCCATGAGCAGCACCTGTAAGCCCCGCTGGCACGCTAGGTACCTTAGGTAGCCGTTTAGCCTCCGGGGCGGGGCGGGAAAGCGAAAATAGCGGCCCCAGTCCCTGTCAGCCAGTGGGCGAGCGCTATAACGAGGCGCTGTTGGCCGCTTTTCCTGGTGCCGTGGCCGTTTATCCAGCCACTCACATCGCCCACACGCTGCCTGTTAGCCCTACCGCGAGTGAGCATGCATCAACGGATGTCTGCAGCAATTACCAGTTGCAGGATAGGGCCAACGCGAGATGGCTCTGGTCCATCAACGGCTGGATGTTTGATACTACTGTACGTATTCACTAATTGATGCCCACCTTGCCTACATAGTAGGTACTACTACTACTACATACCTAGTACTACTACTATGTATATAGCAGTGGTTGCTGTTTAGTGTGTGCCTGTCTGTGCGGGTTAGGGTGGTGCTCGGCATTTCTTAATGGCTCACCTTAACTGCCTTGGAGTTCGACGGCCCTCGTCCCCCGTGCGTATTATTAGCTGTGTCAATCGTCGACAGCCGGAGCCTGGGCTACCTTGAGCCTGTCGTGAGGCTGTCATGACTGGCATCTCCTTTCATGGAACCCCCGAGCGGCTGTCCATCCCCGACAAGGTGCGGAAGCTTGTGTTGCAGCTGCGGATACGGAGCACAATGCAGCTGCTTGTACAGTAGCATGTGTATACGCATGGAATGGATGCTTACCATCTAAATAGTACATAGTAATATGCGTCTGGCCTGTAGGTGCCTGTCTGTATGCAGGCTGGGGGTCTTGTCGCCGCCGGCGATGGACACAATGCTGCAGGAATACCACCTCGACGCAAGGCGTACATGTAATACTCGTACTGGTCAGGCACGGCTCTCGCAGATTGTACTTAGGTAGTCTACTCCGTACGTAGTAGGTCTGCCCATGAATTAGCACGGTGGCAGTAGCAGTAGCAGTAGCAGTAGCAGTAGCAGAGTGGTGTGGACGGAGCATATACTCGTGGCTGGCAAGATGAATATTCCCGTGCCGAGTTGAGAGTCGATGCGTGCCTAATATTGAACCCCAAATCGTACCTGATCCTCACCGCCGTGCCTTGCGCATGGCAACACTTGCCTCCTCTTTGTTCAGGCCGTTCAGCAGCCTCTCGCAGCCGGTTGCGCTCTTCTCTTCGTCTGATGACTTTGTTGGTTCGGCCGTCTCCTGGGCGCAAAAAGCGGTTAACACATGACTCGGCCCATCCTAGCATCCTTGAAGTGGACTCGACCAGGGTAATTTCTTCAGTGACCGAAAGAAGAACTCACTGCCTTCGACCAGCCTGGTGCCTGTACAGCACAGTATTCAACGGCCTGTCCCATCCCTGCCCGGGCCAAGCCCCGTCTCCAGCTGTTCTTTCGTCCATGCTGCGCACCAGCATCCCGTGGATGCGCTGAGAGGAGAGAGAGGCCAGGCCATTCAATACTTGTATCCTCTTCCAGCAAGGCCGGCCCGCTCCGTTTCAGGGTTGGATTTCGAATCTTCTCTTCCCTCAGACAGATACAGTAGCTGGCGTTTTCCCTCTCTGACTTGTTGAGACGACGTTTTGACTCCTGCGTCAAACTCTACTTTGCGGGAGCACACCGGACCGCCACTTTTTCCTCCACAACTCGCTCGGGGGCAAGTACAAAGGTACATCAAAGGACAAAGGCCGGCAGATAAAAAAAAACAACACGACCTTGGAAGCCAAATTCCAATCCAAAGCCAAAACCCAGGCCAAAGGCGAAAAATAGACGCCACGCTCTCACAACTCCATCGGCTCGCATGCCCCATTGCTCAAACTATTGCGCACCAGCTGCTGTCGCCTTTCCCTGTGCAGCCTAACTTGACAGCTACTGCTGCAACCGGCGACCAGCCCTCCCACACGTTCTCAAGTTGGCCGAAACGCTCCTCCCTGCAGCTCCACGGACCTGGACTTTTCATCAAAGGGGGGAAAAAGGCAGAGGAAAAGACGGGCTTCATCTCTGCAAAATCGACGTTTCAACCTCTTTGACGCCAGCTACTGGGGCGCACAGCCAGTTCGCCGGAGGGTCGCCTCTTGGCCTTGAAGCCGGAATCCTGGCATGGACGACAGACGGCCTTCATTAGCTGTTATGACAGAGCCGTCCGGAATGATCCCCCCCGATGAGGTGTGTACGACGAGATTGGGCTGCCTATTGCCAACGATGCAGTGGGCGATAATAGGCTGGTAGAGTCAACTACTAACACACGCGCTTGGTATAGTCTGCGGTGTCACCACCGGATGACATCGACGAGGTGAGTGGGCTTGTCAAACGTCATTCGAAAAATGCCGGGAGTCCCTTCTGACTTGACCAGGGTAATGACATTGGAAGCTTCCAGTCGTCGTTGACTTCTGTCACCTCATCTATTCTTCATGGCGTCGTGGGCGAAGGCCAACGCGTCTACGCTGCGTATGGAAAAGAGGGTAATGTTCTCCTCCTCCCCGTCCGCCTTCTTCCAGTGTCTCGTCGACTGCCGTTTGTTGGTCGCAAAAGTGTTGTGCTAATGTGACCCTGTTTGTACAGAGTATGGACTCCCCATGGATGACCAGGAACTTGACCGCATGGATCTGTGTCACCACAAGTATTTCTCCCTCCTGAAACAACGACGTTTTCTATCGCCGATCAGTGAAAACCCGCAGAGGATTCTGGACCTGGGATGCGGTACAGGTAATTCGACTACGAGCCTATCCACTCCATCATGCAGCCTGCTGACATTGATTTATTAAAGGGATATGGTGCGTCGAGGTTGCCGATGAATATTCAGGGGCACAGGTACGACTCTTCTTTAGCTGGACGTTGAACCGGTTAACGCGGAACGATGGGGAACGCTGGAACTGACATCGCTTTGTCTAGGTCGTTGGTGTTGATATAGCCCCTACACAACCGCAATGGTTCGTTCAACCGAGAGCCAACGTTAGCATGGTTATGCTGATCAGTTCGTGAAGGGTACCGCCAAACTGTCAATTCGAGCTTGATGATATCGAACAGACATGGACATGGAAGCCTGACAGTGCCGACTTTATCTTTTCTCGGGATCTGATCCTATCTATTCGAAACTTTCCGAAACTAATCGACCAAGCATACAGGTATGGCGCATTCATTCCGAATCACGTTATCATCTCAATTCTCCCTCCCTCCCTCTCTCTCGTCCAAGAGCTAACGTTGAATGATAGACATCTAAAACCTGGCGGGTGGATCGAATTCCAATGTCACACCGGATTACTTCAGTGCGACGACGGCACCTTGCCAGATGATTGCACATTTCGATCTTGGGCTAATCTCACCAAGACGGCATGCGAAAGATACGGTACTCCAGTAGATGATCCGACTCGGTTTAAACAGTGGTTTGAGGAACGAGGATTTGAATCCGTGACGGAGGAGGTGTACAAGATGCCCTGCACTCCTTGGGCCAAAGATCAGCGCTTGAAAATCATTGGAGCTTGGGAGCAGCACAACTTGATGAATCACCTGGAGGGCTTGACGATGCGACTATTCCAAAAGAGCCTGGGCTGGTCGGAAGAAGAGATTCTGGTGATTTCTGCTATGCTACGAAAGGAGCTGCGCGATCTAGGCGTCCACGCCTACTGGCCATAGTAAGTGCACGCCTGCTGATGAAGATTTCTAATGCGCGCATTTATTTTAGGCTCAAGGAGCGATTTGCTAACGGCCAGCAGCTACGTTGTATACGCACGTAAGCCCATGATGCCGACAGGCCAATAATTGGTTGAGAAAATTTGCCTGCCTTTTTAGCGATTTTCACCGACGACTCTTTTGATGGGCATGGCGACAAGGGTGTTGATGCATCGGAATGCATCGACCAATCAATCCTATGAAAATGCTACTTGAACATCATCCTTTGAAAGCGGGAAAAAAAAAAAGAAGAAAAAATATTAACGAATGAAGGGCGTTTGAGAAGTCGACTAGTATTATCACGAAAGATGCGACCACTGCTAGTTTGCATATCCGATGGCTCGACGCTTGAACGACCTCCACTCGATTCGCCGAATTGCAAGCCCGGCCACACTGACACTGGAGAACTCATCAGTCGCCCTCACCGCTCCACCGCTACTTTGACTACCCCATAAATTCCGCCGAAGACATAGGGAATGAAAGTGTATCTGAACACTTGCGGAGCAGTCGGATGAAGAAAAGCCGACCGCTACATGGGACCCTGTTGACATCCCGTTCACCAAAAAGCGCTCATGGCATATGAAATGGCACGCTGCTGGGTTTTTTACTAATCAATTTTCCAATATACGCTCCCTCACCAGGTTTCTGGGTTGGGCGTCTAATGGGGTGTGAGGCCCATATTGAAAGGTGTGACAAAGATGGCGTATTAGGATACACGACGGAAGGATTTTCTTGGCGTTCTCTTTTTTTGTGCTTTTTGAGCGTGTTGCATTGTCATGATTAGCTGCAGAATCAGCAGGGGCATCGGGATCCGGGAGCATTGTGACGACGATTGATCGCACAGCCACTTTGAATTTGTTGGCTTCGTTTTTTGGTATAGAAGGTTGACTCTTTTCGGACAGGAGTATGACGAGATTGCTCTGAGCAAGCATGAATCATGCATCGATAGCAGAGTATACATGTACTTATACCATGCATATGTACTACGGCCCTAATTAGAGGTAGCTATTGCTGTATGCCATCTGTGTGTGCGGAGTACTTCTGATGGACGCCGGAAGACCCAGCGCATTGACTCTCTATACTCCGTATACCACGCCGTATAGTAGACCTGGGCGTGGGCCAGGGATGACTAACCATATTACATAGCTCTGAGATCTCAAATGGCCTTGCAGCCTTTCGAAAGCCCATGTAATGTATAATGGTCTCATACTGGTATAATTCTGTGCTATATACATGCACTTCTGGTGCTTGGTATGACCTGGCGACGATCAATACACCTTGTACCGGGTCGACGTACTGCCTCGGATCCATAGCCCCGGAATACATGTATGTCGTATCGATCACGAAACGGAATTCATTTCAGGGCCCTTTATTCCTGATGCAAGCAGATTGCCCCATCGCCAAGGCTATTGCCGGGAAAGGGAGCCTGACGTACGGTGTGGTTAAGGGAGCCTGGAAGAAGACTGTGGCGAACTGGAGGATGCTGCGAGATCCTGCATTTTGGGGGCAGCAGAGGATAGTCGTGGCCGGTGAGGTGGACGAGGCCTGCTGGTTGTGTTCGCGTCTTTGGGGGGGGGGAAGGTTGACGACACTGACGAAGGTTCTGATGGAGGGAGAAAAGGGAGCGATGGAGGTGAGGTCAAACCTTTTCATCAGAGACTGGTGCATATGTATGAAGTAATTGGGCTGTTCTAGTGTTGAGGGTTTGGATGCTAGGCGAGCATTGCTTCATGTTGTTGGTCTTCCTGGCGACTATCATCTATCTACTTTCTTTACTTTTATATTCGTACTTCTTCTACATGTACGTGTATGTGAGCACTATAGATCAGATCCTCCATTTGTAGGTTTATTTATATCCATTTCCACCTGGTATATTCTGGTGTGTCGACACCCTCTTTTGTGTGTGTATGTGTGTGTGTGTGTATGCGTGTGTGGCAGCCTTGCTTATAGTGTTCGATGTGAATATTGGCCCGTCGTTGTATGCTTTTTAGGAAAAAAAGGTCGGTGTAGTCGATGATTTGCAGTTTTATTGCCGTCGACCCATCGCTTTTTTTTTGCATAGCATAAACATCAATCATATCTACGCATGTCAAGCAAGCCGTAGTGGCACTTTGCCATCTCACCTATAGAGTCCTATTTATTGGGGTGACATCCCTGCTCATTGATGGGCCAATCTGAGATTCAATTTAAACGTAGCCTAATTCTCCGAAACCCGGAAGCTAATTGAGTGGTGATTTGGTGGAATAACAAAGAAGATGCGCCATTGGAAGGATTCGAAATTAGGTTGTCATGCGGATGATGCCATACAAGTGACAAGTCGACTCGCCTCAAAACTTCCTTGCCATATGCATACTAGCCTTGAGCATACATGTATACCCAATTAGGGAGTACATTGATGTAATTGGTCCAAGCGACTGTCTCTGGAACCTACTTCTTCATGTATGGACTGGTTTCTAGCCATGTCCTTAGATCTTTCAGTCGTGGGTATTGTCTCCTCAGCGCCTCGATATCTGCACCGTATCCCTCCTTCTCAAAGAACGAAAACATGGTGCCCATCTCCTTGGACGAAACCAAGAGTAATCTCGCCAGAATACCCCAAGTCGTTGGCACGTCAGCTCCAGTCTTTTCGCGAAAGATCTTGGTCAATTCTTGAAAAGTGACCTCATCACCAGCCAGCGAGATCGCTTTCCCTTTGTATTCCTCCGGATGAAGAAAAGCTTCCGCTGCAGCTTCGCCGATGTCCTCCGTGGCAATCAGCTGGAGGGGTTTTTGTGAGAGTTTCGCCTTTATCGCGGTGGCGAACAACTTGCCCACGAAACCGCCGTCGAGGTTTTCCATAAATGCCACGGGCCTGAGGATCGTCCAGGACATGGCATCTGTTGACTTAGTGGAGTTGATGAGATGGTGTTCGATGTTGTGCTTGCTGATGAAGTGGGGGATGTTGGTAGGGTTATTGATCGATTTATCGCCATGCCGGTCGACGGAAGAGTATACAAAGTGCTTTACACCAGCTTTGAGAGCCGAGTCGATGAGAGAGATGCCTTGGGTTTGTTCAGCGGCTACACCAGCTGAACCAAATTTCGGTGCCTAAATGTGTAAGTGACTTTAGCCATGGTGTTTAATGTAGACATTGGACTTTGTTGCGTCTAATTACTTGAATGCTAAAGACTCCCCATGGAGATGAATTGCTCAATTCCTTTGCCTGCCTAAATATGGCATCTGTGTCGTTTAGGTCGCCTTGAAGAAGCGTAACCTTGGGGGAGAGACTTGCTAGCCTCTGGGCCGAACGGGAAGTTTTGTCACGGGTGACGGCGAGGAGTCTGAAATCTGTATTCTTGGACAGGAGTGCTTTGATTGTAGCACCACCTTGTTTGCCTGTGGCGCCAGTGATAAGAAGACTGCGAGACATCTTGGTGTTGAGTAAAGGAGAGGTGCGTTTGCGACTTGGAGTTATGAGGCTGCATGGCGAGATGAAGAAAAATGTGGACGTCTAGATGAATAAATACCCACTGAATCAACAAATTTGCTTGTTAAAACTTTCAATTGCAACCGTGGAACGATTCTAGCTGACTTATTCATTCTCATCTAATCGCGCGGGAGTCGTCTTGATTGCTGCTTTGGGCAATATTGGGGTGGATAACTCCGCATATGGCGGGGGCAGTAGTCAAGTTCGGCATTCGTGAAGAAGACCGAGGCCGACATATAAGCGCGCGGCTGATGAATTGACGAGCGATGTGGTTTATAAACTATATGTGGGTTATATGAATTGATTGCCGAGCTTCGTTCTCTATCTATGATTGCCTATGTAGGCATGTTTTACTTTGATTGCATAGGTTGTAACTCATTCGGGTAAAACGTTTACGACCTCTACTCGAGTGTTCATGTAAGCGAGGAACACAACATTGAAGGTACTATTTACATATTTGTATAAATATGTGCTTTTTCTTCTTCTATTTTATATAATTTAATTATGATAAAACTTATCCTCGATTCCGGGAGAACATTTATATGCCCGATAATATTCGTGGTAATAATCCCCTTGCAGCCTTGCTATTTCATCTACTGTGGGAGCAGGTGCCTCGGCCAGGTGTAATATGACGAAAATGTCAGTGGCACCTTGACTATTTGCTGCCTAATATTAAACGTATACCGTGGCTTCTACGATTTCTGGCATGAGCCTACGTGACATGTCTTATTTCCATGCATCTCCTATTGAGCCGTGAAATTTCATGGCTACATAATAGGTACATGTTTGATGCATTCCTTGTCCCGTGCGTGTCTCTTATATGTAATCTTTTCGAAACGGATATTTTAAAACTAAGGATGAAAGAAGCAAATCTAAATTTATAGCTGCTTATGTCAGTCCTTTTTCGCCATCTCTTCTGTGTTTAAATAGCTTTGGATGCATAATTCAGATCAAACGTCCAAAGTTTTTGCCATGTTTTGCGTGGCCACATGTGCCCGCTATTAGTACACGTACTTTCGGCGGGAATAAACAAGAAATAGAATTCGAGTACGGCTATGGACCCCTTGCAGGGATGTTCCCCAGCCTACCTCAGTTGATTCCTTCTTGCATGGAGTCATTGGCGATGCCGTCATTCGTTGGAGGATATGCACTCTAAATTAGCCAGCAGCCGGAGGGGATGAGCTCCGAGACGGGTCTGTCAGCCCTAGGGGATGGGTCATGGGATATGCACAACACCGCCAATCAAGGCTGCCGGAGACGGGATAGTCAGCAATTTGAAGATTATTTGACTCGATCGTGGTCAATGTAGACGAGGCTGGTGGATGAGGAGATGGTGAGAAGCAATATATGTGCATGCACTGATTCTTTGCCTGAGGAAAGGCTGAAAATAAGTACGTGTAATACAGGTACTAGATCCAAGCCATCTTTGACAGCTTTGCCATCGGTAATCGCAACGATCGGAGGCGAGGAATAGTGCTGAGACTAGGGAGAACAGCTGAGCTGTCAAAATAACATCCCTGCTCTTCGTTTGGATGTTAAATTTATATCAACCAGAGAGCTATCCATGGAAAAAGAGACCCTTGTGGTGGCATCATTCGAGAACTCTCGTATCAAAGATTAGAGGTCCCTACCCTGGTAGGCGATGTTGATGTACATACATGTAGCCCTAGGTACTAATGTACTACTATTAATACCTCCTACTCCGGTAATAAATAGAATCCATGGGCATAATACGGATCGCAAATCCATGTCGCAATTCCCCTGCATACAATCTTGAAGCTGGCGATATGGTGGCATGTGTGTACTGTATGTACATGTACTCCTTGGTGGCGAAGACGGGCTGCCTCGCAATCTGCGGTCCTCGTACCAGATGTAATGAAAGCTTATGGTACTTGTATCTAGAACACAGAGACCTCTCTTCCATTGGCTCGGAGATACTGCAACGGCCCGGTGGAGATGACCATATAAGATGGAACACGAATAAACATTCCCAAGCTGGTGGCACGACAGCCGATAGGCTGAGCGTTGTAACGTTTCCGTCGTAACCAGAAGTCAATTGCGAGGTGTGGCGTCTTCAGATCAACAAAACGGGAAGCCGCAGTTTGCTGTTGCGCCCGACACAAAACACGGCCTCGGTATTGCATGCCAAGTGGTACAAATTGCGGCCAGAGGAATCGATTCCAGCTTCGATATTGCCGTGTCGCATTGACGATTGTGTCCGTATCTATCCTGCCCAGCAGCTCCGATTGAAGGACGGCCGCTCATTGGCTGCAGCGGCGACGCTACGGGGGGCTGCAGGGGCTGGCAGGGGTTCCGGAGGGGCCAACTTGCAGGTGTGCGCTAGCAAGCACCCGCTGAAGCACCGCTAACCTCCATCGCGAGGCAGTGCTCGTGAGTGCTCCAGTGCTGTTTTGCAACCTATGGAATCATGCTACAGGCAGCGCTTTAGAAGGACGGCGCTGAACAAAGCACCGGCCGGTGCTGTACTTGCGATGCTGGCAGTGCTGAAGGCTGGAGTCCGGCCCACCACGCCCCAGCCACTAAGCCCGTAACCGTCGAATCCACACCTTTCATTGATGTTTTGAAGCTTCGCCAGGTACAGCATCCATCCTTGTTCCACCATCGCATGTTTGGCCGAAAACTTGCACCTCTGCAGCTGGCCGACCACAGACTGTGCTCCTGAACTCGTCCGTCTTTCGCCCTCGACCATTCTGCAGGACGCCGGCGCCTGCTGGGTGTAGCCATCCCGAGACCAGCTGCCGTAGCTTAGCGCCGAGCCCTTTTGCCCAAGTCCGATAAGAACGTTGAACCGACGTCGACTCGAGGACGACGCTGTTGACGACGGATATCCTCGACTCTGGTCTATACGCAAGCACCATCTCGTCCGCGTCGCTTGCCAACCATCGACCGCGGCCTGCGACGGCCGCGATCGCTTCCCCGAGCGAGACTGAGCTGCTCACTGCCAACCATCTTCGAGAAGCGGGTGTCGTCCTCTCTCGCTGGTGACCATGTATCAGGGCAGCCAACGCCATGTCTCGGGCAACGATCCCTCGAGGCCTTACCAGGTGCCTCCTCCTCCTCCTCCTCCTCCGGCCATGGCGCCTAGCATGGTCGGGCCTCAGATGAATATGATGGTGCCGCCTCCCCCACCGATTCGATATCCTGCGGTGCCTGGGGCAGTCCAAGGCGTCATGATCCCGCCGCCGCCAGGCCCTCCGCCTGGAGGCGGCATGATGCAGACTCCAAACTGGCACGGCAACTTTGGTCGCTTGTACGATGGCCGTCCGAGCTACAATTTGCCTCCGCCGCCTCCAACGAACCAACACCAACCGTATAACCCTACCAAGTTTCACGCCGCATTGCAGGCGGGACAAGCAATGAACATGCATCCGCCTCCACGCCCGAACGATGCAATGAGCGCGACGTATATACCGACGGGAGACACATATGGCGAAGGCGTGGGCATACCGGCGTTTGGTCGAGAGGAACCGCAGGCTGCATGGCTGCAGAACGGGACCGAGACTGGCACCATGATGTCGATGGATGAAAGACAACAGCAGGCATATATGGCAGGAAACCATGCCAAGGGGCCATCAAACGCACCCAATGCGCCCACAACCACCACTGCGCCAAGCACGATCCCTCCCGAGATTGCGGTCCAGTGGCCACTGGACAAGGTCCTGCTGTGGCTGGCACAGAACCAGTTCTCCAAGGACTGGCAAGAGACGTTCAGATCGCTGAACCTGTATGGCGCGCAGTTCTTGGAACTTGGCAGTGCCCACGGCGGCCGTGGAAATTTCGGTATGATGCACCAGCGGGTGTATCCTCGATTGGCGCAGGAGTGTACAAATAGCGGAACGGGATGGGACCAGCCGAAAGAGAGGGAGGAGGGAAAGCGTATGCGGAGGCTGATTAGGAGTGTCGTTACGGGTCGCCCCGTCGAAGCTTCCAAGGCCATCCCAGCTCACAGCCGGAAGGAGTCTACAGCTTCCAGCCAACCTGCCAACCTTCCTGGTGCTGGCGCAGATGCTGCCGATAATGTCGAGTCTCCCATTGTGCCCCCCAACTCCATCGCTTCCAGGAGGTTTTCCCAAACTAGATCGACAACAATGCCGCCTGCAAATGGTACCGATGCGAACCACAGAGCAGTTCTGAAGAATCTCGAACTCGGACGTCAGAGTCCCACTGGTGAACAGGCGGCCAGCCCAGGAGGCAGCCCGGCCCCTCAGCCCACTCTTTTCCACTCTGCCACTACTCCTATTCTCTCGTCATCACCAAGCTCATCCAAGTTTACCCATCGCTCGAGGAATAGCACCGACTCAGCCGCATCCAACGCCGCGATATATGGATCGGGAATTCCGATAGAGGCAGTCGGAATGATGATGACTCGAAACATGAACTTGACGGAACTAATGTCCGCGTCGAAGAGCCAAGACGGTTACAAGCATGTGGAATCTCCTTCATCTGCTAAGGATAATAAGAGTTTTCTCAGTTTCCTCTCAAGAAAAAAGCGTCAGCAAGTGGACGGCGCCTTTCCTTCGCCTGATGATCTCGACTCTTCTCCCACTTCACCAGCGGCATTTTATAAGCCCCTGTCGATGACAACTCATGGGTCCGATGCGAGCAACGCCCATCTGGACACAGCCAGCATCACTTCACAGTATAGAGCAAAGCACCATGCCACCCAAAATAGAACATACGTCTTGGCTACCATGGACTACTGGAACTACCGCATGTGTGATATCACAGAGGCAGAGACTGCTGCGGATATCCGCCAAGCCATCTGTTTGAACCTTGGTCTTCCCGACATTGAGGGTTCATCCATATACACTACCGAGTTGGGCCAGTTTGAACACGCTGAGCCTCTAGATGATCAAAAGCTTTTAACCACCAAGCGAGTGAAGGCTGATTCTGCGGGGACGCTCAAGTTTTTTGTTACTTCGCATTCCGCACTGACCCCTAGTCTGAGCAGTGAAGTGCCAGCCTTGTTGTCACCAGATGCCATCCCGCCCGGAATAGATGCAGAGGCGTATGCACGCCTCAGTGGACGCCAGAGATCTAGCTCGTCTCCGCCTACTTCTCGGTCAAACACATTAACGACGGAAAGGACAGATGAGAGTACCTTGGCTCAAGAGGCGAGCGAGTATAGGGCCGAGATGGCAAGGAAGCAGCGCGAATACCTCGCAAAGAAAAAGCAGGCTAACATGAAGGAGAGCCCTATTATGCCACCTGAATCCATTGTAGGTTTTGGCATTGTGGGCAGGAATGTTGATTTCGACCAGCCTCGACCCTCGCCGTACGAAGACAGAAAGCCCGAACATCTCTTGCCTCAACGACGACCACCGGCACCGCCGAGTGATCCCTCTGCAACGTTGATCAAGGCGAACTCACTTAGCAGGAAGACGGGACGGCACATGAACGGTAACGCTGCTGAAGGGCAAGCAACGCCGCGATACCCACTCCCTTCGGCCGTGCCGCCCGAAACTGAGGCGTTGGAGAATGGTAGGAAGCCACAGCCAAAATTCAACATGCCTCCCCCGGGTATTGGTGGCCTTGTAGGCGCAGCACTGGCTGGCATGGGTAGAAATCTGAGTGCCATCGGACAATCAACAGCCAACGGACCGCGAGGAGTGTCCCCTAACAGAGTTGCGTCACAACCAGTCGCAGCCAGCAACGGCTCGCAGCAGCTGCCGCTAGGTAAGAAAGCTATGTCTATTGTTAATTTTCGTGAATTCGGCCAGGACAGGTCAAGTCCTGGCTCAGGCTCTCCCAAGGTTCTTACTTGGAGTCCTGGAAACATGTCTTTTGTTGTGCCTGACTATTCACCTGCCCCTTCGCCCCCTTTGGCGGCTTCAGTGTTAAGCAATGATGAATCAATTACTAAATTCAACATGATAGGCCAACGGCCGCCGTCGCCAGCAGAGCTCAGCCCCAGCTCAACCCGGCCGCCGCCCATGGCAAACCCGTCATCCCCAACCCCTACCAACCCGAAATCCCCTGGCCCAGACTTGGACTTTACTGATACAGACGTCCAATTCACCCAACCATCTATATCCCAGCAGTCTTCGTCTACCCAAGGCCGTCAGCCACCGGCCAATGACTGTGACGACGATTCTGACGATGGCTTGTTTGCCATTCCGCTCGCTGGTAGAGGAAAAGGCAAAGAGCCAAGCGGCAGACCTGGACATGCACAGAAGCCCAGCTTGACAGTAAATACTTCGCGGCCAAAGGGCAAAACTCTATCGGTCTCGTTTACCTCACCCAACGCCATGGGCGACAGCACCGACGATTGGTCGAGGACTGGAAACGGTTCTCGCCGAACTCCTGGAACTCCTGGTTCGGAAACCTGGGAGTCTGACAAGGAAGGCAAACTTGGCCGCCGCAAGTCGTTTATTGAGAAGGACGTGTGGGCGAATCGACCTCCAACCGATGATTTGCTCAACAACCTCGACGATTTCTTCCCCAACTACGACCTTGACGAACCTGTTCTTGAGGACAGCGTCTCGGCCGAGATGACAACCTCTCCGATCCCCGAGGTCGAGGAGTCGCCGCAGCAGACTGTGCCTCCTCCTGTTCCAGCTCCCGCCATGTACCAAGACAATATTAACCCTCCCCCCGCCATGGTGTCCTCCAGCCAATCCTATGATGGTGATACACTTGGCTCTGACGAGTCGACATTGAAGGCCCTAGATCGTCGCCCATCCATACAGACGGTGGCGCAAAAGAGCATGAGACGTTCTGGTGGCCTTGGGCGAATGAAGTCCATCCGTGAAGTTGCTCGGGGTGCCCACGAGGCTAACAAACGGTTCACACACGCTCCGCACAACTCGGGTAACGCCACCACGAGCGGAATCATGCGCCGAAAGAGCACCAAGATGTTTAATGCAAACATTGTACAGATCCGGCCCGACCAGCGCGGTGGCATGGTTTTCCCTCGTGAAATCCCGCAAGATACTTTGCCTAGACGACAGACGACGTTTAGGTGGTTTAAGGGCCAGCTCATCGGCAAAGGTACTTATGGACGTGTTTACCTGGGTATGAATGCCACGACCGGTGAATTCTTGGCTGTCAAGGAAGTTGAAGTCAACCCAAAAGCGGCTGGAGGAGATAAGAGTAAGATGAAAGAACTTGTAGCCGCCCTGGATCATGAAATCGACACGATGCAGCATTTAGACCACGTCAACATCGTACAATACTTGGGGTGCGAGCGAAAGGAAACCAGCATCAGTATCTTCCTGGAATATATTCCCGGTGGGAGCATCGGCTCATGCTTACGCAAGCACGGCAAGTTTGAGGAATCGGTTGTATCATCCCTTACCCGACAGACATTGTCTGGGCTGGCGTATCTCCACCGGGAGGGTATTTTGCACCGAGACTTGAAGGCGGATAATATCCTACTGGATCTAGATGGAACGTGTAAGATTAGCGATTTTGGAATTTCCAAAAAGACGGACAACATTTACGGCAACGACAAGTCAAACAACATGCAGGGGTCCGTATTCTGGATGGCGCCCGAGGTTATCCGGTCGGAAGATGGGGGGTACAGCGCCAAAGTGGACATTTGGAGCTTGGGATGCGTCGTGTTGGAGATGTTTGCGGGACGGCGACCGTGGAGCAAAGAGGAAGCCGTCGGAGCAATCTACAAGATCGCAAACGGAGAGACGCCCCCCATCCCCGAAGACATCCAGGAGACCATTGGCCATCTCGCAGTGGCATTTATGATGGACTGCTTCCAAGTGTAAGTTTTGGGGAGGCATCCCTCTGCAGCAGGACCACATATTAACAAGGGATACAGGAATCCATTCGATCGGCCAACAGCCGACGTACTTCTTTCGCAGCATCCGTTCTGCGACTTGGACTCCAACTATAACTTTTACGATACCGTCTTGTATAAGAAGATTAAGGAGACGTATAAGTCGGCGTAAGCAATCTGTGTGGGGGAGCAAGGTTGGTGTTAGTGGGACGTGAATGGCTTCTTGTCCCCCTTGCTGTTTTTGATAGATTAAAGAATATCGTGGTTGTATATTAAGGTTACGCTTAGCGTTTTGGATTGATCACTGTCACATGGCGAGGATGGTTGGGATGGCGCCCATGGCTAGGGACAGCGGCCTTTGTTTCCTGTGTTTGCGGTTGCTGGCGAGCGACGCCGCAATGAGATGGATTTACTCAGAAATGATACGCGCTTCTTGATGAGCTATTGGGCGTTGGTTGACTTTTTTCTTCTTTTCTTTTCTTTTTCTTGGAAAACTAGTCGGTACGCAGTAGAGTTTGTGTTTATTTCTGCAAGTGTGGACGATGTGATGATTGTGTTTATCGCAAGGCTGCGAAGTATGCCATGGGGCAACACTTGATTTCAATGCATGACTGGAGAGAGAGAGAGCTATATACAGGAAAACACAAATAACGCGCTAAATAGGCCGTCATGAGACATGTTACTACGACAAACATCTCGGCTTCAATCTGTTTTATCTCTCCTAGGGCCTTCCCTTTCGTCTGTCCCAAAGATGTAGTCCAGGAGCCCAATCCCGCCATAATACACCTCGAAGCGCTCGTGGTGTCTATCATGTTTTCTAGCTGCTCCCCCAAAGAAATCATATCCGCTGTGCACCGTCGACGTCTCGATCAGCTGAAAAGCCACAAAAACCCACATGGTTAGAATATGGGAGCCTAGCAGCAGCGGCGGCAGCAAGATGGGCAGGACGTTGGCCACGAGATGTTCCACGGGATGGGCGTATTGTGACGAAAAGGCCACGGGGGCAGTGAACTTGTGGTGCGTCTTGTGGAAGCGCTTATACAGCGGCCGCCAGTGGAAGATGCGGTGCGATGTGTAGAAGAGGACCTCGCGGACGAGCACGCTGACGACGAGGTGGTAGGCGAGTTCCCTGGCCGACGGAAAACTGGCGTCGACTCTGATGCTGGGGGGGAGGCCCCTGGCGGAGGAGGCGTAGAGAAGGGCGGCGTGGAGGGCGAAGACGATGGCCTGGTTGCGGATGCAGACGAGGACGGAGTGGAAGACGTCGCCGGAGGAGGGCTGCTTGGGGGCTGGCTGGATCTTGTGCTTCTCGGAGAAGGAGGGCGCGATGGAGTCGAGAGAGACGAAGAGTATGCAGGGAATCCACCAGAAGACGAATTGGACGACGAGGGTGCCGATGAAATCTATGGCGTGGGGATCGTGGGTTGCGACGAGGCGGGCCCAGAGGGTTTCCGCGGTGTTGAAGACGGTCATGGTTAATGGAGATGACGGGGACAGCAGCTTCGTTGTGATATCTTCTAAAAATTCAAGAGGGCTCGTTCTCATGAGAGAATATAGCTAGCTGCTCAAAGGTGCGTATACACGATAAGTGGCAAACGACCTTTCTTTTATACGACGGCCTCGCATCATGCGCCACCTGCGGTTTGACTTGACACACGCATATAGACGGAATTCTGCCTCGGCTCGTGAGTGAGGGGAAGAATCGAAAAGGTTAAAGCAGGTTTAAAAAAAAAGAAGGCAAAAAAGAGAAACGATGTTCCCGCGTGGAGATGTGGCTGAACACGGGCCGGTGCTAAAGAAGCTAAAGAGAAACTGTTTGGTCAATTTCCCCACGTCCCCCGTGAAGTTTGGTCTGGGGTAGTGAAAATTGGGGGAGGGGTTTTGACTTATACGCAGGTCGGATTTGTGGTCTTTCGTACTATTGGCTTTTGTATTTTGCTGTCCTTGTTACATCTGGCGTCTCTCATGCATGGGCCGAGGCTCACATGCTGACGACTTGGAGACTCGCTGCTAACACTACATATTCAGCTTTGAGGGCTTGCTGCTGATATTACCCGGATCTAGGAACGTGCTGTTTAACAACTACTTGCACCAGAAACCCCCAAACCGAAACCCGCTTCACGCTCTCCATCCTCCCTCGATCCATTCCTGCATAATCCTGTAGCTGCCCTCACGCACATCCCCCGGCACGGTATGGCCCGCTCCGTCCACGGCCACAAACGCCAGCCGGCCGGCGCTCTTCCACGATCCCGTCGCGGCGATGCCCTCCGGCAGGTCCCGCCACTGCGCGAGGCGATAGTCCGCCAGCCCGCTCCAGCGCAGGTTCTCGTACGCCCACATGTTGCCCGGCGTGTTGACGACGTAGTCCTCGTTGCCCTGCAGGACGAGCACGCGGATGTCGCCCAGCTGGGGCGTGCGGTAGGCGTCGAGGATGCGGGCCAGCTCGCGGGTCGTGGGCCGGAAGGGATCCTTGGTGTTGACAAAGGCCGTGTTTAGCTCCATGTCGACGCCCTCGAACGTGAAGGACGGGGGGAACTGGAGGGCCTTTTTGATGTGCGCTTGGTTGAGGTAGGCTGTCATGTTGCCTTTTCTGAAGTCTGCACAAAGGGGCTGGTTGGGGCATGGGATATGGACTTTTTTTTGAGAGAGAGAATGTTAGACAATGTACAGCTTTTGTGAGGTGCTTTATAAAGTGATGCTTCGAAAACTCACCGTTGAACGGATTCCTCCTGCCTGCTTCGATCTCGGCGTAATAATACGGGTGCACCACTTCTTCCAGAAACGTCACCATGCCCCAGCAGTCATACCCATCATTGCTTACATCGCAATTCCTGGCCAGTTCAAAGACCTTGGGCACGCTCAGCCTCAGCGCCTCGCACGTCGTATCATTCATGATCTTGCCGTGGTGTCCAAACCCCCTGCACAGGAACTCGTACACGCCCACAGCAGGGGCGGCAAAGTCGATCACGGCGTCGACCAGGATCAGCGACGTGATGTTTCCGCGGAAGGCGTCGCGCGAGTTGAGCCTGCGCGAGTCCAGGATGTGGCTCAGATACGTCGGGCCGTAGTGGCCGCCGTACGACTCCGCGGCGATGTGCACCGGCAGGTGGGCGCGGCCGGGGAAGATTTCGCCGAAGAAGATGTTGAGGAAGGACTGGAAGTCGGAGGCGCCGTCGAGATCGTACGCCGGGGTTGGGGAGCCGCGGGCGCGGGAGGAGAAGCCGACGCCGGCGGGCTGGTCGAGGAAGAGCACCGAGGCGTTGTTGTTCCAGGCGAAGTCGTTTGGGACGGTGGTGTTTGCGCCGGGCTCGAGCCAGCAGGCCCCCATCTCGTTGAAGAGGCCCATCATGGAGCTCCCGCCGGGTCCTCCGTTCATCCAGATGATGATGGGGTCGTTGACGGGGTCGTTGCGGCTATCGAAGAACCAGAAGAAGAGGCGGTGCGAGTCCGTCACGTCGACGGTGCCGGTCCATTGCGACTCGCCATAGGTAGCACATGTAGAGTCGTCCTGCGGCGTCAAAGTGAACTGGCCGGCCTTGAACGGCGGGATATCATCTGTTGACGAGGATGTTGTCGCTGGGCCAATGTTAGAGCCGGCCAATGGCTGCTGCTCACCGTGTGCAAAGCTTTGAAACTGAGATCCGGAAGAAACATCCGGCGATTGGTGTTTGGCCACGAAGAACGGAGGAAGTCGGAGTTGAGCTGTCGCACTGCCTGCGAGCAAAAGGCCCGAAGCAACGGCGCCTTTCGAGATGATCATGGCGAAGCTAAGACTTGGAGTCGCGAATCTTCAACTTCCCCGTCTCTTTGCGAAATCAGCCCAGACTTTAATCGTATTACTCTAGTCAACCACAAAGGCCCGCTCACACTGAAATGAATGGTGAACCTCATGTTTTTTTTTATTCGAGATCGCGTAGGATTTTCGATTATATATACCCCGCGGGGTTCGTTTACTGTACCCGATTCCTTCGCGCTTTTCCTGTTATTCTAAGCACTCGCGAGCTCTAGACATACGCGGATTGTAGGGATACCCTAAGATTCTGCCCTTCTTAGTGACTAATTGTGATAGAACCAGTGGGTAGTCACATATCGTAAATCTCACTGTCAATGGTAAAATGGCCATTGCCGTTACAGGTGGACCGCACGGCTCCGTCCAGGGTCCTTTTGTAGCCTCGGGATCTGATAACGGGGATAACGCAAGTCAGACTCGGGCTAATTGGGAACTTTTGGTGCTCTCACCTTCAGTTGATTTCACTCAAGGATCTGTGAGGTTAATACATATATCTACAAACCCGAATATCATCAATAGTAGGTTCAAACAATCTCAATCATTGGTAAACACATTACGTCGCAATTGATTAAAAAGAAAGAAATCATATTCCGTTAGTTCAAACTCTTTGATATATCCAATACGTATATAAGCCTTCGTGCCAAATACCCAGATCCGTAAGCCACATAACGAAACAGCATCCATCAGCTGCAGCCAATTCAACCCGTTGTCGTCAAAACAATGAAGCATTCTACACCATGTCCAAACAAATAGCTCTCATCCGTTGATTCATTAATTCATGACTTCGTTGTCTTACGACAATCGCTCGCAACGCTCAAGTCAGGGTCGCCAGCATGGCACGCATAATTCCAGGCGAGGGTCCTGTACAATCCAGGTCAGCTTGCCTGCCCGATAGAAATGACAAAACCCCAGAGAGAGATCAATGGCGCGGCGCACCTTCATCGGTATTTCGGCACGCTGATGGACATCCTACCTTTCTTGTCCTTCTCGATACGCGCCGGCTTGTGGGACGCAAACCTCTCCACCTGCTCCTCGTATACGATGAGCTCGCCGTTGGGAAGCCTCTCGGTCCGGATAATCTCCTTGTCGCCGACTTCGCGCCTTCGTCCAATCGTCAGCTCCTTTTCAAGGGCTCGGATCTCGGCGCGGATGTCTTTGCCGCTTCGTGATCGAGATCGATGGCGCTCCACCAGTTGGTACTCGCTGCTGCTATGGTGGTGGTAGTGATGGGAGTGCGAGCGGGAGCGGCTCCTGCTGCTCACCGATGGCGATATTTCACGGTACACAGTCTTGTCAATCAGCTCGACATCGCGGGGAGTAGCCTCGATGATGACGGGAGGCGGTGCAGGAGCGGGAGCGGGAATGATGATGGTCTGTTGAGGAGGGGGAGGGAGAGCGAGAGGGGGAGGATGGTGATGATGAACTGGAGTTTCGATGATGATTTCTTCTCTGCGCTCCCGAATGATTTCACCGGCCGAGGACCGAGCCGCAGAAATTTCAAGTTCGCCTTTGATATCCAGGTTAGCACCAAGCGACTTATCGCAGAATGACTGAAGAACTCGACTTACTGCTCTTGTACTCCTCACTGAGCTTGAGTAAATGATCGATATTGGCCTGTCCCAAGGCCTTTTGAATGACAACGACATTGCCCTATTGACCATATGGTTAGATTCTATACATGTACTTGCATGTCTGTCATCGTATGTAGATACATACCTCTTCGACAAATGGATAACCAATATCAATCAAGGCCCGCTTCGACACCAGCCTGGCGGGAACTCTCGTCTTGCCCTTCTTCGGGTACTCGCTCTTGTTGACGCCCCTAAGTGTGATGCCACCGCTGCTGCTGCTGCTACTGCTGCTGCTACTGGAAGATCGGGTGGAAGACTTGGACGCCCGCGATCTGCCTCGGTGACTCTTCTTGGTAGAGCGAGACTCTCGGCTCCTGCTTCGCTTTTCTTTTCCCTTGTCCTTGTCCTTCTCCTTCTCGCGGATAATCTCTCGCTCAATAATGCGCTCAGTGGGATAGCGCGGGACACCTTCGTCGATGTGGTCATGCTCAACATGGATGTCGTCGTAAAAGCGCTCATCGTATCGCCGAGCCGGCGGCAAGCCCCGGGACTTGGGTAACGGAATGGGTGTGTATGACGGGGCGCGGTACTCCTCGCGAAACACTTCTTCTCGGCGGATGTCCTCGCGCCGGGCCGGTGGCGGAAGCTCCTCTCGTTGGTCAAAGAACTTGGGAAGCGGGTGGCGGTCATATGTGTCGAGAGATGATTGGCGCCGTATCATGGTTGGGCGTCGCGGGGAAGAATCGCGATAGTATTCGCGATCGCGCTCTTTTTCCACCACGACGCGGCGGTCAAGGGGCTCTCCGCGAGACTCGGGCCGGCGCTCAAAGCGGACATCATCTTCGTAGAACCGGCGGTCGCGGACAACATTGTCTTCGTAGGATGTCCTTCCGTATTTCCGGTCAAATCGGTCGGCGGACTGCTCTCGGGCGCCTCGTCCGCCACTCATAAAAAGTCGGTCTTCCTCAACAAAACGATCTCTCTCTTGAGCCCGGTCTCTCTCGCCACTGAGGCGCTCTCGTTCCCAGCGATCTCCGCGACTAGCCATGGTGAATCTGGAGCAATCAGGATGTGTCTGAGGATCCGAGGTCGTACAGTCTAGCCGCCGGTAATAATAGGAAGCAGCGGAACAAAGAACAGTGTCGCTTTCTTTGTCTGATGGCCCGCGTAATGAGAGTCAATCCACAGGCCGCAAACGACGATTCCGAGCTCGTTTTGATGCTTGAAAAAAGATGAAAGAAGATGGCGAGATGGGAGGCAAGGGCCAAGGCCAAGCGGTTATATGAAACAACCCTCTTTCTGTTCAGCGAGTGGGCGATGACGTTGGTGTGCTGAGCCCCGCTTGAGGCCTTCCACTCGATTCCAGGTTTTGGACAGGGGTCTCTGGCCTTGGTTGTGAACAAGCTGAGACTTGCAGCAACAGAGAGATGCTAGTGGCCAAAGAGGCCCCGTGATAAGCCACAGGTGAGGTCACGAACAGGGGCAAGAGGATCAACTGGTTCGCTGGAGTTCGCGTGAGGGAGCCGGGACGAGGTGGCTCTCGTGATGCCGCAGGGAATGTGGCTGGTGAGATGAGGGCTCAGGTGTTGCTGCTTCTCCCGTGTCATTCCCAACAAACACGCCCAGACGGCTGCTTGTGTACTAATTTTAACCAGCAACTATACGATACGGACAAAGAGACAAGACAGGGCACGGCAGAAGACTGACTCTGCGGATGTCAGTGCCCTTCTCTCCTCATGTGGCTCTGCAAACCATGAACCCGCGATCATTTTTGCGTTCAGGTGAGGCGTCCCTGGTGACGTTTTCGTGAAGACATTGGCGACTGAGAAACTCCCCCCACCGGCGTTGTTGGCCTGTGAAAAATCAAGGCTTTTTAGCTGCATGTCCTGCCCAGCGAAACCCACCTGCATAACAAAGCTGTTGACTCAACCCTTGCACACATCCAGAGTGACAAAGGGTGAGTATTAGAGGCTTTGGCCCAAGTTGAACGGTATAGATGGGCCCACAGCGGATGAGAAAAGACACGGGCTGTGAAAAATTCATCCGCCCGATGGGAGAGAATCATCCACAGCTATTGCTACCAGGTGCCCAAGCGACAAGGGATGCAAATCCCAACATAATCTTGTAAGTCGACGAAGCAACGCGGTCGCACATAGTGAATAAATGATGCAGCCTACCTGTGCTCATGATATGGGCCACAACGCCCCGTTGGATATTACATTGGATACATTCAGTCATAAAAATGGCTACTGTAGCTGTGCAACCTGATTAACTCGATAATCACTAGGTGCCTACAATGGCCCCCAATAATGCTCCGTAGTCTGCCATCTCCGTCAGCACAGCCCATCGCTTCCTGCTTTGGCGAGTCCGCGCCGGAAGACGGCATTTTGCCATTGGGCCGGCATTCACGATCTGACATCCGAGCTCCCGTCCCACTGCATCAGGTCCCTTGTTCTCGTTCTTGGGCTGTGCCTTGATCACGTCCGCTTTGGGGCAAATCTTGGGCTGGCGGCCCTCCCAGATGGGTCAGGCCTGGACGCATTGATGCCCGTGATATCAGGTCATTTTGTAGGCAGTGCTCGGTTGTCAAAGGGAGGGTAAGGAAGAAGAAAGAAAAGGGCACGAAGCGAAAATTGAATACTTTGATATGCTTTGTTCAATAGTCATGTGTATATGTGAGCGTGATTTTATGTGATGTGCAGATTTCCGTTTCTGGTAGGTACATGTCTATGCAGCTGCGCCGATGTAGCTACACGGGAAAAGTACCTGCACCGGATCACATCCGACTTACACATCGTGAGCATGTAAATGGGTTCAGCAACAATTGCTGGAATATCCACACAGTGGAAGAGTAGACATATCACCATGTTATACGCTAAATGGGCAATTCTCACATAATATTGGACTATAATGACTAAATTGCAGCATATGTATGGATACCAGCACGCGCTCGTTCACAAGCCCTTTTATTATTCGTCTCAATCCAACTCATACATTCTTTGTTCAATGGCAATATTCAAGTGTAGACCATCTTTTCTAACTGGAGTCAAGCCATATCCTCTCATTCCCCTGATTGTTGCGCTTAGCAGCCAGCATAGATGGCGTTGGCGAACAGCGCATAAGTATCAGCGTGGTTGAGGTTCTGCGAGGCAGACAGACTTCGAACGGCGTTGTATCCATAGGCATTATAGTCCTGAGTGCCCTTCACTTGAGTCAAGTGCGTAATCTCATGGAGGTTGGTAGTGGCCTGATCCTGAGCATGGCAAGTTCGAGTCAGCGCAGGGAGAGCTGTGAAGTACAGGTTGCAGTAAACCATGAGGCTTGAGCTGGGGAGAGTATACGCCAGCACATTGGAACCGCATGAGCTGAGGACATCGGAGCAGTAGTAGCTGGCGACACCACTGGTGGTTGAGCCGCACTCAGAGGCCACACGGCTGAAAACGCCGGAGACGGTGCTTCGCACGCTGCTGGTAGACGACTTGAAGTACTCTGTGAGTTTAGTGGCAGAGCCAGAGGAAGCGGCCTGCTGGGCAGCCTGGGCAACGGCAGCGCAGTTGCGGAGAGCAGTCTGAGTAACTGTGAGTCTGCTACCAGTGCAGTCGCTCTGGACGCGGGTTCGCTTCTGGTGGAAAGCAACACGGCGGGCAGAGGCGTCCTCGCCGTCGATATCAACCTCAATCTTGTTGGACTCGAATGGCACGGAGCCGACGAGCTCGGTAGATCCCTCTTGGGCAAAAGAGAAAGCGCCAGAAGACTGAATGTCATATTTGCCGCCGATGGAGAGGTCGTGGACTTCGGCAATGTCAAAGGTCACCTCGATTGACTCTCCGGCAGCGATGCTCTGGAAGGCATCCTCATCCAAATTCTGGGTAGAGATACGCTGACGAATACCGTCAAAGGCAACGATGTGCTCTACAGACCGTGTTAGTAACGGTGCGTGTTTAGGCGAATATTTAAGACTATATGTAGGAACATACCGCCAGAGCTGATTGTAACCTTTTCAACGGCAGAGCTGTCCAAGATGGTACCAGTCTTGAAGATCTTCAGGTTGTTCTTGCCCGTGTTGGTAATGACAGCCTTGATTTCAGCGTTGCCAGCACCCTCGAGTTTGATGTCGAGAGGAGTGGGAGCTTTGCCAGGAGCGGCTGAGGCCACGGCAGCGAGGGCAATGAGACCAGAGATGAACTTCATTTTGGGCGCAGACAGATCAGAGAATTGAATAAGGTGCTTGGAGTCAATGGAGAGATGTCATATCCAAGACGCTGGCGATGAGCAGCTGTATTTATACTTGAATACAACATGATGACGACTCACGGCTCAAGAAGCAAAAGTTCTTCCCACTCATGACCGTACTGTATGTTAGCCATCAACCTCCGACCAAAGGCGAGCAGGGTATAGCAGTGGTCGACTCACTTACACGGCCTCTAATCCTCGTCTCTCAGATCCTTGCCTCCATGTCTGTAATATTGGAGTCTGAAGATTGCATGGAAAATAGAATTGCTTGCACACCAATCCAAACCGAGTTGCCTTATTAGGGACAGTATCCGTTGGCAAAATGACGAAATAGCAAGGTGAGGCATACTTGAATGCCAGCTCTACAAGTCAGACTCCAACTGTATCTACCGTATCCATCGTATCAGCATCATTTCTAAGAAGTTATCCTCTTATTTACTCAACAGAAAGCATGATTGGTTCAAAAAAGTTCGTATGGACTCTCGGTATCTACATGTTCAGAATACAACTACTATATGCCCATGTCGCCATATCGTATGCCTCCTGGGTCTTTGTTCCTCTACGATGCAACGCTTTGCAATCTGGATAAACCACTATGCGGAGATCGGCGGCTTCCTCCCGTACACCCAACTCATTGATGGTGCAAAGGCATTTAGCCTCATTATTTAAGTGACCTGCAGACGACGGTCCGTTGCCGAGATGCGGACTCGAAACAACGTGAATATAGATTCCGGCCACCGGAAGGGCGTATATCCCCTCAATGCCAAGCGATAAGCGTGGAACGGATTGAACAGCTTCCAAAAAGGTCGAAAATGCCCGGATGCGCTGTAACTATGAAAATATATAGCTGAGAGTGGACTGTTGTGTTGTATTTCGTATCGCCCCGGACACGCAATGTCGTTGTCTTGGCGTTTTGTGAGGTCTGCCGACATTTGTGCCAAGAATGGAATTGGTGCTTCTTATCATCGGTATATGCCTGTCGTGTTCGTAAAGGATCCAGTTTGCGATGATGTTATGTGCTACAGAAGATTAGTCGAACAAGATTGGAAGACATTGGAGAGGAATATGATGAAGATATGGATGCTATGTAAGAAAGCACGCCATCTCGTCGATTCTAGTTATTTGGCGGCTTCGTATCGCCTTGTTAAGGGCCCAGCGACTTCCGCCGAAAGAAATCCGAAGCTGTCTTTATTTTCGGGGGATCCATTGGTTGTTCTCTTGGCATACTTTTACATTCAAATTACATGTCAGTGTTATATTAAGCACATTGTCTCGATGAGGAACCTCCAATACTCGCAAGTAGATCTTGCCTGCCCGGCTCGATCGGGTAGCATTGCATGTGTGTTTGGCCCACGGGATGCTAAGCTTGCTCAGACGCTTAATTGGTTAATCTGGAGACCTTCCTCATTCGGCTCTCCAAATACCGAAGCCGTGGATTTTGGTGATGGATGGTAAATCCCGTGGTGTGCAGTCTTGGCCGGGAGATATGCCTAACAAGGAAGCTCGACCCCCACAGATGCGGTGCAGCCAAGAGTTACGATATCGATTAATTTGTAGGGTGCTGTAAAGGGATTTGAGGGGACAAGACAAATCATAGCAATGATTTTGCCGTATGGAGGGTTACATCCTTGGCTGTGAGCATCAGCGCCGTTTTGTAAACGGATGCTGCGGATACTATTTCCTTGCCTATCTAAGATGCTACTACATTCCCATACTTATAGTCTGGGTGTCTTATCGGCAATCTAAGAAATTATATGAACCTATCTGGAAGGATCTTACAGCTATTAGCATCTCGATCGCTCGTTGCAAGATCGAGCCTGGCATGCCTTGATTCCGTCAGCGAGAGATTAAGAATAGGCTCTAAAACAAGCATAACGTAAGGTTATGAATCAACAATCTTTTGAACCTTGTTCCTAGTTCTGCATTGGAACACTGTTCCTTTAATTAATGTGCAAAAGTGCCTCGCATAAAGTGCTAGTTGCCTAAAGTAGAAGCTGGGGACGGTGACTTTGAATAGAAAGCTTCAACACGGAGGCGACCATCCGAAACACATGTATACGTAGTCAGGCAATTTTGTCCAATGGTTTCTCTCTTCGTCATGCTTGTTGGTCTTTCTATGATGATTCACTGGCTCTTCGTGGGATTCGGTCGCAATTTAGGGTTGGCGTTGTTGAGTCGGGTTGTCATCTTTCATGTATTTAGACATATACTGATAGAGGAAGTATAAGTGGTGATCATTAATCATATAATCTCTCACACACTCAATGGCACGGCTCATGTTGTCAACATATATGAGACATCCAATCGATGAACGTCATCTGTCTCAATCATCACCCCACCTCCAAGGAACAGCCACTCACATTCCCTCCGTTTACCAAGATTCAAGTCATCCAATGTTTGCAAACCCGTGAACAGCACCATTTTCTGCCTCTGTCGCTTAACACATACCTAGACGAAAGCTAAACTATTCGCAAAGCCTAAACACTTGGTACCCATACACCTCATTTCCCATGAGCCTCACTTACTACCCAAGTACCCGCGTTGTCTTTGGATTGAGCCTTGCTCTCACGCTTGCTACATTCCTTCTCTGGCCAGCAACTTCAATGGAGAGCCGCAGCAGCAAATCCAGTCCCATCGACCGTCTCCGCGTGACCATTGAGCAGACCAAGACGTCTCCTCTCACCATCACCAGCACGGTCATTAACGACAATACACACCCCATCACTTTCCTCATATATAATTCGCCACTAGATACCGCTGCGCCAACCATCGGCCTGCTCACTATCACGCCCGATGGTGCACTGCAGCCTCTAGAATTACCGGCGATTCAGATTCGCAGAGAGTGGCCACCTAGCCCAGATTCTCTCATTCAACTTGGGCCTGGTGCAAGCCAAAGTGCAGAAATTATTCTCAGGGAATTCATCACTTCGCAAGTTGAGAAAAAGGCGTCAGTTGTTCTGAAGGGCCATTGGGATATGGTATGGAGCAAGCAGAAAGATGAGATAACAGTCGACATGATAGAAGAGGCCCAGTTGCAGCCGAATCCAGACATGTTTACCGGAGGGTTCGCCACTGAGAGTTTGGAGATAACCACGGTCTAGAGTATGATTTAATTACAAAGCACTCGATTTCTGTTCAAATTCTTAATAACGCGAGCCATACGAACCATATGCTAATGAGTGAATGAAGTCCCCACGCAAGTGTAAACCTTGGAACATTTGTTATGAAAGAGGCCTGGCCGCTTTTGACCCGCATTTGGCGCGCACTTGCGTTCAATTAGGCGGTGCGCCTCAGCGCTAAACACTGCCGAACAGCGCAATTTTTAGCGTATCAAAGAAAGTGCAGATTCATGGATGTTTCATCAAAGCTGATGAATGAACACGCACATGCATTCATAGTCAAAGAATATCAACAAATGTGAGCATCGTTTGTTCGCCATGACCAATCCAGCATCCTTTAAGATAGATGAAGCACTATTTCAAGCTTCTCATCCTCACTCGCTTGTATCCCTCCTTGCTGGCTCCTAAGCACATCTCAGCCCTACCTCGAGTCGCCTCTGTTGGACGATGAAGCGCGAACAAACCGTCTCCCCGGAGACGCCAATGCCCAAGGGCTACGGATTTCTCAAGAAAGGCAACACCTTCATGACAGCGCTCTGTCGAAAAAAGACTCATGCCGCCGGAAAGACGCTCTATGTCGTGACAAAGTGCGGCAAACCAGAGGGATTGAGAGCACCAATATGGATTCTACAGCAAGTCCACTCGGAAGACAAAGCAACACGTGAGAAGAGACGCGCCGCTGTCCAGAGGCGTGACACAGCCACCGAAGATGCGTTTGAGAAGGCTATTATGCGGCTTTTTTCCAAGATTCCAAAGAAAGATGTAACCACAATACTCAAGCGCACTCTCAGAAAGCGGAGCGGCAGGGTTGGCCGTACGGGAAAGTTGGATCTAGACAGGAAGGCATATCTCGCAGTTCAGGCGCACGCTCGACACTGCCACACGAACTACGACAAACTCCTACGGGCATCTAAAGACCGGGACGCCACTCGGAAAGCTATTCGAGACGAGGTGTCTAGGCTCTTGGTAGAATGGGGTGGCGATCCAGCAGCAGTGGAATCAGGAGGCAACCCTGTCCGAAGGAATCACAAGAAGCACCCCTGTAAGAGTCTGGCAGTCCGATCAGCCAGGAGACGACGCATGTCATTGACAAAGGCGGTACGGCACAAGCCTAATACACCAGTGCTCAGACAGCTTCCCAAACAGCGCCGGGTTTCAAAGGGCAAGGAGGCACGGCCGCAGCCACAGCCAGACGTCATTGATTTGACGCAAGACTCAGACGGATCCGGAGAGAGCGGATCGACAAGTCAAGCATTTTCCGAGGACGAGTACCAGGATTCAGAGCAGGATAGTGGCGACGGTTCATATGAGCTGTCCGATATGGTGGATTCTGACGGAGATTATGAGGTGGACAGCGACTGGCTGCCGGAATGACGCGGTGCTCGGCACTTGTCGTGAAATATGTGCAAATTAGTTTGTACGGAGCTGGAATACGAGTCGAGAGGAATGAATTGTGGAATTAGAATTGTGTTTTTGAGTGGATTGATTGTTCATTATTAGCAAAGCAGGTTTCCATGTTTACTTGGTAATAAAATAGAGATGGAACTAGACACTGAATTTAGTAGGTCGAGGTTCACCCACTACCAAGTACTAGTACTTCCGGAGCCTTACATGCACCCCGTTCCTTGGTGATGGATTGATAACTATGACCTGCATTTCCAGAGCACCATGTGCATCCTCAATGCCTCGAGTCATCAAAAAGCACCCGTGGACACGTCCATGGATGAAATAACATCCATCCCATACTGTAATTGAACCTTGCCGGGCAGGCACAAGTACCGGTACCCGTACAACCTGGAAGCTTCCACAGCGCAACTGCCACTCCGCCTTAGGGCCCTTTTAGTGGCTCCAGGGCTGTTCTTCTCCCGTCTCTAGCCTGTTCCTAGCGCTATGGAAGGATAAATTAACCCCACGTGATAGGAGCTCCTGGTCTCCCCTGACTGGGATGAGCTGCCGCAATTCTAAATTGATGACAATGCATGTAATCTAGCAACACGTTTCCCGGCAGCTGGGATTTTGTCTCTTGGATTTTTTCCTTTCCTTCTTCTCCTCACACGCGCTTGTGCTCTTCCTCAGTCGCTCCTTTTTTGCCAATATTCGCTTTGCTCTGCATTCCGTCCTTGTTGACAATTACATTCGTTACATTCACCCTTGGCACGTGTCGTCTCGAGGGAGCCCAGTCCCAGCTGCTGTGCCCCTCCTCTCGACACCAGACCTTGCTCGGTCGATCAAATCGACACTCGAAACTCACCCCAGTTCAATAGGCCATCACCCATCCAGCTACCAGTTACCAACCACCAAGTGCAAGGGACTCATGTGAAGATGGACAACTCCCAGAGACGTCTTAGCGGCATCCCTCGCCCTTCCCGGCTTCCACGTCCCGTCTCCGGCATCATCCAGCCAGCTCCGGCCCCGGCTCCGGCGTCCAGCTCCACGTCGTCGCTTCGCGCAAGGCCGTCCCGAGATAGTCTGGCGGGAGATACATCCAGCGGCGGAGAGATCCAGAACCCAAAGCTGCGAGCTTCTGCTTCCCGTGGCCAACTGCGCTCCTCTGCCAGCACTAACAGCGGGCGTGCGCCGGCGTTGCGAAACTCCACGTCTAGTAACCAGCTTCGCTCCAGCTCTTCCCGCGCTCCGGCTCCGACTCCCAAACCTGCTGCCCCAGTATCGAAGCCCATACGATCTGTGTCATCGTCCCAGCGACGATTGAGTACAATCACCAACGCCCCGGCAGCGCAGTATAAGCCCTGGGCAGAAGCAGCCGAATCTGATAAGGATGCGTTTGAAGAGGAGGCGGGCTCTGCAGAGGCATCCAATGATATTCTTACCTCGTACTTGAACGATTCTGCAGACACACCGGATGAATTTGACAATAACGCATCTCCACTCTCCTCTCCCGGAAGAGACACCACCCCCCAGATCAACACACCGAAGCCGTCGCTTTCCGAGCGCACCGTTGAGACTCTGTCACAGCTGCCCTCGTCTCCTGCTTTAAGCAAGAAGTCGTCATCATTCTTTGATTCGGGCCGACCTACATCACGAGCCGAAAGCTCAGCCTCAAGGCCAAGCTCCAGTTATACTTCTGACGGCTCTGCAAGACATCCGTCTCGTCCAGGTTCAAGTGCGGCTGACGACTCGGGATTTTCAAATCCCAGAATATCATCCGCCAATCTGTTCAAGCGACCGCTTTCAGTCATTCAAAACGATAGAACGCCAGGCGCTGCCTCTAACAGCGCGCAAAAACTTCGTACTGCCAGTCGTGCCTCTGCGGCGGCCTCAAAGCCATCTGCCTCTATGCCGGATGTCAGAAGCCCAAGTCCAAGCAGGCTGGGTAAAACACCAGTAAAGCCGACTCAGAAACCGGCCCCGAAGCCGGCATCCAAGTCTTTGAAGCAAAGGGCATCGATGCATGGTCTTGGCAAGAAGCCATCAATGCAGGCCCTGAATGCCGGCGACAAATCTGGAGCACCCACCTCTTCTTGGGACGGTACTATCTCAGCAGCTACCCCAGCGGTGAAGGAAGCTGATGAATCGGAGCAACCAACGCAAAAGTCTTCCTCGGCGCTTCGGGATCAGATTGCCAAGGCAAAGGCTGCCAAGAGAGCGGCTATGAAGCAGACGCAGACACAGACAGCTAGTGCAACATCAACGACTGATGATTTAGCAGCAGCTCCAGCAAAAAGCGGAATTGATTACGATGCAGCTTTCGATGACCCATTTAATCTGAACAAGGGACAGGATGCCAATGAAAAAGTGTTGAAGCAACGTGTCGGAGCAGCACGAACTACTGGAAAACTGAATATCGCCGCGTTAGGACTGAAAGAGATTCCCAGCGAAGTCGTGAAAATGTACGATATGGAGACCATTGGAGCCAGTGGAAGCTGGGCAGAGAGCGTCGAGTTGACCAGGGTGGTTGCTGCGGATAACGAGATTGAAACGTTGGACGACGCCATGTTCCCCGACCTCAGCCCCGAAGAGCTCGAGAATGACGAAGAAGGCCGTGGCAATATTTTCGGAGGGCTCGAGACTCTGGACATGCACGGAAATCGGCTACTGGCCATTCCAATGGGATTCCGCCGCTTCACCCAATTGACCACTCTCAATCTTGTGAGTATCTCCGTGGCCTTGATGTTTTTCGGGGTCATTTATTCACACTTTTTAGTCGTCCAACCGTCTGGAAAATGGATGCCTTGAAATCATCGCTCAGATGACGGCAATCCGCGACCTCAAGCTGGCAAACAATCTCCTTGCTGGATCGTTGAACTCGGGTCTCGCCGACCTGAGTGTCTTGGAGGTGCTTGATATACACGGAAACCAAGTTTCTGCCCTACCGCCCAACGTCGAAGGCCTGTCTCGACTGCGCGTTCTCAACTTGAGCGAGAATAACTTTGAATCGCTCCCCTTCGAAGGGCTCTCAAAGCTGCCGCTGACCGAGCTCGATTTGAAGAAGAACAAGCTTTCGGGTACTCTAATTGAGGAGCCGATTGGTTCCCTGCCAATGCTTCAATCCCTCGACATCTCTGTGAATAGGCTAACGCGCCTGGTGCCTGCCGATGCCTCAATCAGCCTTCCCGTTGTCCACACCCTCACCCTTTCGATGAATCGACTACAGGAGCTCCCGGATATGACTTCATGGAGGAGTCTTTTAAACCTGGCCGCGGACGCAAACAACATCTCCAGCATTCCCTTGAGCTTTACAGGGCTCGAAAGGGTGCGACAGGCCGACTTTTCCAGCAACGACATTCGGGTAGTCCCACCGGAGATTTCTCGAATGGACAGCCTCACTCTGCTTCGACTTACCGGTAATCCGCTGCGTGATAAGAAGTTCGCTTCGGCCTCGACCGATGAGATCAAGGAAGCGCTGTCAACAAGGTTGGAACCTCCTCCCCCATACGAGGAGCCAGCCGTCCAGGCACCAATTGCCACTATAATAAGTCCACCGGACAATGAGAAGAAACAACATTCGGACAAGGTGTCAACAATCCACCCCGAAGACACAGACAGCAGATCAGAAGGCGACGATGATTTTGCCACGCCTCCAACGTCTGCGCCTCATTCGCCTACCAGATCCCGCGCTCAGACAGTAGTAAAGGAGACTTGGCAGGTCAAGCCGGGAGGACTCCTGGACCGGTCGCGCACTGAATCATCATCCCTGAGCCCGGAAATGTGCGCCGAATTGTCGAGGAGCTATCAGATAAGACAGGCGCAGCTTCACCACAATCTCCTGAGCGCGTTTCCCGGATCCTTGCAGTTCTTCTCCCAAACCCTCACCTCTCTGTCCCTGAGCCACAACAAAATCTCGGGAGAGACCTACCTAACAGAAGAGCTGAGTCTGCCAGTTCTGACGGAATTGAACTTGAGCTCGAATACCATCACCAGCCTAGGTCCGTTGACAAAATTCCTTAATGCACCCGCGCTGGAAAAGATTGACGTCTCGCTCAATCGCCTAACTGCCCTTCCGCTCGATCTGAAGCAGAGCTTCCCCAGCTTGAAGGTACTGCTTGCGTCAAACAACCAACTAACCGAGCTTGATCCAGCTGCCATCAAGGGCCTCAAAGTTGTTGATGTGTCGAGCAATGAGATTGCGCATCTGGATCCTCGGCTCGGCCTCTTGGGCGGAAATGACGGGCTTGAGCGGCTCGACGTGGCAGGAAACCGATTCAAGGTCCCCAAGTGGAACATCCTGGAGAAGGGAACCGCAGCCACGATGAAATGGCTCCGAGGCCGAGTTTCCGCTGCCGAGATGGAAGCGTGGAGGGCTGAGAACGGGGACGACGACTCGTCTGATGTGGACTAAGGCTTGGTGGGTAATTTTTTTTCGTGTTTTTTTTGGTTTGCTGATTTTCTTGTTTTACTTTACAGCACGGTCCTGTACTATCTTTCTACTACTTATTTATTTTTTTTTGGTCTGCCCTCGAACGGGGCGGACTTGTATATTAACATATCGGTGGATTGATTGCGTGTACAGTTAGAATGATATACGGAGTATTGGTGCTGGGGAATTGGTAGTGTAGATACCACTTGGGCTTGCAACGAGGCGCAGGCATTATTGAGTAATTAGTAATGTATACACTTGTAACCATTTGGTCCATTTGCAGAGTGAGTACGTCCATGCTGATATGTGAATCGTATTAAGGTTCGATGATTTGTACGGATTCAGCTGATTTATGGCTGAGTAGGTACTATGAGGCACACACGGTTTCTACAAGGAAAGCCCGGCCAGGGACAGATATTTGAGTTTGTTCCGGTTGCGTCAACCTGTGCTGCAGCTGCGTGCGTATGAAACGGTCTTCATCTTATATGAATCAAGCAGTTCTACCATTGTTGCCAGTATCAAACAATTCAATATTATCGCCTGCATACGTTGACGAAGGTTCCATATTTTATACGCGCACTTCGGTTCGCACACATCGCCCTCACACGATGGCGTCGTCAACCACAAAGCTGATGACGCGCAACAGCTTGAGAAGGACGGCACTGCAACTAGGCACTGTTGGCCAGATGCCGGCAGGAGTCTACAGATTCAACCAGAGCATCACCACATACAACGTAACAAAACCGTGGGGCCCTCACCGCATTACCCATAACACGATAGACGGCGAGGGAACACCGTATGATCCCAAGGCGATCGTCAAGGTGCTGATCCCCATCTCGATCGCCGGGTGGCTGCTGTTCGGGGTGATTTGCATTCTGTGCATCAACGGCAAGGGGAAGCTTGGCAGGTGGGTTCCCGAGTGGTATCTCGACTCGCAGGGGACGATGCGAGACAAGGGAGTGGTGGTGCTGTGGTGGGTGACGGTCATGGTGCTGTGGCCGGTGATACTGCCGGTGCTGCTGGTGAGGAAGGTGGTGCATGTAGTGAAGCGGTGGGTTATGAAGAGGCAGAGTGCGAAGATGCTGCAGCCGAAGGAGGCGGTTGGAGAAGAGGTTTGAAGGGGATGGGAGTGGTTTGTTTGGTGTTGTGTAGTGAACTCGTTATATGGATACGAGTTACAGGGTAGGTGGTGGTTGGAGGGGGAATATGAATATGGCACATTGCTCAGGTGTATAAGAGCACATAGGGGGGTTGGAAAATAGATAGTGGCGAAGTTTGGAGAGGTTGAGGAATAACAAGATTAGGCTGTAACATAATACGAAGCTTTTTATCCATGTTGTAGCTTTACATTGATGGATGCTTTCGTGATGAGATGAACAGCAGCAGTAAATAATCGGGTGGGTAAATCTCGGCGCATGTCATCTCTTTACTAATTAGCGCATGAACCTTTAAAAAGAAAGAAAAAAAAAAAAAGGCAGAAAAGAAGCTCAAGCGGTTGCTGGGCCAGAAGTCCCAGCTAGGCCTAGCGCGCCGGAGCGGGCCAGCCTCTCGAGTTTTGTTTTGCCGTGCCTGGAGGAATGCAGTGCATGAATCAGCGCTTCTGACTGGTGCTGCAGCTGCGAGTGCCACCACCTCTTTTCACAACCTCGACGCATGACCCCCCTTGGCAGCCTCAACCTTTGGACCTCGACGCAGCTGACGGGAATCTTGTGCGGATTGGGCTGCAGCTTCGGATACACCGCGGTACGGCTCTGGGAGACGCATTGGCTGCTTGCTGCCTGTCGTTGCACGCCGGGCGTTTGTTGATCGGGATAGCAGTTGGTCGCCGCCAGGTTCGCGGTTCACGGCTCACAGCTCACGGCTCACGGCTCACCTATCACGCACGTCACGGGGCCTGTTGGGAGTGTCTTTGTTTGCTCTGGTCGAGGGCGACAGACGGCGGAGTCGTGCCGGGATCCACAGCTTTGTCTCCCTTGGAGTCGTTGAGCTGGGCGTTGGGAGGGAAAGCAGAACAGAACAGAGCAGAAGGCAGCAGAACAGACCAAGAGACGCTTCGTCCACCGCTTGACTCGCCCGTCACGCCTCTCGACACATTTACCTCTCTGCCCTACTCTACTCGGCACACAGACTACGAATCGCACTCTCTACGATGGCCTCTGATTCGGAGGCGGACGCTCCTCGCGTCAATGGCACCGTCGACGACGCTGTTCTTCCTGGCCTCGACCCGTCGACCCCTCAAGACCATGAGACCGGCGCTCACCCGCTGTCCCAAATCACGCTGCCGTCCACCGAGATCCCAGGATCGCCCATTGATGCAAACCAATCGTTCAAGACGGAGGTCATGGATGACCGGCCAGCCATCACAGTGATTCCATCGTCGCTGACGCCGCCGCCGTCAACGCAGGTTGCGGCCAGCAACGGCGCCTCGAGACGCACCTACTCCAACTCTCAACAGTCGGCCCTCTTTTCACCACCCGCCACCGTTCTCAACACGATGCGTGAGCGAGACATTGAGTCCGACTACACGCCGCCGGCCCCTCACCGCGTGCTCGAGGCGTCGGCCGACGAGCTGCGCGCCATGCTGCAGACGTGCATCGCCGAGAACCAGAAGCTCAAGATGGAGGCGGCTCACCACAAGCTGCAGTACAACCTGCTGAGCCTGCAAGCAGACGAAGAGTCCAAGCGCGCCGCGGTGGAGCACGACATGGTGCGCCGCGAAGTCGACGCCCTGCGGATGGCAGAGCATGCCCGCCAGGCCAAGCGCGAGCTGAGCACCGCGTCCGAATCGATACAAAATAAGTACTTGCAGATGAAGATGTGGTACGAATCAGCCATGGAGGAGAACGAGGCGCTCAACCGCAGGGTCAAGCTGGCCAAGAAGGTGATCCAGCAGAAGGAGGAAGAGACCATGACGCTGGCCGAGGAGCGCGAGATGCTGTTGAACCGCATCCGCGAGAACCGCGAGCACTTTCACATGCTGTGCAGCCCGGGTGGCATCTTCCATGGCGCCTTGACGCCAAAGCAGATGATGACATCGGCACCGCAACAGCAGCAGCAGCAACAACAACAACAGCAGCAGCAGCAGCAGCAGCAGCAGCAGCATCGAACGACATCTCGCGCCCTGCATCGGGACGAGACGGACGGCCGAGAGCATGGACTATCGGCTCTGCTGGAGGCCATGAGCCAGAGTCAATCTCAAGAAAACAATGCGGCTACCATGGCCACCACCAACAACAACAGCGCGCCGTCAACGCCAATGATCATGGCTCGGCCTGCTTCTCGGCTGGTCAGACGACACCAGCGCAACGCCCAATCTATGTCATCGATCCCTACCACACCCGCGAGCAGGTTACGTGGAGACAACACCGGCCTGCTGCCGTCGGTGAACCTGGTGGCGCAGACGGAGCCGAGATCTCGCTATTCACAACGACGCTTCGTCCCTACAACGCCGCCCTCTCAGAGGCAATCGCGGCGAAGAAGACGAGAGAGCACCATTTCAGCCGACGACAACGAGGAGCTTGCTCGACAAGCCTTGGAATCAGTCAAGGCGGTGCAATCACTGTCGTCTCGAGATGCTGCGGCAGAGAACCTAGTCAGCTCACAAGAAGATGACGAGCAAGTGCAGGACAGCCAGGCGAGTCAGGCAGCGGCCGAGATGCTACGGCGGCATCCTGGCCAGGGACACAAGGCGGTGTCATCCCGGGATGGCACTGCGGGGCCGGCGGAGAAGTCTGCAGCCATGCATGCCAAGCTGTTTGCCGGCAGCAGAACGGCAGAGAAGCGCAAGCTGGCGGCCGACGAGACCGGAGTCGACGACACAGACAGCCCGCAGAAGAGGCCGAGAGCTGGCGGAGCAGCATCGGAAAGCCGCCGTGTTGGATTAGGCATTCAATACGGACAATGAAAGAAACGTTTGATGTAGAGGGACAAGAAAAATGGGCCAGATATGTCAGATTGAAAGCGGATGTATTTTGAGATGTTTCTCCACAGCATGGCTGGATCGGGAGTTTGATTGTGTACGCGTGCGTGTTTATCTGGATTTCTGGATTTCTTCTTCTTGACGAATGATGAACCAACATCTGTGTTTTTTTTTTTTTAACCTGGCTTGAGGCTTGAGGGGAAATTGGAGCGGCAACAGAATGAGGCGGGACGGGGATCGTCGGAACGGCATCGGCATCGGCTAAGGGGTCGATGCAAGGCACAGGCTGGGATCAAACAGCACAGCAGCGGGTTAGTTGGTTACAATATGCGTGGTTCTCTGCTCTGTATCAGGGTGATGGCATGTGAGATGGCATGTGAGAAGTAGATTGCAAATGACACATGGCAAATAGGAAATAGCAAATAGCAAGTAGCAAGTAGCAAGTAGCAAATACGATTGTCGAGCAAACACGAATGGACAATTGGAATCAAAGTCCTTTACTGCTGGATAAGACCTTAGCCGGCAAGGCACGGCACAGGCACGGCAGCACTGCCGGATCCAGGTTCCGGGCATTGAACACTCCCACTGTGCCTTGCACTGATTACAGCGCATCGGCGCCCTGTAGCCGGGTAGAAACCACAGCGTAGTTAGGCGCAGAAACCCCATTGCCGACAGCAACTGCCACTGATGGCGGATACGGGGGGAGAACGCGGGGGAGCTAGAAAATTGAAGGCGTGGGAAGTATCCACAGGGGCGGGGGGCCGGAGCCGGGGAGATGTCGATTGAGTTGGGGGAAGGGTTTCGATGGCGAGAAAAATATTGGATGAGGAGGGTGTTTTCTAGAGTGATTGGTAAGATGGGATTGATTATTATTTATGAGGAATTTTGTGGTGTTTTTGGATTTCTTTTTTATTTGAGTGTGAGGTTTAGTTTCTTCTTTCCTTTCTTTCTTTCTACTCATCTCTACTGGATAGGTCTCATCATCACTATCGCCATCTACTTCAGCCGTACAGTGAGAGTGAACAAGTGAACAAGTGAAAACATCCATCCACCAGACAAAACCGCCGGCATCATGTCCAAGGGCCTCGCCGCCGTGCTCGCCAAGGCGCCCTCCGACGTCGTCATCCTCTCGTCTCTCCGCACGCCGATATGCCGCGCCTACAAGGGCCACCTCAAGGACGCCTACCCGGAGGAGCTCCTCGCGGCGGTGCTCAAGGCCACGCGCCTCGCGGTGCCGGAGCTCGACCCAGCGCTGGTCGACGACGTGGGCGTGGGCGTGGTGCTGTCCGAGCTGGGCGGCTCCAAGGCGGCGCGCATGGCGCTCAACCACGCCGGGTATCCTGACACGACGAGCCTGTTCACGGCGAACCGGGCGTGCGCGTCGTCGCTGCAGAGCATCTCGCTGGTGGCGGCGCAGATCCAGAACGGCACGGCGGACGTGGGCGTCGGCGCCGGCATGGAGAGCATGACGCGGAACTACGGGAGCAGGGCCGTGCCGGTGGACGTCTGGCCGGAGCTGCGGGATTCGGCGGCGAAGCGCGTGAGGGACTGCGTCATGCCGATGGGCCTCACGTCGGAGAACGTCGCGGAGCGGTACGGCGTCGACCGCGGCATCCAGGACCTCGTCGCCGCGGAGTCGCACGTGCGGGCGGCGCGGGCGCGGGACGCCGGCTGGTTCGACTCGCAGATCGTGCCGGTGACGACGCGCTTCCAGGAGGTCGACAAGCAGGGCAACGCCGTGGGCGGAGAGCGGCAGATCACCGTCACGCGCGACGACGGCATCCGCACGGGCGTCACGGCCGAGGCGCTGGCGAGGCTGAAGCCGGCGTTCAAGCCCGACGGGAAGAGCACGGCGGGCAACTCCAGCCAGATCTCGGACGGCGCGGCGGCGACGCTGCTGATGCGCCGGAGCACCGCCACGGAGCTCGGGCTCGGCGGACGCATCATGGGCAAGTTCGTCGGGGCGACGACGGTGGGGTGCGACCCGGACGAGATGGGCGTCGGGCCGGCGCTCGCGATCCCGAAGCTGCTGAGCCGGCTGGGGCTGAAGAAGGAGGACGTCGATCGGTGGGAGATTAACGAGGCGTTTGCGAGCCAGGTTGTTTACTGCCTGCGCGAGTTGGGGCTGATGGAGGCGTGGGAGCAGGGCAAGGTGAATCCCGACGGAGGAGCCATTGCGCTGGGACATCCGCTGGGCGCGACGGGGGGCAGGATGACGAGCACGCTGATGCATGGGCTGGAGAGGCAGGGCGGCGAGGTTGGTGTTGTGAGCATGTGTATTGGCACGGGCATGGGCATGGCGGGCGTGTTTGTGCGGGAGTAGAGCGATGGGTGTTGTATAATAGACGGATGCTAGACAAAGAAACTTGTGTGTGTTTTTTGGTATTTAGTTTCGTGGTCATAGACTGGCTCTTACATGGATTGGCTTTCATAATGACACCCTTTTTGCTACATGTGTTGAATGTCCCCCCCCTATTTCATCACACTTGTGCCATCGGCTTCTTAGTCCCCGACATGCGTCGAAACCCTCTCACAAGCCCCGTCATAGCATCTCTCTCAATGCCTCCTCCTTTGACAACACCCTTCCTGCCTGCATTCTCCAGCTTCATCAGCCCGATCCTCACCTTCATATAATCGCCAAAGAATTCATGGGCTCGCGCATCCGCTCCTCGCGTGATGCCGTGTCCCAGCGTGACGCCCCAGGTATTTGCAACACGAATGGCATGGGCATCCGGCCTCCTATCTGGCTGCAGCAGCACAGAGTAGATGAAGCCAGTGTAGAGCACCGGAATGTCCGACATGTTGGCCGGAAAGTCCCAGTTCTTGCCATCCATTGACAGAGGGTGCCACGGCGTGACGAGCAGCGAGCCAATCCGGTAGAGCACCTCGCTCGATACCTTTGTCTTGAGCACCATGGCCACCTTTCTCGGCCCGAGAGGCGTGCGCACACGGGTCCCGCTCTTGAGCTTTCGGATTTCTGTCATCTTGCCCGAAGCCAGTTCCACGGCGGTCGAGCCCGCGAAGCACACGCCAGAAGAGTTCCGGTACATGGCCATGCTATGGGGAGCGTGGATGGAGCCGTTGCCGTTGCGACCGCGACCCAGCCTGACCCGGGATGGCTCAGGGGCCGGAATGTTGTCAAAGGCATTGTCCAAGCGATCGCGACAGGCGATGAAGAGCGGGCTCTTGGAGCCAAACTGAAGCGGCGTCGCATCTTTGAACGAGTTGCAAATCTGGCGGCTGAGGGCGTTTACGTACGACGGCAAAAAGTGCTGGCCCCATTTGCCAAAGTGTTCTTGCGTCGACAGGGCGAGGCTGATCTGACCTTTGGGCTGCTCGCCGTTGAGGTCCTCCATCAGCGCCTTGTTCAGGTCGTCGGTGAGCTCGCGGCCGGGGAGAGACTCGATGAGCTGTGCTAGCTCTTTCCGCTTCTCGGCTTGTTCATTTGGTGATATCAGTGCTTTGTATTCGCCGTCGGATGCGAGAGGGAACAGAGAGGAGATGAATTTGCAGACGAGAGCTCGTGATTCATGGAAGACGGCCTCGCCAGCAGGGAGGACCACGACGCCAGGAGCATCGTCATCGAGGCGTGCCGAGACGAATCCTGACGATGACCCCTCAGCTTCTTCATACGTGAGAGTGGCCTCAACTGAAGGATGATTTTCCTGTGCGGCGGCGCCTTTGAGGCTGAGCCAGAGGTCGCGTGACTGCCCGTACTGAATGTTTCCCAAGGAAATGGTCAACTCCTTCTGCCCCTTGCCAATGTCAACTGGAGCATGATTGTCAACAGTATCAATAACTGCCTGCTCGACCTCAAGTGTGGCTGCGTATTTGAGCTTCAACGAAGCCTTGGTTGCAAAAGTAGACTGTAGGTTGGCAATGGCATGGACAAAGACGGTTCCGATCATGCCAGCATCGGGAATAAAGGCATAGTTGCCGCCGCTAAACTCAGCAATGGACTTTAACAACCCAGATCGAAGACTGTATCCGAAGCCAAACGTGTGAATCGTGGCGGGCAGCGGAGGCATGGACCTCAGCTTCGGGATGTAGCCCTGCGGCGGACACATGTGGTTCGGCTCTCCGTCTGTCAGGATCATCATGGCTGGCACCCGAGGGCTATCTTGCTCCGTGGAAAACAGCTTGACTGCGTCTAGAATGCCGTGCCAGAGATTGGTCGAGCCTTTTGGCCACAGGGCCTTGACTCTTTTACGAGCCTCCTCCTTGTTGCTGTCTGTCATGGGCTCAAGCTGCTGCACCACCTTGGACAAGGTTTCAAACGTCACAATACCAAGACGGTCTCTCTCATCCATGGTTTCGATGATTGTGAATGCAGCATGCTTGGTCAGGTCCAAGACAGAAAGGCCAGTTTCTTCTGCGCCTTCGCCGGGAACAGGGGCAGCCGCGCACATGCTCCCGGATATGTCAATCACCAGGACGACGTCGCAGGCTACATGGCCAATTGGCTTTGAGGGTTCCTTGGGAGGCTGGATCTTGACAAAAAGAGCATCCTTGGATCTGATGTGATGAAGCTCAAGGTCAACAGAACCGGCATGAGCATCATAGGGTGGAGGATCCGCTGCCCCTTGCTCCGGCTTCTCCTCGCGGATAGGGAGCTGCTGCTCGTGCTGAGCTTGAACAACGGGGATGCCAGCATCAGAGTTTTGTTTATTGAGATTGGTCATGGTTGAGAGATTCTTCAGAGGTCTCTATCGGTAGAATCTTTGTTTGAAATTGAGGAGAAAAGATGATACCGCCTGAGGTGAGGTGAGGTGGGATAAGACGAGTGGGAATCGCTGCACAGGCTCAACCAATGAGACAGCTGATGACCTCCTTCCAACGATGATCAACTGAGGAATCCATCCTTCGTACTTATAATGCCGAGAGATGCGATGCCTGCTCAACGCCAATGCCAGAGACCATCTCGTCTTGGGGTTAGCAGGTCCTTGTTGGCCCTCAGCCGCAGATGTTTTGAGCTGAGAGAACCTCCTCCACTTCGGCACGAATGCATGGCGTGGAGCGCTAAAAGCGGCCTGTTATTCACTTGCCGTCGGCTTCACTGGCCTGCCTAGGGTTGGTAAAGTTTAATTGGACTATCGTCAAGGCATCAATCATTGTGAGTTTATCAACTCTCGGAAGGGAATGCCGTAACAAGCAGGCCATGAGATGGATGAATGGGCACAAGATGCCAGAAAGGGGCAGCAAATGAGAAGAAACAGCCACTCTCACAAGGGGCCAATCTGCAGTAAATTCTCTCGACTCAGGTCTTCGTTTGCATGAGAGGAAATTAGCTCAATGGCTGAGGCGGAGCAACGCCTTGCCTCTGGATTACGAGCGAAATGCCGGCGCTGAGGTTGAGATGAGGAGGTTTAGAGTTGAAAGTGGGTATATGCACGGGCTTCCTGGTTGGTCTGCCTAGTGAAGATGCCTTGTAACACAGCCACTAAAGCTAGGGGGGAAAGTGGCCTAAGGTGCAGCCACCAGGGCGCTAGAGGCCCCCCGGATGAGTGCAGGCTACAGCGTCGACAGCGCATTAATTCTATTCGGGTGCCTAACAGTGCATGTACAGGATGTTGATCCTGTTAATGCATTCACCATGATAAAGTTAATCCGTGTTGTATGCACGTTGGTTCTGTTCAATGCCATTTGAAGTCATCGCCGAGATGCATTGACACAAGCGGTCAAAGGGTCGTTGCTCCACGTGCCAGCAAATCACGGCTAGTTGCGCGGGATGTTGGTCAATTGTCGGATGCCTACATGTGCGTATGTGCTTGTTAATGGAGTTGGAGTTGGAGTTGGAGATGACGGTGAATACCTGTATATAGTAATAGCTGGAGATTTCGATGGTACACATAGATTGACAAAGATGGAAGAGAATGATCTAGCAGTTAACATCAACATTAGGTTGAGATAGCTATGGTACGTATAGAGATTCAATGGATGGAAACAGATGCAGCAACCCGATCCGGCGGCAACACGCATCAGACAACACACGCAAATCCAAGTGAAGTAACCATTACAGATAGGAGTCAAGCAAACACAGCATAGTGAATTGCCTTCACAAAGGCAATTACCCGTTGACCGACTTTCCAATTACGCGTGCTTGTTCTGCCTTGAAACACCACCGTCACCATCAAAGTCTGCAGGAGACACGTAGCCACAATCTATATAAACTCTCGATGCCCTCGCTCATTGACCCTATTCCTTCTCCATCACACAACTCGTGCTCTTAACCTTATCGACACAAGCACATCAATACAGCATGATGAACACAGACACCATCCCTCGTTGATTCGCTTCATCAACATACAGTAAAGCCGATAGATCACATCTTCCCCTTTGAAGGTCAAATATATCGTCCACCATATACAGCTGCCCATTTCGAATTCCAAGTCAAAGACGACGTCGACGGGCAGGTCTGGAATTTATCTGTGGCGATGGAAGAAAGTCGCTTCACATCAAGGCTCTATCTACGACAGGTAATAACCGCCTGACCACGAGTCTCTAACATTATTAAATAAATGCTAATAAAAGAATATAGAAAGCATGGATGGCGGTATCTAAATACACCAAGATACACTCGACAATCTATTGCTGTCATGTCCATGAATGAGAGACATGTGAGTGAGCCCCTTTCCTTACCCACCACCAGTCACGATTACGATTGCTGACCTCGATCCGTTCTTTCTTCTTTAGGTAATGAGCTCAACGGGCAACCCCATGTTGGGAATCTGGGGTCTCTGATATTGTAAGGGGATGCAAACAGGCTGGCTTGCTACGGTACTATACCAGCAATTCGATCTGAATCTTTGGCTACGTCGTGATACAACCGACGTCGGGGGCAACATCACTCATCAACATTGTCCAAATTGATTGGACGGTTCATCAGGCTATCGCTATCAACAAATCAGAGCCTACTGGTATTGAAAATGATGGCATCTCGTTGTTCATCCTCAACATTATCTCCAAGAAATGGGCCTCGGGTATCTCGGATAATCTCGAGGATAATAGAGTGGTGTCTACAAAGATCATTCAAGACCATGTCAACAAGCTATTACATGGGCACACCTGAGGACGACATATGTCCCTCACAAAATCAGTAAGAAAAGAGAGGAGCGTCGATGAGAGCTTGAGGTCACATTCCTCAATCTAGGAACAATATCTTGTCCGACATGGACATTCCACTCTTGACGGGACCATCACGGCCTGTGATGGAGCGCCATAAAAACTACTTTCAACTACCCCAGCGAGAACACACAAGAAGAAAATTAAAGAACCTGCACTTATCCATTTACCAATACATTATCGACAGAAAAAGAAGACGGCTTAGTCGATCCCGTCCAAATTACTAGCGACCGAGTTACCAGGTGTTGAGAATCACGGGTCGCCACACGTGATGGGCTGCAAGCTGCAGCTGCCCCGTTTGTTCGTTTGACATCGAAGGCGCTTTTTGTTTTGTTTTCCCCTTTCCTTTTCTTTTTGAGCAATCCTATTTTCACCAAAGAATATTCCCATCTTCACCGTAATAGCCCATGCCCGTACTCAAGTTAATGCGCACACACCACCGTTCCCATTAATCCACACCTAATTACAGTGCGGCGCCCTGGCGCGCCACGTACTTCGCAATATTACACAAGACCTTTATCACGAAGTTCAATATCGCGATGGATTTCTTCTCCGGCGATGATGCCTTCCTTAGCGACGATGCCCTCGATCTGCTGCTATTGTCAGAGCTATCATATAACGCTGGCCGCGATGGCTGCCGCTGCCCTCGGGACCGACCCCGAGACCGAATCCGAGGCCAAGGAAGTTATTGAAGTTATCCCGGCCACCCAGATCGAGGAAGACGAGCCGGATGAACTAGCCGGCCTGTGAGAAGTGTTCACATTAAATTGGAAGGGCTGGAAATGCGATTTTTGAAGGAATTGGCGCAGATTAATAGTTTATAGTGTTGTAATGTGATCACACGTCGCAGTAACATCACATGTACTTACTATCACAGACTAAACCAATATGCCATGTGGTTACATAAAAGTTTATCCAATGCAAAGAAGGCGCTGGCCGTTTCTATACTCGGCAACAGGTAAGAGATTCATGAAAAGAGGCCATGGTGATTTCATCTAATGTCCCAAGGCGTACCAACAACTTGCCCACTCAATGTCTGCTCTATATTACATTTTCCATGGTTATCTTGGAAATATTATCCTAGGAAAATCGGACTCAACCTCAACCATATCTGTAGCTTAGCTTACTCTGAATTACAATTTCTTCAACATCTCTTCCCGCTCCGCCAAAGCCTCCAAATCCCGTCTCAACAAAGTCGCATCTTCACAGGCATGATTAGTGAACAAAAGTGGACCGCCACTCTCCCCCAGTGCCAACAAATGAAAACCTGGAATCAAGCCCCTGAACAAGTTCACTCTTTCAGCTGCTGAGCTCATTAACAAGTCAATTGGTTATTCCTTGTCCAATGACTAAACGCAGTTGTTGATCTGGTCTAGTGCTATCAACAGAATGTAGTATAAGGTCATGTACACCCACTGTATAATCATGCATATTCACACCGCAGCTCACCTCTTCCACAGGTCAAAGTCATCGCGATGCCATAACTCGCTTCCTCATATAGCATCATATCAGCTCTTTGAGTAGACTCTCCAACTCTCCAACGTCATCTTCGCCTCTCCGGATCGTCGCCTCAAGGAGCTCACGTTTTGTAATAGCACTCCCAACCTTGTCCAGGAGTTTCTCCACTTCGGTACAATTAGAATCACTGGCTGCCTTTCTTGGCCCACTCAACGTTTCTTCTCCTCTGATCCGTTTTAGTCAAGAGGAACAGTCTAATAGCTGACGATATCAACACTGAGCCATCCTTTGTTGGGGAAGCGGCTTGAGACAACAAGTTGCGTTTTTTTGGTGCAATGCTTTGAGGCAAGGGTCCTTGCTTGTCATAACTACAAGACGCTTAATATAGGAAGCGAAGCATAACACGGCACCGATTTGGAATGACGCTCTTTTCCTGCACGAATAACTCCCAACTTTTCAAGAGAGAAACCATCTCTATTCAATCCGCAACATACTCATAGCAGAGGTTTTCGTGCGCTTTCATCATCTTCGCCATAGCTGGCGTTGTTTCTTATTTCGTTTCCTTTCATTCATCATGACTGCAGCTGAAGAACAGCCAATCCGGCGCACATACCGAGGCAACTGCCACTGCGGCGGCTTCGTCTATGAAGTCGACCTCCCAGAGCTCAGATCCGTCGTGGAATGTGATTGCAGCTTCTGCAGCCGCACGGGAAACCTATACGTTTTGACGGACGAGGACAGCAACTTCAGAATCGTCAAGGGAACTGAAGAGAGACTCAAGACTTATACATTTGGGCCGGGGAACAAGATTCACAAGGTATGTAAAGTCGGGAATAGGCGATGAGCATCTGGGGAGATTGACTCCTTTGCAGTTTTGTCCGAAATGCGCAACAAGCGTGCTTTCACGGATGCCAAACGGCCCTCCACGGTTAAAACTGCTGCTGAATGTAAGTTGTAGCAAGTGTCTGCTCTGGATGATCGCACTGCTCACAAGAACTAATAGACACGAGCCATGCAAAATGTTGACGTGGACTCCTTGGAACGAAGAAAGTAGGTTATGCCGACAAGTATACCCATGGAGAAGAGTTGGAAATAACAGTGTATAGCGTCTTCAATTCCAAGATTGGAGCCCAGTATTTGCCTCCAGAACACAAAGGTGATATCCCGCCAAATGTTGACGGCGGCCAGCTATACACCGGAAGCTGTCACTGCGGTGCCGTTACCGTGGCTCTCTCATGCAAGCCCTTGGATGAATTTAGTGAAGAGAAGGCAGCTGTGTGTAACTGCAGCATATGTTCTCGGGTTAGTTGTGTCCTCCAATATGCGATTTGGGCTGCTTGTTGTGTTCATCATTCTAAACCTGGCAATATAGAACGCATACGTCTGGCTCTTTCCGAGGCCCGAACACGTAGTCCTCTCAGGATCCGAGGATGCCATTGGTCACTACACATTCTCCGATGGGCTGACAAGTAAAACGTTCTGCCGCACTTGTGGTATCAACGTGACAAATCTCAGAAATCAACTCTCTCAAGACAAGGTACTAGCGCTGAGTGAGCATTCCCGTCAAGTCTACTGGAGAGGCAAGGCATCTCATCCGGTGAATGCGCGTGTACTGCATGGGGTGGACGTGCGAAAGTTGAAAAAGGTGGTGTTTGAGGGTGCGACAGTGATGCCGTCGACGTATGTGAATCCCTGAAAGGGACGTGGATGAGGAGAGTTTGCCATCCTATTATGACACAAAATAATGTAATCACACTTTATTTTTATTATATTCACTTACCAAATGTGTTTATACCTTCACGGCAAGCTCGAAGATGAGCATATCCCATGTGGGTTAGCCAGCAAGGCTAGCATTGGTTCTCGCTGGGCCCAATGATATTCGAAAGGAAGAATCAAAGCAAACATCCTTCTTCCCGGCATAACTCCGAAAGTGAGCGGCATGCCGCCTTCTTCGTGTGCTTTGGGCTCTATTTGAAGTTGCTGCCCGGCCGAGGCCTCAAGAGGGTCTCGAGGTCACATTTTGAGCGCGCGTTCCCGCCCGCGCGGGATGAGAAGACTGAGGTCGGCGAATCATGTAGGCTGTAGTTTGCGTCTGCGTATGAAAGATGTCGCTCAACGCTGCTTACTCGATGGCGACGGCAAAGACAACAAAGCCAGTGTCCCAATTGGGATTTCTAGTAGCCTCGACAGAGGGGCTTGTAATGATATGTGATGAACTTGGATATGGCATCCAGCACATGCCGGACAGGCGGTTGGACAGCTGCAGAATGTGTAGCCCACTTACACTTGCTCTTGCAGTAGCATTGTGGGCATCAATCCACCACCATCGAAGCCAAGAATAGCTTGTGACCGGGGGCTTACCATGTCAATCAGCTGTGTGTAATTGAAAGAAAGCTTCATCGCGAGAACTACGTATGGCAATAATACTGCCAACCTTGTATCGCCCAAGTACCCGGAGGGCATCTTTAGTGCAACGTGATACTTGCTATGTACATAGGCTCGCAATTTGCTACTCAAGAGGCACAACTGTGCAACGATCTGCCGCTTGGAAACATCAAATCCAGGCTATTTAGGCGGCTTGCAGTGACGTAAATTGGGAAACCAGGATCGCTTCCCCGGATTGCCCCGCTGGACTTGGAATCCTCATGGCCGGGAATAGAACAAGCCACTACTATACTACTACTGTGTAGTGCGTGATCCCCTGGCACTCACACGATGGCAAGTTGGTGTTCCGAATAATTTCGACGGGACAGACCACCACCATGACGAAGCTTGCGGGCGGGTTGGCTGAGGCCGCATTCGGGTTGCATGTGGTGACGGTTTTGCCACAACCACAGCCCCTCTAGATTCGGCCCTGTCTTGAGGAGAGACGCGCAAAGTTTTACCTTGGCTGCGAGCATTCGTCATGGTCGTCGATCACTTCCATATTGCTTTTATGTTTTATTTTTCCGTTTTCTTTTGTTGGTTTCTCCTCGTACGTACGTACGTACTGTACTTGTCTTCTGTTGAGGTTGAGTGCTGGCTTGAGACCAAACTTGCTCATAGGAATGACGCCCAGTCGCCACCTGGGGTGCGTGAGAAAAAGCAGCCCGGCTGAGACGGAGAAGGATTCAATGTGACTCGACTTCGGCAGGACTGGATCCGGCATCACAAACCGCACATGGGACTGAACGGCAGCAATATCGCTTGCTTGTGTCGAGCTGCAGGCGCCGTAGCGCACGCCGTAGCGCTGTAATATTGGAATATTAGAACATTGGACCCAGGCAATAATATGCAGCATCCCCGTCGCCTTCACAGCCGTCCACAGCATTTATCCCTGCCGCCACTCGTCTGTGCTTCAGCTTCCCCGCACGTCGACTCTTCCGCTAGCAGGCCAGAGCAAACCCTAAACTCTGACTATTCAGCCATGGATGTTCTGGCCTCTGGGCGTGGGGGATTGACTGCCTGCCTGCTGATGGGCCGTATTGTCACCGGGATTTGAAGGAGTCATGCGATGCACAAGCTTTGAGGAGAGAAAAAGCATCCCACGCTCTGACGATTTTGCGCTGTGCAATGTCGGGAGGAATCGGGGGGGGGGAGGTTGGAGGCGAAAAAGGTTGAATGTTGGAGAGTTTTTTGCGGCGACACTCCGGGCGTCTTGGGTACAGTACACTACGTGTGCAAAGTACATTCTACCTCTGCCTTTTAGTAGCTGTGACTTGGACTTTTATATTCTTTCCAGACCACATATGCTTAGCATCACGCAGCAAGGCGTCGACATCAAAAAACGTCAAATTGAAACCCACCCGGAATCCATCTAGGGGTCTTGCTGCGAGATGCTTCCCCCCGATGGCCCCGCGGCCCAATCATCATGCACCCCAGGCCCTGCAGCAGATCGCAATCCCTGCTGGTGTCGCGCCACTCTCCAACTAGCAGCATCACCAATCCCACCTATGGCGGCTCTCCAATTGCCTGATGCGGCTCATGACAGATGGAAATGCGTCATCAGAACCCGATAAGTTGTTGTCTCGGTGCTGCTGTGACGCCTCACTCATCTGCCGGTCTTGCCAATCATCTCTCCGATGGACGGTCCAGCCATCCATCTCTCTGGCGTCTTCTCTTCCTCCTCTTCTTTTACCGTACTCCTCCTCCTCGGTGCTGGGATCCACATGTTCCGTGAGCCATGGCCACGGCTAGCATTGAAGGCTGCCTAGCCAAGGCTTTCCCGCAGACAACCGGTAGACTACAATATACTCCGGCAAACCGTGGAGACGGCAGCGTCTCATTGTGCCCCGAACTAAGCAGGTCTTGGTCGTGTTAGTCCTGCTACTTTGATGTAGTAGCCGTAACCTTGTATTTGCTACTAGGTCTGCTTCCAATTTTGCCGTTCTAGTTTTTTAGCCAAGCCCACCCGTCTCAGACAGCCGCCTTGTTTGAACTATAATAAGTTGTTCCTCCTCCTCCCCGTCTCTTCCTCGTTTCTCTCCTCCCTTCTTCTCTCTACACACTCTACACTCTCTTCATAACATCATATCATACTTGACCCACAAGGCAGACATCTCGCCATAAGCTCCTTCACTTCAAACTTCAACTCGCATCCACTTCAGTAAACATGCCCGCCTACGAGTACTGTTGCCAATGCGGTGGCATGATTGTCATCAGCACGACCTGCACTGGATGCGGCCACAAGCAGTGCTCTCACTGCCCCATGTGCTAATTGCTTCGCAATGGTTTGTCTCGACGCCGGCCCCTCCCTGGTTGTGAATATCCCCTGGAATACCTCGGCTGACGCCGTCGCTAGCACTACACCAATACACCACACCTGGTGAAATCTTAGTCTGGCTGGCGTTGAACATCGAGACTCTAATTGTACACGACCGAAACGATTCAGCCTCTTCTTGTTTTCGGAGCAGAGCTCCTGTGCGATACCCCTTTCTTATCCTTTTTATTGCGACACACTTTTTTTTGGAATTCCTCTTCTTCGATTCTTCTTTTTCTTCTCCACCTTTTCGTCTACTTCTCCTTTGGTTGTTGGGACGTCATGGGCTACGGAATGGTTGTTTGCGGGAACCTTGTACTATTAAAATGGGTGGCAGATGATGCTTTCTCCTTCTCTCTCTCTCCACCGTGTACGCGATTTGTTGGGGAAATTCACACCACATTTCCTTTGTTTCTCCCCGCTGGAAAGCAAAAAAATGAGCAAACATTCGACGGCGCGAGCTCCTATGTGTCAAGTTACTTTGATTGATTTACTGGGACAGATTGAATAGCTTAAGGAAATGTTTAAAAGCAGACAAAACCAATACCAAAAAAAAAAAAAAAAAAACCGTCATTCAATTGCAATCATTACTCGTCAGTATACTTCAAACATGTTTCTTCATCATAAATCACCCTCATCTCTACAATCTCCCTACGCACACCCTTAAAAATCCCTAACCAGGAAAAAGGTCTTGCTCGCGACAGGCCGCTCCTTGAGCTTGAAGCCCTGCTTCTCGTAGAAAGGCAGCACCTTGCCGTTATCCCCCGCCACGCCAATCCAGATCCCCTTGCTCACGCTCCCATCCTTCTGCGGAACGTTCCTCACGCTCTCAACGAAGCTGTTAATGAGCTGCTTCCCCCAGCCCTTGCCCTGGAACTCGTCCAGCAAATCAATGTGCATCGTCGCCTTATACTCCGCCAACAAGTCTGCATTACCATCCACTAGCAACAAGTGCGGGTTATACGCCAATCGCGACAGAAACACCTCATTAATGCTCCCATCCTCATAAAACAGCGGCTCCTTAAGGTCCAAATCATCCGGCCGCGTCACCTCGGGCGACACATCCAGCACCTCCTCGGCATACGAGTCGTAGGCGGCCACAAAGGCGGGAATGTCGGGACACCCGATACAATACCCCACGGGCCGTCCGGAGCCGTCATCAAGCACGAAGCACGTCGTCGGCGAGAGGTGCGTGTACTGGTGAGTCCAGCAATAGGGGGCGAGGCGCCGGCCTGGCACGGAAGGACGAAGGGCAGGGTTGAGCGTTTCGCGGCACTGTGACGGGAAGGGGGGGAAACGAAGAGTGAGAAAAAGAAAAACCGTCAAATTTAATTGATCACGAGGGCGGCGGAATATGTGAGAAGATGGGCGAGAGAAGATGTAAAGTGGCTCATGGTGAGATTCGCCATGGCGGAAGCTTGCCGTCACCGTGAGATTTCGGCGTGGGGTATGGGGTAATAGGGGGGATCTCATGACTGAACACGGGAACGACAGAAGGCTTTTTTTTCTCCTTTCGAAACTTACAATGTGAGACATGCCCTCAAAGTCAGAGGGCTTATACGGCCGGATGAACGCCATGGCTTTTTCTTGTTGCTCGGAATGGGGACCTAGAGCGAGGCTTAGCAACTTTGTGGTTTTTCTCAGGCAGCGTTAACTTCAACCCCGCCTCTGGATGGAATATCCTCAATTGACAGGATGGTACACGAACTTGATAAGAAAATGTAAAAACGCACCAAGATACACCACACAAAACACAAAAAAACCGTAATGCCAAGAAGAGAATACTATCAAATATCCCCAAAAACGCAACAGAAGTTGATAAAAAGCAAAAAGCAAAAAAAAAAACACCTCCTCAACCAAGCCGCCCCTCGCAAAATAATATATCTCCGGAAAACCCACCCCAATAAAAACCAAGCTAGTCACCCATCCTCCCCCACGTAAGAACACAAAGAGGAGCAAACTGATAAAACACAAAAAAAAACACAACACAATCCGCCCTATTCCCAAGCCACAGTCACACACCGAAAAAAAAAGCACTAAAATCGTGCTCCAGCCGACGGGCCCCGACGTAACGTAGCTCAAAGCCCGTTCAGCTCGGGGAGGTCGCGAGGCAGTGCCCGATGCCCGAAGGAAGCAGCGCCTCTTTTGCTCGCCTTCGACTCCCAGCTCCAACTCGCTCGACGAGCAATTTCTCCGATGTGTTGATCAGACGACAGACTGTCTTGCCAGAACTTCGGAGTAATAGAGAAAGCTAGCAATTGCTATAACTCCGATTACCATCAACAAAAACCACCTACTACAAAGTACAATGGGGGGCTACACGGCTAATCAAAGAGGCAAAATAGAATACCTCTCTTCAATCTCCTTAGTTCGTCTTCAATTCACCTAAAGTACGGCGTACAAGGCAGATAGCACTACATCTAGTGGAATTTCTCCGCACCATCCGCCTCATATTGCTCTCCCGAAAACCCCACCCGTATTCCTTTCCGTGTGAATTGATTCCTTAGTCTCCCTTCGTAAGAGCAAATCCCGACGCCACGATTATGATTTCAAGTCCCGCCTGATAAACTGTCCTCCACCAAACCGCTCGTCTACAGAGCATAACAAGGAAAAGTCAAATAAAAAGAGAAAGAAACAAAAGTTCCCGAAGAATTTACATCCCCAAATCAGCACGTATCGTTGAAGATGAAAAGGGAAATAAAAGAACAAAAAGTCCAAAAAATGCCAAAAAAAGAATCAGAAACAAGCTCAAGAGCGCCCACGCATGTTTGGTATTGAGCAGCCGTTATAGTATTACAATGTTGATGTACTGGTAGAGGTATCTTTGTCGTTCCTTACTCGTCTGCCTTGGTAGGCTAGATGGGGATCACAACTGGTAAGTGAAAATGAGCAGTGAGATGCAACGCAGTCATGCTTCAAAGACGAATGAGAAGGGAGGAATGATGCGGCTTTAGAAGAGACCGCCGGGAAATCTGCTGTTAGGCATATTTCCCTGGGGCATGGGTGGTCTCACACCGTTGCTGGAAGGGCTGTTTCGTGATCTCAGGCTGGTGCCTTCGCTTGTTGCCTTACGCAGCCTTTGTCGACGCGCCGCCAGCGTATCGTCATCCGAGTCATCGAGATTGGGGAAGCCTCCGGGGACCCGAGGCGATTGCATGTCATCCTCGCTGGCTCGGCCGACGGCATTCTTGCGCCGGGGATTGATTGGTGGCAGCGGAGGGGCGGCTGCATTCGACAGCAGGTTCGGAGTGGAAGCCGTCGCTCCAAGAAGGCTACCGTTTCTAGATCTCGTACCCATGCCGACAGGAGAGGCCATCGGGGATGGCTGCCCAGCTTCGTAAGGAGGACGTTGTCGAGCACTCTGGGGGCCTTGCCTCATGCCCACGGCACTCCTGGCACTGCCAGGCGGACTAACCGGCATGTACTGATCATCGTATGCGTTCGATCCGTTTCTCAGCCGTATTGGTCGAATAGGAGGTGGGCCTGCGTTGCTCGTTTCTGATCCGCTTCGCTCTCGCTCCGACGGAGCCCGCGATCCCGTTCGGGAGGTTGCCCGAGAACCACTTCCATGCCGAGACTCATCACGCGCCTTTCTGTTAAACATGGCGGGTGGTGGGCCGCCGATGTCGTGGGACCCTACTCGCGGGCCTGCTGGGGGCCGTTCCGACGGTCGCTGGGTTGTTTCCAGATCCTTCATCTTCTGAAGCTCGAGGCGTGCTTGACGGAAGGCCTTGAGACCGACGTGAACACTGTCCTCCTTGTCTGTTGTGGCTCCATCCTCCGATGACCGCTCTCGGGCTTGTGTTGAGCGACCTCTGCGCGAATCGTCTGCGTTCTCGGTGGATTCTCTACGAGACGGCGACATGTTTCTGTTCGACGTCGATGACATGACCATCTTCATGGCCCTCGGTTGGCTCTGATCGCGAGCTTGGCGGTCAAAGAGCGAGGTATGGCTAGACTTTGATTTTAAGATGCCCAATGCATTCGTCCGTGGAGGTGGGACATCCTTGAGGCTCTCCAAGGATGGCACCGCCGTCGGAGAGGGCTTATCCATCTCGGGGTCAACCATGGAGCCGAGCTTCTCGCGGACGCGCCGAGCGCCATCTGCAAGATGACGAGCAAATTCGTCCTCCTCTTCCCTCTGTGCGTCGTCATTTGAAGTCCTGTGGCGAGAAGGAGATCGAGACATCATGTGTCGGCCATTGGCAGCCGATCGCGCCGAACCGGGGCTACGGTCATAATCCAAGCCCAACCCGCTCTGTGTCATGTTTTGCACAGCGGTTTGCGCCGCACTCTGCTCTGCGTCTTGTGCTGGCATGCCATAGATTGAAGAGGCGTTGCTGTCGCTGCGCAAATGTGCCCGAACCATGCCGCTCAAACCGTTGTTCGGCCCCAACGTTGGAGAGTCCTGTGGGGGGGCAGTCATAGGACTGGGTGCGGATGACAGGCTGCCCGATACCCTGGGAGAAAGTGAAAGGGGAGCAGGGATGGCAGAGTTCTTGAAGGCTGGATGGTCACCATCATTTGGTCTTTCGACAGACAGTCTTGGGGGATTCCCAGAAACCAGTAAGCCGCTCAAGACAGAAGAGTCGTCGCTGTCATCGAAAAAGGATGACGGGTCTTCAGAAGCAGTGATCTTGGTCACAGCGGCCTCGGCCTTCTCTAGTGGCTTCCATTGCATCGCTGAGGAAGATTGTGACCTGATATCTGAAGCAACGGAGACGCTAGATTCCAGGGAGCGGTGGTTGTTAACAGGCGTTTCTCGTCCCTGCTGGAGCTGTATTTGTCGCTGAGCGTAGGTAGAGTCGTCGTATTTCTCAGCCGGTCTCTCGAAAACGCCCATTGCCGTGGCCTTGCCCCTGTCGTTGGGCTGAATAGTAAGCAAGGGGTGCTCTTCAGGTTCGCTCATAGGGGGGCTGATGGGCGGAACTCCGAAGCTTGACTTGGTTGCAGAGGCTGGGAACTTGGAGCTGGTATCGGCGGGAGAAGCCGACACAGAGTTGGCGACGGGGGGCGTGAAAGACCGCAGGTTGGGGGCACTAGCCTTTGCCAGGATCGGTCGGCGCTCAAGAACGCGATCGCCAAACATGCTGGCAGTTGGCGAAGCTGCTACCTCTGGTGTCGCAGACGCAAAGGGCCGGCCTTTGGATAGATAATCCATTCTAGACACGGCCGACGACTGCTGATCGTGAAGCTCACGGTTGAGACCTTGCTCATAGAGACGTCTGGTCCTAAGGACGCTCCGCTCCGCAGAAGACGTGGAAGTCGACGGAGTGATCTGAGAATCCTTGATGGAGGGTGCGCCTTGGGAGGTGATAGACGTTGCGGTGGAGTAGCGGGCCGCAACGGATGAGACCGTTGAGCTTGTCTCTCGTCGTCGGCTAGTCTCAGACCGGGACTCTGATAGAAGTTCCGACTGAGACTCTTGGAGCGGCTCCAATTGAGAGTCCGACTGAGGCTCTGGCTGAGGCTCCGGCTGAGGCTCGGGATCCTCCGCCTCGTTGGAGTCGCCTCCTTCGGCATTCTGCCTTTCCTTCTCTGCCAGCCGCCATTTCTGAAATGCCGACAGACCCACATCGTCCTCGAGAAGCGTTCTGCTGGACATGTTACCATCCTTTCCTACGGAGCCGTTGGCTGGGAGCCTGTAGACTTTTTGCCGGCCGCCAAAGAGGTTGTTTCCGTCAACCGGCTTGGCCCGGTTCATGACACTTCCGGTGGCATCATCGATATTGAAGCCATCCAGGCGAGAGATGGAGGGCGATCTTATCGACTCGACCTCAGCTATGTCCTGTAGGCCTCCGCCAAGACCCCAATTTGATTGTCCCCGAGGGAAGAGCACGCTGTCGTCACTAGCCTTGCCCATCTTGGTTGTAGGATCATCCTGCTCGCGCAGCATGGAAAATCGAGCCGAGAGACCAGTCATGAGCAAGCTGGTTCTGAAATCATCGGTTGATGGTAGGGCGGTGCTGATGTCGAGATCAGGCTTGGTATCTTCGTTCTGGCCTTTCTTCTTGCCAAACATTCGGAATGGGCTGGAGGACTCGGACTCCATGGACGGACGGACGCTCTCGGGCTCGTCCTTGCCCTTCTTCTTGTTTCGGAATACATTCATCTTGATCGGACTAGGCGCAAAGAGCGCAAGCTTCGCAACGAGTTTGTTAGGGCGAAGGTGTCGAATATCGTGTCATTAATTCATCCACTACCTCTGGTAGATGTCGCGTGCCAAGCTGAACTGTAACAATGTTAGATATCAAGAGTGTAGCCAACATGCAGTAATTGTGAGGATTGGGCCCAGCCAACACGCGGCAGCTTGGGGCTTGGGCGGTGCGCCAAACCAGACGAGCATCATCAGCCTACTTGATGCAGGTTGGGCCACTTCATAATGCTTGTTCTTCTTCTCTGCAAGGCATATCCCATGTTGCATCCTTCAAAATGTGAATATTCTGCATAAGATAGCAAATATGACGTACCAGATGAGTAACAATAGAAGAATCAATGCGCTTCCAGTCCTTGGGAAAGAAACAATCTCGCAAACGACACTCTAAAAAAAAAAAAAAAAGAAACAAACAAACAAAGAAACAAACAAAGAAAGAGCAGAGCTTTTCAATCAAATGCAGGATGCCGTTTCAAGAGGTGTAGAAAAGCAGCTTCCGTTGTAATATCGAATAGTGACTGCGGATATTGGGAGCCAGTTCGCGGTGAGCGTCACCCTCGACGGGTACCTGCAGGATAGGCTCGCAGCAGATTGCGTGCGAAATGCTGCGCGGTGCTGCGCGTTGGTTGTCGACGCTGTAAGGGGAACAACCACTCGAACCTGCCACCCAAAAGGGGCGATTTTGTATACAAGTCGTGAGACGGGACGAATTGGAATAAGGAGTGTTGGGTATCACAAAGCGGCGCAGAGCATGCTTTGAGGCGGCAGCTATCGACAGGGCGCAGGCGTCGGTTGCAAACACGGGGGGCTGATGCTTCTCGCAGCGTGATGGTGAGAATGAGCGTGGACAAGGAGCAGAGGAGCAGAAGAGCAGAAGTCAAACCAAACAAAAGCTTTCGCCTGCGGGAGAAGAAGAAGAAGAGGGCACTGTTGATCCTTGGAAGCCGTGAGCGGATGAAGAGGAAGAGGAGAAAAAAAAGAGTGGAGAGAGAGAAGTGCCAGCCCGGCAAGGGTAGAAATTGGGATCAAATGCTGGCGATGACAAGAAGGGGCTTGAGCACGGCGGCAGCTGGTGATGGCCTCGAGCTCCATCCAGGATCCATCCATGCTAGCGGTCGTGCCTGGGCTGCTGTCGGGTGCTGGACAGGTCCACGGGTACAGGTACTAGCCACTAAACCGCTAACCACCTGGGCACTAAACCGCTAAACCACCGCCTAGCGCCCAATAGCACGGCCTGCAGCCACGGCAGGGGTACCGCCTACGGGCTCAGTTGCATGCTGTGGACTTGCAGGGGCTGCCACTAAACTTTTTTCTCCTTCTTGCTCGCAATCCCTTGACTTGTTCGCCTTTTACTATGTACATAGTACTGTAATTCTTGCTTCACAAGGCTTCGATGATTACTGTAAACCACCGGCTGCTCCACCAGGCCTCCCTTCTCCGCGGCGTTTTGGGTTCCCCTTGGAGCAAGTACCGTACTGTAGTACTATGTACCATACTGTCCCCGTGCTTGTGTGTGGACGGTAGCACTACGAACAAGTCCATCGCACGAGTACAGTCCAGAACAGCAAGTGTTCAGCCCCGAGACCTGCGTGTCTAAGATGGCGGGATTTCCCCTGATTCACTACCATGGCATGGATCGGATGTGAAACTTTTGTCTCTTCTCTACTTGCAGCGCGCTAATCAGTCGTGGTCAGAGATGGAAAACTCTCAGAGATTGGATGCAAGGTCCAGCATCGTCTTGGGGCAAACGGTCGCGTCTCAGCTGGGTCTAGCGCTGCTTGATTTGCGGCACGGCTCAACAAACGCGCAGCCACAGCTCCTGGACGCTCGTAATGCTAATTTATCTCTCCCTTACATCTTACGGGCCTCTTCAGACGTGTGCCTCAGGTGCTCTTTGCCACAGGGAAGACGGGCGTACAAGGAAAAGAAACTCAAATGTATAGGTATTCTTACCAACCCGGTCGCTCCAGTGATAGGCGACCGGTGCCCCCAATCACAACTCCCGGCTTCCACATAGCCGACCGAAAGGAACGACGTGGGATGCAGCGGTAGGTTTGGTGATGCGCCCGTTCCACAGCATGCATGCAAGCGATATTCCTCACCACTCAGCGGGAAGCATGCTCTGTCGCCACTCGTTGACGCCTTTGTCGCATCGCAGCCGGCCCAACATGGCAGGTGTCTGGTGCGATATCTGTGCTGCTCTGGACATTTGATATGCTCGGAGAACGCTCCCTCTGCGGCTGGTGGCTGAGTGCCACAAATACTCCTTTGTACATCATTTGCTTCATCTGGTAAAGCAATTTGATGGAATATTAGCCTCCTAGTCCATCCATTGGCCCCCGGATAACGCAAGGAGGTGCGTGATCTGGAATAGAGCGTCACCGGATGAGCAAAAAGCAAAAGCAAAACCAATTATAGTTCCAATAGTTGATAAGACGGTACTGTATTATGCCTTTTCCTCTACAACAAGGTTCGCCGACAAACGTCGTGGAAATGACAGGTCGCAAACGAGGGCTGGCTTAAATGGGTGCATTACTCGATGCATCCATGCTGCTTCCAGTCGCAGCCATCCCACGAGGTGTCGCTCTCTCGATTCGCCAGACCCCCAATTGAGGCTACGGGAGATGCCTCGCTCTGCATCAACATCATCTGGCCATGGCACCCCAATTCCATCTATCTACGTCGTACTGTGCTACCGCTTGCTACCCAGCATCTCCACTTTCTCAGGGCATGGCACCCACATTGCATCGGAGCTCCATCGCGCATGCAGCTGCGGCCAAGATGAGAGATTCTCCGCGCATTGAGCATCCTCGTCCGAAACAGCCGAGAACGGCCTCTGGGATAGAATCGATGCCTCGGGTTATTCGGAGCGCTGCGAGATGGGGCGCAAAGCGAAGCACGGCGGTGAAGGGGGTTGTGGCCTTTTGCTGGCCAGAGACAAAAGGATAAATAGGTCATCATCGACTCTCACATGATCGGCACAAGCTAAAACAAACTTTGATAAACAGCTTGTGTCTGTCAGATGCCCGGTCTACTTGTGCGATAACCCATGATGCAGCGTGGAGCATGCGAGGAGAGCATCGGGCCAAGAATTCGCTTTGCGTATCGAAATCCGGAGCACTGCTAGCTGCGCGTAACCCTCCCTTATTACTGTACGCGAGCAGCGATGCGAGCAGCAACTCGTAATCGGAATGCAATTCCATGCTTTTTTTTTCCTCTTAGGGGCCCACTGCATGCCACTTTTCATCCTGATGCTCAAGATAGACGAAGCGACGATCAACCCGGCCCGCTGATTTGTCGGCGTGTCTGTGTTGTGGCTATGCTAGGTAGGGAGAGTATGGCGATGGCCATGGTGATGTTGTCGCCGCGCAAGACCTCGCCAGGAGTCAGTCGAGCCAATCGAACTCAGCACCACAACTTCCTTGCATATGCAGCACGTCGAGATGTCCCGGAAAAGGCAAATTACTGGATGCGCGAATGGGCTGATATATAACATTAGCGGTGGGGTGAGGGTAGCCTCAGTCCATATTAATTGGTGAACTTTCAAGCCACCGGAAGACGCCACGGAGATCTTAGAAGCTGCCACGACTCATCTCCCGCCCGCCGCACCGATGCTATTCAGACGACAGCGACAAGTCACCAGAGCACGAATTCAAGGAAAGAAACGCCCGGGGTGCTCGGTACAGGCTTCAATATTGCCGCAGCTAGTAATGGAGAAAGAATCGAACGGATGGCTTAGCGCAGGCACAGGCAAGGGTCACGAGATCACTTTGTTCAGCAGCGGAGTGCTCCGAAATCCATACGCTGCAGCACTGATTCGCCGCCGAATTCTCTCCTATTGCAAGCTCAGGGCATTGACAGGCGGTGCGGATAATCCTGAGCATTCCGAACAAGCCCGTGCGAACTGGGACCGGGTTCAGGCCGAGGCAAATCTCCCCCACAAACATGATTCATCTGCCATCATACCTACTATGCACGAGGCCAAGCAGAGGGTGGCGATGCACATGTTGCTTTAGCTCCAATCATCTTGTTTGGGGGCCTTCAATGGCCACTTTTCTCTGCTACTCTTCCAATGCCTGGTTGTTTGATATCTAGCAACAGTTGGCCCCAGTATTACTAATATACGGAGTACGTAGAGTACGTACCTTGGTACCTATACCTTACTCGAAATATGGGGACTAGCACATGGCACAGAGTTTGAGTATTGACATGACATCAATTACACGTAGGTACTAGGTATATAGACTCAACAAATCTCGACAAGGGCAGACACACAGGGGGCGGAACTCGTACATGCAAATACAAAAAAAGAAAACCTAGAACAAAGGACAAAATTAAACCGAAAACATGGCCAAAATTAAACCCGCCCACGAACGCTGCTTCCCAAAAAAAAAAAAACAGCCCCGCCTCTAGAAACTCCCCTGACTGACGCTAGCGATGAAGCCCCATATTTATATGGGCCAATCAACATCTTGTTCCTGGCGCTTAACCCAATCTGGGCCGCTTCCCCCTGACAGGCCGTCAAGGGGAGCGGTGGGGAGCGACGGCAGGGGGTGTGACTAATGGCATCCGGCCAATCAGGAGCTCGCAGCGGTCCTGGGACTCGCAGCCGCGCCAAAATTCGAAACACGCAGACCGGAGCAAGAGACGGCTGTTTCTTCATCTAACAGGATACAAGGGCTGGTCGAGCTGAAAAAAAAAAAAGCCATGATGTATCTGATTGGCTGTATCCATGTGCAGGGAAAAGAGATGGGTATTATACAGCACGGAGTACGGCTTCCAAAAGCGACGAGGCAACTTCTCCCCTTGCCAAGCCCCAAACTCGCACTCCAAGATCGGCCCCTCAACAGCCGCGAATCAACCTCCTCGCATCGCCCAGCTTCAGAATCCAGCACCAGCATCTGCGCACCAAAAAACTCGCCGCGATCTCGCCTTCAATACGAGCCCATGTGTCGCCGGAGCCTCAAAGCGCTAGTGCGCGGCACGGCAGCCCAGAGCCAGGGCAACGACCCCCCCGTGAGCCAATTCCACGGAAATGGTCGTTGACAAGGCTAACCCGGCCAAAGCCACGTTGGCCGCGCTTCAATGCTGAACCGTGCGCCGTGGAATGCCAGGCTGGGGACAGGGCGTGCCGGCTAGCCAGCTCTTGGGATGCTCTTGTTTGGGGACTCGCAAGGCCCTGCCAGCGTGTGATTCTACAGGCGATTCGTGATGCTGTACAAGTACCTGCAGGTATGGACAAGGATGGCTAGGCTGAGCTGGAGTGCCTCGTTGTCTTGTTTACCGCTGGGAATACGAGCGACGGGTATTGATCAAACCTTGTTGTGTAAGGCTGCTTCACCATCGTCAACATACCGAGAGTGGAGGTGCAAGAGTCAATCAGTCAGTCAGTCTATCAGTCTATCAGGCGGGCACTTTGGCATGTGCAATTGTCATCTCCGTGTTAGTACTATGTATATACATGTAGGGTTCCATCCGGGTCGGTAAGTTTTTCCCGCGGTCGGCAACACGCCATTTCTGGGTAAGCATGTTGGCCTGCCCGCATCTGATACTACTGGATGGATGTGATGCGGCACACGATGCGACATATGATATAGTACAGAGATGCCGGGATGTGAATTGACCACAAATGGCCGATGGTTACTCGAATATTGCAAGCGTAGCTTTCGCTGACAGTTGTCCCAATGCTAGCACGAGTGGATTCGAGTCATTGCCATAGCACTAGCAAGCAGTCCTCGTACGGGTATATGCAAATCATCCTGCAGTCGCCGTCGTCAATCTGAGACGTCTCTTCTCGCATTTTGGCCGAGCCTTCCTGGGCCCCAAATAGCCCGATCGACGATTGATGGAGCTTTCTCTTATCCACCTGTCCTCTCCCAGCCGGCGCAAACTAAGATTTGCTGCTTGCCATGCGTCGGCGCGGATGCCACTACTACTAATAGAGCAGAAGCTCCGCGTCCCCCTCCAGAAGTCTATTACAGGATAGGGAAGTGCCTCTCAGTTTGGTTTTGATAGGTGTTGAAAGCTGGCGACACTGGGGTATGGGATACAATACACGGGAGAAAGCTTTGACCCTATGCAGAGATACGTGTGTGATAGTGATAAGTAGACTTGTAATCTCCCTCATCTCATTGATACACAACATGCCTCATTTTTGTTTCACCCATAGAGATTCAGTTAGAGACAAATGTGTGCTCATCACGTCTATTACTACCTACCTACCCCTGATTCAGCTTAGCAACAAGACAACAGCACGCGATTGCGGGGCCAATATACAAGTATGATACGATGCCCTCGCTCACATATTAAAGCCACGCAGTTCATCAGACGACGAGGTAGTAAAGAAGACATGTTTCCCAGAACGAAAGCACACAGTATTCTCTCATCCAAAGAAAACCAAGAACCCGTAGCTTTCGACATCGCCACCGAAGCCACGCCGCATTGGGCAGAGGTTGCGATTTACCCGTCGTCCGGATCTATTATACGCCCGGATATCTCTCCCCCCTCTTCCATTTAGCCTCAACTCTCTCGCCTTCTTAGGGGCCGTGATTCGTGGTGCACTTGCAGCGAACCATTCACTTGATTGGTTGCCAAACTACAAGGTGGCATGTCACTCCTACGCCGGCCCCGTCTTCCGCACAGAAAGAGTCTTTTTTACTCGCGTGCATACAGCATGTGAGGTTATCCCCATGACCTAGAGCGAAGTCGACCATTTGCAAAAGTATCGGCGCTAGACGATGGAAACGCCAATCATTGCTCGTTGTCCATCCACCTTTCATTTCCTTTCTCTCGGAGTGTTGTTGTAACTCTCCGCTTCTTCTCTGGCAGACACTCTGTGGGTTAAGATTCACGAGTAAATAACGCTGGCTACTCAACGAGGCATTCATCCAATGACGCCATGAGGCTCTATTACCCATTTTCTACTAATTATACGTGATTGATATGGTCTTGGTCTATGCCTCTTACTATGTATAAGCGTTGACCAAAGAAGAGACACCAAATGACAACCAAACCATCGTCTCCAATGTATTGCGCAATTATTTTCTTAAAACTATCCAACTCAGTCATTAAATCAACACCCCTCATTACATCCTCCAACAATCACTGCCCATCATAAAACCATCCAAGCACATACACATTCATCCAAACAACAGGCAGCAAATATTCACCATCAAAAAAAGAATAAAAATAATAATGTAGTGCAACACAAGCATTATCCATGCAAGTGCTCTAAAAGAAATCTATTAGCCGTCGAGGTTAAGCCAAAATTCCATTATGGCCTCCCCCGGTTCAGACATAAAGCCATATCTTATAATGGCCAAGCAAGTTAGATGCCATCTATAACAAAAGATAATAAAAGAAAATAAAAAACCAGCCGCAACAGCAGATATATGCATGTGCGAGACCCTTTCAAAAGGCATGTGCATCGCATACAAATCAGGAAATCATGCCAAACCATTAAATCAAAAAAAGTGAAAACCACGTTTCTCCATCGCCATCATCGTGTTAGACGATTCATGTCTAGAATCATCGTAAACAACACCACCTTTCTTCACCAGATTCGCATCTTCAACACATGTCAAGTAACTCCGTGTGTATAATGTCTAAACCCCACACAGGTAATAGATAAGAATAAATATGATGGTGAAACTTTTTTTTTCCAGAGAGGGGTGATATGTTTTTTTTGTTTTGTTTTGTTTTGTTTTTGAGTGGGAGTATTTACTCCTTCTTGGCCTTCTTGAAGTGCTTCTTGGGCACACGAGCCAACCAGTAGACGAACAGCGCAGCGACAACGTTGAACAAAATGTAGACCCAAATCAGGCCAAAGTTCCTCCATCGTTGGGAGTAGTGGCTACCGACAGCAGCCAAGAACGTGTTGGTCTCAGACATGGTGCAGTAAACGCACTCATCTGTCGCATCAGGATTGGTGAGGTTGCCCTTGGTGGCGTCGATAAAGGCGGAGAGATATTGGATGCAAGTTTGATTCGCAGGGGGAGTGATTCGGACAAACTCGTTGTCGGCACAGGTGACGAAAGTATTCGCGACACCGACTGACAACATACCATTGACCAAATAACTAAACGGCGAAACTCGGTACTAAGAGAGGGTTAGCAAATCGTGGGTTGACTAGGCGGGGGTGTCAAAGACTCCAAAAGGTGAGGGCTTACCATGAAAATCCAGAAGCGTGGGAGAGAGCTAGAGTTGGCGAGGACACCACAGAAGATCAAACAGAGAGTAAACATCAAGTTAGCAATGTTGCCACCAGCCTCGGCGGTTTCGAAACCAGCAATGATGAGCGTGGAAAAGGTACCGCTGAACATGAGGAAGACGAGGATAAAGAGGAACATGAGAGCACCACGCTCGGTGACCTCACCGGTCGGCTCGGCGTTGCGATAAAGACCAACGGGGTAGTACCAGCAAAAGAACATAATCACCGCCATCAGGCTGTTCCAAGGCAGTTCGACAAGGATCTGAGACAGCATGAATACCTTCCACGAGTAGACTTTGGACGGCCGCTCCCGCGCTTCATAAAGAGATCGTTGAATGACGAACTGAGGCATCGACTGCTGAACAAGTTGGCCGAAAACGGTGTAGAGCTGGAAGATGGAAAACATCTGGTTCTGAAGACCTTGTTGACTATTGGGAGCCTTGTAGAAGATGAAACCAATGAAGAGCGCAACCAGGGTGCAGAGGACAGTCTTGGAGTAGATGTAAATCGGCGATCGCCAGTACTGCTGGAAAACACGGTGGAGGTTCTCCTTCAGCTGGGTCATGAAGGGTGCGGCAAACTCGTTGTAGCTGGTGGAATCTTCCTCGATATTGCCCTCGACTTGCGATCTCTCAGCCTTGATCTTTTCCAGTTCAGTTTGGACGTTCTGGTACTCGGAGCTGTCACGCCAAGTCTGGAACCAGTCAACATCAGTGTGAGATCCAGGAGCAGCGCCAATGACTTCCAGCATCCATTCGGCAGGGTTGGCCTCAGGAGGGCAAGGGTGTCCTCCGTGCTTCTCAAAGTAGTTGGTCAGCGTCTTTGAATTCTCGCCAATATCGCCAAAGTAGACAGTCTTGCCACCCTTGGCCAGGAAGAGCAGGCGGTCGAATCGCTGGAAGAGCATAGCAGAGGGCTGGTGGATAGTGCAAAGGACGGCTTGGCCAGCCTTGGTCAGCTTCTCAAGAAGATCCAGAATAGCCCATGAGGTTTGGGAGTCAAGACCAGAAGTGGGTTCGTCAACGAAGAGCAACAGAGGGGGCTTAGCGGCCAGCTCCACGCCAATGGTAAGACGCTTGCGCTGCTCGACATTGAGACCTTCACCGGGAACACCAACAACGGCATCGGCGTACTCTTGCATATCCAGAAGCTTGATAACCTCGTTAACATAGGCGAGCTTTTCCTCTCTGGGGACATAGGCGGGTTGGCGGAGAAGAGCGCTAAAGTTAAGTGCCTCACGGACAGTGGTGGTTTGCAGGTGCAAGTCTTGCTGCTGAACATAACCAGTCTTGCGTTGAAAGGAGGCGTCGCGGGGTCTTCCATCGACAAGCATTTCACCAGTAATCACACCCATAGACGTACGATCAGCCAAGCAGTCCAAAAGTGTCGTCTTTCCAGCACCCGAGACACCCATCAAGGCGGTCAGAGTACCGGGCTTAACCCAGCCGTCAACGTGATCCAGAATGCGGCGCGTCTCGTTCTTGATCTTGACTTCGTAGCAAACGTCGTGCCACTGGAAGACTGAGGTTTGGCGTTGGATAACACCTTCCTTTGTTCGCTCAGATGTCAGGATGGGGCCAATATTTGCCATTGCGGCTTCGGGATCATGATGCTTCTTCTCGGCATGGACAGCAGCCGTGAGCTTGTGGCCACGTTGGTACATCAAAACTTCTCCCTTTGATTTCTTCTCAGAGACGAGTTCAGCAGCAATCATGTAGATGATGAGGAAGAAGACGGTGAAGGCAATAACGATGCCCCAGTCTCTCCACCGCTTATCCCACTCGTAACCAAAGGCAGAACCGACATACGCATCACCACTGACGAAGGGCTGGCCAGGAACTGAGCCGACCGAGCTGCAAACCTGGTTTTCGGGGCTGACATTGGCATACTCGGCGATGAGCTTGGAAGGAACGAAGTCGACACATTCAAACTGTCGGTTGTGAAACTCATTGACCATAAGCGCCTCAAAAGCATAGCCCAAAGGGTTAATGTAACCAATCCAGCGACACCAGCCCAGCATGTACCGTGTCGGCAAGACGAACCCGGTGAAGATGACCAAGGCAAGAATCAGCAAAGCAGCGGGAACCAAAGCCTGGAACAGGGTTCGGGTAGCAGAACCAATTGTTCGGAAAATCATTGACATGACCAGGACGTTGGAGAAAGAGATGAGCAAGAAGAAGAAGAAAGGACCGGGTTCTCTTCGCAGATTAGTCATGAAATAGAGCGTCAAATTGAACACGATTGCATTGACAACCTTGTAAGGGAGGTCAACCAGCATGGACGAAATGGCTTCTGCCGAAGGATGATACAAGGCATAGCGAGAGTGTTTTTCAACAATGGGTCGTTGCGCGTACAGGGTCAGAATCTGGTTTGGTTGTTAGTCTAGAGTCACAAAAAAAAAAAAGGTTTTGGGGAGGGGGTAAGGGCATACCTCGAGAGCACTTGCAAAAGCATTCATCAAACAAGCAAAGAAGAGCAGGGATCCACGCTGGAAGAAGCTGGAGGCGTCCTCCTTGATGTTAAAAAAGACACTACCAATGATGAGAGACATGATAAAGTTGCCGATAAGAGAGCCGAGGGAAATGCTTGGGTCTCCAGTCAACCGCTTCCAACCACGCCAGAGACAAAGCTGAATCTGCTGGGTATAGGACAAGGTGAAGGGGGACTTGACACGCTGGCCCTTGGCCTGCTGGGCATGACGCGAGGCACGGAAGGCCACGGCATCCGGACCATTGATTGGGTGGGCCTGCTTGTACTCTTCAATCTCGACCTGCAGAGCCTTGTAGTGGGCGCTGTTCTTCCAAGCGGCGGCGAACTCGTCAGGGGTACGAGGAGCCTTGCCTTCAAAGCCGTCGCGAACAATACGCTCAAGAGGAGACGTCATAGAGGTGAGGAAATCAGGGGTGGTTTGGCGAGCGGGGCACTCGAAGCCAAGGTCAATGAAGTATTGCTTAGCCTCGTCAGCTCGGCCGAAGAAGATCTGGCGACCCTCGTAAAGGACAACGGCCTTATCAAACAGGTCGTACGCGGTCTGAGGAGCCTGGTAGATGGAAACGCAGGCAGTGCTGTTGAACAACTCGGTTTGCATTCGCAGCGTCTTGCAGAATTCAATGGCGTTGGCCGAGTCGAGGCCACGGGTCGAGTTGTCCCAGCATTGGAGGGGGGCACCAGACAAGGCAGCCTCGGAGATGGTGACACGCTTCCGCTCACCACCCGAAACTCCTCGAATGAACTCGTTACCAACTCGGGTGTTGACAGTGTGAGAAATTCCAAACATGGCCATGACGACGTCTCGCAGATGGGCGGCGAAGTCATTCCTGCTGAGGCCCTGTGGCAGGTTTCGGGGCTGTCTGGCTCGGGCCGCGAACGTGAGGGTATCGCCAACGCTCAGCTGAGGGAAGTGGACATCCACTTCGGCGGTGTAGATGGCCTCACCACGGTGGTGGCTGTGCATTTCCTTGGCCGAGATTCCTGTGCATATAAAGTTAGCACGGCAAATAGCATTGCACCAGCGACAACGTGGTTTTCAACGGGTGGCGTATGGCTTTTCGGCTGTGGCACCCGAGGTAGTGGCGGGTCACAACGGGATGAAAAAAACAATTTGACGTCTCACTGTCAACCCCATGCCTCTCAGGCAGCTCCATCAACCAACACAGCCTCACCCGCATCCTCTCAAGAAATAAAGAAACAATGCGAAACTGGGATATTTACCTTGGTAGTTGAAGTAGGCGTCGTCATCGACGAAGATGCCGTTCATCTCTCCAGCAATCGTCTTGAGGAAGGTTGAACAACCTGAGCCCGGAGGTCCAAGGACAACCAGAAGCTCTCCCTTGCGAACGATGCCGTCAAACTGGCGCAGAATATCAATGCGCTGCTTGTTGGAGGAAATCAAGCTTCCTATCCAGCCAGCAAGCGAAAACCAAACGTTGGCAACATCCTTCTGGTAGTCGGTGGATTCGCCGAACCCGTGGACGTTGAGGTTCTGGAAGCAGATGCCAGCAGAGCGGAACGAGCCACCATCCTGCGAGACAAACTCGACAATGGCCTTGGCCCATTCCTTTCCGCTGAAGTTTTCAGAGGCAGGATTCAGGGGCGAATCCGGGCCAGCGAGAAAAGGGTTGTCGCCGGCAGCTCCTGAGGCGTGCGAGTAGGAGCGGGCCAGAGCCTGGACAACGGAGCTCCTTCGCTGCATCTCCTTGGAGTCGTTGACATAGGCGTCAGCCTCGTCGTCGTCGCCATCTGCCTCCAGCGTCCGTGAGGGAGATCCTTCCTCCTTTTCGTTGAGGGTCTCAGTCGTATCATCGTGAATGGGCGTCTTCGGTGTGCTACCAAGCTCAACGGCAACAGAGCCTTGCTCCTTGGCCAGGGCGCCCGAGTCGCTATTGGGCGTCGCCATGGCTGCGGTGCTCTGATGTCGGCGCAGCGTCAAAGCGTTGATGCGGTCTCAGCCGCTGCCGCACGTGTTGGGGAGAAACTCGCTAGGGATTGAAATCTGGCGATGTGTCGTCGATAGCTTTGTCTCGCAGTGGCGGGTCCCAAGTTGAAGTAGTAGAAGCGGCAGGACTAACACCTCCTTCTGAGAGGCCGATTACAAAAGATTGGCTGGCACAAGATTAAAAAGAAGAAGAAGAAGAAGAAGATCAGATCCAATCTAGACACCGGTAGGGGAAAAAAGGTGGGAAGGATGAAGAGACGAAGCAAAGGGTCGTATGGGGAGGTTTTAGCTTCCTTTTTGTTGGTCGTCAGGATCTCAGAAATACTTGCGCAATGGGGGTGGCCTTGTTAGGGAGTGTGCAGTGGGCGGGTGGTACCAGTACCAACAGCCTTCTCACGAGCTTCGCAGTCCGGGTGCAGCCCGACCCGTGGGCACTGCATTCTTGGCCCCATTCTTGCGCCAGCCACGGGTGTTTAGTGGGATTTGACACGGCCTGGACAGGCACAGGTACTGGTACTGGTACTGGTACTACACATTCACTCACGGGTGCGGGTGCAGGCACAGGCACAGGCCCGGATACAGGCCATTCCGTAGCGTGTCCGCACAAACTCCACCCGCTAGAGGGGCCTGCGCAGAGCAGCCAGGCCTTAATTACGCCGCACTCAGTCCCTCAAGTCCACTGGAAGGACGCCATCAGCTACTGTAGGCGGTCCGTCCCTCCACAAAGGCCTTGCCACGGTGTATCTGAGATGCTGAGTGGACGAAAATAAGCGACAGCCTTTACGAGCCCGGCGCCCGGAGTACTCCGGACCTGGTTAGAGCCCGGCATATACGCGTATCGATGTCGAAAACATGGTGTGGAGTTTGCTGCCCTTTTCTTTTTTCTTTTCTTTTTCTCCTGAGCAAGCATCCTGTACAGTACATACTATGTCGTACTATGTACAGGCAGACTCCAGTCATTGATACAAGAGCCCGGTCCTTGGTTGGGCTCGAGCCAGTGCGGTTGCATTCCGGCGACCACGATCAACGATCTCGCGTGGGCTCCCGCCGCACGCAACGGCGGCCTTCAAATCCTCAGCAGACGACGCCACGGCGAGAGAGGCAGACGCTGGGCTTCCCGTCTGATGCCTAGCCCTGCTGCCCAGCGCCCTTGCGCGACATTGGCATCCATCCAGAGCAGAACACCGGCTGTGCTGTGCGGTGCTGTGCTGTACAGTACGTACGTGTCCTCCGTACGACGGTCAGAATACGGGCTGCCGCTTTCGTATCCCGCCCATCGCCAGTCACCAGTCGAGCCTCTCTATACGCGTATTTCCGCCAAAGATTCCAGACGCCGGACGGATTGATTCGGCCGACAACAGCCCCACGGCCCCCCGAGTAGGCAAAAACCTTCTCAGCGCGCAACGCCTCGCCATCGGAGTCTTGCAACAACCCGACACCCCGCCAAAAAGGGACCTAGGTCAATCACCTTGCGGGCGTGGGGCCCAAAGGATTTCAATTCTGATGCAATGAAGCTCTGCATGTATGGATTATTACATGCGACAGTAGGGCTGGTACCACTCAGTTTCAAGCATAATCGTTGCCAAGCCCCCTCAATGAAAACGGGCGTGGAGCTAATATCCCGATGCCTGCTGAGGGCGTCTGTTTACCACTCGATGGGAGATTGGCGCCAGGTGAGTTGACAAACAAAGCATAGACAGTACTCTGACTCCTCCAGCTGCTCTCACACCTGTGCTCCGTACAAACGAGCTCATACGCCGACTCATCATCTCATGGGCACCTTTAGACTCATGTCGCTTCTCCGCTCTCCCGCTTAGCTTAGGATCGTCCTAAGCATCCTTTGCCGATATTGACGCTACTCCGCTTCATCTCCCCTCCGCTTCATTGCCATTTTCTCTCTGCCTATCTGATGTTCCAAGAAGCACTAGCTATTATTTGTTTATATGAGTGGTAGTGGCCGGGTGGCGGATCGAAATGACGGGCCCGGGTCGGACCCCGACAGTGGTGATATTTATCGAGAACATGATGTTGACATTTACATTATTATTAATTCAACAGCTTCGGAATTAGATGCCCGTCTAACCTTTGCTCATAGACGTACGGAGTAGTTGTATGGTAAATGCCAGGCAGTATGAGGTAGTACTACCTGTAGTCATTGCATCCAAGAGCCTCATCGACCCTGGCTCGAAGATCTCATCGCCATGGTATAAACCCCCTATCTTCCGCTTAAAGCAAGAATCCAAGACTCCAAACTCCTTGCGCCAACGCTCACCGTATTCCGACTAATTCTCCGTTTCGAAACAACACGGTCTGATATGTTTACAAGTGCTCTGCAGGTATTAGTAGTAGCTTAGTATTCGTATGACAGGCTTTGTTTCGACCTTCGCCCTAAAGAACACTAGCGTATCCGTCGCCATGAGCCTACTCGACTCAATACCCGATGCCCCCATACGGAGTAATATACCGTACGGCAATAGGAGTCAACCAATACATACATGAGTAGGTAGCAGTACCTCCGTAATGCCCAGCGTCAGACCGCAAGATAGAAATGCCATAATGCCAAGGTAAACTCCATATAATACTTACCTACACTCCGGAGTACCAGTATCAACCCAAGTAAACGCGCGCCTCGTATGAAGTACATACATCACTCAATTCGCCTCGCCAGGCCCCCCTTTTTCGCATCCCCCATACCGGCGGCATAGGCCTCATGTCCGCAAGCCCCAATTCCGCTCCGCACTCTCAACTCCCATATCCAGTAGTAGTATTTTTTTCAATACTGCTATAACTGGATACTCCGCCAACACCTTTCGTTCTAAGCCACGTTTCCGCCACAATCGATGGACATGACGCTAGGTATTAGAGGTACATGTACAAAGTGCGAATATATCATCGTGGAGCTGCATGAATGAGGATGCCTGGAGTCGATACAATATTGACGGCATTGAGTGGTTCATCTCTCGGCACCTATTTCTGTTCGGGTGCCCGATAGCGTCCACATGCTTGTTAGGTAGATAGGTAGTGGTGCTTTAATCATTCATAGCATTGAATTTAGGCTACGCGAGGTCACTACGACATGCCTTCAAATCGAGTAGCGACAAGATGTTTGATACCCTTATCAGATGACATGTTTTCACTACACATACATATGCTCTTTCTCAGCTACAGTACTCCGTAGCGTTAGTATTGATACAGATTGATACAGCCCAGAAACATACGGTGTGCTAAATCGTTAATACTAACTACTAATAAAACCCCATCAACAAACAGGGTATTCAAGCGCTCCCTATATCCTACATCTGACTAGTCATTTCATCGTCGTTTTCACCAGTGACGGGGATCTACTCGTCAGGAAACAACGGTCTGGGCGTCCTCTTGTGAACCTACGAATGCCTAAGTCCGGCGACTTACCTAGTAGTATATGTAGGTACTGCACAGAGTGCTCGTACGAGTATGTACCTAGGTAGTAATTACAGGTACTAAGTATTCAATTCATCACATCTCGGTAGCAAACTTGACAATGGAGACATCACGATACCTGTCCAAGATGTGACTAAATGGGTACTGAACGCGGATAAGTGGATATATGTACCTATGTGCTACTCCGTCAGCGGGCGGATACCCCCCTACTACAGTACATGCCTCCAGTTCTATTTGTTTTGTCGTTACGGAGTATAGATGCTGCATCTTAGAGAAAATTGATGCCTACCCCTAGTTGCACTCCTTTTGTGACTAGTTCCCCCTTTCTAACAATCACAGGCAGGCCAAAGTTCAGCTCAAACCTCGCCACCGGGTGTGCGTATACCAGACCGACACCAGCAGCTAAGCTCGGGGGGCCGTTGAATAAATCCCCAACAGCGCTAAGGAGGCCACTCCGGACCATTTGGCCGTCTAGACCCTGAGATGTATCGCGAGACTTGAGCTTGTTCCTCAGCGCAATCAGGCGGCCTCCATTGGCAAACAGCTGCAGCCGCAGGCCAGAATCGGGCCCTCTGTAGGGTAAGGGGAAGAGCATGTTGACGCTGCCAGCAGCAAACACATCTCCACCGGCAGCATCCCGGCCATCGTGAGGTCCCAGCCCACCAAGCTTGAAACTGCGAATGTCCGTCGGTCCTCCAAGCAGAAAACGGTCATTAAGGCGGCTAGGCAGCGCCTTACCGCCAAAGTTGTACCCGAGGGGCAGGGGGTAGAGGATGCCCGTCCTGAATCCCGCACCAAGGGAGATTCCCGTCCGTCCTTTGACTCCAGGCAGAGAAATTGGGACGGCGCCGCTAACTTCCAAATCGCTCTTGGAGAAGGCAACGTCGCCACCCAAGGGACCAACACCAGCCAGCTCCAGCCCAGTCCGAATCATGTACCCCTGTTGCGGCAGTTGAGGGTTATCTCGCCTCTCTCTGTAGAATATGTGCTTGATGGCACTCTTAATGGTATCGCCAGCGTCTTGCCTGACGGTGGGGCTGGCCTCAGCCGCAAGGCCGGTAATCTGTCGCCATGCTCCCGAGTACTCGACGGAATGTGTATCACGTTGACTGTTGAGCCATGAAAAGCGGAGCGTTCCTCCTTTCAAGACTTCCTCATGGGATGCCCACGGCTTCTCAACAGCGGAAGATAGAGCTTCCAAAGAAATGCGCATGTCCGGGTTGCTCAGCACGGGTGCACTCAGATTTGCACTATATGCGGATCGTGTGCGAGTTCCTGCCTTTGCATTTAGGGTGAGCATCTCGGCGCCGCCAAACATGTTGCGCCACAGCAACGAGCCGTATGCTGACCCTTCGCCATTTCCAACATCGGTGCCCGTTTGGAGCTTGAAACGGGGTAGTTCACGAAGTCCAATTGAGATGTCTACATCAGTAGGACTCGTCGATGCATCCACCTGGCTCGACTGGGACAGGTAGACTTGCGGAGGCTCTCTCAGAATTTCTGGCCCTCCCCGTTAGCAATTGTCCCAGACAACGTCCCAGTCATCCTTCTTACGCAGTCCGCTGAGCTTCCCAGTTGCCACCTGTAGTCTTGACATGACATCGCCGACGGTATAGGGGGGGTCGTTGCTGTCGCTCAGCAAAGGGTTCAGTATGGGATCAAGAAAGCCCCGCCGAATGTTCTTGGCGCCCGTGACGGAAACCTCGTTGACCGTCATGGGCATTGACATTTGGTCCACCATCTTGAAGCATGGTCAGTCGAGAATAAAAATTCCTCTGAAAAAAAGGTTCGGCAGTACCAATTGAGCTATCCTCTGCTCCTTGGCTTCGTCCTCGGCGCTCTGAAACTCGGGCCTCGTTCTGGCATCGCGGAGCACATGCTCGGTATCCTCGTGTAGCTTATTGAAGTGATTCGCGGACTTGAGAGGTTAGCAGCTGCCATATGCCAACACAGGGAATAGCAGCATGTCCCAGCCAATGCTTACCGGCCGCCCAGAGGATTCTGAGGTCGGCGCCATTGCTCAGCGCCTCGGATCTGCTGACTCGCTCGAGGTCAGCACACATGCAATTGTAGTCGGAAGATTCGACCCTGCTGGTAGCTATTAACCGGCTATGCTTGTCCGAAATAAACCGTGGCGCAACCTCATTCCAGCCACATACGTGGCTGAGCACCACCACACCTAAGAGATGAAACCCCCCGAAAGTTGCCGGATGACTGCCCAGTTGGCCTAATCTGAGTTTCATCATCGTCTTCCTTAATTAGTCCGGGTGTTCGTTCAACATTTAATCTAATCCCTACCACTATCAAGCGTCCGTCTCCGGGGCCGCTGTATTCAAAACTGAATTTCTTAACGCATTTCAATTCTCAGACTTTCTTTAATAATTGCCGACAGATTACTTCAACTGAAATCTACGCACGCGATCTACTCAATCACTCTCCTTAGTTCAGCTTGCCAATCTTTATCCCTCCTTCCAGTGTCGACATCATGGCCAGTAAAGCGGCGCACAAGCGGGTGTGTACTCTGCTCCATTACATCAAGGGGTATTTTTAGAACTTCATTTGCTAACAGCCATGGCTACCGTAGTTAACGCGAGAGTTCAAGTCCATTTCGGAGAATCCTCCTCCATACATCACCGCCCATCCTTCCGAATCCAACATCCTCGAGTATGTTCGCCCCCGACTCTAGTTGATGCAAACACGATTCTGACATCAAAGCGTAGATGGCATTACATCATCACTGGTCCTGAGGATACGCCCTATCACGGAGGCCAGTACTGGGGAACACTCATCTTCCCTCCGAACTATCCGTTTGCACCACCTGCGATCCGCATGCACACACCATCGGGACGATTCCAGCCGTCGACCAGACTCTGCCTTTCTATATCCGACTTTCATCCCAAATCCTTTAATCCAGCTTGGGAAGTGTCGACGATTCTAATCGGCCTTTTGTCGTTCATGACCAGCGATGAGATGACCACCGGATCCGTGTCTGCGTCTAGTGTCGAGCGTAAGTTTCTCGCTTCACGATCGCGGTGGTGGAACTCAACTGGCGGTGGCTCGCAAGCCAGAGGAAACGTTGCCACTAAGGGCAACGTCAAGGCTGGCGACGGAGGCGCCAAATTCCGGTCAGAATGGCCAGAGGTTGATCTTGAGAACTGGGAGTGGATGAGGAAACACAAGGTGGATGCGGCCACAGGCAACCGAGCAGATGGCGACAATGGCTCTTCCTGCAGACCTCAGCTAGGCATTGCTGCTTCGAGTGGTAACCAGGCCCAAGCCGTGGTGGATGCTGTAGTACAGCAGAGGGATGCTGGCCGAGGCTGGCTTTACCGGAATAAGCTGCTCGTTGCGGGTGCTGCGATATTCATATACGTGCTGATTGCAAGGCTGGTAAGCGGCAACGAGACTCTGGCGTGATATATTTGAGCGTGGTTCTATGCAGACAATATAGGGTATACACGAAACAGCCAACAGCAGCCTGGAGGCGGGCATTTCAATAGCGGCGTTTTGGGTTGTCAATGGGTATATTTTATAATCAAGATTTGGTACTTCAGATTGCGAATAATAAAGCTTGTCTTACTGTATGCCCCTGCTGTCTCTACATGTTTGCCTACCTTGCATCCTGGCCAATGCCTCATGCGAGCTCTATATCCCTATTAATCTATTAATCTAGGTTGTACCACCTAGTAGGTAGGTAGTAGTAGTATGCGGTGACCATCTGCCCCGTTTTCTGCCAAGGCACGACATCGTCCATCAGCAACTGGGGGGCGATGCCAGTCATGGATCAACGATGCATATCATCGACTCCGTACCGGAAACTAGACGACGCGAACAGGACTTGCTTACCCATCTTAGCCTGCACTGGGTCATACACGGCCGTGACTAGCAATAATACCTACTGCAGGACCTACCTTAGCACTGCTCGGTGCTGATTCAATCGTTGATGCAAAATGGCCGTGAATCATCCGTGAATCATTAGGCATGGATTCTGTGATTAACGCCGGAGAGAAACATCCGCTCCTTCACCCCCTTGCATCCCGCGATATCAATACAGTACGTGACCTGACCCAAAACAAAGTGGCAAGATGCTTGTGCCACTCGCTGCCGGCTGGTAACGAACCGAAATTCAGCCGCCGACAGAAAGCTGCTGGACTGGACCTAATAAATGCAGGGAGGAAATTCTTAGTAGAGCGTGTCTCGGTATTCTTAGTAGCAGCTGGAGCAGGCGCACAGGCAATGAGGTGCAGTGCCTGCGGGGAGAAAAAAATTGCTTGGACGCAGGCCCGATTTAGTGTCATCACTGGTAACGCGGACGAACTCCTCTTTCAGCTGCTTGACTTCCCTTTTGTTTCTCCCTGGCATCAATCTCCTCCCACTGACGCCAGCCCTGCCTCCGCCTCTCGCCCAAGGCGACGATTCTGGCATTGACCAGGACGGGACTGATGCCTCTTTGCCGAGATCTCCAGATTTGTCGTCCAGGTCTGGCGCGCGGGCGATCGGAAATCCAAGGCCAAGGCCTCCCCTGCCCCTCGCCGACCTGCGGATTCTGAGCAAGGCTCTCAGCCCACCCGCTCGCCCTACGAGTTCGATCCATCATCAGACTGGGCACGTCGATCGACCACCATGGCGCCGTCCAACGGATCTGCCAAGTCTCACAGGCCTGCTATTGTCAGCAGCAAGCAGATGCCCAAGCCCGTCATTCCTGCGATCCCTCTGCCGTACGTCAAACGCCAGGCGGCGGCCGCAGCAGCAGCAGCTCCCGTGATCAACGCCGGCAAGCCAGACGACAGCCCTCGAAACGGCTCTCTCGAAGTGCGGCCCCACGAAATGAACGAGTCGTCACCTACTCTGATTGCAGACACGCCCCATGCCAGCGAGTCCCTTTCGACTGGCAGCCCAGAAGTGAAACCTCCTGTTAAGAGCGTCGGTGGTAAGTTATGTGCATGAATGTTTCTGTGGGGGAGGACGAGTCAACGCTTTGGCATCCTGTCCTGCCTTATCCCTGTTGGAAAAAGACATCTTTGCTGACGTCGAATCTCGACATGATAGCTTCGGATACAGCCAAAGAAGTTGTGATTGCCAGCAGCAAGCCCTTTGCTTCTGTCGACCGAACTACTGGCAAGGACAAGACCTCGACAAGTTACGCTGTGCAGCCGGCAGGTGCAGAAGCCTTTTTTCCGATTGCACACGACGCTTCTTCTGAGATGCACGCCAAGTTCCACGGCCTTGCGATGGGTGCTGTCCCAGATGAGCCCAGGCAGAGGCTAGGTAAGCGCCCATCTTATTTTGTGTGTCGGTATACCGAGCCTTGAAGCTAATGACGATGGCCATCCATAGCTCAATATCCCCCTGTCAAGCTTGTCTCTTCTCAGCCTCCTCCTCCTATCTCCCCAAATCGATACCAGATGCCGCCACCCTTCCAACCAGCTCATCGCCCGATGGGCATCGTGGCGAATGGGGACCTATCTCATGGACCCAGGCCTCCTTTGCCGAACGCCCCACCTCACATGCATCAAGCCCATACAAGCAACGGCAGCATTCACTTTGGGGCTTTTCACGATTCTCAAAGCTCCTCGCCGGCGCCTCCCCACTCTGGAGGCATTGCACCACCACCCGGTATGCCAATGCCGGATGGACGGCCACACCCCATGATGCCTCACAGTGGAAATGGATTCCCACCCATGGTGCCATATGGGGCAGACATGATGGCTGTTGCCAACTTCGACGGCTACGGCCGACCGATGGCCTATGCTCCAATGGACTCGTACCATCCATATGGTACTCTAGGACCATCGACACCGCATAGCTTCCACGACTCCCAGTCTTCGGCCCACCAAGAAGAGACGGCAATGTATAACCAGTATCGTCCTGGCGTTATGCATAACGGCGTTGCTGTTGGGCCTAGCGATGAGGCTCAAAGTCAAAATCACCAGGGGAGAATGTATGGATTGCCAGACTACCCCCGGATGATGCCCAACCCAGGCCTGCCTCCCCACATGGCCTCGGGAGACAATGCTGATGGATTTATTGGATACTTGCAGCAGCAATTTGCGTCTCCTGAGCTGGCTGATTGCACTCTAGAACTTCGGTACACTGATGACAGGGCAGCGCCTGTGCGGATCCCTGGCCATCGACTGATCTTCGCTCGCAGCGCTCAGCTTTTCAACCTCTTGCAGAAGCAGGCTTTCCAGGCGTCCCCTAACGATCGATCTCTGCAGACCCTTCTCCTCGAGACGGGCAGCAAGTGGATCCGCTCGGATTCATTCTACATGGCAGTTCAGCGCCTTTACGGATTGCCATTGCTCCATGCTCCTCCTCGGCGCGTTGGCATGGAATCAGGCGACGTGACGGCTGCCGGATCGGTCAACGACCAGCTTGAGTTTGCAATTTCGTATGCTGCGGCAGGCCACCTACTTGACTGGACTCCGGTTGTCCGACGCGGCTGTGAGGTAGCCACCCATCTCTTGACCTGGGAGACTTTGGAGCGAGTGTTGGAGTTTGCACTGGATGGATATCGGGATATGGGCTCTCACGAAATCTACCAGTATGGCAACGGATCACAAGTCCTTCTCAATGCCGTTGTCACCTTCCTGGTTCACAACTTCCCCTCGCACTTCAACTTCGACACCGAGGTCATGGAATCTGTGCCGTATGGAAGACTGCCAATCATTCCACCGCCTCTGTCCAAAGATGCTCTCAACAACGAGACGCTCTCGGCATCTACCGAAGGAGCCTTTGTGCAATTGGGCAAGGGACGCCGTCCTCAGAAACTCAACGGCATCCAGTTTGGTGACTTGTCCTTTTCGGAAGCTAAGAGCTTGGCCGACGCGAACACTCCCAGAGCCACCCGTGCCGCTCAGCCGGCATCGTTTTCGATTTTGTCCCGTATCCTCGTCGAGATACCGTTCACCCAGCTCAAGATGATTCTGGAGTCCTCTGGATCAGGCAACGTCAATGGCTGGGCGAATGCAGAGTCTCGCTATCGCATCATCAAGATTGCCGTTGAGGAACGAGAATCGCGCCGCCATAAGGTCTTGGACGCCGTTCTGTCCGGCCGAGTTCCCGATGCAGAAGCGATTCGAGTAGGTCTCTGCAGCCCCGAGCCGCGGGATTTGGGCTGGTGGACCGCCCTGGGATGGCAGGAAGAGATGCTGCCCTATGGTAACCCTGATGGCCCTACCTTGGCACGCAAATGGGTTCCGTTAATGGGAATCCAGAACGGTGTCATGCCCAACGTTGCCGAGTATCCATGATGGCCATTTGGTGTAGTTTGATGATTGACGACTCCTCTCGCAACGAGTTGACGAGCCCTACACTGAGCATTTGCATCACAGCTCTCTCAAAAGTTATTCAGTTGGGCATGTTGCCTTGCAAAAGAGCCTCGGGCTCATTTTCTTCATTTGAAAATTGGCGTGCGTTGGTGTCTTGGATGCAACACGAAAATTGCCGGCGGATTGGTTTTTGTTTCTGCAGAGAGGAAGGGAGGAATATGGGATGATGACACCAAATCATACATAAAATCGGCGTTCAGCAACTGTGCGAGCATGTATTTGGTGACGGTGCTATTCCCACTGGAAACACCGGACATACAGGTATGCGCAGAGCACTCCTAACAGAGGATCTCACTTTGACGAAGTTTGGAGATGGACGTCGATTGCTGGGCTGCCCTCTGAAGAAGATGGCTGACTCTAGCTGCCTCGTTTGAAGCGTCTCGCGTGAGCACTCTTGGGCATGAAGGAAGAGCATTATGAGGATCGTAGAAAATGGATCGGAATTGGCAGGACGGGACATTGGTATTAAAAAGAAAACTGCCCACTACTTAGGCGGGCATATAACGGCTTGATGATTTCGAAGGCGGTTACCAAGGTAGCAGCTAGATAATATGGAATGCATATTGCGGCCGTTGAGGATTCAGGCAAAGGGCCGGCAAGCAGGGTATGCTATTTTGCGAGCAATTGACTGGGTAGGATGGAGGGACGAGGTGGTGGTGGTTAGGTATACTTTGTCATTGCGATTGCAGGTACTAGTTTATAATAGCCTAGGCTGAAGGGTGATTTCTATATTTGCAGCCTCTCATTTGCGAATGGGATGATTAGTGCTTTTTACTAGGGTAGCAGTAGGTAGTCTCTTATAATATTTCGACCATGATGTTTATTTCTATGGCTATCTTGATACTTTTTTTGCAGTTCTGACTGGAAGAAGCTGTGGGAAACACTGCCGGCGTTTTGCTGTGCTTGATGTCCCTGATATAGACTTTATGTAAGTGCTAACTTGGGTGGCTGCGGGATTATCCTTCCCGCTGTATATAAATAGGTGGGAGACAGTCTATCTGGAATCACATTCCACGTCATGAGGAGCTGTTATTGCCTACAAGTGGGTACCTTAACCGATGCTTTAGCTAGCAGTGCTATGGAATGTATGGAGTACTCCGTAGATGTGCGGCTATTTAAAGTACCGACTAATAGGTACAGTCTGCGGACAAAAGTCTGCGACCACCTTGACGCGGTCGCGTTTCCCCACAACGCGTAACCCAACCACCCCCAAACTTCAACCTTACACAATTCTATCAAACTATGTCAGAAAATAGAACTTTTGGTACCGTTATATCGGGAAATCGTCAAAGAAATCATGAATTTAATAATTCAGCAAGAGCTGCAATGCTCGCGATGCTAGAAGCCGGCAAGTCTGCGCGGGCTGTTGCGCGCGAGTTTTCGACCACACATTCGACTGTCCTAGCCATCAAAAAACGATGGAATACTGACCAAACAGAAGAGAAAAAGCCACGCAGCGGCCGGCCAAAAAAGCTAAGTCATACAGAGGTTCGTTACATTGTGCGAATGATTAAAAAAGACCGTTCAGTCAGTTGGAATGCCCTAGTTGATAAGGCCGGCGGTCATGTATCTTATAAAACTATTAAACGTGCTATTCGTGGTGTTTTCTCGCGCAAATGGAAAGCTCTAGACCGTCCAAAGATAATAAAAGAAGCAGCAGCTCATCAGCTTCAATTTGCACGTACCTGGTTACCAAGAGTCGAAGAATTGATAACGGTATAGTTGATTGAAATCGGTGATAATTTTGGGCTAATACTTAGGCTAGGTGATATTCTCCGACGAAGTTACGGCAGCGAATAAATCAAGTAACCCCAACGTTTTTCTTTTCCGGGCACCCAAGGAGAAATACGACAAGGGCCTAGTCAATCTATTGGATCATGTTAAACCTTCAATTTCTATTATGTTCTGGGCGGCAATTTGGGAAAACGGGAGGACCCCGTTGGTGATGATGAGACGAGATTTAAGAAGTAAAAATAAGGGCTATTCTGCTTGGAGTTATCGCCAAGCACTTGAGGAAGGTCTCCTGCCTCTATACGATGGGACACGAGAGTTTTAACATGATAACTCTCGATTGCACACTGCGGCGGCAACTCAAACTTGGTTGCTTTGTAATGCAATCTCATGGATTGACTGGCCGCCGTTCTCGCCCGATCTCAACCCCATTGAGAATGCCTGGGCCTTGCTGAAGAGGAAGATACGTTCTTTATTTCCAGATCTTCGAGATTTAAAAAATAACGAAGAAGATCGAGCAAGATTTGAAGCTTGTGCGAAAGCAGCGTGGGATACAATACCCCAGGACCAAATTCGAGGCCTATTAGAGTCACTGCCTCGCCGCTTACGCGCAGTTATTCGTGTACGGGGTTGGTATACAAAATATTAAATGGCAAATTCAGGGCTACTAAATGATTATAATTTTATTAAATAATAATTATTTTTGATTGAGAAAATTGAGGTTGTAATTATTGGTGAAAATTGCGGGTGTGGGGAAATTTGGGGGTGGTCGCAGACTTTTGTCCTTATACTGTAGAAAGAAAGAAGCGGTGCCGTAGTAATAGGACCTAACTTGAAGTAATAGTAACAGGAAATTGCATATTCGTATCAGGTAGGTATTCCATTTCGGAATTTAGCAGCACCTGATAAAAAAGATGTCATCACTACCGATAATCTATTTCATTGTAGGCAACTGCCACAGCATGCAATCAACACCAAGTAACATTCGAGTCAGCTAGTGAGGATGAAGTCATCCATCAGTGGACAATGGGGGATCTTGGAAGCCCTAGGCTGTGTCTCCAGGTCTAGGGTCACCCTAAACCCCCCCTGTTCTCCGTATTATGGCGGCCTTGCTGCTCCATAATTGCTGCCCGCTCGCATGTGCCGCGCTGCCGAGGCTCAAGCCTCCAACCCTTCGTTGGCCGCACTGGCCACCAGACAGGGAGCAGCTCTGGCTCTTGCAACTTCGCATCGATCTGAGTTCCTGGCGTGGCGATAGCCTCATCCTGGGCTGTTCGACTCGAGCCTCTGCTGAGGACACGTCGCAACAGCGAAGACGCAGTGAGCATCGAGCTACGTGTCATTGCCGCATCGTGCTCTGGGCGGCGGAGAGTCATCGTCACCGTCACACCACTCAGCTCCTTTGCTCTGCCTCGTCGTCTGGCGGTTGGGTGATAACGGGCATATTGTGCGGCTGAGGCTGGCTCGTGTCGTTTGTTCGTGTTTGGGTGGCCAGCACTCGACATTGTCTACTTAACCTCACTGCAGCCGGTCCTCACGGCGCCGGCGACTCACACACACGGCTCCTCAGTAGCTACGGACGATATCAAGTCGACAACGGCATCGTTATAATGGCATCGACATCACCGCCACCCCCGTCTCCGAGCGGCAAGGCCGTCGTGCAAGGCACCGGGGCCGGCTCTTCCGGGCCAGACCCGATCCTGCGCAATGCCCTGCGATACACCATCTCGCCGCGCGAATACGCGGCTCTGCATAAGTACATCCTCTCCAAGTCGCGGGCGCTGCGTCGCGCGACACCCAGTCCGAGCAGCGTAGACAAGGCACTGCAGCCAAGGAAGGGAGGTGATGATTACAACGCAAAGGCTGTACGGCACTCGCTGCGCGTCTTCACGGCGACGTGGATCGGCATGAAGGCGTGGGACGCGGTCATGAGGAGGTTTGGGAGCAAGGAGTAAGGCAACTCGTTTAGTGAATGGACTACACTATTGCTGCGATGCTGACGGATCTTTGAAATAATCCAGGTCAAACGGAGGCGGGCAGAAGAAGCCCTTTTACAACTCCCCCGCCCTGAGGCTCTCTCTTTCACTGTCCAGCATCTTGTTTCTCTACCGGGTGCTCTTCCGCTTCCTCTCCCGGCTCCGGGCCCATCTCCTGGATCCGCAGGCAGAGCCTTTCCGGCTGCGCAACCCGCGAACGACGGCGACGCTGACATCGCCGTTTGCACCGGCCATTGGTGCCTCGCTCGCGGGTCTTGCCCTTGGCGTCTACCCGTCGCAGCAGATGCGAGTCAGCATCGCCATCTACGCCCTGTTCCGGGCCTTGGAGTTTGGCTGGAACGTGTGCGAGAAGGACGGCATGATTTGGGGCATCAAGAATGGGAAGAACCGCGAGCGGCCCTGGTGGTTCGGCAGCTGGATGCTGCAGCCCCTGGCTTCCGGCCAACTGTTCCATGCCGCAGTCTTTGACCCCGAGTGCTTTCCTTCTGTATGTTTTCATCCCCGTCCCTGCATCTCAGCTAATGACCGCTTACTGACGATATGACAGTCTTTTGGGGACTTTATTTTCAAATACTCGTCCACCTACCTGCCCTCGCGGCCGGAGAACTATCCCAAGACTCTCAAATGGCCAAATCCATCTCAGGTTCTGGAGAATATCGCAGAGATGGCTCGACTTAACTGGCCGTAGGTTGAATCTTCCTTTCGAAATTGTATGACTGGGCTAACCTGAGCTTCCCCCCTTTTTATAGACCCAATATCTCCCCCATCCTGTTCCCCAAAAAAGAAGTTCTTCCACCCACGCTTACCGGCGTCTCACCACTGAGCTCACAGGCTCACCCGCTGATTACCTCTCTCTCCTGCGCGACTCTTCACCCGACAGACCCATCTTGTCTGCGAACCTCCCTTACTTTCTGGCTCAACTCCTTCCCGGCCATGACGCGTTTCTTCCTGATTTTTTACTCCGCCATGGCCATCATCCCTCGGTTCCGCAACTTGTATGACTTCCCATTCGCTACCATTCAGCGCATCATGTCGCAGGCTCTACGCCTCTCCACCTTTGCTACGGGATCTATCTCGACGGTCTGGGCCTCGCTTTGCTTCTTCCAGCAGTATCTTCCTCGTCACGTTCTGGCGACGCAGCGTATCTTCCTTGGAGGCTTCTTCGCGGGTATGTGGGCGTGGGTGGAGCGCCGCCACGGCCGCGGCGTATTCCTGTATTCTGCTCGTGCTAGCGTGGACAGCCTGTGGAAGGTTGGTGTGAAACGACGCTGGTGGAAGGCCATGAAGGGCGGAGACCTCTGGGTGTTTGTCCTTGCGTTGATGGTGACGGGTGTGGTGTACGAGCGAGATGCAAAGGCTATCCGAGAAGGTCAGTGGCGTAAGGGCGTGAGCTGGCTGCGAGGTGAAGGGTGGAAGGACTGGGCTCTAGAGGAGGATGGGGAGGATGAAGAGGACAAGGAGAAGGAGGAGTAGCGTTGCTATATATATATATTTTTGGAAGACGGGGTGTTAGACGTGTACGATTGCTAAGGGGGTAGCTGGTGGTAGCGATGTGTTTGGCGTTGGAGGATGGGTTCGAAGCGATATGTGTTACTTTGGGAGGTTTGGCGGTCTTGTGTATCAAAGGTCTTATGCAGATGCATGTAGACGGGGCGTTATTTATCAATGTGTGTGAGTCTTGATTGATTTTGAGGCATCTCAATTGTGTGTCAAAGGCACGTATGTACAACTTGAATGGTTGATATCTCATTCTGATGATCGCTAAATATCCTACAATACAAAAAACAAAGAGCGGGCTATTCCATCGATCCCACAAAAAATCATAAGGTTGTTTACAAGTCTCTCTCCAGACCTCCCCCCAAATCATCCATCTACACCGCCCATCACCCCGATTTCCCCCCTTCTTCTTACTCGGCGAGGTGGCTTCTCACCTCCTTGCCGGCCGGCTTCACCCAGTGCGTCTTGACGCCTCCCCAGCTCTCCTCGCTGTAGCCCTCCTGGACCTTCTTGCAGGTCCGCAGCCCCCACTCGGTGACGCCGACCATGAGGCAGCTCTCGAACATGAAGGCGCAGCTGCCGGCGCCGACCTTGACGGGGGCGAGCGAGGCGTTCCGGGCGCCTTCATGGCTGTCGGCGTCGGGTCCGTGGCCGCTCATGACGTTGTGCAGACTGGCGCCGCCGGGAACGAAACCGCCAGCGCCGCCCCTCTTTGCGTCGTAGCCGCCGCAGATGAGGCCCATGAACTCGCTCATGGTGTTGCGGTGGTACCAGGGCGGGCGGAAGGTGTCCTCGCCGACGAGCCAGCGCGGCGGGAAGATGACGAAGTCGGCGACGGCGGTGCCGGGCACGGCGGACGGGGCCGACAGCACGGTGAAGATGGACGGGTCCGGGTGGTCGTACGAGATGGTGCCGATGGTGTTGAAGCGGCCCAGGTCGTACTTGTAGGGGTAGTAGTTGCCCTGCCAGCCGACGACGTCGAAGGGCGTGTGAGCCTGGCGCGTGTGGAAGAGCGCGTTGTTGAGCTTGACGGTGACGTCGAACGAGCTGCTGCCCTCCGAGGCCGTGGCGCCGTAGTCCTCGCTGAAATGGGCTACCGGCGCCTGGAAGTCGCGGGCGTTGGCGAGGCCGTTGGACCCGATGGGGCCCAGCTCGGGGAGGTTGAAGTGGCCCTGATACAGCTCGAGCGCGTAGCCTCTGGCCGGGCCCGACAGCTGGACCTGGTACTTGACGCCGCGGGGGATGACGCAGATCTCCATGGGCCGCACCAGCAGCCAGCCGAACTCGGTGCGGATGTTGAGGTCACCCTCCTGCGGCACGATCAGGAGGTCGCCGTCGGCCGAGTAAAACGCCGACTTGTCGTCCATGCTCCTGCCGGCGGCGTAGACCAGCATGCCGAGGCCCTGCTTCAGCGTCGGGTCGCCGGCGCCGGCCACCAGCCTCATGCCCGACACAAAGTCCAGGTCGCGCGCCTCGTTGTGGTCGAAGGGATCCCACCGCAGCTGGTTGGGGATGAAGCGCAGCTCGGAGGCGGAGGCGCCCTCCTGCGCGGCGCGAGACTCCGGGGACGGCTGGTAGGGCGGGTGGGCGCACGAGGGCAGGATGCGGTACAGCCAGGTCTGCTTGTTCTCGCTGCGAGGCGCCGTGAAGGCCGTTCCGGACAGCTTCTCGGCGTAGAGCCCGTAGGGGGGCTTCTGGGGGGAGTTGTGGCCGATGGGGAGGGCGCCTTGGATGGCTTCGGATCTGTGGTTGTGGTGAGGCTTAGTTGGTGTTGCATGTGTAAGTTGATATTGAGGGATTGGGGTGAATTGAAGCAGCTGGGGAGTTGCTCAGGCACGGCAGAGACGACTCACTCTAGATGGTTGTTGAAGCCATTTTGGTACCTGTACAGCTCCTTCGTGGCAAACTCTGTGACGGGCATGTTGACGGCTTTTTCACAAAATACAGTCTGTAAGATGCGATGCGAAGTCAGGCAAAGCTGTTGAATCAAATCAATTCACCAATGGAGTAGCTCTAGAGGTTTATAGCAAGTAAGCACAGGGAGCAGCATCAGCGAAGCTTCATATATGTATAACGCGCGCCACACGGACACAAAAATAAAAAAAGAAACACCGCCTGAGCAGACACGACCACCGCCCTTCCGCCATAGAAGCAACTTAATTTACATCTGATGACGCGAACTGAATTGCTTCTACGTCCACAAAGTTGCAAGTCTGGGGGGTTGGCGGGGCTGTTTCCGATTCCGCCCCCGAATCCGACGGTTTCTATCGGATCTTGGCGGAGTGGATGACAAAAAGCTGACGGCAGTTGCTCTAGGAAATATTGTGGTGCTAAGCATGGGTTTTTATTGATACTGCTTGTTCCGTTGAATAGCGGCCTTACCCCGCCCCCCTCACTTCTTCGCCCACTTTGAGCTCCTTGTCCGGAACGGTTCCGTCGCCTGGGAGCCCCGGATTTGCGTTCTGGGAGCCGAGAGCAGCCCCGATTTTAGGCTGCGGATTCGGATGGCCTAGGAGCTGATGCTTACGGTGGATTATGGTGTTGATTCAATGTTGGGATTTGCCAGCCAGCACACTGGGTTGGCCATACAGTATGCCTTATGACAAATTTAGAAGATTTACGTGAGATACAATAGAGTAGATATACTAGAAAAATAAAAGCAGCAATAGTAGCAGAAAATTGAGAAGGGGAAAAAGGGGGGGGAAGTGGTAGAAGAAGAAAGCAATAATAGTAGAAGATGGCGATAATAGAAGAAAGTAGCGATAGTAGGAGAAGATAGTAGAAGAAGATAGTAGAAGAAGATAGTAGAAGGAAGTAGCAGATCAATGTATTCATCACGCTACACCCAGTATTCACTCTGACACAATTGGTGCTTTTTTGAGAATCCTGGTGATGTCTATTTACATAAAACCCGCTGCTAAACAGGTCGACGAGCACAATTTTACTAGATTCTGTTCGTTTGTAGAAGACAATGTCTTCCGCCTCATACGTGCCTTCCCCTTCCTGCCTCTCCAGCTTCGTTGTAGCCATAGAAATAGAGACCTATTTTCGCAGGTTGATCCATCTCATATATAGATAATGCCGATGCCCCCAAGGCAGTGATTGCACGTTATTGCCCAAACAATTGCATTCTCTCCTCAGCTCGCCTGTTGGGAGTAGTTATTCGGGCCTCGAGCTGGTTCAATCGATCCAGCACGTTAGCTATCACGTTCATCGTCGCTTGGTTTAGTGACTGTTGGTTTTGATATGGCAGCCGATTCATCTTGATTTGGGAATATAGTACATGAAAAACACTTTTTGAATTGCAGAGTATTGACGGTGTCGGTTTAGAAATAAGTCAAGTAGGAGGTAAATAAGGAAGACAAAGAGTAGGAATAGATGGACAAAGTTCAAGAAAGGTGTCTCGTCACGTCACAGAAAGGGAGGGACATACCGCATCTCTTAGCGCAAAAGATGGTGCTCTTCTACCCCTCCAAGGCCTTGCGAGCGAAGTATTCCTACTCTCGATTTGTAAGGTTCGCACAGGAACGGGATTCGGAACAACTGCGATAAAAAGCTCGTTGGTGTGTGTGTGTGTGATGTGAGAAACTAACTAGCTGGAGTTTCAGACTGACTGAAGTATTTATAGCGAGGAGACCCCGTGCAGGGTTGCTTCCTCCAACTCTCAAAACTCTTTTGTCTTCTTCTCCCAGGGGAGGGGCCACACACGCCACAGAAGGTCGGCCTACGGAATCAACACACGTGATTGAGCGTCTAAAATCAAAAACAAAGAAACAAAGGGGAAAAATGATAAAATGATAAACAAAATAAATAAATAAATAAAATAAAAAGAGAAGGAATCTTTTGCGGCTTGTAGTCTTGAGTGTCTGTGCATTCCATCTTTCGGACGCAGCGGGAGTGGAGCATATTCATGCAATTCCTTGTCTAGGTGCGACACAAAGGAATCAAATACCCGCAAGCATTGATCGAAATGAGGTTGCTCAATTCATTGCAACATGCTTTCTTTTGCAAAACCATTTCCCCCCCTTTATAGAACTGGGGAGTGTGGTTTCTGACACTTGGGGAAACATGCTCGACACCCAATTTCACCCCGCAACTTGTTCAATTCACCATGCTGTCTCCCTGCATTCCATTGCATAATCTCCACCCTGAACTGATGTTCAACCGTTGTTCGTACAGCCCGTCCTTCCTCCCAGCCTTCATTCGATCATATACCGACTTTTCGTATGCCTAGCCAAAAGAATCGTTCGACGCCGGCGGTAGATACATTTCCGTGCCTTTGAACTGTCTAACCAACAATACCAGAAGTATTCAATCTCCAATTTATTCTACAGCTATTATTAGATGGCGGAATTTAGAAAGGATGTCACAAATGAAATTGCACGGGCCAAGTGACATACCGCATCATATCCTTTGTTTTAATAACGGATGCGTGCTCATATCCTTTCAACTTCATCTTTTCTTTTCGTCCGTCGCGGCAATGAGCTGAATATCGCCAAGGTATATTAGACAAATCCTCAATCTCCGTAGTAGAGCTTCGAGGTACCTCTTCGGTAGTTTTATTTGTGACCCGCTTCATCAGAAGGAAATCTTGGGAGAATTCGGTGCTTCGAGTAGATGCATGGATGCATGTTGTACGATGGTTGCTTCGTCACTAAAACGACCTCTTGTGTACCTAGTTAATACCAACACAGAGAGAACATGCCTCTGCTGTGGTCAGTTTCCTGTAGCGGGGAGAGGAGAAGGGAGCAATCATTTAAATAGCAAAAAGAAATCTTCAGCGTGTACATGGTGAAATCGATTCGTTGCTTGGAATTCGAGCTGATTCGTGGATTGAGGTGGTCGGAGACAGGGCGCATGTGTAGATTCGTATGTGCATCGTACGGGACTTCGACAGGAGAGGTAATGCATGTTTCGAGGGTAAGATTGGTGGCAACCGTCGCGACAAAGGGTGCATTTGGCGGTATTAATCGACAAAGGTGGGATTTTTCCCAAATGTCAGTGGGTTCGATGGGCGATCCGGAGCGAATCTCGCTGTTCGGTGAGCGTCGTCTGCGAGCCGTTGTAAAGCATCGTCAGCGATATTGCAATGCGTAAGACCACATGCACCGACTCATTGGGGGATCATACAGGTTTGCCGGCCTGAGGGGAAGGGGATGGTTGTTTATCGATCCATCATTTTGTCCAGCGTTCTACTCCTCCAGCAAAAATATATCTCAGGTATTCCACAAAGATCGGTGGGTAATGCATCGGCCATTCTCGAGGCCATTGTAAAAAAGTTTTGCTCTTGTTTCCCATATCCCTAAATTCGGCATGCACAGAACGTATTTTCCATCACATTTATCCAAGGATTCATCGCCGGAATCCACATTGGCGGTTTATTCGACAGTATGCAACTCGCATCATTGTGGCAATTGGTTGTCATGTCTCAATAGTCGCAAACGTTTCGCTCAGGATTGTCGATAGGGGAGGGGGTAAATCGTGCAAGGGGCAACAGTCGCCTACAGTGTGCATTTCCCGCATGCTCGAAGCAGTCATATGAACAACCTTTGCCCATGTCGCAGAACTGCTGTGGACCGTCTAGGACATCGGCGACCTCCACCGGTGGCAACGATAGTTGGGTTACAGGGTAACTGACACTCATTATCCCTCAGTTGGGAGGTATGGAGGAATCGGGACGAGGTTCGTCGCAGAGTTTAGGGACGGCATTTTCATTTATTGTCACGGATTGGTTTTCGCAAATACGGAAGAGGGTAGCCGGTGCCGTAAGTTGAACGACTCGGGGAGTTTGGTCAACTTGGAACATTAGTATGTATGCATAGGGCAGACAAGCATGCGCGCTGGGAAAAGAGTAGTAGAAATCAGGAAAAGCATTTGGAGGCTTCGTTTCGACTGTTCCGTTCATATAAAGGGAATGGCGCTATGGGAATCATTTATGCGGTCGGTTTATGAAGCTGTCTGTGAGCATTGCATGGGGTATGCGAGCGTCGGATTGACTCGGGCAATGGAATCGTCTGTGTCAGGGGGGGTTCTCAGTTTCCGTTCACATCAGAGTCACCAATTTCAGACGCAAGGAATGTCGTGATGTGCGGGTTTTATCATCTCCCATGTCGGCTCAACGAGAAACCGGATTGTCCTTGGGATCGCACCCTGTGACGGATTGATTCTCGGGATGGCATCGTGTGGGCTGTTGGTGCTGACGTTCGACGGTAAACACGCGATGCATCGTGCTATGAGGCCCACAGCGGGGCTCGGTGTGCAGGCCGAAGGTCCCGCAATAGAACCACTGTCTCTTGTTTGAACGATGGATGAATGCTGAGCGTATGATTTGAACGCAATTCACAGGCCATGCAAGGTGAAAGGAGTGGGAGATGCAAGGCGCTGTTTCCGGGGGTGGGAGGGAGGCCGTTTTGGATGAATGTCCTGCGTGTCTTCAGCCGCTGCGGAGTAGATATGCTTGCGTCCAAGTTCCCTACAGTAGTATATCCCTAAACTCTACTGTGTCAGAGTGATCCCCTGACCTCTTGACGGCCAATCATCTCCTCATCTGTCGTCTAAACCAAGTCAGGCAGTAAAATGGCGCTGCAGCACTGTCCGGATGCGAATCAGTTGGGCGAGTCGGCGGCCATCATTGGACGGGTTATGCGGGATGGAGGCAGTACGTCACTTTTTTTTCGAGACAAAGGCCCGGAGCAAGTACCGGATACCTTGTGTTCAGCGCTGTGGGCGCCGTGGAGCCAAGTACATGATCCACTCGGAGAGATCGGCCGGTGAGGGGCAAGGGGGGGCGATTTAGTCACATTGGACGGCTGGTTGAATTCAATTCGTGATGCCACGGCACCTTGCTCCTGCGCAAATCCAGAGAGAAACACGGGCAAAAAACGTCGTGCATCCAGGCGAAAATTAGCCCACGGCACTCTGCAGTCACTTCCCCTGGCGCAGGCTCTTTTTTTTCTTCATCCGGTACTCGTTTGCGCAGTGGGTCTGCTTCCCCAGATTCTTTCCCCGGATTTCGGTCGATGTTAGTGCATCAGCACCTGCTAAACCTAATCGGGTACCACCAGACGTGAGGTCCGGCCATCGCCAGTGGTATCATTGTCACGCGATCCAGTGCTCATTCCCAGTCCGGGAGAAGGAAGTCGTTACCCCGCCCGGGCTGCGTAAGGGGCAGGCCCGGGCAATGACAAAGGGAAGCTCACTCACGGAAGCGAGTACCACCGTGCCTGCCTGCCGTCCTTTATGAAGCCACTGTTTCCCCTCTCTCCAACCTTCTCCTCTTCTCTCTCTCCTCCCATCACATTCCATCAATCTTCTTCATCCACCATCTTCAACGCATCAACAGGTAAACAGGCCCTGATCTGATAGTCCGCGTGACATTCCATCTCCCGCATTTCTGCATTTGCATCTAACACTGTCAATCCAGCTCTCGGGATCCAGCATTCAACCAATCATCGCCATGTCTGAACCTCTCACCAAGGTCGACTCCGCCGTTCAAGGCCTGTCATCATCACCGCCCAAAGAGAAGGGCCATAGGAGAACAAGCTCTAGCGCGGCTGGTGTCATGACCATTGCGGAAATTAGTAAGTTGCTTCGTAGCCTCACACGCCCGACGATGAGTCTCATCCACTAACACTGCACAACAGATGAAAGCCATGCGCCTCTAGAACTGGCAATCGAGACACAGCAGACAGCGTGGTATGTTTCAATTGCCTAGGCAATCAACATCTTTGCCATTGTCATTCATCATTTCACGTAAACTAACGCGTCTCCCCAACAAAGGAAAATAAATCAGCGGCCCAAGGATCTCGACAATGACCAGCTGCTACAGATCCCCCTCACAAAGCCTCCCATCAAGAGCATAACACTCAAGTTCCCCCATGGCAAGGAGGTCGTGGCTCGAAACATGAAGGGCCTGACAATAGGTGACGCCCTGTCGGCCATCCACAAGGCGAACAAGAACCGAGTAAGTCGTGGACATGCATCCAAACCTCACTCCCAAAGGACTTTTTGACTAATGCCACCCGCAGGCTGATGATGAGCTTGACAATCCATACCTCAAGGGCTTCGCATGGGATGCGGGTGAGAACTACTTTGAAGTACATCTCCAGAGCCAGCCGGCCACGGGCTCATCAGGCGGCAGCGGCGGCGGCAAGAAGAAGAAGAAGAGCAAGGAGACTGAAGAGTAAATCCCTACCCACCCATCCTTAATGTCTGTTCCAATAGTTCCTTCAATTGTTTTTTGTTTGGCTTCGCCTGGTTCTGTGCGAGTCGGCGCCCGGGATATTGCAACTAGATGTTGTTGGTCGGGGCATGATGACGCGATAGCTGGAAGCATCGCTTATGCACTCAATTTACTTTCACGGAAAGGAGTGCTCTGCACTCTTAATGTATAACTTGAAATGATACTTTTTAAACATCTATCACTTTGTCCAACTGAAGACTTGCCTCGTGTGTTTTGGTTCCCGAGGGATGGTGATTTCTGCAGAGGCGGATAAATAGGATCTCTGGTCAGCTTCCCCTCTTTCTCACTCGATTGATGCGGGGTTAAAAGCGACCGGCCTTGGTACATGTATGCAGTAGTTGCACGGCAGCAGCCACATTTGACGGCCTTGATGGCTAATCTCCAGGGACGGTCCAATCGAGGCGAGGGATGGCGCCTGTTATGATGAAGCTGGCGGCATGCATCTCGAACCCCTTTTTGTCCGGAATGCATCTGTTTTACGCCCACGAGCTACGGCGTTTGTTGTTCTGAGAGCTGCTCTTGTCGGCAATTTGAAATTCCGGAGGGTATGAGAGGATGTGTGGAGTGATGCTGCGGATTCAGTGCAACTGGGCTGCATCCGTGCAACCATGTGTCGTCTCAAGTGTTTCCAGGCCGTGATGAGTAGCAGTGAGTACCAGTACGAACCTACCTAATATGGCAAATGAAGGAGAGGAAAAGCTACCTATGAAACACCCCGTTATACACACTCATATATACACATGTATCTGTATCTGACGTTGATTATCTAGGCCTCGTCAGTGGCGGTTTCGTCGCTGCGGGTCGCTGCGGTGTCAACCTGCAGACGACACTCCTCCACAGAAGGGCATTGGTAATGATGACAACTCACAGAGGAAAGGGAAAAAGAGAGAGAGTCAGTTGACAGGAGTAAGCTCCCGTACTTATTTATAACTGCATGGCTGACAACATATAATGTGTCGACTTGGTGTATCAAGGTACTCGTACCCGACCGAGTCTCTCACGTGGTACGTCACCACCGCCAAGCGCCGGGTCACTCACCCAGAACCCACATTCTTTATCACTGCATCTTGATGGCTGTTTATGGCATTGGATACTGAGATTTGACGTGTTTGCTCCAGTTTCGCGCACTTACTGCCCTTTTTCACTCGAGGTATTTCGGTATCTCTCCCGCGTGGGTTCGAATGCATTTGCCTGTTTCAGCGGTAGAGCGGGTCTCCCTGTCCGGGGACGCGCAGCTCCGGCGAAATTCACAGCCCAACGTCAAAGCTTGCACAACCAACATTGGAAAAAAAATGCTGACAAAGAGTAAAGAAGGGGGAACTGATTCAGAGTTGTCTCGGCAGATTGTTGTTCCTTGGGGGCAATACTACTAATACAAAAAAAAAAAAAAAAAAAGGAGACGTCGATGGAATTAAAAAAAAGGTAACGTGTGGCGAGCTGGAGACGCATTCTTCTTAGCTCGGAAGCGGGACGCGCAATGCTTTCGACGGCTTGCAACGTCAGCAACGCAAGGCTCGACTTTGCCTGCACAGGTGCGGCGCTGGATAAAATGGGCGACGAGAAACTCATTGGGCGTGGCTTGCATGCGAGATATGGTTCTGGATCGGCTTCCTTCTACTGTACTCGCATGGCAAGGATTGGTCAAGCTTAAAACCCCCCGTACTTTTGTTGTTCTATCGATTCCCCCTTTTGGTGGTGGACCAAGCTGGTGATGCGGCTTACACACGCCTCCTCTCCTCGTCTGCCTTACTTATACACAATCCTCGCATCGCCGCCGCCGTCGCCGTCCCTCTTCTCTTGTTGCACAGCCATGATCAGACATGCCACCTCCGCCTGGCTGTCCTGAAACCCTTAGGATACCAGAGATAGGCCTTGCCCCCCCTTCCTCGTATGCTCCCGTCAAGCTGCCAACCCCCCCGTTTCCCACCGGCTTCTCGCAGCAGGCCGGGAACATCGAGGTCCAGCTCCCCCCCCTGGTTGCGGGTGCTCTAGTTGCCGCCTTTGCCAAGGCCCTGGCCGACGGCTTGAACAATGAGCTGCTAGCCCACTACTATTTCCCAGATCGGAGGGTTCGGGTCAATCTTGATCGAGTCCTCGACCGGCTCTTGTCCGTCTTTGTCAGGCAGCTGTGGGACGAGCTCTTCCGCTTCTACCACGACTCCGACCACGGCTCCGGCTCCCAGCTGTCTCGCCAAGTTACGCTGCTGTTTGAGGGACCGATCCGTCAGCTCGTGCTCATTCTAAACGGTCCCGAGACGGCCAGATGCATCCTCGATAAGCTCGGTCCGGGATTGTCGAGACGGCCCCTGACATGGTCGACCAACACCAAGGGTATTGACTTCCCGCTGGCGCTGCAGCTTCTGTGTGGCTACTGGCATCGCGAGTTTCCCGATCAGTCGCCGGGAGGGTCCCCGGATCAGATCGCCCGCGCCCTCCATACTCTTATAACAACGGGGGATGCCGCAAGAGAGCTCGTCGACGAGATGAAGAGGCTGCTGCTGTCTCCACACCATGTCCAGATCCACCTTGCCGAGTCGGCCATCTGGGATATTGTGTTGAAACGGCCCGGCCCTCCTCCGACTGACGGCTTCCACATTGTCCAGTTCAAGTACGAATGCCAGTTGTTTAATCCGCTAGGTGGCTTCGGCGATCTCTCAGACATCCGTCTCTCGTCGCTCCCTGTGGTGACCGGCACCGTCTCCGAGCACGCCTCCACAACCGTGTCTGAGTACGTCGAGAAGCAATGGCCGAGATGCGGACCCGTCGTCTTGAGCTGTCTGGAAGAAGCGCTCACGAGTGCGGCATCTTCCCTCCTCCAGGGGGATGCATTCTCCGGCATGTCTCTTTGGGACGGCAGCGACGGCAAGGGTGCTCTTTGCCCTGGCCTGAGGTTCGTCCATATCGAGACGGAGGGCTCGTGGATCAGGATGAGCCTGAGCGCCAAGATTCATACCCTCATTGACGTGTTCCAGCAAATGTCTTGGTTTTGCGCGGCCGTGAGTTCTTCCCCGTTTCCTGGGTTGGTGGCGGAGAGTATGACGGAGGTGTCGAATTGGGTGTACATGGATGGGAATGTCTACGTCGACTGTAGTCTCAACCACAGTCCTATCCCCGATGGCGATGCCATGCTGTGGTTGCAGCACCTGCCGCGTAATGCGATTGCGAGTGGCTTCCCTGTACATCGAGGATCGGTAGAGACGTAGTTGGTAAATGCATGGCGTTATGGTACGCAATATGTCAGGAAGCATTTGTATATAACTGGAGGGGAAAAAAATGGTATAAATTATCTCTAGATATGAGTTGACAATGATACCCCCTGGAATTTTTTCTTTTTCTTTATTAATCTCAAGGCTCATACATCCCTCGTGCTCGTTGACCTGTGAGGAGTTCTGCCTCGCCTTCTTCTCTGACCAGGTAAATATCCTCGTGCCTGACGCCAAACTTGCCCTCGAGATATATGCCCGGCTCGTTTGTGAATGTCATTCCAGCCCTGAGCACCGAGCCCGTGTTCCACTTATTCAAATAGGGAGACTCATGTGCCTTGATACCAATGCCATGGCCCAGCCGATGCGTAAATCCGTATCCATACCCAGCATCTCCAATGACAGAACGAGCGGCAATATCGACGCTGGCGGCGGTGTTGTTGGGCTTCATGGCCTTGGCGGCGGCCGTCTGCGCGTCCAGGACGATGCGCCAGACATTGTCCTTTTCGATCCGCAAGGGGTCAGAGTGTGTCCTCCCCGGCGGCGCGTCAATCATGAAGCTGCGGCAAATGTCAGACGAGTAGCCGAGGTAGTGAGCGCCGACATCGATGACGACCATGGTGTCGTACGTCAGCTTCTTGTCGCCCGTGACGAAGCCACCGTGCGGGAGCGCGCCGTGCTCCTCGAAGAGGACAATGTTGAAGAAGAGGCCGAAGCCGATGGAGAGCATGGTCTGGTCCAGGATGGCGGTGACCTGGTTCTCTGTCAGGCCGGGAACGAGACACGGCCGCATGGCACGCACGGCGGCCACGGTGCCGGTGTTTACGGCCCGCAGGAGCTCGACTTCGGCGGGCGTCTTGAGCTGTCTGACGAGCTCTGCCTCGGGGCTGAGGCCGACGGTGCGGAAGCCTGCGCTGTCGAGGCCGCGGACGATGTAGTCGCGCATTTCTTCGTCCACCATGAGCGTTGGGGATTGGATATTGCTGAAGAGCTTCGATTGGAGGAGCGTCGTGTAGGGATTCCAGTGCTCTTCCCAGACGACAATGTCCAGCTCCGGGTCACGAGATGGGATGCCCAGCATGCGAACACGTCCCTCCTCGAAGTGCGGCGATAGGAACGCCGTCTTGGCGGAAACACTGCCGTCGGGCGAAGTCTGCGGCATGACGAGCATGAGAAACGGCCGCTCCTCGGGCTCCCACGGCTCCCAATCCTGCTGCGAGATGTTGCCGTAGTACTGGAACGTGTAGCCCGGCTCAAGGACGAAAGCGTCGACGTTGTCGGCGGCGAGGGCCTGTGCGAGACGGTCTCTGCGGAGGAGGAATTCGGCGGCCTGGATGGGCTGCGCGGGATCCAGGAAGGAGAGGTCTGACTTGAAGTTGCTGATGGAGCATTGCTGGACTTGGGCGACGTTTGGGGGGCGGTGGGAAGCGCGGATGGAGAAGGGGTTGTTGTTGGCGTTTTTGAAGATGAGGAGGACGGTGAGGAATAGTATTGAGGAAGCGAAGATGAGGGACCTTTTGGAGGATGTAGGGCGGCGTTGTGATGCTTCTGCTTGTGACGGCTGTGGTGATGTCGTTGGAGGGGATACACCCTTTTCAGTTTTAATGATGCGGTAATCCATCATGATTCATCAAAGCCCGGAGATTTCCAGACAAAGGTATCTTATCTGAATCGAATATGAGTGAAGGACTCCGAATGGAGGCATGATCGTCTCGGGGAACTTGCATCGGTTTGGCTTGTCGGCTAATAGGCTGAATGGTGTTTCTTACAACAGGGAACCCGATTTTAGGTATGCCGTTGTCCCCTGTTGTATAGTACTAGTATGTTGTATCTCGTACAGTGAACTGATAGGCTGGGCTGAATTCGACGCTGCTTAATGTGGACTCTTGCGTGGGGAGCTTTTAGTGTGCTTGTTCGTATCGTATCATACGCGGGAATAGCTGCAAAAACTGTATGCTTGCATGTAGCATCGTTTTGCTTTATCTTCTTCCCCACTTTGGTTGTCAGTACGACTTTAGTTGCAAAGCTACGGATCGGCCAACTGGTTTGGGAAAGCATTTGCAACATTGGATTGGCCTTCACTTGCCCCCCCACAAACCACAAAGAGAAGTTGGCGCTCATGCCTGATCATCAACGAGAGGCTTCGGGATGGCTTGACAGAGTGGAGAAGAGCAGGGACGGCCGTCCTGGCCTTTGATATCGAGCCCTCATGTAAGAGCTGGACCGACAGTAACAGACCGGTGGTCTTGACTACGCTAGTATCTCTAGCCGTCGTCGCTAGACAAGGAGATGGTAATGGAAGAGCGTTATCTCGACAAGTAAACAGTCATGTCTTATGCCGATCTCTTCTTTGATTAACCGGAAAGCGTCCGAAAGACGTGACCTGTATGTACCGCACGTTAATCTCTGCGAGAGAAGAATGCAAAAGGAGGAGAGAGACGCCCATGTAACCCTACATGCGGCCTCCTCCTTCACAACCCCTCATCGTGTAAGTTGTGCTCGCGTGCACATAGATCACCACAAACCCACGCGAAGAAGATCTGCAATAGGGTGTCAGCCATAATGACAATTACCACGGTAGATGGATCGAAGGAGAATGAAGCTCCCAAACCAGAAATCATATCTTATGACTCCAAGATTGAGGCTCCTGGCGAGCCAGTAGCTGCAGAGATAACCAAAGATGAGATACTGCCAGAAAAAAGCAAAGAAAACGTCGACGTCGAAGCCGGAAGCATAGTAGAGTCCGTCAAAGGATACTACAGCAAGCTCTCGGTTTGGTTGATGGTCCTTTTCTCAGGACTAGCTATAGGATCAGACGGCTAGTAAGGCACAACCCTCTTCTGCTAGTATCTCATGAAAACACTCCGTCTCATCTCATCATAGCAATGCCGCCGTCATAGGCAATGTCGAGCTTCTTCTCGGCGTCATCTACCCAGACGACCTGACCGACTCCATATACTCGCGACTCAGCAATGCCTTCCTCATTGGCATGATCATCGGTATGCTCTTCTTCGGCGTCATCGTCGACCAGTTGGGCCGCAAGACAGGTGCCGTGGCCACCACTATCCTCCTCGTCCTCGGTATCGCCATGTCTGCTGCTGCCAATGGCTCCTCTCCTAAAGGCCTCTTCTGGATGCTCATCATCGCCCGGGGCGTTGCCGGCGTGGGGGCCGGAGGCGAGTATCCCGTGTCCGGCGCCGGCGCCGTCGAAGCTACCGACGAGAGCGGCCAGTACCGGAAGCACCGCGGCTTCATGTTTGCCATGCTGGCTGATCTTTCTTCTGATCTTGGCTATGTCTGGGGCGGGCTGGTGCCTCTCCTTTTATTACTCTGCGTTGGCCAGCGAGAGGACAAGTACTACATTGTCTGGAGAACATCCTTTGCCCTCGGTGCAATCCCTCCGCTTGGCATCTTTTGGTTCCGTATGCGCATGGCAGTTGCTACAGCCTACCGAAAGTCTGCCATGAGAAAGCAGCGCGTGCCGTACTGGCTGGCCTTGAAGCGGTACTACCGGCCTCTTATAGGAGCCGCAGCTAGCTGGTTCTTGTACAATTGGATTTCTATCCCCTTTGGAATCTTTAGCTCAACCATTATCAGTCGTGCCAACGTTGGACAGAGTCTTGTAAAGTCTCTTGGATGGGGTGTTCTTATCAACTGTTTCTACATCCCGGGCCCGTTTTTGGGGGGCTATCTGTCCGACAGGATCGGGAGACGGCAGACAATGGCTCTCGGGTTTGCCTTGCAGGCAATACTCGGATTTATCCTGGGCGGTGCTATTGGCCCTATCCAAACAGTCTTTCCTTTATTTGTCGTACTCTATGGCATTTTCCTGACGCTCGGCGAGGTGGGACCTGGAAGGTATGTGTCAACCTTGCTCTCTAGACTCACAGTCGGCTGACAATCTCGAATCCTACAGCACCGTCGTCCTGACTGCCTCCGAATGCTTCCCCACGTCGATCCGCGGCCAGATGATGGGCTTCGTCAGTGCCTGGTCAAAAGCAGGTGCTGCCATTGGCACCCAAGTATTCACAGCCATCCTCAACAAGTATACCAGTAACCCGGACAAGGGAAACCAGGTCGCTTTCCTCATTGGATCAGCGTTTGCCGTGCTCGGTGCCCTCGTGGCCTTTTTCGTCATCCCTGACGTGTCGCGTCGGCTGGACGACGATGACGCGGCTTGGAAGGTCTACTTGGCCGATCATGGATGGGAGGCGACGTGGGGAGATGGAGAGACTAAGGATCCCGCGGGCGTGATTTTGGATCGTCAAGCGGATTGAGAGTGTTTGCCTGAGGCTGGATCTGTGGTTCGGGGTCAGGTACGTAGATTTGATATCTCAACAGTCTTCGGTGGAACAAATAGTCCGAACAGTGTTTCGAGTTGAATTGGTGAATAATTTACATCCATTATCGTAAAGCAAGATACACAACAAAAATAGAGAATGCATCGTTCTTGTATCGGCTGATTTGGAGTCTGTCGTGCGATATATGTGGAAAGTATAGACATGTGAGGTTGGTAGAAGTACCACTCTAAACACCGTCTAGCATCTGATTACCGAGAACAACCGCTTGAGGAAATGAGACTCTGCGCACAACATCAGCTCGAGCGAAACATTGATAGTAAATAATATATGTCATTCGATAAGCTTCCGAAGTGAGCATGATTGATATCTAGCTCGTATAACTAAAAATCGAAAGCCAGCGTAGATCCGAGCCGATTTACCCAAACCTTAGATTACAAACTATAAACTGTACGAACGGAAGAATCAGTAAAGCACGATCCAATGCAGATATGATATTAAATCCTATCTGCCTTATGTATGCATAGTTATAAAAGCAAACTAGCCTTTTATTGAAGTATCAATCACAGATTTGTTAACCTCCTTATCTTGGTTTTAAATATAAAAGAAAACGCGCGATCCCATTCACCTGCTTGAAACTTCACTTCCAGCTCACTTTCGACACCCCCACCAGCCAAGACGCAGTGCGTACGGACTACAAACGGATCGAGAAAAAAAAAAGTTGGAGAGATCGAAACCGAAAACTCGATTCATTTCCTCTTTCCACCTTCTCGGGAAATTCCAGATTGCCACATCCAATCCAACTTTCCTTTGCTCGCTCAACAGTCTCCAAAACGTCCCATCGGGAACGGACGTCACTATTCACCACATCCCACGCAGTTGCTTCACCTCAACCACCAAAAGGGGGAAAAAAGGAGAAAAGAAGAAGACAAAAAAAAAAAAAAAAAAAAAAGATGCCTCGGACTACTGCTGTACGCAGCCACCCAGAAGTAGAGTTCGTAGAACTCGATCAACTACGCTCTTCATCACCGTTGTTGGTGTCTAGCGATGAAGACTCAGATATCCCCATCGCTTCCATAGAGGATATGACGATAGACTCTCCATCCACGGACGGGAAAATGACAATCTCAGCCGAAACGGACAGCGAAAACGATTTACCGTTTTCCGTCAATGTCCATAAGAACCCAGACAAAGCAGCTCCTCAAAACAACCTCACCGAAAAGGCCACCGCAACAGGCTCCAAAGACATCTCCTCCCCAGACGCTGAAGCCAGCAACCCATATCCCGCCCAATACAACCTCTCTCGCCAAGTCTTCGACCTCGAAAAGAGAGCACAGGAACTCCAAGACAAGTCCGAGTTCTTCCAGAACCAATGCAGCGAGCTCACCTCCATCCTGGAGCGCCTAAACAAAGCAACAAAGAAAGAGCGATCCAACCACGAAGCAAAAGTCAAAACCCTCGAGGAAACCATCGGAATCATGGCAGCGCAGTTGGAGGAAGAAACCGAAAAGGTCAAGGACCTCCGAGCCAAGAACGAGAGCCTCGCCGCGGACCTCGCACAAGCAGCCGAGGAGAAAGCCGGGCTCTCCAACATGCTCGAGGAAAAGGCGCACGAGTCGTGGATATTCCGCTGCGCCATCGCCGTCATCTTCAAGCTCACGCCGTCCGTCAGAGAGCGCATCTCGATGCGCGATCTCCTTCGCGACGTCCTCCTCTACCTCCGCGATAAATACCAGCGAGAACGCGCCGCCCGGGAGGAAGCTCAGGACCAAGAGCAGAACAATGGCGACCGAGTTTCCGATGAAGCCGCCGAACAACCCGAACCGCCTTTGCAGCAAGAAGAAGTTTCACCTGTATCTGTCGCTGAGGAATTAGATTCGGATTCGGAAGGTTTGCCCCTTAGACACAGACAGAAAAGACCGCGAGTGAGGGGGGAAATGGACGACCGAGCTTCAAACGACGACTCGGACGACGACCGGCCTCTTTTTCGTTTCCTAAAGGAGAGGGCTAAGAAACTCAAGATCATACCATCTCGCGAATAATCGCCATCATTTGGTTAAGGCATCTACCTCATCCCATCTTTTGTTGCCAAGCCTTGGTCTGCATTTTCACCCCCTGATGGCTGCATCTTGGATGTTAGCAGGGGATGACTCAATTGCTTGTTTGAATAATATGTAGTGAGAACTGGTTAATGCTATAGTTGTTGGTTCATAAGTCATTATTTCTTGATGAAGCTGAGGTATAACTCTACATCCAGCTATTTTAGTTTGTCTGTGCTTTGAAGGATAAAAGAAACAAAACAAAAAAAAGCTAATCTGCTAAAGCCATCTTTTTGCTGCATCCAGTGTTAAGAAACAGAACATTGTGTAGAGGAAAAGGAAAAAAGAAAAAGAAAAAGCTCAACCAAATTTGAGAATCAATGCAAGTCTGGCTAACAAGCTCCGGAACGCCAATAGTATCTTCCACTTAGTACCAACAGAGCCCAAGTCTTCCATAGTATGCCCACTCGTCTCACAAATTATAAATCTAGTCGCTTGTAATCGATGATTACCCCTGGTTTTCGTTCACTGGTCGTCCGCTTGCGGCGCTCTCGCCTACTTTGACCTCTTCATCTGGAACGCCGATGCTTACGCCGCCGACCAAGCTTGTGGTGCTTTGCATGGCTCGCTCGCGATCTCGGCCATGGCCATAGATGCTCTCTCGAGGGCCCGCGATACTAACGCCACCGCCTGGCGCAATGCTTGCGCTTGCTGTAGTACTCGCGCTGTCGCTCCTATTCCTGCTCGCATCACTGGATCGTCTCTCGCGGACGAGCCTCTCCAGTTCTCGGATACGCCTCTTGAGGGCTTCATTCTCCTTCTTTGCGTTATCCAGCTCTTGCCGATAAAAGGCCGTCTCCTCGTACCGCAAAGTTGCGGGCATTAGCCCGGGACTCATCTGATCACCTAGAACGGAGCTACCAGGGGTAGCTACCACAGAGCTCATCATCACCGAATTGGCAGCTGCAGGGTTCCTCTGCTGATGAAAATAGGTCGAGGGATCTATAGAGCTAGGTGGCGCGGGCGATCCGGTCTGGCTTCTGCGAGAAGCACTGCTATTCTGCCGCGACAGCGATGCGGGATGGGATGTCCGCGCTCGAGCTTCGTACGACGAGGCAAGGTTGGGGAACGGCTGGGATGTAGAAGACGAGGTTCTATGGTGGCGGCGCGAGGTAGGAATCGAGAATCCGGAGCCAGACAAGAGCGACGACTCGACTATGGGGTCGTGGGAAGAAGTGGCATTCGACGTCGACGAGGCGTTTGAAGCAACCGACGCATTGTGGGCAGCGCGAAGCATCGAGAGCTCGCGAGTCAGACGATTTACCTGTCGATGGTCAGTCGATTGTCGCCCCATGGCTATACCACCATGACAGGCTTCATACCACCGCCTCCTGCTCCTTTTCCAGCTGCATGTGAAGCTCAGAAGCCGTCAGCGGCCGCGGGTGTCGCAGAGGTCCCGGGCCTGGCCCGACTGCAGCATCGGCTGAGCCCATGGACAAGTGATGCGGGGGAAATCCGGGAGACGGGAGAGGCTGCGAGGGAATGTGCTGGTTGACGGCGGCCTGGTTAGAAGGCAAGATGTTGACAGAGGCAGATGGCGGCGACGATGCGGACTGCAGGTTGGCCGACTGACGACGAGAAGCCGTGCCGCTGGCCAGGACGTGAGGCGAGGGAGGCACCGAGTTCAAATCTGGCATCTTTGTTTTTTTGTACGGAGCGCTCCCTTTTTTTTCCCCTCCCTGGTTTCCCTTTCTATCGTGCTCCCTTCTCCCTTCCCTTCTCCGGCTTTGCTCTTGGCCGGATCTGTATGCGATTTAATCTCGTTCCACGGCCTTGCGGATGGCGGTGGCTGTTCGGGACGGCAGGGCTTCTGTCACGCAGAGAGACGACAAACGAGATTGAAGATGCGGTGTGTCGTTGAGATCGAGGCAAGGTTGAGACGAGAGCGACGTGCTCCGAGGTCACCAGATTTGTCGATACGGGCCAGGCACCCCCTTCGGCCTCGGTGGGAGCAGCGGCGCTATTAGGTGCGGGGTGAGTGGAAATATGGCGGCCGCGGGCACTAAAGCGTTACCCGAGCAGCCCGCTAGAGGCGGTCCACGGGGCATTTTATAGGGGGTTTGTTTGCTTAGGTACAGTATGTTAGGATGCGAGGCTGGCACCTGGACTAGACATTGATGCATTGCCGGTGCTACAGCTTTTGACTGTTTGCATCATGGCTGCGTTCCATCCCTACTGACAGGCACTGCCACTTTGTTCCATGTCGTGTGTGTGAATGAGGCTGTGCAACGACGGCAGGTAGACGGCCAGAAAGTTGCGGTGCTGGTGTTGATACTGTGGAAACTTCTGTCCTGTATTTTGGGTAGTATCAATGACACCATGGATGACTGCAACGATTTGTGTAACCTGTCCTTGCCCTATTAGCCCTCCGTCCATTTCATACATTCACAAGGCTGGACAGCAACTCGCCATGTCCTCAACCAATGCGATACTCCTTCAGCTTATCGCAGCCTCGCATTTTATGCAGCATTAAACGACAAGAGTCGCGTCTGTAGGGGTATAAAACCAGGGGCTCACGCTCATTCGAGAAATTGTCTAATCATACCAACTCCTTACTGCATGCACTGAGACGTATATTGTTATACCAATACCTGTATGTATCGTTCCATGACGTCTTTTTCTCCCTAGTAGCAATAATCAAGACAAGCTCCATTTTGTCAAACGAGTAAAGATACGTGTCGTACCATAGAAGTGTTTGCCATATGATTATTGTGATACGGACTTTATGCTCCGTATAAGTTGTGCGCGCAGTTGCCAACAACATGGCCATGGAACATTCGAAATGACCACCAAACTACCTAGCGCCTAGGCAGCACAGTAGAGAAGAATAGACTATCTAAGAAATAAAAAGTCACGATTAATAATGCTCCATATTTCGATTTCCACATATCGAGTTTATGCGTATTCTCTTATCCGTCTCATCGGTTTGCGACATCAACATGATGCAATCACCCGCCAATGACTGCCCTGACGTCAACGCCATCTACTGCATCGTTGCGTAATACATTTAAGCAAAGGCAAACAAAACAATCCCGCTTCTGCAATTCCACCAAGTACAACATTGTTACAAAATAGGCCAAAAGTATCTTCATCACCAATTTCATCACATCGCCATGCCCGAGGGACACCAATCTCCTCCTCCCGAGCGCCAAACCGGTGCTCAGCTACATGATCCCCCTGGGTCGGGCCAGGGACTGAATTACGACAAGGCCAGCCAAAAGGACCCCAAGTCCCAGCTTGATGTAAGCGAGAAAGTTTCACTTTATTTGTATCGCGCATAAACCATCTCTAACGGAAACTCGTGACAGTGTCTCACATCAAACCCCAAGGGGCCAATGGATGATGTGCTCAAACACAAGTTCTCCAGGGAACCTGGGAACTGTGGGTGTTTCCTCATGGCGGCAGGTAATCAACTGCTCGCAACTAATCATTGTCACAGACACTCCGTTGAACGCTTAGGAAAAAGATTGGCACATTGTACAATAGTTATTCATAGCATCAATCATTGCGTCGCTATACTATCCTTTGCCCGTGATTTGAAACCGTAATACTCGTATAAGAACTGATAATGAGGAGAAGACTAATTTCCACAACTTGACATAACCCCGCGATTAATCCATTAAACATTGACTCTCGTTCCTTTAACCGCTCTTGGTATCAGTGGTAGGGACTCCGGAAGCTGGAGCAGCAGCATCAGCCGGCGCAGGCGCGGGTGCAGGCGCGGGTGCGGGTGCGGATGCGGGTGCAGGTGCCGGCGCAGGCGCAGGCGCAGGCTTCTCCTTCTCCTTGCCAAAGACCTTGTCAAATCCAGCCGCCTTGTACGCGCTGCCGCCGTGCTCCTCCGTCTTCAGATCAGCCAGCCGCCGGGCCTCATTGTGGATGTCCTGCACCTGTCTTGAGCCGTCAAGGTAGAACTGCGCAATCTTCTTGCCAGTGGGTGTGTTGCTGGCCTTCTCAAAGTAGCTGCTCAGGCCGCTGAAGAAGTGGTTGGCGCGCTGGGAGATGCCGTAGCTCTGGTCGGCCGTCCTGGCGCGGTCGGTGGCCTGGTACTTCTTGTCCAGATCCTGCAAAGTGCTAAGGAACCGCGACGAAACGCCGTGCTTCTGGTCCAGCTCAATGGCGCGCTGGATGGTTGCGTCGCCGACGACGTAGCCGTGTGCCAGGTACTCGGCCAGGATGCGGGTGCGGGGCTTCATCTCCTGGGTAATCTCATCGTTGCTGTTGCCCTGTCGAGCAAAGTGCGTGCCATCGTCCTCGGAGTCGCCCGTGGCGCTGGTCACCTTGATGTGGTTGGGACCGAGTTGCGTGTTGTTCAGGAGAAGAGCCGTCTTCATGGCCGTCTCCTTCTCAAAGGTAACCTCTGCGCTCTTCGTCTCGCCCTCGGTAGTAACCTTAATGTCGGTAATTTTGCCGCTATGGAGTCGTTAGCTTGGGCTCACAGAATCAGAGTTCAACACTGCAGGTGGACGAACCAGAAGCTAAAGAAGTCCTTAACTTCAGCATCGCCAGTTGCGGCGGCAATGTTCTCGACGTGGACGGTGGTGGTCATCTTTGCTGGTAGCGAAAATAGGGGCTTGATAGGTGGTATAGCTATGTCGCAGTGCTTGGAGGCTGCGAGGAGTAAGAATAAAATAGAATAAAAATGCTTCAAAGGTGATGCAAGGGCAGAAACGTGGCGATTTATGGGATTCCTGTTTGGGCTACGTATCGTGGCTTCAGGTTAGTTGGAGGGAACCAGCCGCGCAATTTAGTATCGCAACACCTCTGGAGAGCTTGGTTGAGGGGTGTAGGCGGGGCAGATGTGCGACGTCATCATGAAGAAGGGGGTGAGGCTAAAGCCAAGTGTGGCGGTGCAGTCGATGTGCTTCATGCCTAGTGGCTCAGCATGGTTCGATGGATGACGTCTTCCTTTGCTTGAGCATGTGAAAATGCAGAGTTTGTGTTTGTTATGTGCAGTCTGCTGGCATCTTTTACGCGCAAACAGCTTCGCAATACGCAGTACAGTAGACTTGTTGGTTCTTTGACGGCATGTGATGCAAAGGCTCGGGTCCACAAGGAATCCCTCGGCACATGCAAGTTCTCTGATGCGGCTGCAGGTGGAGAGCTGAGAAACGATGCGAGGCAGCTCATTTGCTACTTGGACTGCAGTAGAAACTGCCGTGTAAGGCAAGGTACATCTCAAGGACATGCATCCAGACTCTCATCTAGAACCACAATAGCCATGTCCTTGGAGAATGTAAATACACTAGCTATCCATTCTATAAGGATAATCATAGTACTGCACTGCATGGCAATCACAGAACTGCACTGCGTATTGGCCATCCTCAAACAAGACAAGCCACTGAGAAGCTAGCTGGACGGGAGGACGAAACTCGGTTCTGGCAGCGACCTTGCATTAGCTGTGGTTTAGTTGCGCCACAATCTTTGATGGATTTGATTGCTCAGACTGATAGAAGCTCGGTCCTCAAGTTCATAGACAATATAAAATAAAGTCTCTACTATGTCTTGTGCAAGAGGCTCCGTCTCTTGAGTGTGAAAAGAAGCAAAGAGAGCTTCACTGCCCGTCGTTCTAATGGATAGTCGCGAATCTTCAACATCACGTGAACGATTGTCTACTTGAAACACCGCCTTGGGGTGCTGGTCTCTCCACACTCCTCACCATTAAATCTCCAGAATCTCTCTCTTGATCATCGTCAGCGCCTTAGTGGATACACATCGTGTGTAATCCCTTCTCGCAGCCCTTGGGCAATAATGTCTCTCATTGGGTTTCGGCATCAGTGAATCGCAAACTTCTACAGCCTCGACTTCTGAAGTCAGGCAGCAACTGAATATTGCCATCTGCATCAAGACAGCAGCTGGTGAAGATGGCTCGATGTACTTCAAACAAGATACATACCGATACATGATCTTGACTCCACAGTCAAAACATGGCGCTGACTGCCGGCCAACATTCTCCTGTTTATGCGCATGAAGCCTCTCCAAGTGGAGTGTTTCGGCCATTTGTAACATGGTGTATGATCCTGAGGCTCCTCGCGCAAGATGTCTTTGCTGCTAACAGATCAATAGCACTTCTAAGTGACAGATGCAGCCCAATTCAATATATCTCGGTTAGCCTATGATCATTGCATCTCATCGCCAGGGAATAGCAATCACTACGGAGTAATCATACCACAGACAGATCCTCATATTCCTAAATGTACGAGTAGATCGAGGGAGAGATGCCAGGATTGACGTTACAAACGAGGCCGCATTTGCGTCCTACGCGGCAGACCAATACATCATTCAGACAACAAACAGGTGCAGCTGTCGGCATCAGTCAGTCCAAACCATACATGTTACAGACAAGTCCCACATCGTTAATCGCCCCATAGCCATCGAGCTCCGTACGGAAAACAAGCATGGAATAAAGCGACCTGGATACGGCGATATCTAAGCGAGGCGTACTCCATACAAGCATAAACCACATGGAGTATCAATACGGAGTGTGCAGGATTATACGGAATTCGTCAAATTATGGTTTCAGCATGATCGAATCCACGATTTCGAATTAGACGTCAAGGGTGTCGGCCAGCAGCAAGGTGGTGTGTTCATAATCTGGATAATTTGGAACATGCCTTACAGCCAGCCATTGACGACGAAATTGCTCTCAACACTTGCCAATAACAACGCTGTTACACCTCCCTGCTTGCGACTAGTGCCGCTGCCGGCTTAGCTGTACAGTGGTAACCTACTTCTAGATTTATTGTTACACACCACAGCGGCTCATTCCGCAGCTTCAACTACAGCACCTTCTAATCTCATCTTGCTTCATGACGCCTCAAAGAAGGAAAAAGAAGGAGGAAAGCGCTTCTTCACAGGTCTGTCTTCCATCATCACTGCAAAACAAGGCATGTACGTATATGAATCGGCGTCACCGCATTTTCATCGGTTGCCTCGACCCTTGTTGAGCGGCTACACACCCCATAGGGCACAACAGGGATGATGGGCGGGGGCCATGACTTGGACCCTTGGCAAGCTACAAATCCCAACTAGCAGAGAGATTTTCCGACCTTTTTACACACGTATCGACAACAAAGAAAACACCAACTCTGGATGGATATAATGGAGCTGGCGAAAGTGTCCAAGAGGCCGAAACATGTTTCTCTCTTGTCCGGGATTCGGCCCCACCCTTCGGCAGCCGCAGAGCGGCTTCATCTCGCCCGTCTCATATCCAATCTCACAACCCCGAACAAGAGGAGGGTTGCACGTGGGGCAGTGTTTAAAGGTGACAAGGGCATCCCGTCAATATGGAAAAGGCAAACGGCCAAGAGGAGATTTATCCCCCAAAAAGCAGGAGGGCCAGCAACACCATAAGACGGCTGAAAAAAAGCCACGGTTGCCTCAATGTCCTTCCTTCTTTTCAGCTTCTCGGCCAGCTCTCTCTCTTTTCGACTTTCCTCCCGATAGATCAGTTTATCTATCAAAAGGCCCTGCCTCGACGCATTCGCTGTAGCCAACCAATAGTTGCTGCTGGATCAGGCTAGGACAGGGTACGGACAGCCAGCTCTTACGGCTCACGCGACGCATAGATTGTAGAGAGGAATCCACTCGAGTGCATACAAACTAGCACTGACTTGACCTCTGCGCCCCGACCGCCGCTCTTGAGAGTCTGGAGATTTTTGCATCATATATCAGCCCTTGGACCAGTTTTATGATCAGCATCTGAGCCTTTGATCGCGGGTCTCGATTGTAGCAGGACTGGGAATCGACATCTTTGAGCCGCGAGTATAGTTGCTGTTGCCAGCTGTGCCGTGACCTATCTGCTTGTACTCGGTATGTTTCCAAGAACCGGCAAAGCCTTGTCCGATCCTTTGCGATATTTGCCGTTTGCCGCCACTCTCGTGTGCCACTCGTGACCGACCTTTGCGGCGGGGATGTTGAAGTTGGGCTCGAGTTGGGCATGCAGTGATTCGAATATCTCGCAGATCAGCTTGGTTTTCCGTTGTCTTTCTATTCCTCTCTCCACGGCTAATTCTGACAAGGCTACCCCAGGTCTGCTTAACAGTAGTATAAGCAATTCAAGACGCCTCTTTGAGCTTGTTTACACTACTTCGTTCAAATCTGAAATCGATCCACACAAAAATACCCATCATGGCGCGGGGCATGTCTAGCTACACCATGTCTTCAGGCTACTTCAACGGCTACTCCTCTGATTATGAAGAGAAGCTTCTCAACACTGTCTGGGTGGGCATAGTCGGGTTGGAGGTCTTGATGGTTCTTGGCGTTGCTCTGCGTGGCATCTTCAGACGGCTCAGCCCACACCTCAAGCTACGGTCACGATGATTTCACAGCTTCATCTACGATATCGTAACGGCACCTACAAACTGCATACACTTGGCATCACACCACGGACTACAACAAAACGCTTTCGATTCCACAACGCGATATTGAAAATCTCACACCAACACTCTTTGAGCAAACACCTCTTTTGTTTCTAAAAAAATCGCGACGTTGCATCATGACGAGCGATCGAGCGAGCACGGCGGCTTCTTTTCATACCAAAACCTCTTTTTTTTTTTTCCTGCACTAGCAAGGCGTTTTTTAGTCGGATAATTTTGTGTCTTCTTTTTCAGAATCTTTTGGGCAACTGTTTTTCTTTACTTTTTGTTCTCTTTGTGTGTTCAGCGCCATGCATGGAAAAAGCGAGCGAAAATAAATGGCAGAACATGGATTCAATGACCGGGCAAGACGGACGAATTGCAAAATTTACTGGATAGATGATGAGCTTATGAATGATACCTTTGTTCCCTTCTTCTCACTGCCATACTTTGAGACTTTGTCGCTATGATATTGTGACGTTAATGAGCTCTCATTCAGATGCTGCTCTCTCTAAATTGGTTCATGTCCTGAGAGTGGCATTTCCTAAACTTGTTCTTATGAATCAGTTAAACAAACACTTTCAAATATCTAGCCATGAGTCTCTCACTCACTATGATTCATAAACTGTTTTCATTCTTTACCATATCCCCCAAAATATACAAAACCACCAAAAAAAAAAAAAAATCCCATTAACATGCGCCCATTTTCAAATCCACCAACCAAAATCCCCTTCATTTCATAACCTATTCGCTCAAACCCAAACCGAAATACCATACAACTAACTCATCAAGTCCTCCCCCCCCCCCCAATCTAATAAAGAGGCATCGTCCCCTCCGTCTCCGCAAAAGCCCTCTCCAACATATCCAAGCCCTCCCGAATCTGCTCCGCCGTCACCGTAATCGGCGGCGCAATCCGGAACGTGCCCCCAAAGCTAGGATGGCTGCTCAAGTTGGCCCAAACACCCAGCCCATATGCCGTATCGCCAATACTCTTGGCCAGCTCCAGCGCGGGCTCCTTGGTCTCCCTGCTGGCGACGATCTCGACGCCGGCCATGAGCCCGCGGCCGCGCACGTCGCCGATGCAGCCGTACTGCGACTTTAGCCTCTGGAGGCCCTCGTGGAGGACGCTGCCGACCTCGCGCGCGTGCTGGACGAGGTTGTCGCGGAAGACAATCTCCAGGACCTTGTCGCCGACGGCGGCGGGGAGCGGGTCGTTGACGTGGGTGGTGTAGAACATGAAGCCGTTTTCGGCGCAGACGCGGTCGATCTCGTCGCTGGTGACGACGGCGCTGAGGGGGAGGCCGTTGCCCAGAGTCTTGGACAGCGTGAGGATGTCCGGCACGACGCCCTCGTGGTTGATGGCCATGAAATCGCCGCATCGGCCGACTCCTGTCTGGGCCTCGTCGACGATCAGGAGCATGCCCCGTGCCTCGCAGTGCTTCTTCATGGCCTTGAGGTATCCGGGGGGGAGGACAAGCATGCCTCCCGAGCTTTGGATGCATTCCACAATGCAGGCGGCGAGGTTTCCGGTAGACTGCAAGTCGATCAGGCGCCAGCCATAGTCGAGCTCGGCCTCCCAGTCGTAAGATCCATCGGGCTTCCGGAACTCAGAGCGGTACGCGTTGGGGGAGGGCAGCATGAACTGGCCGGGAATCGTTGGGCCTTGGCCCTTGCGGCCGAAGTGGTATTGAGCTCCCAGGGCCTGGGCCGTCATGCCGTGCCAGGAGGCGCCGAGGCCAACAACTTCCCATTTGCCAGTGTAAACTTTTGCCATCTTGATGGCGGCCTCGTTGCTCTCGCCGCCGGTGGAGAGGAAAAAGGCCTTGTCCAAACCCTCGGGGAGAGCCGTGCAAAGACGCTCTCCAAGGCTGATAACAGGGGGAGAAGCCATGCCTGAGAAGAGGTGATCGAGATACATGGCATGTTCGTGGATGGTCTTGACAATCTCGGGGTGCCCGTGGCCCAGAAGACAGGACATTTGGCCTGAGGTCCAGTCAAGGATTCTGTGGCCAGAGGCTGTGTAAATGTACATTCCCCGAGATCCGATGATCACATCGTCATGGAGCTTGGTGCCGTAGTAGGCCAGATGCGCTTTGGCCTTTTCACGGAGCTGCTTCTCATCAACTCCGGCGTAGAGCGTGGGGGCAACATCGAGCTTTCCCGACACGGGAGGCAGCAGAGTGCCATCAGATTCAATGAGAGCTCCCGGAGCCATTGTAAATACTTTTGAATGAATAGAAAATAGAAAAGAAATGTAGAAGCTTCTTGAGCCTTCAAAGAATCAACGAAGATGTAAAGATTGCTCTTCTAGGTTCAGGATGGCAGACAACTCTTGCGGCTTGTTTGCTGCTTTATGATGTGAACCCCATCTACACCAGACCTCCAAGGGCATCATGCTCTTATATACAAAAAACGAAAATCTCATCTCAGCACCTTTTCCCGCCTACTTCCGATATCGTATCATTGCGGATTTCCTCGCGGCGATGGTTGCTTGCTTTGTTAGCTTCGCCGCGGCCAACGAGTTTCCCGCGGAGAGCCAAAACTTGCCCGCAGCCCAACTTGACGGGGCTCCGTATTACCCTGCGGGCCCTCTACTCCTCCAGTTTACCCACCAAGATGAGCCATGGGCTTTATTTACCAGGCGTTTTGCAACGGATCCCACACGCTTGGGAAAATGTGGTCCAGGATCGAGGCGTCAAAGTCCTGGAGGTCCAGGCTGCTGCTACTTCCACCTTGCTCATCCGGCGCCGCGCCCGCCAGGATCTTCTCCACAATCTCGGCGTGCTGGGCAAGGCAGATGTCGCCCAGATCCCACCTGTACTGCTCCTGGTGAGATCGAAGCGTGGTGATCATGTCGCGGGCAATCCTGAACGAGGGGCTCTGGACCAGCCCCTCGGGAGAATTCTCAGTCTCCAGCGCGCACCGCAGCAGGAAGTTGACGGCAGTCGGGAAAGAAAAGGAGCTGACAGACATCCAGAAGTCGCCGAGATGCTCCGGTTGGAAATCCTGAACGAGCATCAACATCTCTTCGGATGTCATGCGTGCCCCGGAGTACCGATTCATCACTCCCTCTTCGTTCACATTGTCCCCTTGCTTCTCTGCCTCGAGCTGTATTCTCTGCAGCAGCAGTTTGGCAGTTAAATATGCTAGGCGCAGGTTTGCAGCTCCTGTGACATCAAGATGAGACCCGCACAGAACAATCCGGCGACAGGGTCCTTCCAATGTCTCAACCCATCGATGGAACGCATGCTCCAGATCCGTAGTGGTCTGCTTATCTCGTCCAATACAGTATACATACTGCAGAAACCTGTCAAGAACTTCGCTCAGGGTTACTAGCGAAATAAAGATATTGGTTCTAAGCTCAGCACGCGGGTTACTCCCTTCTGCTAACCCTTCACTAAGATACTCTAGAGTTGGCGGAGGCACGTCATACTGAGATCTTTGTATGTGAGGTGGCGTGCCGTGTGCCAAGCTAGTCCTACAGTTTGACGTTTTGTAAGTAAGCTTTTTGATTCCCTCGCCTCAGGAATCAACAAGTTACACGTACCATCTGTCATGAACCAAGAGCGCCCACCAAATTTTCATGCGCAAATACTTTTCTGGTTGTGGAATCTGCCATGGAAGGGGGTTGTGGTTGAGCCCTAGTGAATGTGCCATGGAGACTGCAGATCCAAGAAGCACGCCATTGCCTATCAGCGAAGTGGTAGGGCGTCCACCAATGTTAAGCAGAATCGCCTTGATGATAGACATTCCAGGTGATAGATGAAGCTCGGAATACACCGCTTCGTTGGCGAGGTTCCAAATGAAGCGACTCTCCGGACACCTGTACCGATTCAAAACCGGGGAGCTTTGCCAGTACACAATGGTATGGGCATACAGGCAAGCCAGCAGCGCTGGCGAAATTCGTGTCTTGTCTTCCTGATATTGGCGGCGGAACGAGACTTCATCTAGCAGTGGTAGGCACACATTCACTTTTCTAAAGTATCTACAAGGAGAAGAGAGTCAGCTACGTGGAAATCGGTATGTGAAAGGGAAGGATGACGAACTCGTCAATAACGGCCTCATTATGAGGCTCTAGGAGCTTTTCTATTATCTCCAACTTTTCCGCCGAGAAACTACGATTCAACTTGAGGCCCACCGGCCTCTTCTGAACCTCGGTGAATAGAACCGGACGCGAACAGCTGGCGGGCTCCGGGATGATCATTCTGGTGCTCCGCGTAGCCCCGGGTATACCCGAGAGATACGTGGACAAAACCTGACTATCATTGGTCGAGGCCGGTCCTACAATGTGTAGATTGAGATGCTGGTCATCATCGGAACCCAGTGCCAGGGTTATTTCTCCTCCTGCGTCAGTCCTTGACATGCTAGCGACAGACCTAGGCTGCAAGTTTGGCATTGTCAGAGAGCCTTGTCGTCCCATGGCCGTGCCTCTTGATCCAACCATGGACGCCGAGGTATTAGCCTTTGTATTCCCATGGAATTGCGTCGCAGTTCGTGCAACCCTCAAGGGGCTCGCGCTAGAAGACTCAGGTGATGGCTGAGCCTCTACTCGGCGGCGGCGAGGGCGGCGGCGAGCAGGTTCCGAAGATTCTGAATCCTGCGAGTCTCCTGGGAAATAGCACTCGGTCTGGTGAGCACGGCACGTCAAGCACACGGTAGCATCGCCTGCGGTCTGGCATCGTGATTTTCTCCTGCGACAAGGAACACATGCTGGCCGGAGGTGAGACCGATACGGCCGTCCGCCGCCACCCTGCTGCTGATTCTCTTGCATAGTCGGCCGGTGTGAGCAAGGCGCTCGACTTTCAGAATCTGACAAAGCAGAGGCAATACGCTTCGGATTGGCCTTTAGCAGTGGTGGATATTTTGTAGAGAGTTATAACGCAACATGCATGTAAGAGGCAGTAGTTGTCCGCGGGGAAAATTGTAGAGTTTACCTGGCTGTCGCGCTAGAAAGTCTAGTATCGGAGGCCCGCTCAATGACCAGGTAGTTGGAAACCTAGCAGCCTTAGTTCGAAGGCGATATCAAAACCTCAAATGCCACCAACAACTTCGGCTGCAAGAGAAGGCGATGCAGATTGAGTAAGGTGGCGTCTCAACGAAGAATCAGTCCAATTGCATGAGGATAGAGTGAAGGAACGGGAGAGTTGCACTGAGTATCCCCGTGCCTTCTGAGCGATGATATCCACCAGCATGCGGTCTCTTGTGGCTTCAACGCGGAGATTCACTCTTCCTCGGTTAGCTTGTAACAACGCGATTCTTCGGTTCGATATAGCTTCGAAGCATTTTTGCCTGGTGGCCAAGCATCAAGCAGCAAACTCTGCGGTATAAATACCCAGTATGATGGTCAAGGTGAACTCCTCGTTGCTAGTTCGGATGAGCCAGTTCTGATTGTATACTTGATAGACTAGTCAGTTATCTCGTAACAAACAATTCTAAAATCAGTCATTTGTAATAAATACAGGGGATGAATCTTTAGTGCAATACTGGGTAACCATCAAAGTTCGATCCCCATCATAAAGGCAGATCAGAGAGCTCTACCACTTACAATGCTGGTAAGAAACAGTTTGTGGAGTAACCCGTACTAGTAGAACGTTTCTTCAAGTGAAATCTGGCCATTGAAACGAATGGGAAGCCGCCCGTGCTACCCAAATCCAGCTTCTTTAGGCATCCTCCGTCCATTGTACTTTGTAATGCTGCTGCAAGTTGACGGCGGTTAGTGGAGGGTCCCCCAAAGTCAGGACTTCAATTGGAGCTTTTCTCGGAGAACCCATAATAAGACCAACACCTCCTCCGGCCGGTCCGTTGGTAGCCTAGACAAGCAATGCTAGATCAGATGGTGGTGTGTTGCATTGCAGACTCGTTGCATCACCAGCTCCGCCTCTGTGACATATCTGTTGGCAACAAATCACTGGCCACGGAACATCAAGATCCATCATCTGAGCAGAGGCGTCCGATGACGGCTTCAAAGCCGGGCAATGTTCAACCAAACTTTGTCGCCGGGCCATTAGCAGCGGTGCCGCGGTGGGTTGATTTCCTAGACAGCGGGTGGAGCGGATCCCGCCATCACCATCCTAGTCAAAATACTTTCCCGCGGGAAAGAAAATTCGATGGCCCAAAGGAAGTTGAAGACAATCCTTTCCGGGCAAGATGATTATTACAGGTGCAGGCAGATAAGCAAGCGCAAAGACCATCGTGAATGGATGCTGCACGGTCATTTGTCGCCCAACAGGGACTGATAACGGCAGCGGCTTATTCTCTTGCTCCCGAATGTTATCTTTCCCCTTTGGTGTCACAGGATAAGCAGCGGGCAATGTTCAGTTGTTGGCAATGGCTCGAGAAGCACGATCTCGACTTCCCGAGCAAATCCGTTGATCTCAGAATGCCGTGTTGATCCGGTGGCTGCCACTTCCGGCATCGGTGATGCTTTTTAACCGCTGTCGCATAATCAATGGTCATGCCAACCCAATTGTCGACGTGTCAAGTAGTCTTGTTGCTGTTGAGAAATTGGAGAAGGCCTCCTTGAACCCTGTCGCCGCGGGAAACCAAGGAAAACGCATGAATCGAACAGTCTGGGTCCGACCCTCCAAAACAGGGCATCCTAGTGGTCGAATCTACAGAGAATTTCCGCTTTAAGCAATCCATGCTCAGGGGTGCATTTTCTGACTCCAGATTCGTTGGCGTTGCCCGACGATTTGTGCGGGCAAAGCGCCGCGGGATTCTTGGGATTCTTGGGCATTTTCCATTGTCTGCCCGCCTCTGTTGTTGCCCAATTGCTGACGATATTTCTTTTGGCTCTTAGCCATCGATCCGTGAAGAATTCGTATCTTTGCATATCTTTGCACAAAGCTGATTGAATTTTTTTCTCGGTTCGTTGGCGGGAATTGGTGGTAATCGTGATTGATTGAAAACCCAGGCATTGAAAAGCCCAAGGATCAATTTTGACGTGAAAGAACCACCTCATCAACGTGACTGACCGCCCGAATTATGCCACATGGCAAAGGTAGATACATGTAACAAACAGGTATCTATGGATCTCTACCTGTAAGCCGGCACCATATATTCTTTTAGCATAAGTGTCAAACATGGGTATTCCAGCATGCACTTATGGCACAAGGCATGGTATATGTCTAAAACTGTCATGACAGGGGAATGCTATCATTACAAAAAGAAGAAGCAATTACATGGCTCAACCAGGGCTCCGAAGCAATGGATGCTGTACTAGGATAACAGCCTCCCCTTAAAACATCTCTCGCATATGAGGAAAAACTGTCCCGTCTGCCGACGCATAAATGGCATTCTGCGGATCTGGAGAAGATAAAGCGCCGTGAGAAGATACATGCTGGTCTTCTCCGCCGCCCCCAAACTGAACCCCGTTTAGGCCGACGTAGCCCTCAAATATGCGCGACATCTCGCTCTGTATCTTCTGGCCATTATTGCTGTTCGCCACGGAGTCCGTATTCTGCCTAGGAGGCATCGGGGGATGCTGAAACATAGGCTGGGTGTTGGGCATGGTATCCATGTGGCCTCTTGCAAGACCAATCATGCCCAGTGCTGCGCTCGAATGAGGATCTTCGTCTGGGTTCAGGCCAAATCGAGGTGCCACGTCCTTGAGCGATTTGATGGTTCGCCACAACCGCTGAGATACCCAGCTCTTGACTGATAGATCCTTGACTAAATCGAGGGCCATGTAGAACTCTTCTCGGCAGACTGCACTAAACCGCACGGGTGCGTGTACCGAAGCAAGGAAGACGACGGATATTGCCGCTGCAAGAAACTGGTGGTAAAAGACTTGTGTTCTTCGGTAGAGGTTGGTGGTGCTGTTAAGGTGGTGAAGATATTGGATCGTGTCCTTTGCTAAATCAACAACACGCTGCGCCTGTAATGGATGTTGCATGATGCTGGTAGCACTATGCAGGACGGGAGTATATAGCCATGTGCGTATCTAAGAGGCCATTAGTTTGATTTGAGCCGGTTTGGCACTTGCACCAAGACTTACCTGATTGAAGCGTAAATATGTCCATATCCTCAACCGCTGTAGATTATATGACGGCGTTGACGTCATTTGGGTCTCTTTATCCCAATTACGCACTCTAATCTCTTCTGGTACGCTCTCGTACCACCGAAGGATCTCCTGGTCAAGGCGTTCAATTTCCTCCTGGCCCAGCTCTCGTGCAAGGACGGGCCCAAAATGTGACACTTGACGCCAGACTTTGGCGCCTATTCGAGAGTATGTGATCATGGCAACGAGATAAGGGTATTCGTCCTGATTCCAAATTAGTCTGGCGAGTCTTGTCTTGCCTTGGCAGCTATTGGACTCACAGGCATGGGTAAGGTTGGGTCAATCTCATCATCTTGGATAGCGTACGGCAGACCTGTTCCAAATGCCCATCGACGGTCGAGGACGTAAGCAGACCAAAAGCTGTTGAGGGCATTCTTTCTCTCGGTCTCGTTTTGTATCATCATCAGCCCCCTCTTTTGGTGAATGCCGAGCTCTATACACAAGCGCACTACCTGTCCCATGACACGCCAGGCAAGTACCTCTTCATTAGACAAGAATCGATAGCCGGCAATAAGTGCCAAGAGGGGAAGGTCGGGGGCTTCGGGGCCATCCGACATGAGCTTTCGATTAATGGTGTTTTCCATGCTCTCATACAGCCGCACTGCTTTCTCACAGTGACCGTGTGCTTCTACAACAAGAGCACAACACATGATGGCCTTTAATTGCAACGTTTGAAGGTCGTTTATGGGCTCGGTTGGTCGCTGGCTTTTAATATATAACGAAATGTTTTTGACATGAGCAATCACGGTTTGGATATTGACAACAGGATACATGATGCCAATCTCGTCTTCATGCACCCGGCAGAGGCGCACCATCTCGTCTTTGTCAAACTCCAAGAGCGGGTCTGGTTGTTGGACTGATACCGAAGAGGAAATGTGGCTGTTTAGTGGCAGCTCATTGTCATCCCCTTCTTCGGTAGTCTTCCATCCCATGTTGCTGATTGTCTCTTTAGCCACATCGAGGGTGAATGCCATGCTCGTCGGCCCTTGGAATGGTGTCTGTCTTCCAGGATAGTCCGGTCGGTGGCCAGATGCCGAGCTTTGTGACGGAGATGGTGCGATGGCCGAGTTGGTAGCAGGCATGATGCGATCAGAAGCGACCGGTGCAAATCGCGACTCGCTCTGCATGTTGCGCATGCTCTGGTTGAGCCAGTTGACCTCTTCTTGGAGGCGACTCAGCTGAGCCGCGATCTTTTTGTATTCTTCTGAGTCCTTGAAGTTATTTGAGCAGCAGTTGGGTGCATAGAGACACGCCAGGTTGAGGTTGCCGCAACGTTGGCATGGTGTTTCTCCATTGCACTTGATCTTGCGCCTTTTGCACTCGTTACTGTATGGGTGTTGGCCAAATGTCAGCAGAGCTCAGTTTGTTTCTCTGTCGCATCCTTTAAAATGCAGCAAACAGATGAATGACTATTTGTCGTTCATAGATAGATGACTGAATGCCGGAGAGTGCCGAGGATGGCTTACCAGGCAATGGAAATGTACTGGACCGCAACGTCAGCTGATGGGATTCAACCAAAGAAATGGGCATAGGCAATCCAATGATATGTTTTATCTGCCAGGATGTGCGATGAAAGCAAAAGCCAGATGCCTTGTGCTTCCAGCGCCTCGGCATCTTTCTCCTCCCCGGCGCCGTGTGTGTGTATTAGAGGGAATGCATCCCTTTGTCTCGCACCGCCGCCACATCTCATGCCCAATCCGTAAAAAAAAACCACCGACAGTTACACAAACTCACCCGGTTTCTCTTGCTCCGCGTCTGCTTCGCGGCACCAGCCTCCTCAACCGACTTCCTCTTGTTCGCATTGCCATCGCCGGGCGAGGCATCGTCGTGCAGCGCGGAATTGTCTCCGTACATGGCGGAACTTGGGCTCATGTGCGGCCGTGGCTGCGGCGTCTCGTACGAGACACTGGCTGAGTCGCTCAAAGCGGCGACTGGCGCCGTCAGGTAGCGCAGGTCCGAAGCCTGCGTCTCAATCTGCTCCATGTCGCTCTTTTCTCGCCATGCGAGGGCCACAGGCTCAAGGGGAAAAGGGCACAAAGAGAGGCCGTTCGGACTTTGGGGCACGCCTCTGCACCAAGCATAAAGCCGCGTCCACGTGACCTTACAGCGCCCGGGGCCGCGTGGGAAGATGGGATCGAATCTATCGATGCGCCGTGCCTCTGCCTCTACCTCTGCGTCTGCTTCTGCTTCTGCTTCCGCGCGCAAAGATAGCGGCGACAGAGCTGAAGTACGGGTTGCAGCCGCTATTACGGGCAATCAATCTCGCTCGCGTGGTGGAGACGAGCCGGAGCCGAGGTCGATGCAACTTACAGATACGGTACGGCACAGTACGAGGACTCGCGATCCTTGATCAGCCTCGACAGGCATGTACGAAGCAGAACGAGGCGCACTCGAAGCAGGGCAGGGCATGGCAGAGCATGGCAGGGCAGTCAAACCAAGGCAAACCAAGTCAAACCAAGGCACGGCGCGGGCGTTCTCAAGCCATGTGGAATTCCCGGCTCCCCACGGCGCGCTTCTGGCACATTTGCTTTCCAATATTGGTTGTTGATTGGGTTGCCGGCGTGGGGCCCGCGGAGAACGGAATTTGATCATGGACGGGGTATGGGTAACGTTATTCAAATGACAAAGCCTTCCCCCCAAACCCTATCTCGAGCGGCTGTTTAAGAAATCCGCCTGTCGCCGCAGCCAACTAATAGTCACTGGCTGAGCCGGCATTCAGACGACAAGGGACTTGGACACCAAAGGATCAAACATCAAACAGCTGTTGGTTTCTGCCTTAATTTCATCTACGGATATTTTGGTTACATTTCTCATTACGCTGTTGATTCCCTTTCCATACGTTACGCCCCGTGAGCAGGCAAGATCTTGCCTTCACAGTCGCCAAACCCGATCCGCACCCCGTCCTTCTCGCAGTATCCTCGCATGTTCAGGCTGTCACCATCCTGGATGAAACGGCGTACCCCGCCCTTTTCAAGCTGGACATCGACTTTGCCACCCTCGGTCATTTCAAGCAAGCTGCCACGTTCTCGAGCCTCTGTGCCGCTAATGGTTCCTGAGCCCAGCAAATCTCCGGCCCGGAGAGGGCATCCACCGACGGTATGGTGCGCAATCATCTGCGGGAAGGACCAGAGCAGGTTTCGGCCGCTCGTCTTGGTCAGATCGACATGGTCACCGTCCGCAGCTGTGGCACGCATCGTGTTAGTATTTGCTGACGAGAGTGACAGACAGGGGGTACAGGTCACTTACTTGTGAGACCGACTTCGAGCTGAATGTCAAACACGCTCTTCTTCTGCGTCTCCTTGAGATAATCCTGAACAGGGGTGTCATTCGGCAGTGGCTCAGTTCGGAAGGGCTCCAGCGCATCCGTAGCAACAACCCAAGGGCTGATGGTTGAGCCAAAGTTCTTTCCGTTGAATGGCCCCAGTGGCACATATTCCCACGCCTGAATGTCGCGGGCACTCCAGTCGTTGAGGAGGACAAATCCGAAAATGTACTCCTCAGCATCCTTGATGTCGATTGGCTCGCCCATCTCATTGGGCTTGCAGATGAAGCAACCAAGCTCTAGCTCAAAGTCTAATCGACGGCTGGGACCTGTCGTCGGCTCTTTGGGAGTTGCCGCTGGGTTCACCAACATCTGGCCGCGGGGTCTGCGGATAGGAGTGCCGGACACGACGATGCTGGATGAGCGGCCGTGGTATCCCACAGGCAGGTGTGTGTAGTTTGGCTGCAGAGCGTTGTCTGGGCCTCTAAACAGGACACCGACCTTGTAGGCGTGATGGTAGCCGGCGTAGAAGTCAGTGTAGTCGCCAATCTGCATCGGCAAGTGCATCTTGACTTTCTCGACGGGAACCAGGACCTTCTGCTTGAGCGATTCATTGTCCTTGAGAATTGCTGGCACGTCTGTGGATTGGCTAAGAATGCGCTGGAGATCGCCTCTCACAGCACGATGAACTGCGCGTCCACGCTCAGCAAATGCGTTAAGAGACGCCTGTCCGAAAACTGCCTCCAGGTCACGAAGCGAGCTCAGCTGCTGCTTCGCCTGCTCGTCGCCGGCGAGTGCTTCGAGGTCAATGACGAAATCGCCGATTCGCGATGCGGCGCGGGGCTGCGAGCTGCCCTCTGAGAAGATGCCAAATGGCAGGTTGTGAATCGAGAAGTCGCCATTTTTGTCCAGCGGGACCCAAGAAGTCTGTGAAGCCATCTTTGATTCTAATCTCGGGAAACTCTGCTACTTTTCTCTTCTTTGAACACGGGAGAAGGAGAGTGCCAGCGCAACAAAAATCTGAAAATCTGCTTTCATAGGTAGCTAGCTCTGAGATCTGCGATTGCTTTAATCGGCATATGAAAGGTGGGATGGAACGGCGCACTTCCGCGTTTGTGGGGAAGAGCCGAGACAACCCGCCCGCTTCCGTGGAGCAGCGTTCCGACGCGGATTCGGATTCGGAAATGGTTCCATTCCAGACCTCGAGGAGTTCATCTGCCTATTGCTGCTTATTGCTTCTTTTTGTTGGTAATGATTGATGATGTTGAATGATTTGCAAGCATGCACTTACAAATCCGGCGCATCGGTGGGAGCGTGCATGCTTTCGGAACTCACTGCTACGGGTGTCTTTCCACGCTATTTTGCTAGTGTGTGTGACCTCGAGACTAGGAGGATATCGACACCTAGAATCTGGTGCCCGTATATCATCAAGTTGTATAAAGCAAAATACACGTTATTGACACTTGGTGATGGGAAAGGATTTTATTAACACAATGTATCATGTCCAACTCGGCTGGTGTCTCTCCCAGCCTTCTATCAATGCCAGTATATAAAAACAAGCCCCCATCCTTACTTAAACAGCCGCAGTCCGGTGTCTTCCTTATACAGAGCCTCCATCTCCTCATCCTCGCTCTCATCCTCATTAAGCTCCATCTTCTGACCGAATAGAGTTCCAAAGAAGCGATCAATGGCCTCCTGTTCCCAGCTTCGTCTGTCCTCGGAAGCCATGAAATTCTGCAGCTTCTCGTGCACTGTAAACCGCATCTTCCGTCCTTTGCTTGCCTTTCGGTCCACCAATTTTCGGGTCTTGGCCTCTTTGTTAGCAGTAAGCATCACCGAGGCCACCGCGCTAGACTGCTCTGCAGCCGACTCTACTGTGCGTTGATCCACAAGCTCCTTCAGAAGGAGTTGGTAAAAGTCGGCATCGTCGTAAATGTCTTCGCTCTCAGCAATCTTCTTGGAGGCCTGCACCGGTGCGCAGGATCGAGGGACTCTCGTGCGCTTGACAAGTCGCTCATCGGGATTGGCGAGCTGGTCTTGCAGAGCACTGACGAGTGTCTTGGGCTTCGCGCCAAGTCTGCTCGCTGGTGCGGCCACAGTCACGCTCTGCACCTTGCGAGACCATTTATCCAGCCTGTCTTCTCGGAACTTGACAGCTCTTTGATCGTCCCCCTGAATCTGCTCCCAGATTTGTTCGTTGGAAAGGTCAATCTCGATTCGCTTTCGTTTGCTGCCGGCAGCGGTGGGGGGAGCCAGGTTTTCTCGAAGGTCGCTGATGGTGTTAAGCAACTTGATAGCAGCTTCTTCGGCAGCTTCGTAGGCCTCAGTCTCTGAGCTTGAGTCAGAATCCAGAGTGGGAAAGGTATTCGCCGCAACGAGTGCCTTTTGGAGTCGGATGCGCATGTTGAGCAGCCCGTCATAGATTTTCCTCTGCTGCTGAATAGCCATTCCTTTCTGGACTTCGGTCTGCTTTGATGATGGAGTTGCGGGGGACGGTTTGGCGCTTGGCTTGTCTGATTCTTCGTCTTCGTCTTCATCCTCATCTGTATCATCGTCCTTATCTTCATCCTCTTCTCCATCTTCGTCTTCCTCATCTTCATCTTCGTCGGAAGTTCCATTGCCATTCAACAGGGCATCAAGACCATCGTCCATATCTTCGTCCTCGTCCTCGTCCTCGTCTCCCTCGTCTTCCTCATCTTCTTCATCTTCAGAAGCAGACATAAAATCCGCCGCAGAGGCTCGCTTGCCCTTGGGCGTCTTAGGCTTTGAGCTTCCCCGAAATACGAACGCATCCAATCGCTCGGCGTCCGACTCTGCTAGGGCATTGTCGCTGCTGATTTCCGAGTCGCTTGCTTCTGCAGTATCAGCAATTAAGTCGGCCGTCTCCGGATCAGCAAATTCGCCATGTTCGCCATCTTCGTCATCATCGTCTTCCTCTTCCTCTTCATCGTCGTCGTCCTCTTCCAGAGCCTGGCGCGAAACTCGAGATCCTCGGTACTGGCGGCCCAGAGAAATCCCCTCCTTCTCTCGAAGCTTACTGCGGCCAACCGTCACGTAGTGCTCAGTGCCGGCGCGCTCATCCTCGCTCAAGTCGCTTCCGTTGTCATTGTCACTATTCCCATTGGCTTCAGGATCGTAATCTAAGTCCATTCATCAGTATTTAGCAGGAGGGTGGAAAATTCAATCTCAGTTCGTAATACCTCTGGCCAATTCCTCGTCCGGGTCTTGGAAATCCTTTGCGCGCCCTTTTGCTTTGGCCATTTTGGATGTGGTTTGGCTTGCTTGAAAATAAGCGTCGACACCCCACGCTGGGAATTTTTCTGCCATTGATGGTCTGCAAGTTCTAAACTTTTAGGCGGTGGCTAGCGGCAGAATATTAGCCTGCATGTGTCTCTGTAGCCAAACCCGAAAGCATTGCGAATAAGTGGGTCGCCGGTTCTGTACGGGAGTCTAGAGAGCTTCACTCTGAACATGGACGAATTAATATCTTCCTTCGCTTGGCTTGGAGAGTAAATATTGGCTGCCAACTGAACTTTGCATTAATTCAATGGCTTTCATCAACTAGTGCAATCCACAGCTTCTCCGTTGTGTTTTCAAACAGCATTCTAGGGTTTCCTCTATGTAAACTTTGACAATGCGCGCTTCGTCCTCGCTGCTCTTTCGAGCTGTAAGAGCTCTTCAACATGAAAACCCCCTGGTCAGTTAGTTTTATTTGCATAAGAAAAATACACCAGATTAACAACGTTTCAGGGCCTTCCTCGATCAGGTACTCCGCCAAGCTGGCCAAAACGGCCTCAGAGACGGAAGATTGCCGGGGTAGACAAAGTCATCGCGGTATCTTCTGCCAAGGGCGGCGTTGGTAAAAGCACTATTGCCGGTATGTAGTCAAATTGCAACAGAAGGCTTTAGTAATAATGATAGGCTCACAAGTGCGATAGCAAACCTGTCTCTGGCGTTTGCTAGACTAGGATTCCGCGCCGGAATACTAGATACCGACATTTTTGGCCCATCTATCCCTACCTTGTTCGATCTATCAGGGGAGCCCAGGCTATCAAGCAGTAAGGCTGTTCTTGTTGCCTACATATCTCTCTGGCTAACATGATCCAAGACAATCAACTAATACCCTTGACAAACTATGGTGTCAAGACAATGTCGATGGGCTATCTCGTGGGCGAGAGTGCCCCCGTCGTGTGGAGAGGGCCAATGGTCATGAAGGCGATTCAACAGCTTCTTCACGAGGTAGACTGGGGTGGCTTGGACATCCTTGTTTTGGATCTGCCTCCCGGGACAGGAGACACGCAGTTGACAATCACTCAGCAAATCATCTTGGACGGTAGGCAGCTGTTTCTTCATCACAATGAGTATGATTGCTCTCTCGTCTCAGATACTAAATTGGCACAGGGTCCATCATCATCACTACACCACATACTTTGGCAACGAAAGATGCAGTCAAGGGTATCAACATGTTCAAAACAGTTGGCGTCAATATCTTAGGCATGGTGCAAAACATGTCTCTGTTTAACTGCCCTCACTGCCACCAGGATACTCATGTTTTTGGATCAAATAAGAGGGTTGAGAAGTTGTGTCAAGAGCATGGGATTGACTTTCTAAGGGATATTCCTCTCCATCCCAACATTGGCGATGATGGGGATAGGGGAAAGCCGACTGTCGTTTCTGAACCATCCAGCGAACGAGCATCAGCCTTCCTTGATATAGCCAGAGCTATTTGCCCCAAGATTGACCTAAAGGAAGTCGGGAGCCATAATCACTAACTTTGTTTTTTTTTTTTTTCTCAACACGGTACCAAATCTAGACGGCATATTCGAGGATTTCAACATCGTCTGATGAAAAGTGGTCGTTGAACCTGCCATCGTAACTTAGCAATCCATTCCCGATCCCAAAGGGGGGCCTATTCTTGGATGAAACATTTGGTGATTTGCCAAAGCTGCCAAAGCTGCCAAATCGCAACCAATACTCCCATAACCCAATGCTTCTCGTAAACCGCGATATCAACGTTCTGGTGTAAAAAGTCAAATGCTCAACGGTTAGCCTCTGCCACAATATATTGCAAAGCAAGTTACCGCGGTATCAACAATAGTTTCCCAACTCCATAACGCCTCTCAGACCTCGCTGAGATCCTTCACAACGGCCCAAACCCTCCCACACTGGCTCATCTAGGCAAAGCATTTAATCGAGCTCTTCATTAACCTGGTAGACATGACGACTACGAGTAGGGTCTTTTCTCATTGCTTTGCCAGAGCCAGTGAAGCCAACTAGCCAGGGTCAGTCAGTAAGGTTGTGTTTGAAGATGTAGGCGATGTTCAAAGACTTACCTCTCCCGTGGATTCCCTCGGGGGTGCGAAACATGGAGTCCTTCTTGTTAGATTTGCCAAACTTTGATTTGGCATTAAAATCTTGCCATTTTGACTTGCCAGCTTCTAATTCTTTGTTGGCCTTGATCTTCTTTGGTTTAGGCGCCTTAGCGACATCCCTATCAGCTTCTGGCTCCTTTTGCGCCTCTGGATACATGGTGGCACCAGCCGAGCTGACGACGCCAGGAGCCGGCGTTGCAGCCACTGGGGTAGCAGATGCCGACAAGGGACCATCGGCCTTTCGCTTGTTGGAGAATGGGCGGATATCTCTTGACCGGAGAGTCTCTGTAGTATCATACGTTTTGAACTTGACAATGTAGATGGGATCGGTGGATGACCCAGTGATGGACGTGATACGCGCCGGATAGAATGCCTTATCGCCCGAAATCCACTTTGCCAGGACAGTATCATTCACTTGGTAGTGAGCAGGGGCTTCTTCCTTTTCTTCGACCGGATGTGCGGCCTTCTTGAAGGCAGGGTGGTTCTCTTTGGACCACTTGGCCGGCTCAGGAGGTGGCGCGGCTGGTTTGACGTCGGGTTTGGGAGCCTGCTTCGATTTCAACTCGGCGATATTTTCGTCGAGAAGGTCAACGAATTCCTTCAGCTCGCTGTGGAGAGCCTTGAGCTCAACATTGTCCGGATCGTCGCGGATCTGGCCAAGAACAAGGTCCAGCTAGATGTGGGTTAGCAGCGGGCCGTGGAAGCAATCAACAGGGAGGCAAGAGTCTTGGCCCATACCTGTTCCTGGTACGTCTGTCGCTCTGTTTGGATCTCTGCGATTGAAGCCATTGCGGAGTACTTTGCCCGGTCGATGAACTGCGGTTTGTAGCTGGATAAGGAAATGCTGGCGGAGGGAGTCGCGCCGCCTTTGGAGGTTCAAAAAGTTGACTAAAGCTCAACCTGCGGCTCGTGATGGCGATTCTACAACCTGTCTCGGATTTGTGGGGCTCAGCAGAGCAGCTGGAAGTACTCCGTACATGCCGGATTATGATGGATCACGTGATGCTTCATGATCGTGGCGGTTGAGGTTGGATGATCTAAGATCTACGATTCTCGGCACTTTGCAACACGTTTCCGGACCTGATGATGCCAGAACAATCTCAATCCATCAGGTCGATGGTTCCGGCAGGGTGGCACGACGCTCAGTATTGAATATTCAGATTGGCCTTGCTACTGCATAGTATGTTCAAGGAGCAATGAATTTGACTGACGGCGTCCTGTACAATTCCACCACTCCGGGATCGGTGGTTCGACGGAAAATACGCGTATTAGCACGATTCACCTGGATAGGCCCTTTGCTCTATCGTTCCATCACCAAACACATCACGCATCGGCGTCTCCCTACGCCAGCAGCCAGGGGGGCATGGCAATGGAACGCTCCGGACAACTCAACGTCATAGCTACGTGGTGAGCCAGGGTTATGCGGGGAGAATAATTAATGCGTCAAGGGGCATCGAAACACGTTTGAGCATCTCGAGGATATTGGGCAACGACGCACACAGCTTGGGCTGTTCTAGGTGTTCTAGGCAGCAGCAGCTTCGTGCAGTATGCTGTACGGTCGAGAATCCCTCTTCCCGGACAGGGCCTCCAATGGCCGGGGATGTCCAAGGAATACCTGGTAGGAATAGGAACCCTGGATCTCTGGAGCCAACACGTGGTGCCCAACCGCCATCAGCCTCACAAGTCTCATCCATTCCGCCTCTCCAAAGCAATTATGCTTGTGCAAGACAAGAGGGCCCTCACCGATGCGCCACTGAACCATTGCATGAAGCCGGATTCGCCATTGCTGGGGGAGCGAGATTAGATAGTCGTACAGTATCCTGTACTCCGTACATGCTCCGTACATACGCTGCACTACCTGATGCGGCCCAAGCGCAGCATGGAACGCCAAGGAAGCACAGGAATCCGGGATGGAGCAGAGACAGCAGCATGACGCAAATTATGCCGATGGATAGGGTGAGGTGGTTAATTAGAGCTAAGACATTGTCTCTTTGGGCGGACATTCCAGCGGCCGGACCCAGAAAAAAAAAAGGGAAGACAAGACGGGAAGCTGGGAATGGAGAGAAAGAGGAGGAAGAGAGAGAGTTTGGGTATCAGCCATGGAAGCTCTTTGTAATACTACCTACTCCGTAGTAGAGGCGCCAATTCCTTGTTTCCATCCAGCCAGCAGCAAGTACAACTCGCCCGAGTCACAAACTCGTATTGGATGCGGATGCATCTGGCGGGCCACAAAGCAAACCTGGAACAGAAAAGCAAGCGGCCACCGACTCAACAGCCTCAACCACTGCGCAGCCTCGGCCACCCTCCATCTCTGTCTGCCTTTTGTCTTTTGTCGTCGCTCAAAAACCCGGTCCAGCGGTCTGTCTCGGGAGCGGCGACTATTCCTTTATTAGGGCATGACAATTGCACTCAAGCTTTTGTTCAACCCTCCTCCACCTGCCGCGAGCAGCAAACGCATCGCACTTTTTTTTTACTCCATCTCTCTCTCTCTCTCTCTCTCTTTTCTTCTCCTTCACCTTCTTCTAATACCTACCCAGCCCAGCCCCAGTCACCGTCTTTCCATCTCTATTTTTCCATCCTCCATCTCGCGGCCCCTTCGTTCTGCATCCCCCAATCCGCTCCAATTCGTCTTCCTTGCCGCCCGACCATCCGCCGCTCCAGTGCGAGGTAGTTGCTCTTACAGGCGCTGCCGTCAATTGACACCCCCCCTGGACCGTCCGGAAAGCCGCCTGTCGCATCGCGTCGCTTTGAGCCGACATCAACCACCCTTTCCAGCCATTCACACGTGTCTCACCCTCCACCAGGATCCCGTCCGGCCCAGGGCACTTGCAACGGCCGTCGAAAGCATCGAGTCGATACGCCGCAGCGCTGCGCAATTGCGGGCAATCGACACGGGACGAGGCTCGTCTGCGGCAGCCTCACGACAGCCAGCAAATCCGGCCCAGCGCCGCCCAGACAACGGCAGAACCGCAAAGCATGGCCTCGGAGAGTGACCAAGACAGCGCATCTGCATCTGCATCTGCAGCTGCATCTGCCGGCCAATCAAAGCGCCCTCCCCTCAACCATCACGCCAGCGACCAGAGCGACGCCAACACAGTCGCCTCTTCGGGACATGCGCCTCGCCCCAAGCACCAGAAGCAGCACCACGTTGGCCGCCTGCACGGACGAGTGCCGTCTACCAGCAAGGGCCTGCACAAGCAATACCACAGCTCGTCCAGAGTCAATCTGAGGAAGCAGGGCTCACCTACAGATCTCGACAGCCAATTCGCCCAGCGCCCGGTGCAGCACCGTCGCGCCGCCAGCGAAGTCAAATTGCCTCAGCAGGACCCGGCCGCTACCATCCCCAAGAGTCTGTCGCAGGGCAACCTGAAGCGCAACCGGTCGCATGTCGAGATTAGCAAGCGCACCAAGTCCGCCGACAAGCTGAAACGCAGCTCCAGCGGAACCGGCATCCACAAGCCCACCAAGTCGCAGGTCCATTTCGATCTCGGCGAAGACGATCCGGAAGACGAATGGGTCGACGCCAGCGGCTCGAATTCTCCCTATCTGTCGCGAAAGGGCTCGCTTAACAGCAGCACTCATTCTTCCTATCCGCCAGGCGGCAGTGCGTCAAATTCTCGCCCGCAGACGCCGAGCGCGTTGTCCGCGCCGCCTGAATCATCCTCTCCCGCTCGCAAGGAAGCAGAGCGAAAAGACTTTCCCACGACGCGATTGCTGCAGAGAACGTCCCACGGCGCTCCTCCCCAAATGTCCACCGACATGGCCAAGGCGACTCCCGTGCACTTGTCGCCCGACTCGACCAGCCACGAGCCCTCGCCGCCGACTGGGAGCCAGGACGATGGCCTTGTTTCGCGCTTCGTCGAGGTCCCTAGCTCGGGCCTCACCAGCGAGGGCTCATTCTACAACCCCATTCGTGGAGGAGGCTCCCACCGATCCGAAGACCTCCCGCTACGACCGCATTCAATGGCGAATCTATCAAGATCCCACGAGTGTGCCAGCGAAAGCACTCTTGTCATGGAGAGTGAAAACAGCGCCCTAGTACCCAAACCCGCCAGAAGAACAGCTGCCCCCTCAGCAAATACCTCGCGCACGCAGCAGAAACTTAACCTGCAGCGAGCTAGCTCGTCACTTGAGCCTGGACAGGCTGTCCCGGGGGTTGGTGGGGTCGTAGGAGCCGGGCCATTAATTGGTATTGGAGATCCGGGGCATGATGGAGGCAACAGCCGGGATCCCCGCGTTGGCAAGCTCCTGGAGCGAACAGGCATGGAATACCTGGTTGTCCGGCGTCATCAGAACCCCGTTGTGCGGTCGTTGAATCGTCTAAGCCAACTACCAGGAATGGACAAGAACAAGAGAATTCCTCGCTCCAACACTGGCTCTACCACCGCTAGCAAACGATCAGCAGATGTCACGGCTCGCCACATTCGAAACATCAGCATGCCAGAGGGGCGCCAGGCACTCCCCGTCAAGCGGACAGGGTCAGTAAAAATCAACGGTGCGGGCTCTAGCTACGAGGGGGACGACATGAATCGACTGAGCGAAAGACTTAGTGGCTCTAGCCTCGTTGGAGGTGAGGAGGAGGACGGTATGGCAGCGCTCCTTCGAAACCTCTGGGAGAAACCAATGGATCTCAGCGCCAGCACAGATTGAACCAAGGCGATTCCAGTCAAGGACAACAAGTATATATGGCAAACGACATTTTGATGCTGCGCGAATTTGGACGACAAATGAATTGGCCTCATGATACGAGGTTCCGTTTGGTAGCGACATGATTTTTCTCTCTCTCTTTCTCTTCTTTTTTTTTTTCTTTTTCGATTCATCATCTTTTTTGACCGATTAACTCGGAAACCACACTTTCAGCTACCTGCTGGGTGTTTGTAGGAAATAATGTAGAAACACCAGCTGGTTTAGGAAAATATCCTCTTTCTTTCGTATGGGCATATTCATTGGTGCCACGGTTTCATGGAAAGCCTGGCTAAAGCAATTGGGGACACACGGTTCGTCTAAGCGAAGGACAATCAAGCGATACATCACGATATACATATTTTAATAGTCCATTCATTATCTTCTTGTAAAATGTTCAACATGGCAATGCTACCCGTGTTCACATTACGTATGGTCTCCCTTCGTAATGGAACCGCATCATTATTTTAGTTGCGTTGTACATGATGCTTGATGCAAAGCCATATGCACATCAGCTCAATGAGATTTATCTATTATACAGTAACGCCTGTTCCATTCGTGATAATATACAAATACAAGCCGTGGTCATTAAGTTAGGAGATGAGAATAGCAAAGCCACATGCACACAAAACAATGCGGGAAAGGAATGCTCAATCAGCCCCAGGGCTTAACGGCGTTGTGGCGAAACAGCGGCTGCGGGTTCTGCTCTCGCTGGTCACCGCCAATGGCCTTCCACCACACATCTGTGCTCCATCGGATGATTCGCTCGGCGCTTCCCAGAGGCGTGGCTGCAGGGCGGACGTCCAGGTAGAAGACGGGTTCACCAGTCGGCTCGGGTTCTCCAGAGTAGTAGTCGATGACGTATCGGATCTCCTTCTTTTCGCCGTTGACATTTCGGGAGACGTACCAGTCATGGCGATCGAATGGAAGGTCAGTTCTGGCCACTGTTAGCACTTCATTCCTTCCCTTTTTTTTTTTCTTCATACGAATGGTAGAAGGGTTCATCTTACTCAAACTTGGAAGGGTAAATCCAGCCCAGGACCTGCAGCATCGTAGCCTTGGGGGTGAGGTCCTTAGGTCGTCCTTGGAAGCGGATGAGGGTTGGGCTGACATCTACTCCATCCCAGTGGCGATCCAGCTCTTCCACCGTATGCGCCTCTCCTCGCTTACAGACCTGCCATCCTTTGTATAGGCCACGCGCAAAGCGCTCCTCCCAGCCAATAATCTCCTGCCAAGCGCCTTCGTTCAGGAAGTTGTGGACAGAGACCATGGACTCCACAGCCGTGATGTCGGTATCGGTGTAGCCCTTGCGCAACAAGGCGTTGTACATTTGCTGAGGAGAAGGGTACTCCCACGTGCCGTCGCCGGATCCTTTGGGGATGGTGGACTCTTCGCGGTCCGTCGGCAACGCCATCGTCTGTGTAGGCGCGGGCTTCTGTGACAGGTCCGGGAACATGTAGTTCAAAGGGTTAAGTTGGGAGAGGATAGACTTGGGCTCCTCCTGGCTGCGGGAGCCGTGAGGCACCGGACAACCAGATGGCGGCAGGGGTGATGACGAGCCATGAGGCACCGGACAGCCGGACGACGACGACGATTTCTCGGCAGGTTTGGCTTTGTGCAGGTTGAAGGCGTCGGCGGCCTTTTGGTGCATAGGACAACCGGGCTGTTATCTGTGAGCTTCTACCGTCGCCCAGGTCTGATTCTCTGGGGTCCATCATACCGGAGGCTCTTGGTTCAATGGCACGGCCGGGTGTCCTTGAGGAATGCCGGCCGGCGGGGCAGGCTCGGCCCAGAACCAGCCCATTGTGAGATGACAAGGATATACAATCAATGGAGTATCTGCAAAGAATAATAAATGCAAGTCGTAGGTTACAGACAGCAGGGGATTGCGGAGGCAATCAAATATGCAAAAGGTATGGAGGGGGAAGTTGGTTCTGAGGCTAGAAATTTCCAAGCCAACACTCATCGCATCATTCTTACGGCCAACCCCAAACTTTTTTTTTTTTTTCTCTGACACATGTTTAGCCGGGCAATCGCCGTGACAACTCCACTACGTCACCGATTGATTCCGGCACGGCAGGGATGGATTCCCGCAGAGAGCCTGTGATCGTATTATCTCAGGTGATGCTCTATTTTCCTCTTTTTCTCCCCTTTAAAGCCCCAGAAACTCTTCATGAGGCTCCGATTATGATTACCGCCCGTACCGGCCTGGAATTGAGTGCGCGTGATTGTCCACCGACATGAAGACCGGCCTTGCCTTTGGCCGGTTGTGTGGGCGCACTTTGTTTCGACCGTTGTTGCTGCGCCAAACTGGACTCCGGAGGATTTATGGGCTGCATAACTGGATTCACACGGCGCGACGTGCGGGATGGAGAGGAGGCAGATCGGGAGGCAGGATAGCATTGCATGCTTCGGCCGGTGCAGCTGCATTAGGCACGGGAGCCTTCATTCAGCTGTCTCAAACGGACAAGAAGGGGAGCGAGCAAACGGGCGAGCATCACACGTTGGAAGCATCGCAAGATGAGATCCGAAATACTATCAACAACAACAGCAACCGAGGGCTATCTAGGATTGTACATGGCATCCTTCAATTTTGGGACGTTTACATCTGGGAGCCAATCTGCACCGGAACAAGGTTCTTACACCTCGTGGTCATCTTTGTGCCCGTCATCCTTTCGGTGCCCGCCATCTGGTTTGGGCGACGCCATCCTGACAAGGACGGCGAGAGAAGTGGCACCCTGTGGTGGTATGGATTCCTTGTGAAATCAATGGAGTTGGCGGGCCCTGCGTTTATCAAGCTCGGCCAGTGGGCGGCTTCGAGGACTGACATCTTCCCCACGGCCATGTGCGATACAATGTCCAAGCTACACTCGAATGCGCCAGCCCATTCTATGCGCATCACCCGGCAGACAGTCGAGGAAGCTTTCAATGGCCGTGCTTTTGAGGACATCTTTGACGAGTTCCATGAAACGCCTCTTGGGGTTGGCGCAATCGCCCAAGTCTACAAAGCAAAGCTCAAGCCTGATCTTGCAGCACCACAAGATCTCGCGGCCGCTCAGAAGGAACCACAACCTCTTTCTCAAAATGTGAGGCGCCGTGTGAGAACGGTCTTGAAAAGCTCGCCCAAACAGGTCCCATCAACGTACGTCGCAGTCAAGGTATTGCACCCCAACGTTGACCGCATCGTGCGGAGGGATTTGAAGATCATGGGCTTCTTTGCCACATTGCTCAATGCCATCCCCACGATCGAGTGGCTCTCTCTGCCGGGTGAGGTTTCGCAATTCGGGGAGATGATGAAGCTCCAGCTGGACCTACGAATAGAGGTCGCCAACTTGGAAATATTCAGAAAGAACTTTGCGGATCGCACGACGGCCTCATTTCCTTTCCCTTATTCCGAATTCACCACCCGCAACGTCCTTATTGAAGAGTTTGCTCAGGGAATACCCCTAGCAGACTTTATGGAAAACGGAGGCGGCGTCTTTCAGCATGACATTGCTGACGAGGGGCTGGACGCTTTTCTACGGATGGTACTGCTAGACAACTTTGTCCATGCAGACTTGCACCCAGGCAATATCATGGTCCGGTTTTATCAATCCTCACAGCCAAATCTTCGGCTGCGTCGGTCTCCCGAGACATCGACTACCTCAGACGACAATCACCTCGATGTCACAGAACAGGTTTTGGAACGGCTACGCCCGTATCGACGCCGCAAGGACAGATCGGCATGGGAAGCCGAGCTGGCCAAGATTGATGCCGAGGGGTATCGTCCGCAACTCATCTTCATAGACACGGGCCTGGTGACGGAGTTGAATGCAGTGAATCGCGACAACTTCCTAGCCTTGTTCCGAGCTGTCGCCGAGTTTGACGGCTACAAGGCCGGCCATCTCATGTGCGAGCGGTGTCGCCAACCCGAGGCCGTCATCGACAAGGAGGTCTTTGCCCTCAAAATGCAGCATCTCGTCCTCGGCGTGAAGAGCCGGACTCTCGCCCTCGGCAACGTCAAAATCGGCGACATCCTGCAGGAAGTCCTCTGCATGGTGCGCAACCATCACGTCCGCTTGGAGGGCGACTTTGTCAACGTCGTCATCAGCATTCTCCTTTTGGAAGGCATCGGCCGCAGTCTCAACCCCAATGTCGACCTGTTGAGCAGCTCGCTACCGATTTTGAGACAGCTCGGCACTCAGAGCGGCGCGGAGATGGCGAAACACGGCGACTTCTCGATGATTATGCTGTGGATGGGCTTGGAGACGAGGAGGTTTTTGCAGGCTAGTGTTGACGATGTGAGTTTTATTGCGCCCTTCTTTTTCTACATCCTTTCGATGGGAAGTATTCCTTTGTGCTAACAAGTGTCTATCCAGGTTGAACGATGTGTCAAATACGATCTCCTATCACCCAATGTATAATAACGAAACATGTACGCTATAGAGTAGAGGGCAGAGGGTTTCCTTTACTGATACACAGAGCGGTATCAACAGCTCATTGTAAATTCTGTATAACATTTTTGAAAGGCATCTTAGATAGAGATGTGGGATAGGTTACTAGTAGCGCGAAACTCCTATAGACATCTGGGCGATTCTGACTGTTTAATGTTGATAGTAATAAATATTGAACCTCTCCAGGCAGTTTTAGCTTCTTCTCAGCCTAGGTATTTGAGTTCCAACAGCATGAGTCGCCGTTCGATGCAATTCATCTTACATAACTCTTTTCATTTGCTCGTTACACCTACATACTTGCTCAAAGTGGAGGCAGCTGCTTGTGTGACAAACATCATAAGGAGCAAATTTCCACCCCAGCTTTATTCTCCGATTCTCTCATCTCATCATAAACAATCACACGTTTAAGCAATTAATTTTCAAGGCCGTGGATCCAAAATCACGCTAGCTTCAGGGTAGCAGATCTGAAGCTATTCAGCTGTCGACGGCCCGGAACAACCAGCGCCGCTCCTCCGTGCTCTCGCACCTAGACCCGCTAAAATTTCCAAAAGCTCTTGGTCAACTTTGGCACCGCTTCCAGGAGATTTTTTCAACGGGCGCTTAATTGCATTGCAACACCGTGAGTTTTGACTGTTGCGCGCTTGGATAAAAATTGCAAAGGCGGTGCATAAGTCGGATTCGTCTTCTTGCGGTTCCCAATGGGCGACACCAGCGATTTCGTCCGCCTTCACATCACGCCGCTTGATGCCGAGCTGGTCAAGGTCGTGATTCCTGCCTCAGTGCTGCCGACTGCCCGCAATATTTCATACCATACAATCGAGACGTTCCCCGAAAAGCGATACGGATTTGTGGAACTGCCCGAGGCTGATGCGGAGAAATTGAGAAGGAAGCTGAACGGGACAACGCTCAAGGGCTGCAAGATGCGTATTGAAAAGGCCCGCCCAGAGACGCGGGTGGAGCCGACCGGAGAGGAAGAGGTTCCCGAAAAGAAGAGAAAGTCATCCAAGGATGGCAAAGAGAGCTCCAAGAAACGGAAGCGAGAGCCAGACGTCTTGGAGGGCGTGGCGCTGCACGACCGTCAAGTGAAGCGAGGATGGACCGAGACGCCGACGACAAACAAGAGGAAGACTAGGAAGGATAAAGAGAGCAAGGAAAAGAAAAAAGAAAACGAGAAGAAGAAGCGGCCAAAGTCCAAATACACAGACGGAGAGGAGTGTCTGTTGAAGACGAAGCTGCCACCAAACACGATGAAGAACTTGGCTCCCGAAGAGCTGGAGCAGAAGAAGAGGAGCAAGAAGAAGGGCAGCTCACGGCAGGTTACCATCCACGAATTTGAAAAGACCACGAAATTCCCTAGCTTCCTCAAAGCTGCTACGGCAACCGATCGGAAGACAGCGACTGAATATGTCGAGGGAAAAGGATGGGTCGACGAGGAGGGTAATACTGTGGAAGAAGTAAAGGTGAAAGAAAAGGCAAAACCACCACAGCGACCGAAGAAGGCACCCCAGCCTAAGAAAGTGCCTGAGGAGCCGGAAGATGATGATAGTACCAGCAGCAGTGGCACTTCATCAGACGACACTTCATCTGAAGATGAATCCGACGAGGAATCCGAGGCGGAATCTGAAGAGGAGATTGAGGCGAAAGTTAAAATCGAAGAAGTGAAAGCGCACACTCAAGCGGCAACCAAACCCGATGATGAAGAGGAGAAGGATGACGACAGCGATTCCTCAAGCGACGATACAAGCGACAGCGACACGTCAAGCGAAGAAGAGGAAGACGAGTCTCCAAAGGTAGCAAAGCAAGCAACGCCGATATCCTCCTCTAAGCCGAGCGCTCCAAAATCCACCCCAGGAAGCGCCAAAACCCTGGCAATCAAGATCCCGCCCCCGGAGACGCCCTCAGCTGGAAAAGTACACCCCCTCGAAGCTCTCTACAAGCGGCCAAAGCCCGACGCCGAAAACCCCACGTCCGTCCCCAAGGAAGAGCCGTTCAGCTTCTTCGGTGCCGGGGACGACGAGCAAGACGAGTCCGAAGCTGCGCCCGCTAACAGCGTGCCCATGACGCCGTTTACACGCCAGGACTATGAATGGCGCAACGTCCGGAGTGCCGCTCCCACGCCGGATACGGCTCATCCGTCACGCATGCAGCGCTTTTGGGGGGCTTCGCCGGAGAATGATGTTGAGATGGAGGATGATGTGGCGAATGCGATGCGGGAGGAGGAGCAGGAAGATGAGGGAGAGGGAGAGGGCGAGGAAAGGGAGGAGGATGATGATGGTGAAGGACGCCCTGCGCAGGGGCAACCGTCTAATACGGATGATTTCCAGAAGTGGTTCTGGGCGAACAGGGGAGATTTGAATCGATCGTGGATGGCTCGCAGGAAGGCGGTGGCCAAGGAGAAGAGACATCGGGAGAATAAGGCACGGGCGTCAAAGGCGATATGAGTGCAGCATTTCCACCAATTCTACGGCGTAACATGGATATAAAAATGCTTTGAGCAAATATTTTCAATATAGAGCGAAGCCTTTCTCAGCTCTCAGGGAAATCAGTTGATAATTGATATTATAACGTATAATATGCCATATAGGGTACTGGTTGTTCCGTGGTCAGGTGTTCACAATTTAGTCATTTACCAGTCGAGTGTCCATGTCATCCTGGCAAAGATGAGGCCTATTATCCTCCGAACAAGTATCCCGGTGACGTCTTCTGTCCGCTGCAGCACTGCTCCGCACAACACCACCATCTATTATCCCGGCTCTGCCCCCCACCGTTACAGTGTAAGTGGAAGTGCGTTCCATGAACGACCCGTTTTCGGACTCGGGAGTTGTCAAAGGTGTGTGAACATGAGCCGGTAGGTTACGATGCGCCAAAGCGGCGGAATCTATTGTATTCTTTGAATCGGAAATTTCAGGCTCTTCTCTATTTCTGCCGGCAAAGAGTTTGCCAAGAATACTGGGGAAGGAGAACTCTCGTAAAGGCGAAGTCTTGGAATTGTACGTCACTGTGCTTCGACGTCGATGCGCCGCCGAACCGATTTGCGTCCTAAAGCTCTTCGAATTTGTGAGAGAAGACGGCGATACCGTTGTTCGCCTGGCGTTTGAAGCTTCGCTTGTGAAGTAGCCTGAGGCATTGATGGATTGGAAACTACCTCCAGGCCAGCACATTGGGACCTCAGTCTCAGTTACTGATGTCAGGTGATTTTGAGAAGGACGGTTGTTATAATCATCTACTCCTTGATAGTATATATCGGTTGATGTATCTTCCAGGCTAACCAGGGGTTTGATCCATTCTCGAGTGCAATGCCGCGAAAGAAGTTTCGGAAACGAGGTAATGGTTGACGCTATGCTGGAGGAGCCAATGGAGATCTGCGATGCCTCTACCCCCTCGTCTTGTCTCTGGTTATGACAGAACGAGGTCTGACGAGTTTGAGAAATGCTCTCAGAGCTCTCATCTAAAAGACTATTCGTAGAATCTGTAGGCAAGGATGGTTCACCTAAATGGCCGCCATGCTTCGTCCAAGTGATTGAGGTGGCACTTTGTGGCGAAACCAATTTTGTCAATGTTGGTGCTTCCTTCTGCCACTCTTCTTTGGCTCCGTTGATTTTGTAGCTGGAGTCTGAGACAGCGAATGATGTCTGTGGTATGCTCAAAGTAATGGCTGGATCCGGAATTACAGACGGCCGCAGCTTTATACGTTGATTTCCGTTCCCTCGCGCAAACTGGAACGGCAGTTTGCTTTGAGGAGAGGTGTCTTCCTCGTCCATCTCGGGTGTATCACCACATTGTAAGGGTTTTCCGAATTCCATTAGTGTAGCCTCGATGATATTCTCGAGTTTCCTGTTTTCTTCAGATGATAATTCATCATTTTCTGTACATCCCACCGTCATGCAAGAGCTGTTTTGTTTTAGTCCAGCTGTTTCCAAATGACGAATAATCCTCTCTGTGATGAGAGGAATGTCTCGGCGCTCCACGATGATGGTTGAGTCATTGTGTAGCTGCGTTTTGATGCCTTCTTCCGAGTCACATCTTTCAAATCGATTCACCCTTTTATCGGGTTCCGATTCTGCGCCATTGCTATCTTTCTCTATGGAGGATGTTGCCATGGTAGGCCAACCATTCTGGCACTTGGGTGTCCAGCATACAGGCCGACCCCCAGAAACCCCAGTCACGTCGTCCTGAATCGCCGTTTCGACCAGGTACCCTGTGCGATGCTGCCGGATATGAACAAGATGTGTCGGGACACTCTCAACCTCATATTTATATGTACCAGAATTGCTCTTTTCCCTGGTTAAATACCAAGCCGTACCAGGGACTCTGGGGTTGACGATGTAGTATGACTTTAGTACCTCTTCTGGCTGACCGTCCTGGAGGGGTTTATATGGCTTCTCTGCGATGCCTACATCATAATCGGCGAGTGGGGAGGCAATTGGACTCATTACCCTGCGGCGAGAGAATTCGGACGTTGAATGTGAAGATAAGTGGTGGCTAGTCTCTTTAAAAGCTATTGCTCGCTTTTCACACGAGCTATAATTGGCTAACATGGGGATTCCAGTAGCGATAGTGTAGCTGGTAGGTTTAGAGTCAAGATATGAACTCGAATCACGTCTTTCCATGGCGGACGGTGCACCTGCACCTTGTCCGCCAACCTCTGGCTGTAAGGGTACCGAGGAGGAGTGCAACATGGCTCCCGCAACGCTGGCCAAAAAGTTCGTCTCACAGAGTTGATCCTTCGGGGGCGTTTTATCCCACCCGGGCGGCTCAGGCATAGCCTCGCTCTCGCATGTGGCCTAATTGCGATCGTGAGATTGCGCAAAGCCAGGGTAGTCAAGATAGGCTTCCATTGGAAAGTAATCCAGCTCGTGACGCTCTGTCTCGGCGGTATCAGCAAGTGATTGTTGGATGACGTCTTTCATCGCGGGAGCCATCTTTGATCGACGATGTTTGTCAGAACGTCTGTGGGTGTCAAAGGAATGGCTGCGAATAAGCGTGGCAGGGATGGTGTACGCCTATTGTTGAGGCCCCTTGTTTGCAGATCACGCAGCTGTTGATCGCTACCAAGGTTGTAAAAGAGAGGCGGGGCGCAGTCGTATGTACAAACAATCAGGAGGGAAGAAGGGGAAATGATTCAACAGTAAACAGTAAGTACGAATGGAATTAGGACATAAATGAATTAGACAAGCACTGCAGTTGCGTAGGAAAATTGAAGATGACGATACTCTCTGATCTGGTGGCCTACATGATGGATATGGTGGTCGCTCCATGGAGATCTGGGGAAGGAGCTGGATGTGCAGCTGCCTGCTGACCCCAAGGCAGTCGCTAGTGAGGCACCTGCCGCTGAGCCATTGCCGGAGCTTTTGGTCCTGAAACGGTTAATGGTTTCAATCATTGCCTGAGGTAACAGGGTACATACTACTTGTTTTTGTGTTTAGTAATTGAATCACAAGATAAAGGCTGGCGCATGCATTAGCCTCGCTGATGCTGGCCTGATGCTGGCGATGCCTTCATGTTACTGGTCGCCGTGCTCCGAGCACTTGCATCAGCTGAAAGAATGGGCGCCCCCTATTTTGCCTCGGCAAATGGATTGAGCTGCCTAGGTGGAGCATACTACCCAGATTATGTAGGGATTTCATAGGGCATCAGGGTATCTTTCCGGCGCGCTATTTTAGTCTGGACGGGAGCTTGATATTCTGCCCCTTTACCCCGTAGAACCTCGTAGACCTCGTAGCTACTCCAAAGTCAAAATACTACTGATTTGCAACACAACGCGTTCACAAAGCACCATATTTTTTATTTTTATTTTTACATTTATTTATTTAAAAATTTTTTTTTGTCAAACATGCCGCTGCAGCCCCCACCAATTGACAAATTCTTCGCAACTGCAGAAGAAGCCTTTCAATCTCTTCAAGGCCATGCGCGCAGCGAAGGGTATGCGATTGTCAGAACGCGGTCTTCGTCTTATGAAAACAACAAGCCGCGTCGTTATGATATTGCATGTGTGTGTGGGAGCCGCGAGTACAAGTCCAAGGCGTCCGGACTGCGCAAGCCAAATACAAAGCGCACAAACTGCCCGTTCAAGATGAAGATAGTGCAGAGGAAGGATTCAAACAATCTCTGGGTGCCGGGGATCATCTGCAGCGAACACAACCACAAATCCGGCCTTCCAATTAGTTTCCCTGAACATCGACGTCGTGCCCTGACCAAGGAGCAGAAAGAAGCTCTCACAGACCTCCTAGGTCACGCAAATCTCACAGCAAAGGCAATCATCGAGACTTTGAAGCTTCAGTATCCTGAGCTTCTCCTCACAGAGAAAGATATCTCGAATCTACGTAACGGCCGGTGAAAAATTATGAATTTAGTCGTTTATACCCAGGCAAAATAAGGGGATACAAGAATGTTTGAAATGTGTACGGAGTACTGATAAACACCAGCGTCTAATTATGATATCAATGAGGACAAATTACATCATTATCAGGGGAGGAAGAGACCCAGTGGGAGAAACAAGAATATGTCTGTGAATGTTTGTTTTTTGGCTACCCGAGACAAAAACGACATGCAGCAATACAGTTAGATTGATCACTGCCATGACTCGTGCCAATAGCGCCGAATCTCGAGAAAATACGAATCGGGATGGCGTCCATGCAATCCACCTTCTATTCTAGCTGCATCACCTCCGAATACGTAGGTACGTCGCTCAGCGGCAAAGCATTTGAGCTAGTAATAGACCATGAGATAAAATTGTACGGTACAAGCGTCAGCTAAACGATTCGCAACGTCTTCTCCTCGCACTTGGTAAAATATTGCCTGCCTCCCTTTTCATTAGTCAACGAGTGAAACAACCCAACTCGCCAATACTCATTATCCCTCCTCTCCGTTGGATAGAGCAAAAGTCCATGCATGACTTCCAGCGGCGGATCCTCCTCCTTGTCTTCCCATTCTTGCGGCCTTTTGGAGAAGGCACTCGCTGTTGTCGTATGGCCGCTGGACAAGAGGAACATCACAACTGACTGAATGTAATCTCCGCCTGCCTTAGAGAGCTGCTTGCCATCTTCGTTCGTTTCTCTCCAATCTAGAGCGCACTGTGCGACGTACTGCTCGTCTTCTAAAGCTAGCCACTCGCTTTGTATGTGAAGGAAAGGGGATCCGAGAGGCAGCTTGTGGAGTTGTCCGCCAGGAATGCTACAGACCTTCCCACGGAGTAAAAGGTGTCCGCCAGACACACGTCCATATATGTCTCCTCCACAGGCTCTCGTTTTGGCCTCAAGGACGACGCACTCGAGTTTCATCCTGTCAGAGTTGTCCAAGGTTAAGCTGCCATGACGACTTGCCCACGACCAAGACGGTGCGACGTAATGATGAGGCCGTATTAAGCTCCGCATTACCTCGCCAAAAGTCCATCGCCAACTCCTGTGTATCTTCCAAAGCAAACCCCGATGAAGGTTCTTCTTCCATAAACCAGCCAAATATTTATCCCCACTCTTACTGGCGATGAGCTTAGCGTACGACGACACTGCGGGCAGTCGATCGGTCTCATACGTGAGCCTCTTGTTGCTGTATTGAAGCATGGGATAGTACCAGCCCTCGTAGTCATAGTCGCCCCTCCACGGTTCGGACGAATGAATGATGGACGACTCTGCAGTACCAATGCGATTGAGCTTGTCATTGATGATCTTGTCCTCTGTTCTCATAATGTCAACAGGCTTGAGAGAATCCCAATACATCATGAGCTGACCAATATATAACTTCCTCATTGCAAATATATCTTCTTGAAACGTCCAGCCACGAGTATGCCAAACTGAATTCTGAATCTCGAGAGAAACTGGTCGGTCCGAGAAGCTAGGTGCAGCACGTATGGCAGACTCGGCGTTTTGGTAAGAGAAAGGCATATGGCGAAGAAAGAATGACCCGTTGATGTTCCATTCCGCAGAGTGGTAATTGATCTTAATACTCGGATTCCGCTCAAGGAAACCGTCGTTACTTGATGTTGCACGGAGCGGTATGATTGTGACAAGCGAGTTTCGAAAAATCTCCGCCATCACTTGAGATTCCTTCTCCCAGTCTGCCACGTCGTCTTGGATGATGCAGAGCGCGTCGATCCAGATGTACTTGATGCCCAATGCTCGCGCAATGCGGACGGTATCTTGATAAGTTGTTGGCATGGCATCGTAAGAGATGGAAGTTTTCAAATGAGAATAGTTGCTTCTTGTGGTTGTGAGTGAGGGAGCTTTCTTTCCCCAGCAGTAGCTTAGAGCTAGATATGGCTGTGGTTCTTCAGCAATGTCGGTATGTTTATGACTTTCCACAAGGCGAATTAGACCTGATTCTCTTTTACTCCCAACATGAATCAGTCTTGTAGGCCGATAAAGTGCCTTTAGAGAAGCTTTCTCCTTGCTGTTGCCGAAGACCCATTGTTTCAAAGTCAATATGCCAGCGGGCGACGTTATGCTATCTGGAAGAGACTCCGAATTGATATCAAAGATGGAAGCACACGGGTCTAGAAGCCCCCATCATGTCAGAAGATTGTTTCCGCCCACAAAGCTGTCATCTCGTTCCATACCTGTCCGAGTAGCACTGACCCTAAACGTAAGATAGCCAAACCTGTGCCTGGGCCTAAAAAAGGCGGTACTGTGCACCGTGAAAGCAGATAAACCGCTGTTCCAATAATGGCGGATCCGTGTAATCTCGATCGTATCGTCAGGAAGACGCCCCAACGGGTATTTCCGAAAGTGCCAGATGATGGCATTTCGAAGCAAGACGCAGAATCCACAACCAGAATCCGCAGATTCTCCCAGACTGGGGAGCAATGGAACTACATCTTTTCGATGATACTCGAGGTCCTCTTCAAAATTGGGGACGTCTGCCTTTAATTCCAACGGCTTGTCGCCCCACGAAACCTTGGTCTTTGCTAGACGTACATCCTTGAGTTGCAGAACGCTACAGTGCCGGCATAGCACCTGAGATTCGCCCAAACAAGACTCTGTAACAAGAGAGAAGTCATAAAAGAAATCTTCCTCTTCTTCGGGGGATTTTTTTGCACGAGGCGGCTTGGCGGATCGTCGGGTCTTTGTAAATTCTTCATGCACCCCTACGCCGCGCCAAGTGAAAACTCCCGACATGGCTGTAGAGCAGCTTTCGCAACGAGGAAGCCCGATAATGTCGTGAAATAGTTTGCAAAGAAAAGGTGCTGCGGCCAATTGATGGAGTTCTGGCTTCGTCTCTTACATGAGCTGTTGTGGCTTAGCTCCGCTGTTGCTGCCTGATGATGATCGGTGTTTATGAGTTTATTTGTCTGTATGCTAACAGCCGTAGCTCGGAATATCTTGCTATTAATATCGCACTTCATGCATGATTCTCGTTGCAGTAACACTATCTCTAGTGCCATGAAATGGTCGTAGATATTTCATCGCGATATAATTATAGTGTATCTATCTCATCAACTGGATATATGCCCCTGGATGTAATGTGGCTAAAGACAGTATAGTTACGCTAATCAAACACAACTTTCTGGCCAGCAAACGCAATGCTCTTCTGTGCCTCCTTTGCCTTCTTCCGCGCCTCCCAACTAGGATGCAGCGGCCCATCGTTATCCTTCTTCGTCGGCTTAGGCGGTGGTTTATTCTGTTCACGGGCGCTCTCTCCTCGGCCTTGTGAATAGCCTCTAGAATCACCTCCTGCCGGTCGAGCGCCTCTCTTCCACGGCTTGCCGCGGCCTCGGTCCTCTGGACCTACAGCGCCACGCTTCATGTCCCAGCCAGCATCTCGGCCGCCCTTGGTGGCTGCTTTTTGAAGATGCTTTGCGTTGGCTCCATACTTCTTCTCCCAGATGGCTTGGCGGGCTCGCTGGCCGCGACGTTTCTTAGGCGGGGCCTCGATATCGGACGCTGACTCGGACCCAGAAATGTAGCCTCCCATGAGGGTAGGGAGAAAGGTGGAATCTCCCGATCGAGCTGTTTTCGCTGCAGCTTTGGTAGCCTGCTTCTTCCTCTCTTCTTTCTGCTCCTTGACAGTCTTTGCAGTCTTCGCGACTACTGGCTTCTCGTCGTCATCGTCATCGGCTGATTTCTTTGTCTTTTTCGTTGGTAATGGCGACGGTGACCGTGAGCCGCTTATGGATTCTAGTTCTTCTTCTTCGTCGTCACCTTCGTCCTCGGACCCTGATCCAGATATCGATATGTCGTCCAGATTAACCTTCTCTGTGCCTCGGTATTTCGCCAGTAACTCCTCATCAAAATTGTCCTCGTCCTCGTCAGATGATCCACCTAGCAGATCAGCGTACTTTGACAATGCATTCTCCTGATCCGCTTCATTAAGCTCCTCAATTGATGGTCGAGGTTCATCAGCATCAGAACTAAAGCCTTCGAACTCTGATTCTTCAGTAGCTTCCTCATCCACAATCTCTCGCTTCTTTGAGGATTTGGATGGTTTCTCACCCTCCTCGCCCTCCTCACTATCCTCATCATCTTCCCTATTTGCAGGCTGTTCCTCTGTATCTTTTCTCTTGTTCCTCACACGCTTTGACTTGGTTGGAACGGCGATGCCCAGGGTTTCGCAAATGTCGGCGATTGCACGATCCAGAGCTTGGCGCGCGGGGCCAGCATTGCAAAGTATGCTTATGACATTGTTTTGGATTGCGATTTCTTCCGGTGAAAGAGAAGGCCGTGGTACTTCGGCGCGGAGCTCCTCTGGGATGTCATTCGATGTTTCGACGGCCTTGATTCGGAGAAGATTCGAGTGCAGGTGGTGTCGCGCCGTCTGTCGCAGATCAAGAGCCTTCGAACAATAAAGTTAGCTGGAAATTCTCTTTCCAGTACGCAAAAAGCAATTGATTTCGTAGAGGGACACACTTTCAATACGGCATATTCGCGTTCTAGCCTCGTCTTCTTCGCGACTGTGATCCCGGGCTCGTGGAGCTTGCTGCTGAAGCGCTTCCGCTCATGAACTTTTGCTGAGCTCAATGCTCGGAAAATGTCTATTCGGTATTTCTCTAGTTTGTTCTGTACTGTATCTGCGACGGTGCGCTTTCGTTTCGGCATATTGGCAGTATTTTTTCTTTGCTTTGGGCAGTTTTGAAGCTAAGATAAGATCTTGATAGAAATTGTCAAAAAAATCTTGGGATCCTGGTAGAGCTGCTAGTGGGGTGATGTGTGGATTTACAGAGTTTGCACTGTGTCTACCCTAGAACATGAACACTAACAAGGAGCTATTTTGACATTTTAACACAGTGCGACATCTCTGAGGACCTGCAGACTGGATATAAGATGGATTCCTGGAATTTAACGGTGGTGGGGAATGAAGCCAATCAGGATTACCAAGCCCTGGAGTGAGGGGTCAAATAGGGAATCTTCAAGTCATACAACATCTATTACGACCCGGGATAGGTGTACGCTGAGATAATCGAGTAATAAAGATCCTCTCCGTTCACCATGGCGACTCAGAATGTTGACGAGGCCGTTGTTGCCGGCAACCTCTTCAACGTCGATGGACTGGTGGCTTTCATCACAGGTGGAGGCACTGGTGAGTGTACAATGTGGTTGATTCCTCGATGGGATCAAAATATTTCCTCGTGTCATTAAATAATTCTGACTCGCCTTGTTTCATAGGTATTGGCCTCATGATGACGAGAGCTTTGGCCAAGAATGGCGCTCACAAGGTTTACATTGGTGGACGACGACTTGAGGTGCTGCAAACTGCCGCAGCGTCTCTAGGTCCAAATGTCGTGCCAATCAAGTGTGACGTGACATCCAAGGAAAGTCTCCAGGAGGCCGTCGATTTCATCAAGAAAGACACTGGCTATCTGAACGTTTTGGTCTGCAACTCGGGCATTGGCGGGCCTCAGTCCGTCCAGCTCCAGGATGACACGACACTCGAAGAATGGGCAGACTCAAACTGGAAGATTAGCTTCGAGGAGCACACGAATACATTTGCCGTTAATACCAGCGCCGTCTGGTTTACCGCCATAGCCTTCTTGAAGCTCCTCGATGCAGGAAACAAGAAGGGCAACTTGGAGCAAAGCTCTCAGATCATTGTCACCAGCTCCATCGCCAGCTTCAACAAGGCAGCTCCCGGAGGCTGGGCGTATGGCCAATCTAAAGCCGCTGCAACACACGTAGCCAAGCATCTCTCGGCTGCCCTACCGAGGTGGAATATCCGGTGAGTCGCGTCCTCTGTGGTGTTCTTATCAAGCAAACCTATTACATAGTACATGCATGGCTGACGAGTCATTTATCATCTAGGGCCAATTGCATTGCTCCAGGATGTAAGTGATGCCAATTTCCGCCATCGGACAGATAACCTCGGATACTGACTTGCCGCTTAGTGTTCCCGAGCGAAATGGCCGCAGCCATTGTTAACCGCTTCAACGAGAGCTCGGATACTCCTGGCAAAGTGCCAGCGCAGTTCATACCCATGCAGCGAATGGGAAATGATCAGGATATGGCGGGAACTATTCTGTACTTGATTTCCAAGTCAGGTGCCTACTGCAACGGGCTTGTGATTGTCATCGATGGAGGCCGACTTTTGAGGTTCCCATCATTGTACTAGATCCGGGGATGCCTATAACTACAAGAATTTAAAAAAAAAAAAAATTTGTCAAATCTCTAGCCGTCAGTTCACTGCCAACGTGATGCCGGAAATAATTATCAACTGTGACTAAGCATCATCTGAGTATTTGGCATATTATCCATCATCCACGCAATCAGTCAAATACTACTGCTAATAAGTCGTTGAGAACTGAAGTGGGCCTGGATCAAAGCGCAAAACCGACCCGGAAAACGAGATCCAGCGCTCGGTGTCCGATGTAAGGCTGAGGCGTTTGTGAATCGAGAGGAGCATCATGGAGCTCCCCCCACGGAGGTTAGCCAGGGATGGACAAAATTAACACGGGTAGCGAGATCGGAGAACCAATCATGAGCCTGCAATTAGAGACACAGCAAGATGAGATAGGAATGGGCCTCTACCAAACGCGGAAACAGTGGTGAAATCAAAAGTTTCGAATCGCCCTCCTAGCCAATGGCTTCAGACAGAGAGCAAACGTCGGAAATTCTCGGCTTATGCGCTTGGCCAGGTCCGCCCCAACGGCTACAGTATGCGTTACCGCCACGGTGCAAGCACGAATTTATCAGCTCGAGTACGGAATGGAATAATCAGATCGGAATGAAGCAGCATTTGCCTACCAGGTACGTAGGCTGCGTTTCCCGAGGAAGTCGAGGGGCTGTTTGCGGGAAAAAGGAAAGGCGCTCAGCAAAGTTCCCCGCAGACACCAAGTTTGGCGTGCAATTGGCCGGAGGGTGTCTTGGGGTGATAGTAGCGTCTCTTGACGATGAATGGCCATTTCCTTCCTTTTTTCCATTTCACCCCTTCTTCCGCTGCTTAGCCCATCTGCTGGTGGATCAAGAAACTAGGCATAATGAAATAAGTATGAAGTAATGCTGCATATCCATGGTTTGGCTTTAAGTACCGCAGCCCAAGGGAGCAGAACACAGCACATGGAGCCTCGATGCTTGGACTCGGCTGCTCTAAAACCCGCCATTAGCCACCCAGCCTGGATTCAAGACTCCACCGCCGGCGTCAAGCTGCTGCAAGGAGGCACGGCCCCAGCATCTCGCAGGGGATTTTGCTCCATAATATGGGTGCTGTGGGTTTGGGAATCTGGCCCGCCCGGCAATCGGATAGAGTCAAATCAAGACAAGATGGCAAAGGCGATGGAGACGTCATTGATGAAGCAAGTATGAGACAGCGTGGTCTGGCGACGGACACCTCATGCAATGCAAGGGATTCGAGCATGTGAATACAGGCACGGACTGGGAACCCGGGCACTGCAGCTCCTGAAAATCATCTCAACTAGACGCACAGGCTAATACGAAAATGCTCCGGAGCATGTGCGTGGCTGACGAAAACGCGAGTGACGTCGCTTCGGCTGGAGGGACTGGACTGTGATGATGTTGTTATTGGTCTGGCTGAAAGCAGGACAGGACAGGATGCGCAACCCCGCATTCTGTGCTGCACCAGCATCTTCGTTCGCCTTTTAGTCGGACTGGGCACGCGCTACGGAGGCCATTTGAAAGCCCCGTTGGCTTGTGGCTGGGCATTTGGCGATGCTTTTTATCAGTGCGTTGGAACGAAACCAGAGGGGGTGTAAGAGGAGAGAGGATGGCGATGTCTACATACACAGAGGTACCTATTACTAAGGTCTCTTCTCCTCTTGTTACTACTGGGTACGTACTTGAATACCTGGCAAATGATCGAAATCTCTGGCAATATCAGCAGAGCAGAGCCACTTGCAAGGATTCGTTCCAGGAAGGAGCTCGCTGGACCATTGATGGATGGAGCCTAAACCGGGTTTACAATTCATGTACCTGGCTTGTACAGAGTACGCTACTCACCTTTATCGCCTTGTAGGTATTCACCTGCTTCTCGGCCGTCCATCGTACCGTAGCTCCGTCACCACGGCGAATGGGACTCAGCTTGTTGCTTGGAACAAACAAAAATGATGCCAACGGGCATTGATTGCTTCCATCAACCACCATCCGCAACAATCAGCAACCATCATACAGCGGTGCAACGCCACGCAAGGCACAGGCATGACTTAGACGCTGACTAGTAGCAACGGCCAACTAAGATGGTTGGTAGACAATACTCGGCGGCCATGGAGGGGATACATCATCTGCTCCCCCGCAATTGGAATTGGACATCCGGCATACCGAGAGCCTAGAAGCTGTGGTTCCTCTCCGACGAGGTTGCCTCCGCACCGCAAATGCAACAACCAGCTCCTCGCCACATGTTGGAGGGTGGCCAGTGGACGAGAGCAGCTGCCATGCCATCATCAGCCATGGCGTGCACTATAATACCTACCGCGGTATTAGTATTAAAATGCTCGGCTCGCCAGGTTTGTCTTGCTCGTGCTTCTGACGCTTTCCGCAACACCTCGGCGTGATCCTTTGGCTGTCGTTTCCCCTCCGTTATCAACCAATTCAACCTCGTCGCGCAAAGGCGTTGGGCACGCAAGGTCTCATCCTGCCGTGTGTCTGTGCTATACGCAATCAATTGTTTGCCTCGGCGCATTCCAGATCCGAGTTCCGGACACTGTTGAACTGCCAAACCACCAAAGGCTAGGCGTCTCAACATAAGCTTTGCTCATATTCGGGTTGCACGCCTCCTGCAAACCCTTTTGCCATCGCCACCCTCTCCATTTTTGCATCATCTCCCCCACCAGAGGCCCGGCCCTTGCGTGAACAAATCGTCCGGGGAGCATCGAACTCCAAGAAACCCAACACATATTATACTACTAGTACTCCGTGCCTTGGCATCGCTCAACAACCTTGAGCGCTTGACCGCGGAGTTATCTGGTGAGTGAGCACAGCGTCCGTTTTCCGACCCATCCCCCTTCCTGTGTCTTAGCGGCTGCCCACCCGCCAATCTTGGATGGCGAGCGGAGCCAAGTCTGAGTCCGCTCTAAATTCGGAGCCGTTCTGCGCCCCTAGACTTTCCGATCGGCAATCACCTCCCAATGTCTTGAGGCTGGGCCGACCTTTTGCTGGTACCATGCCGGCTCCTGTCGGCCTGCCGGTCGAGCTTGGGTAGATGGGGTTTCCGATGACGGGATCCCAGTCCCGAAGCCAGACTCTAATGCCTCTTTGCTCCACTGAACACCCCCCCGTGCTTTCATTACACCACTCATGTCATTGCAGTGTGAATATTGCTCGGCCTTGACTAATAAGCCAAAGTCATTGAAGTACCAGACAGGGTCCCCAGTTAGCGAGGTCCGACTCGGTGTGCCTGAGACACAAGATTCCGATTATAGCCACTTATAAGGCGGCCCTCCCGCAATCGTAGCAATGAATTCCATTAAGCAAGCAATCGAGTCCGCTCGATCAAGGACCTCAGAGGTCATGAATACCGCCAAGAGAAGTGAGACGGCCGCCAAGGCCTCCGACATTATACACACTCCATTCATGAAAGCTGCCTTGCCTTTTATCAATGGAGGCATCAGCGGAATGGTGGCTACCTCTGTGATCCAGCCGGTCGACATGGTCAAGGTCCGCATCCAGCTTGCTGGCGAGGGCACATCTGGGGGGCCCAAGCCTACCCCGCTGTCTGTCACTCGACAGATCATCTCTAGTGGAAAGGTCCTCGACTTGTACACCGGCCTATCTGCCGGTCTCCTTCGACAGGCTGTATACACAACCGCCCGGTTGGGCTTCTTTGACACCTTCATGGGAAGGCTAACGGAGCGAGCAAAAGCCCAAAATAAGCAGATTGGCTTCTCAGAGCGAGCAACGGCTGGCTTGGCGGCTGGTGGTCTCGCAGCCATGATTGGCAACCCGGCCGACCTTGCCCTGATCCGGATGCAGAGCGACGGCCTGAAGCCTCTCGCCGAGCGCAAGAACTACAAGTCGGTTATCGATGCACTAGGATCCATTGCCAAGGGTGAAGGCATCGCAGCTCTCTGGGCGGGCGCCGCACCGACCGTTGTTCGTGCCATGGCTCTCAATTTCGGTCAGTTGGCCTTCTTCAGCGAGGCCAAGGCACAGATGAAGAAGAGCACGGAGTTGTCTGCTCAGGCCCAAACCCTGAGCGCCAGTGCTATTGCAGGCTTCTTCGCCAGTTTCTTCAGTCTCCCATTCGACTTTGTCAAGACAAGATTGCAGAAGCAGCAAAAGGGACCCGACGGCAGGCTTCCATACAAGGGAATGGCCGATTGCTTCACCAAGGTGGCCCGACAGGAAGGCGTCATGAGATTCTACCGAGGATTTGGAACGTACTACGTCCGCATTGCCCCTCATGCGTAAGTTCTCTCTCTCTCTCCAATCGGAATATCCGTAGATGGAAACTCCAGTAACTAATCTTCTCCTCGTCTAGCATGGTAACTCTCATCGTTGCCGATTATCTGGGTTGGTTGACGAAATAGAGGGGGGTGCTTTAAGATTCGGGCTTTGACATTATTGGCGTTGACATAGTGGTGGTTGTTTCCTGTCCATTCTTTTGATGGATTTTGCGTCTTGTTAGGTTGATTGGGTGGCCACGGAGTTTCCAAAGAAGTCACGGCGGGATCCTGGGCTTATTGGGAGCAGTTTCTGGACCAACGAATTGTATTCGGATTGCCACTGACATTTTAGACTTGATAGCGCAAGATGAGAGAAAAATGCAATCCTTAATAATTAGGTCATGTGTTCCCACTTTTTAAGAAATCGCCGGGTGAGGAGGGAACAGCGAAGTTCTCAAGTGAAGTTTGTGCTTTGACATACCAAAATACAATCCAACTATCAATATTGAATTGGTTACCGTCCGTAGATATTCGACATATTCGTGACGCTTGCTTGCTCTTGTACAGTGTAGCAACAGGCTTTTTTGTCACTGTCTCGAATGGATGTTCTCTTAGTCACCCGGTAGATTTAAAGTCGCACGTGATTTCGCGCCGCCGCTCGCGTGGTTGCTTGTGACGCAATTGCTGGGATCGCGGCCAGGCTGCGCGAGAGCCAACTTCGGCCGACTTCGAAATAACTGAGGATGGTCAGAAGGAAGCGCAGCGTACCTCAGAGGGGTGGCCGGCAGCGCGCAAATGGTGCCGGCGGAGATGAGCCCGATATATATCAGGAGATGCTGGCTGAGGCTGGAGTCTCTGCGCCAGCCGCAAGTTCACCAGAGCGGCCATTAAAGAGGAGACGCGAGGCCGTTTCGTCGCATCAGAGGCCAACAGAGCCTGAGGAGCCGGCGCAAGCATTGCCGGTTAAAGAGGCACCAAAACTGGTACTTGATCAGCAATTCGACAGCGAGGACGAAGAGGAGGATGCAGAATTTGAAGATGTCGCTATCCCTGAACCCACCGTCCAAACTGTCGAGCTAGAGTCAGACGACGAAGACGACGACGAAGATGAAGATTTGCATTTTGAAGATGTTGACTTACTTATGCCCCTACCGGATGGGGATTCGGAGCAACAAGAACCAAAAGAACTGGAGCTCAATCTCTCAGCACAGAAATCTGCCATGACGTCAAAGCAAGGGGCTGATAGACGAAGAGCAATCACCAAGGAAGAAAAAGAGCGCCGCCTCGATATTCACAAGATGCATTTGCTCTGTTTAATGTCTCATGTGGCCAAGAGGAATCATTGGTGCAACGACGCCAAAGTTCAAGACTCCCTCCGGTCTCGTCTGACGGATAAGATGATCCAATATCTTACCCCAGGGACGAACCTATCGCAGTTTGGAAGAACCGAGAGCCTTAAAAACGGACTGAAGCTAGTTGCAGATATGTGGAAGACAAAATATGAGATTACAGAGCGTGGTATAAGGCGGTCTTTATGGGCTGAAGAGGTGGAGCACCTCGATAGCGTGCGTGGCCCATCCTTGATAATGAGTCTGAGAGTTTGCTTCTGACCCGCCTTTTAGTATGAGCCTCCGAATGACATGGAATCATGTCTGGATAAATCAGACTTTAGAGAATCAGCCAAAACTCTACAGGGGTCACGAGATGTTGGGGCCCAGTTGTATTGCGCCTTGCTGAGAAGCGCTGGGGTTCGTGCTCGACTGGTTTGTTCGCTGCAGCCTCTCGCTTTTGGCTCCGCAGGGCCTACCCTTCCAAAGGCTAAAGAGAGTACCAAGCCAAATTCCGTTTCCAAATCCGAACAAATGCTATCTCAAGTAGCAAAATACAGAGAAATGGCCAACGCCGTGTCATCAGCCTCATCTGCGGGCCCCTCTACAGCCCGACGCAGATTAGGTCACCCAAACGCGACGGATTACAGATTCGAACCCACAGCTGCTCCTACGAGGCCACGCCCAACTTTTGCATCGCCCAAACAAATACGTGAGTCCTCTTATCCAGTATACTGGGTAGAAATCCTTGACGTGGGGCACCAGAAATGGCAACCTACGGACCCTGTGGTGACGCACACTTTTTGGAAGCCAAAGGCGTTTGAACCTCCTATTACAGACAAGGAAAATTGCTTATGCTACGTTATTGCATTCAATGCAGACGGCACTGCGAAGGATGTTACCCGGCGATATGCCAAGGGATATGCAGCAAAGACGCGAAAACTGCGCATAGAAACTGCGTTGGACGACGGTCAACGGTGGTGGCGTAAAGTCATGAAGATGTATCAACCCAAAATGCTTAGCGACCTGGACCAGATCGAAGATATCGAACTGACTGGAGTTGAGGCGAGAGAGCCAATGCCGAAAAATGTGCAGGATTTCAAGGGCCATCCCGTATATGCCCTAGAGCGCCACCTTCGTCGACACGAAGTGCTTATTCCAGGGGCTGTGCCGTCTGGAACCGTTGCAGCCGGAGCCCGAGCGCCTCTGGAAAAGGTGTTCCGCCGGAAAGACGTTCGAATTGCGAGAAGTGTCGAGAAATGGTTCCGACTTGGCTATGAAGTCAGGCCTGGAGAGATTCCCGCAAAATGGCTACCCAAGCGAGTGCAAAATAAGAGGTCTAGGTATGAAGAAGAGGAGCAGGATGAAGGCGATGCGGGGACCCCGATTTACACCGTGGATCAAACGGAGATGTATGAGCCGCCTCCCGTACGAAACGGACGTGTACCGAAAAACAAATTCGGCAACATTGAAGTATACGTGCCTAGCATGATTCCAAAAGGTGGCGTTCACATAGTGAGCGAATATGCTAGGCGTGCGGCCTACGCGTTGGGTGTTGATTGCGCCCCGGCGCTTACGGGATTTCAGTTCAAAGGGCGGCAGGGAACGGCTGTATTGAATGGCGTTGTCATTGCAAAGGAATTCGAAGAAGCCATTCACGCGACCATTCAGGGCATGTTAGATTTAGAGCAAGAGATGGAAGATGAGAAGAGGCGATATATCGCACTGAAGTTTTGGAGACGTTTTCTCATGGGCCTTAGAATCCGGGAAAGGATATGGAGCGGTGTCGGCGAAGAAGAGAGGATGGAAGCGGATAGAGCAGCAGAACTGGAGGCTGAAGCAGGCGCAGAAAGCGATGAGACAGAGGAGTATGATATGGTCGTGGATGACGATGACGGGGAGGGTGGCGGATTTTTGGTTGAATAGTGTACCGGTCATAGCGGTGTGGCCCCTTATATACTGCATGTAGAACATACCTTGGGCTTACCTACTAGTAGCTTTAAGCTACCGTCGTCATCGTTTGGGATTATGTGCTTTTTGGCTGTTGGCTGCTGTTGGTTGCTGTTGCTGCTGTTGCTGCTGTTGCTGCTGTTGCTGCTGTTGGCTGCTGTTGAGATTGACGGAAGCTTTCGAGACGGGCAATCTTGTACTTAGCATGTGAAAGAGGCCTACCACGCTAAGGTCTCGAAGAAGAATATGAGTGATAAGAACAGGCAAAAGCCAGTGATGATCTTGGTCAAGGCTTTGCTAGCGGTGTGATGATTTGGCTTTTCAAACTCGGTATACGCCTACACGCTATGCTCATACGAAGCAACAGTCTCCAGTTCCCAAACAGCAATCACGTTGAAAAACAGCGGCTTCGGCGAGTTTGTCTGATTCGGGTCGAGGTCCTCCCGAATCCCGGCCACGACACACAAGCTGATGCGATCGCAGCAATAGTGGCACCTGCTCCGAATATGGATGGCGGCTCTGCGACAAAAAGGTGTTAAGTGATTGCTTTTTATGGAGGATGGATGAGGGCGCGTTGGCCAAAGAAACTCAACTCGGAGCTACTCTGTTAAACTTTGAAAGCTTATCTTGAGGTTGGTTTGTGCTTCGAGGCGAAACGGTCAAAAATAAGTTCTTAGAGGCGTTTGCTCCGTAAAATAAGTGGGTGTAGTGCGGAGTTTCCACGTCTTGATGCAAAAGCAGCGGCTGGAGATGGGAAGATATGATGGTTTATGAAAGACAGAGGCTCCTGATTACCATATGAAGTCGACGGGGGCAATGATACTGGAAGAGCTTATCTCACGATGCGAATAGGAACCCGAGTCGAAAAGTCAAAGGTGCGGAATACGGACAACTTGGTTCGCCCATCTCCTGCCGATTCTCCAGGCACGGGCGCTTTTGTAGCGTCCGCGTATACTGTGGGGCCATTGTATTCTCTTGGCTTTTGGCCTGCTTGAAGTGGGAAGGGCGCATTGCTTGGCTTGTTGCCGCCTTCTCTTTTGCTCTTGTTGAGGCGCGAGCTGGTTTGAAACCAAAACTTCCAACATGCGTGAATAGCGGCATCTGGGCCGGTTTCTCTTCTTCTCTCCCTCTTTGTCTCTCCCCCTCTGTCTCTCTTGCGTTTACGTCCAGACGCTCACATTCCATCCAGCACGGAAACCGAGTTGCCAGCAGGTCGATGAACTAAGCTAAGGCCCGACCCCTTAGCCAATCCTCACTAACCAACGGGCGCTGGAGTGGCGTTGCATTATGTGGATTTCTGTCTTCAAGGTTCAGATCCTCTGTGACGGTTAACGCTTCGATTCGATTGATTATCGGGCCACTCGCCTTATATCAGAAGGTTCTCCGTTGCTCTTCATCGCCGCCTTAGCCTTACGCCGTGGCGCGCTCCAATCTGTCCGTTTCTCGTCGGAACTTACCAAACGGACAACATATCTGCAACGCCAACGCAGATACAGCCCTATGGATGCGCGCTCCAGCAGCGACGGGCTATTTCTTCCCTCTCCCCCCCCCTAGCAATCATTTTATTTCTATCATTGAGTCTGTATTATTTTTTTCCCCTCCCGGTGTTGCATTGTGCAGCTCGGTTTTTATAGCCCTCCTTGGGGCCGTATTTTTCTTTTCTCTTCTTGCTGTTGAGGGCGTTGCAACCGGTTCATCATCGCCATGGCTTTCTTCAAGCAAGTCCGGACTCTAATGTCCAAAAATTTCCGGTATCTGCTCTTCCACCACCGCATAAAGGTCCTCGTCATGGCCTTCCTCGTGCCAATTATCCTGGCCTCCTTCTTCAGCTTCGCAAAGAACCTCTTTGTCCCGCCTGCGATCTACGGCTTCGGAGAGCTCCATCCCGTCAAGACGCTCTCGCAAGCATTCGACGCTGCCTTCAACAGTGGACGATACAAAGTCGTTTTAATCGATAACGGATTCACAGGGGGGAACATCCAGAGTGTATTGGATGAGCTTCATACGCAGATAACAGTACAGGGGCCTTGGATCGACGTCGTACGGACAAGCAGCGAAGACACCCTACTCACCGAGTGTCGGAGCAGCCTACGAGGAGTTACGACCTGCTTTGGGGCTGTTGTCATGCGGTCGTCGCCAAACGAGGGACAAGGCGGTCTATGGAACTATACAATTCGCACGGATGCCGAAATGACGGAAAGCCCCGTCAAAATCAACGTTGAAAAGTCTGACAATCCCGAAGAGGTCTACCTTATGCCCATTCAGCGCACCATAGACAGCATCATTGCCGGTATGAACAGTACCCAGGCGGCGCAGGCCCTCGCCAACACCCAGGAGATGCCCTTCACCAACTTGAGTCAGAAAGAGAGGCAGATTAAAGTGAGAGCAATCTTCCACAAGGCCATTGTGAATTTCATGGGAGTTGCCTTCATTGCCTCTGTGATTTGGATCACATACCACCTGACTGGCCACATCGCTACCGAGCGTGAATCTGGCATGTCTCAGCTCCTGGACGCCATGATGCCTGTTAGCAAGCCGTGGATGTCGATGGCGGCTCGTATCATTTCCCACCACCTCTCTTTCTCAATCATATATTTGCCTGCGTGGGTTATAGGATCCGTCATTGTACGGTATGGTGTATTTGCATACACCAGCCTTGCTATTGTCCTCTTCTTCCACATCACCGCAGGTCTTGCTCTTGCCTCCATGTCTATTTTGTTTGCCTCCTTCTTCAAGAAGGCCCAGCTCAGCGGTATTACCGCCATTCTGGTTATTCTCTTGCTTGGTATTCTGGCGCAATCGCTCACTCAGCCCACGACGGGGCCCGTGTTGATTTTGTCAATCTTTTTCTCACCATGCGCCTATGTCTATTTCATCACTCTCATGTCTCGCTTTGAGAGAAAAAATAGGCCAACCGACCTTGTCCAAATCGCGCCAGGCAGCCCGTGGAAACTTCCAGGCATAGCCCTCTGGGCCTTTTTGGTCATTCAAATCTTTGTATACCCCCTTTTTGCTGCACTGGTCGAACAGCGCTTTTATGGTACCTCCTCGCTAGACCGCACCATATTAAAGGATGGAGATGGCAGTCTTGGCGATATTGCCGTCAGGCTTGACAAATTCACCAAGGTGTACACACCTAGCTTCTTTTCGCGCTTGTTTGCCATGGGCTCCAAACCATCCGAGCCTGTCGTGGCCGTCAACAAGCTCAATTTCGACGTTAGAAAGGGCCAGATTGTCGCCCTTTTAGGTGCCAACGGAAGCGGCAAAAGTACCACCTTGGATGCAATTGCAGGGCTGAACAGAGTAACCAGCGGATCAATTACAATCGATGGCCACGGCGGCCTAGGCATTGCGCCGCAAAAGAACGTCATATGGGACGATTTAACGGTCGAGGAGCACCTCATAATTTTCGACAAGCTCAAATCGCCAAATGCGCCAGCAACTAAAGAACAGATTATCGAATTGATCGACTCCATCGACCTCGCCCATAAACGAAAGGCTTTGGCCAAAACCCTGTCTGGAGGACAGAAGCGGAAGCTACAGCTTGGCATGATGTTGGTAGGCGGAAGTGCTGTTTGCTGTGTGGATGAAGTGAGCAGCGGCATTGATCCCCTATCTCGGCGCAAACTCTGGGATATTTTGCTGGCCGAAAGAGGAAAGAGGACACTGATTCTGACTACACATTTCCTGGACGAGGCAGACCTTCTTGCCGACCATATTGCCATCTTATCGAAAGGAACACTACGCGCCGAGGGTTCTTCTGTGGAGCTCAAGGATACACTGGGAGGCGGTTACAGAGTCAGCGTACACAAAAATCCGGATATTATGGAAACCCCCATTGTCTCTGGCGTGCAAAAGCAGGATGCCTTTGATCTAATTACCTACGTTGCCCCTACATCTCGTCTAGCGGCAGAGGTCATCAGGGCCCTTGAGAAGGAGAACATCACAGACTATCGCTTTTCTGGTCCGACCATTGAAGATGTATTCCTACAGGTTGCGGAGGAAATCAAAGATGAAGAAGCCTTGCAAGAGAGCGAGATCATTGTTGAGAAAATACCAATCAAAGACAGCAGCGGATACGGTAGCAGAGACGGCAACAGTACTACGCGAGCCTATAGTCCGCCAATAGAACAGGGGCCTGGCCTCAGGCTTCTTGATGGTAAAAGGTTGGGCTATTTCGAACAAGCCGTCATCCTATTCAAGAAGCGTTGGACAGTGCTGAAGAGAAACTGGGTACTTTATGCCATCGCCTTCCTGCTCCCCATCATGGCCGCAGGATTGACTTCTCTTTTCGTCAAGGACCAAGAGCCGACAGGTTGCAAACCCACTGACCAGGCATCAACCTCTGATACTGAGGACGCATTCACCCAAATTGGCGACGACGACAGTCTTGTTTTCCTTGCCGGGCCAACTAGCAGGTTCAATCAGACCCAGATTTCGGATCTCTTCCAGCCCATCTTTGGTCTCAACCCTAGCCCCATCCTCAGCATCGCTGCGTCTTCTCTCAGCAACCTTCACCTTGTCGACACCTTTGATGCGTTTAACCAGTTCGTTCGGGACAACAGCAAAAACCTCACTACGGGTTTGTGGCTCGGCGATGCCACCACAAACCCCACAGTTGCCTGGGTTGGCAACGTGTTTGTTACCAGCCCACTTACAGCCCAGCAGTTTCTCGACGTGATGCTGACCAACACAACGATTGCCACAACGTGGTCTTCCTTTGATATTCCGTTCAACTCCGCTATTGGGAAAGCTCTCAACCTGGTCATCTATATGGGCCTAGCCCTCGCTTGCTACCCAGCATTCTTCGCCCTGTATCCGAGTAACGAGCGCAGGCGATTTGTGCGCAGCTTGCAGTACTCCAACGGCGTCAGGCCGTTCCCCCTGTGGATGGCCTATCTTCTATTTGACTTTACGATGGTTCTTGGTAGCTCCGCGATTGTCACTGCGCTATGGGCCGGGCTGTCAAACGTTTGGTACCACATTGAATATGTGTTTGCAGTCCTCTTCTTGTATGGTCTAGCTTCCATATTGGTCTCCTACCTAGTGTCTCTCTTTACCAAATCCCAGCTGGCCACGTTTGCTTGGGCGGCCGCCGGGCAGGCAGTTTTCTTCCTCGGTTACTTGATCGCCTATGTCTGCGTCGTCACATATGTCGAGGTCTCCAAGATTGATAACACGCTGTTGGTCTGCCACTTTGTCATCTCGGCATTCATGCCTGTCGGCTCAGTGACCAGAGCATTATTCCTCGCAACAAACCTCTTCGCTACCGCCTGCGATGGCAACGAACTTTCTAAAAACCCCCGTGGTCTCAAGGAATACGGAGGTCCCATCCTCTATCTCATCATCCAATGCCTCATCCTATTTGGACTATTGCTTTGGTTTGACAGCGGGAATGTAGGGTCTTCTATAAGAGCTCTGTTCAATAACCACAAGTACCCACACGACGTCACTCAGGCAGACGAGGAAGTGGTGCAAGAACAGCTGAGGATTACGAATTCTACAGAAGATGACGGCCTTAAGGTTTTGCATTTGACAAAATCATTTGGCAAGAATCTTGCGGTGGATAATGTAAGCTTTGGTGTCAAGCGTGGTGAAGTTTTTGCGCTCTTAGGTCCAAATGGAGCAGGTAAATCCACCACCATATCACTCATTCGAGGTGACCTAAAGCCGAACCTCAACGGTGGAGACATCTTTATTGAAAACGTGTCTGTGACGAAGAATCTAGCGGGTGCGAGGGCAAACCTTGGTGTCTGTCCTCAAATCGACGCCTTGGATCAGATGACTGTCCAAGAACATCTCGAATTTTATGCTCAAGTTCGTGGCATTCCTAATATCGAGCATAATGTTACCGCAGTTCTACAAGCCGTTGGCCTCAGCTCTTTCTCAACACGCATGGCAGCGGCGCTTTCTGGCGGCAACAAGCGCAAGCTGAGTCTGGGAATTGCTCTCATGGGCAACCCTGGCGTGGTCTTGCTTGATGAGCCCTCGTCAGGTTTAGACGCCGCATCGAAACGAGTCATGTGGAAGACACTCCAGGCAACAGTGCCTGGCCGATCCATCTTACTGACAACGCATAGCATGGAAGAGGCCGACGCGTTGGCTGGACGTGCCGGTATCTTGGCCGGACGAATGCTCGCTCTCGGTACGCCTGATGACCTGCGGCATCGCTTCGGCGACGCCTTGTATGTGCATCTTGTATCCAGTACGGCTCCCAGGACAACAGAAAAAGAGATGGAGATCATTACTTCATGGATTCTCGAGAAGTTGCCTACAGCCAAACTTGAATCGAAAATGTACCATGGGCAGCTGCGATTCTCAGTTCTCTCAAGCCAAGTTCTTGCCCTTAGCAAAGATGTAAAGGTCGAAGACGTAACGCCCGTTGGACAAGATATCAGTCAAAGCGCCATCGGCCGACTCGTCGTCCTATTGGAAGAGCATAAGGCTGAGCTGGGTGTTGAGCACTACAGCGTCAGCACTACGACGCTTGACCAGGTGTTTTTGGATATTGTTGGTCAGCACAACATCCAGGAGGAGAATCACGAGGCGAAACCGGGTCTGTTGAAGAGGATGCTGAAGTTTCGTTCCTCGTGATGTGGCGGATGGGTTTGTTCTTTTTCCTCTCTTACTGTTCATTTTCATGTGTATCTGTATATAATCCTCAAAATGACCTCCCTGGCAAGACTGGGTTCACGTTCTAGGATACGACGTTCTTCACTTTAGTATTTTTATCCCTCTATCTGGTGTTAAATAAAACTGATTAGATAAATATATGGTTATGCTGAATAGATATACCAGTCCAATGTTAATGAATTGCTCATCTGATGGATCATGTCCTGTGTTGTTGTGTCTTCTGCAGGTTATACAGTAGTGGCTGTATCTGTATCTTCTCATGTACGCCCTTATAAGTCATGGCAGCGAATAGAAAAAGTTGGAAGACGGCCTTGTCGAATCATCAAACATCGCCCGTCGACTATCTTTCATACTCCTCTTTCTATTACAGCAAAAACATCTGCTCCATCACAATACTATTTATCAAACCACGATATACCGCGTACCTTACAACCGTAAAAACTCCGCCTTAATCCGCCATGTCGTCCCCCAGTGCATCATCCATCACGGCTCGTCTATCTCCAAAAATCGAACCACACAAAAGAGTATATGAAAAGCTACAATTCCCTACCAACACCCCGGCGCCAACAGTATTTCCGTGTCTGTTCCCCCCCCCCCCCCAAATACCATAGCAGCCGTATACACCAAAAAATAGTTTGATTTGCACCATTACCCGTCCAAGCTTTTTCCATCGCTCAGAACAATCTCCTTGACGGACTCCGTAAACCAGCCGCCTCTTTCCCATTGCCCAGGAACGTATATACACGATTTCCGCGTTTCATCATCATAGATGCCCCGAAGGAGCGTTGCAAGTCTCCTGAAATCAATAGGTTTCAGGATCCATCCGTCGAAGCCTGCTTCAACATATGTATCCTTAGACTCTTCGACAAGAGAGGCAGACACTGCAAATATCGGAATGCGGCCACATCTCAAGGCTAGAGGCGAATGGCCCTTGTGGTCAGGTGATATTTCCATCGCTCTGATCAGCTTGGTGCTGGTCAGGCCATCAACAATCGGCATCTAAAACGTGTGTTAATCCTCGTATTCTCCAATACATTGTATGATGATCGCCGCCTACCTGCATATCCATCAGGACGACATCAAATACAGATGAAGTCTCACTATATATTGCAGCACAGATCTCTCCATTGACAGCTGTATGAATTATATTGCCAGTTCTTTCCAGTCGCTTTATCAGAATTTTCATATTGATGGGATCGTCTTCCGCGACGAGGACACACAATGCGTTGCCGTCACCTGGAGTAGCGCTTTTAACGATGCTAGGCGGACGTTTTGTTTCGGTTGCGTCTGTATCGGCCTCAGAATTACTTCCCATCCTCTTGTGTGGAGATGCTTGGGGTATATCGATATATTCATCTGGTACTTTGATTGCTCGAACGGGTATTTTCGAGTCGCGAATCTTAGCGGTGCCAAGATCCTCCTCGGCAAGGCTGGTGGTAATTTTATGAGCGGGTGGCGCGTTCATGGGAAGAGAAAAGCTCGTGCTGGTAGAGTTAGAAGTGTTGGGAACTTGGGCTCTAGGAGTAAAGTATTCAGAGTCCTTTTCTTTCAGAGATAACGGGGTCTCGATGGCATCGATCAGACGTTCCGCATCGCTCTTCTGGCTTCCATCCAAGCTTGCACCACTTCGGCGGCTATCAATGCTCCGCCGTTCTGCAGCATTATCTCCCGTGTTTTTACTAGGGTCAATGAGAAGCATCTCGCTTTGTTGCGCTAGAGGTAGTGACTTCGAAGCCGAAACATCTTTGTTCGAAGAGATGGAGCCATTTGTAGATCCATCTCCTGCTGATTCTGGTGATCCTTCAGGCAGTTGGAATGGCAGCTGGATAACAAATCTAGAACCCTCTCCTTCTTTCGATTTCAGTCGTAGTTGGCCACCTGCGTTTCTAATGGTTCGAGCAACAACAGCCAGTCCAAGTCCTAGAGTCTTCAACTCTTGTGTTTTCCCCTTTTGTTCAAATGGCGGTTGCAGCTCCAACTCTTCCGTGCCGACTTGCTCGAGATCTCGGAAAAGCCCATCCATTTGCAAGGGGGTCATACCGCTGCCAGAATCTTCAACGACAATTTCCACAACGACTTGTCCGTTGTCCCGAACTTCGGCAACAAAAATATCCACATTGACATATCCGGACGTTGTATGCGCTATCGCATTTGCTGTAATGTTTGTGATGACTTGACGGACGCGCCGGCTATCGCCTAGAACAAATTGAGGCAACCCAGGATGGTGCGTGACCTGATAGTCAATCTCTTTCCTCCCAGCGTCAATTCGGAACGGATCCAGAGCTTCATTGACACAATTGGGGAGCTCAAAGGTTTCCTGCACAACCAAATGTTGGCCTTCTTCGGTCTTGGTCAGATCTAAAAGGTCATTGATGACATAGATCAACGACTTTGAGGCTGAGTGTGACTTGGCAAGATTATCTCTAGTCTCTTGATCGAGGGACCCCTCAAGGGCAATCTCAAGGTAATTAATGATGGCATTGAGTGGTGTGCGAACTTCATGCGCCGAGTTGGCTAGCAGAAGTCTAGTCAACCGAGTGTTTTGTAGAGCGGCTTCTTTTTCTCTCCAAACTTCGATGAATTTACCTACATCAGTGCAAGTTAGTAGATCGTATCGAATGATAGTAGTGTCTGGAACATACCGTAGACTAAGCAGAGCACCGCCGCGGTTTCAATCTGCTCTTCAACCCATTCACGGCATTTTCCAATGACTAATTCATTCCATATTTTGAAGCTTGCGCGAGGCTCTAGGTAGGCCTCGGTGCCTTCGCGAAGTGTCTTTTCATATGGATTTCCAGCCCACCGGACTTCCTTGATTTGTCCTTTTCGGAAAAAAGCGATGAAGTCGTGACCGCCAACACTCAAGGGGACGTAGAGAAGACCTGCGATGACTTGAAATCCAAGAGGATACTGCAAATCTGGAAAATCTTCTCTTATATCCTGCGACGCGACCACCGATGTCAGCTTACGCATCCGAAGATACTCGAGCATGGCTAAAGCTTCTTGGCTCTGCTCAATGACGCCTAAAATCTTGGTCTCTCCCCTAATGGAAAGCAGACCAAAGTCTGCATCAAACAGCCGCAGCAGATCATCAGAGGACGCAATTATATAGCCAGTTGGGTTCTTGTCAGTCGGAGCAGTGTTGATTAGCTTGCGAGCCTGCAGCCTAGATGCATACGATAATCTCTCAATGTTTCTTGAGGCTGTATCCCCGACTAAGCGACACATTTTTCGAATCGTAAATGAGACTCGCATGCCGTGATTCCCGTATGAGTGACATGCCATGAGCCCCCATAGCTCATTAAAGGCATTGAGGGAGATTGACATGGATGATCTCACGGCCATGTTGGCCAAGTATTTTAAATGAATGGGGGACATGGCCCGTAGATACGCATGGCTCATGTCCAGGGGTACGTCAAGATCCTCCTTGGTCCGACATACGATTCTCGAAGACTCTAAGTCTCGGTCGTAAAGCAGCCGAACTTTATTCAGCTTATATAAATCGCGTGCTTGGGCAGGGATATCTGATGCTGGGAAATGGAGCCCTTTATACAGGTCGGTCGTCTTGGAGGCATCGACCAGCTCGGCCACAACTTTGCCGTTCCACGAAGCGTCGAACTGGTAGACCATGACCCTGTGAAATCCCGTGAGCTCTTTGACTATGCCGATGAGAACTTTTAGAAAAATATCGAGGTCGGGAGCCGAGGAGAGCTGCTCCTGAACTTGTGACATGATATCAAACACCTGCATTGCTCCTTGGTCGCCTCGCTTTTTCCTAGCGCTTCGCAAAATCCTAAGGGGCTTGCTCAAAATTTCCGTGCTTTCCTCGATCTGCTCCAACGTAGGGTTACCATTGAGGGTGTTGGTAGCGGTAAGCTCGCTCTTCTCTTCGGGAGGCCGAAGAGGAAACTCTTGGTCATCGTCTTTTTCGAATTCACAAATGATCAAATCGGGGTGGACAGGGTTGATGTGCATGGCACACCAGAGCTTGATGCTCTTTCTCTCCGTTCTGGGCCTTATCGAAATACTAAAAACTTCGGGCCCATTGGCAGCAGTATCAGCATCCTCGTCTCGGATAAAGTCGACATGATCTAAGAGGTTGTCTTTCTGCTCCTCAGTTAAGATGTTGAGGAAGTTTTCAATTCGAAATAATTGCTGGGGCGTATAACCAAGAAGCCTTTTGCTGTTCTCGCTGACGTATCGCACAACAAACTGGCCTTCATTCTCTTCGCGCATGGCCAAAAGGACACCAAAACTCTGAATCGCACCGGGAATATGAATAGGTTCATCTTCACATCTTTTAAAAACCCCATTTCTCCCAGTTATGACAGCATGGCCTTCGTCTGTCATGACATGCGTAAAGGGCGTTGAGATGTGCACGGCCTCTTCGGGTGAAGTGCTATCCAAATTCATAGATCCGTCAGCCATAGTTAATGAGTCGTCTTTGGATTCTATATCATCTCCAAGAACCTCTGATTCATCATCGTCCTGATCTGAAATAGATAGATCCAGATTTAAAGGGGCCGATGAGCTATGACGAACGGCATCCGCCTGAAGACTACTATAGGGTCCATTCATGGCCCTCTTCTGACGGATTCGGGCAGCTCGGTCGTTTGATACCGGTGGTGATGCTGGTGGTATGGGCTCGGTTTCTGACCTTCGCGCATCGGCCCAAGAAGACTCTACTCGGTTTGTAGAGCTAAGGAGATGCACCGGTATACCGGGGCCATGGTTATCAGCCCCGGCCAAGTGTGGGAATTGAACCTCATCTGAAATCGGGTCAACGCGGACTACAGAGCGAATTGGGAAGACTCGATCAGCGCCAGCGAGATCAGGAACTAAAGAAGGAGAGCGATGCCTCCGCTGTTGATCAGACCCTGCGGAAGTGGGCGTCTGATCATCGTCGTCTCTTGTCGTCTCCAGATGGCCATCCGCCGAGGTCGATTCGCTTGAGGCTCTCTCCAACTCATCTTGGCGCGACGAGCCCATTATCCGATAATTTTCTTGTTGAAGCACAGGGGATGCAGCGTCGAATATGTCAAGCTGCGAGAGCGCATGCCGTATTGGTCTTTTTAGTTAAGCGCAGCGCATTTTCGAGAGCCAAAGCAGCAAATAGGTCAGGACAGATACTGGGCCAATGCCAATCTCGCGAGCGATTCCTAGCGAGAAAGAGGGGTCCAAGCAAGATGTAGATGGAGAAACAAGAAGATGCGACGGATTTGTGGGAGCCGCAAGAAAAGCTGGAAATAGAATGATGCCGGAGGCAGCAGGTAAGGCAACACGGACTTGCTGCATTAGTTGGGACGACTTGAAGCAGTTAATTCTCTGCAGATCCCCGTCATTAGCTCCGGGCCAGGTACCTACTGGCAGTACATGTTGAGAAGTCACTCCAGATCGAAATTTAGGTAAACAATCACAAATCAGGCATGTGTAAGCAAATTCCGCACACAAGTCCCGCGGCGTGGCGCATACAGATCAATTACATGGCGGCGAGATCCGGCTGTAGGTGGTTAGAGTGCTGTGTCTTAGTGGTGGTGCAGTGAGGGGGAGCAGCGCATGTGATTGATGCACTCGTAAATGGCGTTGCTCGCATCCCTTCGGCGTCTCACAGTAGGTCTATCTAAGGGATATATCTAATTATTTTTAATCAACAATGTACTCCCAAGTTTCGAATTTGTCGGTGTAAAAGGCCGACTCATCGGAGGTACCATCATGGCCCTTCACTTACACAGACATCATTCATTGAGTGGAGGGGTAGCCCGAATGTAAAACCCAGTCCAGTCCACATAAAATACACCAAGGTCACCCGTACAAAGCAAGTGACTTGAGACTCATGTTGGGATTTTCATCTCCTGGGTCTCCTTTTCCCTGCCTGGTTCTTCTCCTTTTTTTTTTTTTTTTTTTTTTTTTTTTTTTTTTTTTTAAATGAATCCTTCGCAACCTAAGAGGTACCATGGAAACAGGTTGCAATCTCTGAATTTGCTGGTGAGATAAAGGACACTTGCTCCAGTAGTACCCCGTCAGCAACACAGAAAGATGGAGACTCCGGAACAGATGGTCCGGCCGGAGCGCGAGCTAGGCAATTAAGTGGCGCCAAATTAGGGCCCAAAGTCTGTCGGCTAACAACTCTGGAGTACTGAGTGCCAAGCTCGTGATGAGGCTGCTCTGTGGGAGTCGAAATACATAATGTTTGATCAATTATTCCCTCATCAACTGTAATTATCCTAATCGATATTATAAATACAAGCAAGCTTTGGTGGTTTTGCCAACGAAACCACACCAAGATGTAGCCCAGTTCCCACCATCTTTCAACAACTATCAGAATCCTTCCTGCAGCATTATAAGTAGGTTGACGTTCTACAAGACATGTCTCTCACCGCGGGAGACATTCTACACTAGGCACCCAACAAGGCACATATAATCATTTCACGTTACATAGACATGATATCCGTTGATACAACCCAACGTCCCCTTTCGTTCTAAAAGATCGATGTCGCAAGCAAGGAGCTGCATGTATTTCCTATTGTAACGGTTTGTGCTACCACCTCTTTAATCTATAAAAGAGACAAATAGATTCGTCGCTACCACTTAGTGATGATGCGTTACAGTGATACGGAGACGAGACGTGGTCATGTGGAGCAAAAAAAATTGTAGTTAGTCTTCAGTCACAACAATGAGGTACAAAATGCGGCTACTATTCACTCACCGACCGTTCATCTGCCTTAATGTGTACTGTTCGCGTAATCAGCATATAGGAGGTGGTGTTTCTTGCCCGAAACGTTGCATTTATAAGTCTATGATAATCTCCATGATTCTATGATAATCTCCATGATTCTATGATAATCTCCATGATAAGCAGTCTCATACGAGGCTAGAAGATTGAGAAAAGAAATAAGTGTCTTCTAGAAACGCCTCGAGATAATTAAGCCCAAAAATACTAATTTAGGTAGCTGACTCATAACAAAAGATTGATAAAATATTTACCAGATGACTTTAGACTCGGATTCACAAAAGAGTTCCCACCAAGAAACAGTGCGAAGGGCTGTTGAAAAGAATCTTGGGCATACCGGTATAAACGGATAATATCCAAACCATATGGCCTACAAGTGCTAATTTTATAAAATAATTCACACAGTTCTTAGGTGTAATTCACGTAATGATTAGATGTAAAGGATAAACGATAAGGCAGATGCAGCTATCCCAACACGATGAGAATAAGCTGGATCGCCTAAAGGAGAATGATGTTATAGTATGCCTATTATGGAGCTAATATAATACAACAGTGCAGATGGATTTATTTAATGATTGCGGATCTGCACCAATATAGCCGGTCTTCTGTTGAATGGTTGGGTTGATCGCGTTGGTACCCGTACATCAAGATCGCAGCGATACTGCTTAAAGATGGATTAGATATCGACTGGTTTTAGTCAATGACTGTACCATATTTATGCTTCTGGGGGAAGAACTTGGAATAGTCTCTTGTTCATTTCAGATATAAAGGAAAAGGCTTGCGATGATTGCCTATAGAGAAGGTCCGACTTTATCCCCTTTGCGAAGCATACACAAACTAGAAGATCTCGGATGTATCAAGCAAAATAGAGTAAAGAATTGACATGGAGAACATTACCCCAGGAATATCTAGTCTACTAATCTCACATTGGCTAGCAAACGATAGATGATTGCCCAATATAGAGTTGCCACAAACACAACGAACCGGATATGATGCGTCTATCTGGGCATGCGATCTGGCGACTACACCAAAAGCCTACCCGGAAACTACAAAGAAATACACAAAGTCGGTTCACCCTATTCGTTTATGCTTGATAAAGAAGCAGGATATCCATACCATAGCTACCTACATTTTGATGTAAGCTTAGGCTTCCAGCTAATGGCGTCATGAGTTTCATGTTGACTACTGCCATCAATGATCAAGCAGTCTACGGAGCATCCCATTGCGTTGGAGAGCGGCTGCCATCCTGCTAAAAAAAAAAAAAAAAAAAAGGAGCCCAACTAGATTTGATCTCTCAAGGCCTCGTACGTCGCTATATATACTGTGAAGGGGTCTTCGCGTGATTTGTTCAGTCCGCCATAATATAGCCTTGGGCGAGGTTAAAATTGCTGTGAAGTATGTATAGTTTTCAGCATATTATAGCTTGGCAAGTATTTTATTGGTCCGCTTGGAAATGGAGCCAAAGCCGATCTACCCTCTCTAGAGGGAGTTAAAAATGCTGTGAATTAGCATTAATGCAAGAGATCACCTAGCTTCGTCAGCTTGAGGGATGGGCAGTGACAGATAGTACAATCAGTCTATTCGTTGTATTCGTTCATGTGTGGTGAGATCGAACGAAGAACTTGGACGCCATAAGTATCTGTATTTTAATATAACCCAAGGCTCTCTTAATAAAGTCACTATGAGTTTTGAGTTGGTCACTGCCTGTTATTTACATATATGTAGCAGCTCGATTATCTAAGGTAGTTTGTTCTTTTCTCTTAAGAAGCTAACGCTTGATTTATGCAATGATATGTAAGATGGCACCTATAGCCAGGCGTTTGCCTCTGTAGCCTTCGGATCGTTTCTCATCCTCCAACTGCTTGTACACTTAGGGAGAAATTACTCATCCAAACTCTTATAAACTCTAAGTTGTATGTCTTTTGTAAACAAATACATGTTCTTATGTGTTACTTTGGGTGCCGTATGCAAGCATATCAGCGCATCTCCATCTCTTGGTGGCGGCTCTCAAGAGTTGATTACCAATAGCCGATGATGAATTTTGAAGCCAAACTGCTTCCGATTTACGGAGTGCTATCATCTTTTTTTTTTTTTAAAAAAAAAAAAAAAAAAAAATTGTAATCAACTTATTCTCTTCATATGTTACATCCATAATCTATAGGGGTAGGTTGGATACGCTACACTCATACTCATAGTCAGCGTTGTTATTGGGCTTCTCCCGTTATCCCATTCACAAATCCACGTTCATCGTTCACCCCTTTCTCATTCCTAGGCACAAATAAGCTGGTGAAGTAGGAATAAAGTAGGTGGCGTGTTTATAGACCACGATACACGTAGCAATTAATTTACAACGTTGGCTAGTTCGAGGCCGTCAGCAATAACTCCTGTATACTCACATACTACCCCTTTGTTTCAGGGGGATTCAGATAACACAGCTAAGAGCCAGCATTTTCTTCGTGATTCCCAACTGCTGTTAACCTCGGTTATTGCTTACCAGCAGACAGAGCGTGCTCGGTTTGATTAGATTATGTGTCCCTGAGACTTTCACCGCGTTTTGTATCATCTCACCCAACCCATCTGGTTGGCATCTTGGCGGTCAGATGGAGGAGAAGAAACGATTATGACATCATGGCAAGTTCAAGCTGCAATTGAGTTTACCACGGCAATCATAGTCTACGGCACTCAACACAGACCCAGGTTTTGATTGCCGAGGATATCAGTTCGTACGACTCATGGCCATGAAGCGAGTCAGATAAGGAACCCAGCATGGCGATAAGATCTACCGTCCGTGTACAGGTACGACGTATCTAGGGATGCTTAATCCAATTGACCGGGGCCGTGCCATCCGTGGTGGGCAAAGACCCTTATTACATAGTACTAGGTAGTACTAGTACCTGTATTTACGAGCAGGGAGTACATACGGACTAGCCAACAAGTTATGTTACGAGAGGAAATGTTTCTACAGCTGATTCCCGGCCTGTCTTTGATGTACAAAACGACATCTCCGAGCCGGGTGCCCAGCAACGAGCTAAATTGATCTATGCCAGTGCGAAAACATCTAGGTCAATGGGAGATGAACAGAGATGTCGATAGACGAAGCCATAAAAGCAACGTCATATCTGGCAAAACAAAAACACGGAAGAAAAAAAGAAAAAGAAAAAAAGAAAAAGAAAAAAAAAAAAAAAAAAAAAAAAAGGTACAGCTGCATGGGGAGTGAGCGGCGTCATGATGCCACCAGGGGAACCCATCATCGAACCCCGAGTCAGAGTTCTTAGCAAAAGATAAGCCAATGGCAACAGGGCGATCAGACGCGGTGAGGCCGCTGTTTGTTCGGCATGTCATTTGTTCGGCTCTCAGGCCCGAAAATCCCTTACCGAATCCGCCGGAATAGGTGGCGACAGTGTCAATAACAGTGGCTTCTGGATACTATCCGCCGTAGTGCATTTTGACTAGGTTTGTGCGCGGTAGTGGCTTTTTGAATGCCAACATCGCGGCCCCAGCTCCTCTTGAAGATGGCTGAAGAAAAAGTTTTCAGCACGAGACAGAATGCCAAACCCCCTCTCTTACGCGCGCTGCACGGTAAGGATGGCAGGCGTTAGAGCGAAATCGAGGTTGCGAGGAACGTCATAGTGCAGTCGGACGCAGCACCGAGCATCGAGAAAGTGTGTGTGAGTGTGTGTGTGTGTGTGGGAGAAGAAAAACTCGGCAGCCTGATGGAAGAAAAAAAAAAGGCCGGCCTTTTAACTGACTGGCTGAAGGTCGGGCAGCGCGCTTAGAAGGCGGGGCAGATGGGGGTTTTTGGGTGAATTTTTTGTGATCCGATATCTGGAACGCCGGCCCAATCAAACGGACAGGATAAACGGAGGGCAGAGGGCATGGGCAATTGACACATGTAATTAATCAAGACTGGCGACACATCGGCAGTCAACCACTCAATCGGCCATCCATTCACCAGCGACTCTCCGGGCACCGTGTTGCACTCTCTCCACAAAAAGAGAGGCGTTCGCGTGCCATTCCCCGGTAGCATACCAGAAGTTGGGTATGAACGAGGGCGCACGCTTCCAATTATATGAGCACGAGGCTCGTCGAGCGGGCGCGCAAAGGGCGGCGCATGCTGAAAATGAAGATGGGCTCCGGACCGAAGGCAGGCGACTAAGGCAGCTTGTGGCGCCTCTTGGACGACGATGATTGCTGCATGGGGCTGCAGCTCGCACACACTTTACCTACATTACATGTCTCGCACATACATTGCACACATCATCAGCTCGACTCCGGGCGATGCCGATCGTGTCGGGCCGTAATGGCGGCGCGCCCAACTTGTCTGTAGATCTTGTCGAACGCCCTCAGCTCCAGACTCTCTTGGATAATCCGCCTGGACACTCGCCTGGACACTCGCCTGGACACCCGCCTTGGGCAAGCTGCTGCTCAACATGGCTCTTCGACATCCTCTCCGACTCGCTCCTCCACATGCTCCTCCACAGCCCCTTGGCCCCTTCTTCGGTGTGGGAGAGACAAACAAAAGACGGTCAGGGGGGTGTGTTCCTCGCTTCCAAGACATGTGCGCGGCACGTTGGTCACAGCAACGGCGAGCTGTCGCAGAGTGACGAAGGCCAAGTTTTAGCTGCTGGGCTCGATGCCCTTGCCGACGTCCAATGAGCAGACGGCGTTTGGCGTAGTTCTAGAAGATCCAGCTATATTTCGAGATCCGTTTTGGCGCTTGTGATTCCTGGCCGCGTCCTGCCAATCATGGCGCGTCTGCGATTCCGATCCATTTTCGGTCGACCTGGGAGGGAAGAGAGATACAGTGCGAACGCCACGCATCCAACTCGCCGTGATCTGAAGGCAACGTTGGGTGGAGAGCTGGACAGGTTCATGACTAACCACAAATTGCATCATAGCCCAGCCGCACGCGACGAACAATGCGGGTGAGAGAGGGTGAGCGCGAGGGTGAGCGAGGGTAAGACATATGTCTGATCTGGGAGCTGAATGGGCCGCAAAGCGTCGATGAGACGGGCCTCGAAATCGGAGCTATTGCTTCCTACTACCTTTTCAGGAGCCAGGTAGGTGTCACGAGCTTTTGATATGGACGGTCAGATTGGGGCGCAGGCTGCGTACGAGTCCATGTACCAGCTGGTATGGAGGCGACATGCCCGTACATGTATACGAAGTACGAAGTACAGCATACTGCACATAGTAGCTGCAGAAATCTCCAGGCTCGGTGCTACTACCCGACTCATCTTGCCGTGGGCAAAGATGACTCTATCTATACCCGGCCATGTATGTATTTGTGCAGCAAGGTGTGCGTGCTCCGCAAGTATTAGCACCAGGTACGGTGCCTTGCTTGATAGCGTACTGTATATACATCACCTGCAAAGCACCGTATTAGTGCCACAACATTCGACATCACCATCATCCATACATGCACAAGACGGAGTACAGTAGCAGTACCTGAAATATCCCCCTCCCCCCCTTGAGCCGCCGCGTCGGGGACCATCCCCATCATGCAGCGTGCTGGGAGAAATCAGATTCGATGGGCAGTCATCGCAATTTCTGCTGCAGCAGCGTCTCAATACGGACGAGGCACCGTAGTATTGGTGAATGGCTGGACGAGTCTCGGTCCAGACCACCCCTACGCGCAGCAACAAAAAGCCCACCTCCAAGATGGCAGCCAATCGTACAGGCATGGCTGGCGCCGATCCTCTTTTAATAGCTCCTGGTTCGAAAGGGAAGCTAGAGACAAGTCATTTGTTTGGGATGTAAATGAGTGCCTAGCCGTCAGCCATTTGACGAGTCAGATACACCATTGTGTTCCCCACGTAAACCCCCCTCCCCTTGCTACTGTATGCCCTTCATCGCGATTATCGGCCTAATGCTGCTGCTACCATACAGACTAATCTCTACTTGTGCGCTTTGCACTGATCTTACACTAGGGGGATGGAGTCACCTATTAATACTACCTACCTAGTACTCTTCGCTGCAGCCCTTGGTCTGGGAGTGGCTAACTGCACATGTGCAAGCACGAGGACTTGACGATATTGGGTGGAGAGAAAGCACCACATGCCAAGCCCGTTTTCTGGTCTGTTCTGTAGAGTACCGTAGCAGGAACGGGAGGAGGGCCTTTGGGTATTTGTAGTAAATAGTCAACCTACCATCGAGGTAGTATGCTATGTATGTTATTCTACAGGTGGTATCGACACATGTGTACTGTATGTGTGTGCATGTGCAGCATCGGGGAACAGGAGAGCGAGCACGAGCAATTACGTCACTAGGGGTCTGCTTCCGCACGCCCCTGAATTCTCGTCCGCGGAGCAACGACATCGCCATGCGCTGAGAGCTGTTGGTCGTTCATTTCGCAGGATTGACCGTACGAGCTCTAGGCCTTGTACCGATGGGCCGAATGCCAGCGGCTGGCCTGCAGAGCCTGCAGACGACAGACTTCTGATACAAATCCTCGTAATGCACAGACATGAATAAGTGCTGCTGCCTTGATGCGCTGCGCTTGGTGCAGTTTTACTAACCGCCAAGGTGAGAAGTCTGTTGGCAGCCAGTCAGGGCCGGCACAATACAAATGTCCCTCACGTACAGCATTCCCTGGCCATGGCATTACCGAACATGTCCTCGCTGCTACGTTTGCCTGCAGCCCGTGGTCGCACAAGGTGAATTAAGGTACTGACAGCCTCATCAGCTAAGGGGATGGAAGCAGGAGAAGCGCATCACGCACTAGTCAGTCGCTTTGGAGTTGCTCCCCTACCTCTGCTCGGTACCGAATGCCAATATGCAATGGCACAGTACAGTGCATTTCATTACGGCGTATCAGCTTATCTGCACCATCCCTGTCCTAACCAAGGTGACAAAACCCCGTCGTGACGAAAAGTACCACAGGCACGGACCGAGGACCGTTCCAAAGGCGCAGATGACGGTGGAGAAGGCTTCAAAGGGGTGGCCAGGCACTCTCTGAGCCAGCAGCCAGTTTCTGGCACGGCCAGGCATATTCTATCATGGCTATCCCATACGCAGTATCCCGCACTTTTGGTTCGCCATGTCCTTTGCCCGCATTTTGCAAAACGTCAGATCGTAAACGACGTTGCGACCGGCCGCTTGCACGAACGCAGCTTGGCACGACAGGCAGTGCAGAAGAGAGGGAGCGGCTGGGCTTCGTATTGGGAAAGAGAGAGAGTGGGAGCGTGAGAGAGTGAGAGTGAGAGCGTGACTCGAAGACGACAAGACACACAGTGAGAGGAGACGTAGTGAGAGGAGATGCAGTGAGAGGAGACGCAGTGAGAGAGAAAGGGAGAGAGAGAGAGAGCAAGCGGTTGTCCGGCCAGCCAACCAACAAGCATCATCATCATCATCATCATCATCATCATCATCATGCGTACTGTACCTATCATCCATCACATCCGCGGAATCAACCAACTAACATCGAGCTACTGTACATACGGTTCGGCTACAAGAATCGAACAGGCATTGCCTTCAGGGTCTTGGGCCAGAGCATATCCGGAAAATTTCCCCAGGGATCATCGGCCAGAGGCTATCAAACGCCAAACGGGTCCCCACCCACGGAGCATAACGGCTGTTGGGATTGGGTTTTTTCATGCCGCGAATAGCGAGGACATGATCGGTGGAGAGGGTCAACTGCACGAAATGTTTCGTCGTAGCCCGTGGTAGGGCGGCCGAATGGCGCAATGCCCTCGAGGCTGCTAGGCTTCGAAGAGGTCGTTCCCGTCGACGCCAAGGCCAAGGTCGACCGCAGGCGCTTCTCGATACGGGACAGGCTGGCTCGAAAGAGGACAAGACGCCGCGGGATCTGAGCCTGTGCGGAGCACTACTTTTGTTCTCCGTGCTTGTATTGATTGAATCGTACGGATATCAGAACTGGGGACGGAGAAAATGGCTGTCCATGTTCAGTCCCAACTGGGCTGTATTATACGTACGTAGTACATGCCTGTACGTACAGTAGAAGTGCTCGCGCATCGACGATTGGGTCGGCAGTCGGTGCTCGCCCGTACGTATGTGCAGTAACTTGTGCGATAATGCGATGATGGCATGGAACCTTGACATGTACCATGCACTGTGCTGTACAGTGCTGTACACGATTAATGCGTGGGACATGGGTATAATCTACAGCAGAAATCACCCAACGGCAGCCGTTGTTGGTGTTGTGTTGATGACGGCTGGAGCGTGCAGCGGTGCAGTGCATTGCCCACAGGCAGGCAGCAAATTCGCCCCAGAAGTGCCGCCGATGCCCGCGGCCGAGTACCAGTACCTACCTTAGCACGTAAAGCGGGCATAACGGCAGGTACTAGGCGGTACCTACAGCTCCTGCCTGTGCTAAGGCACCTGGCCTCGATGCGATGGATGCAGGTACCGAGCGCTTCGTACCATGTACATACAGTACAGTACAGAGATTAGTAGGTACCTGTAGTACCGCAACTGACCGGCTTCGCGATGCCCTCAACTCCGTCGTGCGCGCATCGCGTCTCATCTCCAAACATGAGCGACACAAGAAACACGGACAGCAGCGGCGGGCAACTGCGCTCCCGGGCTCCTCCACGCTCGGTCGCGCACCGCTGCTCCAGATGGCAGACGAACGGGATTCTACGGCTTCGGGCGCATCCCACTCATGCGACCATGGACGGCTGCACACCATCACGACGACGCATTACCACTACAGCTAACCACCTTCGCCCTGTGCGCCACGCATCTGGAGCCCCGTGTATCATTCTGCACTCGCTCGAGCGGAGCCGCCGCAAGCCTGCAGGATCCGACCTGACACTGTACGGCACAGCACTGTACGGTACGGCACAGCGACGCTGCTTGTTCTGCATCGGCGTCCCACGCGCCTTGTGCTGGAAACGGCATGGCATGGGCATGGACATGGGGCATGGCATGGCATGGGGCACAAAGCCCGGGAAGCTCCCTTGTCGACAGGTCGAGTCGAGTCGAGTCGCACCCCCGGCCCAGCAGCTGTGACAACCGTCATTGTGCCAGCCCACCGTCGGCCAGTGTTTGATTCAGGATGCTGTTGATGGAAATTCGGGGCCAAGCACGAGCCAGACTGAGCTGACTGGCAGCAAGGCGATGAACCCAAGAGAAGCTGGTTCCGTGCTCCGAAGGCCCTACTGTACGGCAAAGCACATGGTTGCATACAGAGTAGTAGTAGCAGACTATGTTCGTGCCTTATATACGGAAACACTGCCCTCTCGACAGGCTGACGATCTTTGCTCCCGCTTTTTTTTTTTTTTTTTCCTTCTTCCTTTGTCTCTTGCCCTGCGCGTTCATCGTCTTACACGCATCAGCATCAGAGATCCAAGAATAAACCACTGGTCCCGAGCTGAGCCCGTCCCGTCGGCCGCGACGTTCGGAGCCTGCCTTGCCTCTTGCCTCTCTTGTCTCGCTTTGTGCCTTGACCCTTGATCCTTTTTTTCTTGGCTGCTTTGGCTCTTGCCTCTTGCCTCTTGCCTCTTGCCTCTAAACCCTCTTCACCCTCTTGATCCTCTCCAGTGTCTTGTCTCTCCGTCCGTCATCGCCGTCTCCCGAACTCTGCTCGCCCATCGTCGTTGATGCTATAACTCATCTGCCGTCATTGGTCGCCTCCCCCCCTTCCGTTGCTACTACTACTACCACCACCATTTCTCACGTTACCACGGCTATTGTTACCCGCGTGCGCGCAGAGCAGAACGTGTCTGGCTGGATCCGCCCACTGCTGCAGGTTGACGACACTGAGCAGACCCCGGCTGACCTGGCTAATTCGACCTTGGGTGCCAGCTCGTAACTAGTGGCTTCTCAGAGCTGGCGCCAAACTCGCTTGCCTTTCCGCAGCTGTACCTGTACGGACACACGGCAGACACGGGAACAGCACAGTCGTGTCCTGTACCGTCTATTCTGGTCTGTTCTGGTCTGGTCTGCCGCCACTCGATTCCGGCTCACCACTTTTTAATATTAAAGCAGGCATTGGCGCTGCCGCAGACGCAACCCCCTGCCGCCATCGACCAGCTCAGGTTCTGTTGCTACCTATCTATCTGCCCACTTTGGCGGCTGGACTACTCAGCTGTGCACCGAGCAAGCAGCACGTATTGGACCCTGGACTGTACAGTTACCTCGACGAGGTCGCAAGCAACGCGGAGAATTGCAAACATACCCACCTCCCCTCTCCCGCCTCTCCATATCTCTCGTCACTCTCCTTCTCTCGTCACCTTTCTTTTCTTCTCTTCTCTCTCCTCTCCCTCTGTCCAGCCCCTCGTCTGCTGTGCTGTACGGCAAGGCGTCCCTCCAGGGTTCCGGCTCAGCTCTGCAACACATTTCTTCAACCTAGGCGGGTTTGGCAGCCATTCCCCTTTCTAGCTACTGATGCGCCTGTAGCGCATGCAACTGTGCATCAGTTCCACTTTGCCTACTGTACTAGCTACAGACACCCCCCAGGTTCGGCGGAATAGCGCAGACGCACACGCACACAAAATTGCTTCGGCCCTGTTTGCTCGACCCAACTTGGCCCTGCCCTTTTCCCCGTGCCCCGAGCCGCCGATCCTGAGCCGAACAACCAGCCCGCCAGCGGCCTTGAAACTCTTCTTCTAATCCATCACTTCTAAACCGCAACCCGCCTGTTGTCCTCACCCAAACCGCAGTTCCACAGCCTTATCCATGATGATAATTGACGGCGAGAAGTTTGCCTGTGAGGCCTGCGTGCGCGGTCACCGTGTCAGCAACTGCCAACATTCAGGTGAGTCGCTGCATATACCTACACCAGCCAAAGTGGTCTCTGCCCCGCGGCGTTTCCCCCCCCCCCCCAATCTCCAAAAAAAATTACCATGCTGTCCCGGCCTTGAATTGCTTTTTATCTTGTGTTGGCCTCGAGCTGCAACGCAAAGGCCGGACAGCCAAGAAAAAAAAAAAAAAAAAAAAAAAAAAAAAGCCTTGTTTAGACTTTTGTGCCGCCATGGCAATGCAACGACAGAGCAAGGCGAGACAACTTTGCGCAAAGGTCAATTGCTAACTGGCAGGTCTGCAGGTCGTCCTCTTCAACATATTAACAAAAAGGGCCGTCCCGTCTCGCAATGTGCGCACTGTCGCTCGCAGCGCAAGTCCCGGTCCGCTCACATCAAGTGCGATTGCGGCGAGAAGACGAGCAAGTGTGTTCACCTGCAGCCGCCCGTGGACGGACACCTTGGTGAGTTTTGCAGAATACGAGGCTGCGTGTCCTCCTTGACAGCTTCCGGTTCTAATCTGTCATCACGACATGCAGAGACATGCTGCTGCAACCATGGCGGACGATGCACCTGCGCCGGAAAGAAGGATGTGGCACTGGACACCGTCCCGGAGTCCGACTCGGACGGTGAAATGCAAAAGGCAACCACCCTGCCTCCTCGACCTGTTCCTAGACGGCGACGGGCCAACACGATTCACTCGTCCGACATTGGCATGACCTTTGACCAGCACGGCCACCACAAGCCGGCCAAGCACAACCGTGCTTCACAAAAGTGCGGGCCGTATCAGCTCAACAGAGTCAACTCATCCGCCAGTGCCGGCAGCCTTGGCACCAGCACCGACAACCTGTTGTATCAAGCACAGAACGAGGGTCACGCGTCGATGCAGCACAACTTTCTTGCCCGCGAGCAGCGCTTGGTCAAGTCGGAGGCGACGTCCCCTCTGATGTCTGCCTCTACCTTTTCGCAGATGAACGGCAATCTGCCGCCTCTCGATCTTTCGGGCATTTCAAACTACTCTACATACGCTAGCAGCACCAGCTTTGATCTGTTTTCCAGCGGTCTCCCGGACGTTGACGGGCCCATCATGAGTGCAAGCTTGGCGCAGTCCGTTGACTGGAGCCACCTCGACCTGAGGGAAGCAAACGGCGAAAGCTTCACCCCATCGAGCTACAGCCAGGCCGGCACGCAGTTCACCGGCCAGCTGGACTTTGGTAGCGGCTCTGAGCAGCTGCCCAACCTAGCCGGCACAAGATCCACATCCGGAGATGTGTCCGAAGTGGAAGACTTCATGCCTGGCGGCGAGGGCGACTTTGAAGGATTTGCCACCAGCGGCAGCTTCCTCCGACAGGCAAACGTCGACCTTAGCAGCATCGACTACAGCCTCTTTGACAAAGCCGACAACCAGGCCCTCACCGGCGACTTCTCCACCGTCGAGGACGACCCCGCCTTCTACATTCCCAACTACAGCGGCAACGTTGCGACGGTGGACGAAAACGCCGATACGCTTGGGGCCGGCTCATTAGGCGGCTACTGGGAAATGTGATGGCTTTTCCGGTTTAGCAATTTTCGTTTGGAATTTTCTGTTTGGACTTTGTGTTTTATTTTTACCTGGCGCACAGAATACCCCAATGGTGGTTGGCATCTTGAACGCGTTAACGACAAAGGCGTTGGGAACCCGCTATATACAACGACAAAAAAAATTGGGCATTTATGGTCTGGAGGGCGTACCTGATTCATTCGGTCGGCTATACTTGAGCGACACTTTTTTTTTTTTTTTTTTCTTTTGCGAGCATCCAAATTTCCTTGTTTCGCTTCTCTCGGGATTGAGGTGGCTAGCTTAGCTTGGGCTGCTCCGGAACAGCCTACGATTCAACTCGAGCCAGCCTCTCTCTATCTTTCACTTTTCCATGTCCGCTGAAACACCGGCCCTACGGGTTAGGAACCAAGCGGACACCTTTTTTTTTCCTCGTCTCTAGAAATCATACAATGGGGCACGGGCTACAATTTTGTGGGGTGGGGACCAGGGGCAACTTAGGAGGGGGGAAACGTGGGCAATGAAGGTGGGACAAGGCTTCGGTGTCTGGGGTTTTCGTCGGTGCGTTCGCTGGGTTGTTTTTTTCTCTCCTTGACTTGCCTGATGACGCCGGATCTGCGTCGTTGGGCGGAGGGTCCCAGGCGTCTGCTACCTGATTTTTCTCTTTTGGATCTTTCTCACTGGCTTTTAGCCGGCCCGATGGCTTGCTTGGCTTTACGAGGACATGATGATGGCTTTTTTCTCTTTCTTGCTGCAAGCCCGCACTTTGGCGGGGCGTTATTCAGAGTCGCTGCACATATTACAGTTTATGGGACAGATAGACCGTTGTTTCTTCTAGGGGTGGCCCAATAGGGGTCGTGCTCTTGAATTCTTTTTTTATCCTTATCGTTTTGCATCATGTCATGTTTCGGTATATAGACTCTGTGCAACAATAGAAGCGGCGGCTTTGGTCTGCAGCAGCCAACTACGAAATCCTATTACAGCACAGACACGCCACCAAGGCAGTGTAATAACAGTAGCTACTTTGTCTGTCCAACGGTAGTGTAAAGCGGTTGCCTAGGTAGCTAGCAGATGCCGGTCGCCCTTTTGGCAGCGTCGTTCGCCAGAGCGCTTGGGGCAATTAGCTAACGGCGTGGTGAGGCGCCCAACGCTTGTTATTGTAGCAGATTGTTCTAGAGCCTCTGGGGGCTGCGATTTTAGAATGGAAGGGTGAAGGTTTTTTTCTTTGCTTTTGGATTTTTTTTTTTTTTTTTTTTTTTTTTTTCTGGCTGGCGGTTAAGCTATTCGGCAGTTAGGTAGTACAGAGGTACTATAAGTGTTGGGCAAGTTAAGTTCAGGTACAGAGAAAATGTGTGGGTAATGGCTTCAGGAACGAAGTACTCCGTATGAATACGGCGAGCAACTCGGTAAACGATAAGAGGTAGTACCAAAGGCTTTTTTCGGATGAACGTGCTACTGTATTATAGTACTACTAGGTATGTATAACGGACTGGACATGTTTTGGAATCGCTACAAGTACTGTACAGGTGGGTTAGGGGAGAAAAAAGATGGGCTGCTAGAGTACGTAAGTAACCCGCCACACACACTAAGTTTTTTTCGTTTGTGTCTTGGTTTGTCTCTGATCTGTCACTGGGCTGGAGAAGGTAGAGGTGGATCGAAGCAGAATAGCAGTCCACAAAAAAAGAGAGAGGTCTCCAATGAAAAGGGACCCGGGAAAAGAAGAAGAGGATGAGAGAATGTACTAAGTCTAGCTCACGGACGGATAGATGGGGGGGGGGATGAAACACAGCGCGCCGGGCGAAACGGAAACAGATGCAGACACAGCTACAGCTACGGATGTTCTCTTCCCCCCTGCCCTCCCCCTCTTCTCTTTTGTGGTATCATGTCAAGGCATTGGTTTTGGTATTTAGTGTGAGAGGGGTAAATGGATGAAAGGAAAAAAAAAAGAGAGAGAGAGAGAGACAAGACAAAACAACACCCGTAAGATTTCGAAATGCTTTCTTACTGGGGTAGGTGGGGGACGAGCATGAGCAGGAGGAGGAGGAGGGGAAGCAAAGATAAAACTCCGGGAGAGCAAATACTAGTAGGTAGTACGTGCCGTTGCCGTATGTAGGTCTGTTCGCTTTGTTGTGTGCGGGACAGAAACAGAAGAGCCTGGGCCAGTCTGTGACATGCAGGAATTGGCTGATCTTGGCAGTGCAAAAGAAGTGGGAATCTTTTTTCTGCTGGGATGGGGGAAAAAAGAGTTATGTCTTGGTTCCTTTTGGCCTTTTGTGTGTGGTCTAATGTACTGTACTGGAGTGTACTGTACTTGGGATGTACTGTATGGAGTGTGGAGGACGAGGGGGGGGAGGCAAGCCAACCAAGCTTTTGGGGTTGGGGGCTTACGTACCGTGGAGGTATGGAGGTACTAATGGAGGTATGTGTGTATGTATGTACCTAATATATACGCGGGGTGTGTTTGTATTTTTGGTTCGTGTTGGAATAGAGCCGGATAGGCCAAATGGAAACGCGGGAATCAGAAGAAAGGCAAAACCAGCTTTTGATTTGATGGAGGGGGGGCAAAGCACCAAGTTGCCGCTTTTTCCTTTTTTTTTCGGTGTATTAGAGACTGTTCTATTGGTTATTTTTTTTTTTTTTTTTTTTTTTTTTTTTTTTTTTTTTTCGCCTTTTGCCCTTTCGAAGCTGGTTAATCGAAAGGGAGGGGGAGGGGAGGGGAAACAGTCAGAAGAGCGAGCGGAAAGGGCCGGTGATCACCTCATGGGGGGAAGACAAAGGGAATCTTTCGGGACAGAGGAAAAAAAACTGTTCGTTTGCGCGGCTGTTGGGCCATTTGGTATAGCTTTCTATTGGCCGGATGAGAGAGAGTCCGGCATGCTTAGTGGCAAAGGAGGCATGAAAATATGCAAGCAGACGGATGTTCGCTAAGGGAAAATCCTGCTTTTTGCTTTAGGAGAAAAAAAAAAAACTTGCTGGGGTAAAAAAAAAGGTCAGCTTCGGGTAATGTCGACGGGCAAGCAACGGTGGCTCGGCAGGAGGATCCATTACCCAGACGCTGGGCAGTAGTAATAGCATTGGATGGCAAATGCTAGTATACAGTAGTAATACGGTAGTAGCAGATCCTCCCCATGGGCAACCATCTCAGCCTCACCGATCGGCCGGACGGGGGATTCCACCTACTACTGGATGCGCAGGGATTGTTTCATTGTTTTTCATCCGCCTAGTATAGCATCTACGCAGACGCTTTCTTCCCGGCGGTGTCATTACAGTACAGTACAGTAGCTAGTGGTAGTAGTACTAAGCATCCCCAGGGCAGTGGCGGTATTGCGGTACAGGATATGCCTTCAAGCAAAAGAACAAACTGACGAGTCACATCGCCCCATCATCAAGTCACACGCTTTTGACACCATGGCTGCAGCACCAGGGTCGCCCTCCTCCACCGCCAAAGTACCACTCGCAAATACTAGTAGTAGGATGAGAAGGGGAGAAAGGGAACCAACAGGGTGCTAATTGTACAGTCCAGCTTCGACGATCTGGCACCATTATCCATACGCCGTGCAAACAGCCGACAAAATCTCATCTCACAGGGCCCTCATGCTCGTAAGCAACGGCCTCCAAAGCAATGTCCTCCTCAGCAATGTCCTCCTCAGCAATGTCCTCCTCAGCAATGTCCTCCTCAGCAATGTCCTCTTCAGTAGCGTCTTCCTCAGTAGCGTCTTCCTCAGCAGCGTCTGCCCAAGCAGCGTCCCCCTAAGCAACGTCCAAGTAGCCCGACGCAAGCGTGGGACCAAACGTAATATCATCCGGCCCAGGCGCAATGCCCTCATGGGCCGTCGCCAAATCCGCCAGATGCTGCAGCCCTTGGCTTGCAGTAGCCTCCACCGACGACGTCGGCCGCAGCTGCTCCGTTAGCTTCTCCCTGACACTATCCCAGTGGCCTCCGCTAGGCTTCTCCAGGATCTCCTTCATTAGTCTGACGGCGCCCTCGCGGGAGCTGTCCATCTTGGACAGCTTAGACAGCGACATGGTGACCAGAGACACGAAATGGTTAGTAAAGGGACTCCTGAGGTGTGCATTTGCTAGCAGTAATGTGGCCAGCTCAGATGTCGGCCACAGCGTCTCCGTTGGCGTGGCCCCCGGCGTCAACAACGTCACCAATAGCTTGCAATGCCAGTATGCGAGATGCACCAATGGATACGATGCAGCCTCGATGTGGCCTGGAAGATCCTCTCGGTAGTTCTCGATGTAGTCTGCGAGAATGGCCGCCATGGCAGGTTCGGCAGTAGATGTGCCCGGCTGCATTGTGGAAATGACAAATGCAGTCCTACTTAACAGCTTCGATAGCCCTGCGCAAATCTCCATTAGCAACAGTTTATAGCCGTATATTTCCTTTGCTGCTATCAACTTACGGATTAAATAGTAGCACACCTCTCCCAGGGTGTTCTCCAGCCCAGCTGGCGCAACAACGCTGCTGTCCGGGATGTGCGCTGGTTTCCCGGTTCCAGCCGCGTGCCAGCGATCCATCAGCACAAGAGACCACCAGATCCGCACGCACAGTTGATCGTCAGAGTCTGATTCCGACGCAGACTCGATCGGCGTAAACTTCCAAAGCTTCATCGTGTTTGCAAGCGCTACCGCTCTGGCTAAGAGAAACGGTAGCTGGGACGAGGCGCGCCAATCCGCGTCGATTATCAGGAGAAGAAGCGTCTGGGCATGGACAATGTCGGTGGCACGCGAGCGTGGTGCCTCACTGCTCTCCCACTCGTGCAAAAGGGAGCTCGCAGTTTGCGTGTCCCCTGATGACTGCCCGACTGCTTGGAGCGCCGCGATGAATGCCGTCCTTACAGTAGACGGGCATTGAGCCAGCAAAGACTGAATCCTTGCCTTGCTGCTGGGGAGTATGGGATATATAGCTTGAACATGGGCGAGATAGCTGTACACTCCATCAGCTCCGGCTCTAAGAAAGGCAAAGGGGTTAGGTGGTAGGGGATTGCTTACTCATGTAAAGAATCTTCATCAATCTCCGGTACCTCTTCTGCTTCCACAACCTGCGAGTCCATTGATGCCACCGGTGGCTTTGGTGGCGCGCCGTCCGTTTTGATAGCTGAGGCCGGAGGTGCCAGTGAATTATTCGCATACGTCGGCGCTGTGAAACCGTCCGAAGACGCAGGAGCAGTCCCCATTGGCCGTGAGTCTGGTCCCCATGGCGCTTGTCGAGGAGGAGCTGTTGTGTTGAAGTCGGTTGCCGATATGCTAGAAAACGGTCTCTTGCGACCTGGCTCCTCAGGGGGGACTAAGCCGTTGTAAGCTCGATGGCTTCCCGGGGTCAAGAGTCGGTCAATCTCGTCTTGGGTAAGGCTACCTTCAGACTCTAGCTTGTTCTCAATGCTATGTATTCTGTCCGCTAATTCTTTAATATACCTGTTTCTCATGTCAGCCTGTCCCAGCGTTCTGCAGCAGCTACTACGAGGCGCGAATATACATACCCCTTACTTGGGCCGCGCTTCTGAGGAACACGACTGAACAGACATCGCATAGACGACCGAGCACAGCTGGAACAAGGGCTATCGCCAGTGTCCGATTGGGCGTCGCATTTGATCTTCTTTCGCCGGCACTCATCACAAGCACGTGACACTTTTGATCGCTTTCTCGGTGGGATGCCATCTCCTCCGAGGGCATACTGTGGTGGCAACGGAGGTCCCACGGCAACTGGGAGCGCATGCGACACCATGTGATCCGATGCCGGCGTCTCGTGAACATACGATGGCGTCTGATGCTGGTCTGGCTCGGGATGTGGCATAATGCTACGCATGCCTGGATCTTCCACGTTCATGTTAGGATCAGTGGCCGGGATGAGAGCTGTTCCCGCCAAGCCCTGTCCAAGCTGGGCAGCCAGCTGGAGCTCCTCCAGGTTGGGCGGCCTTTGAATGTGATGCTGGGGAGACGACGGCTCATGCGTGGGAATCTGGCCATGGTCTTGCTCTTGGGCGTGAACCTGGGTAGGGTCGTGCTGGTCATGGGTCTGCTGGTGCTCCTCATGATCATGCGTCTCATCGCGAGTGGCCGTATGATAGAACGGGCCTGCATCGAGAGCCTCGGCACCCGGTGAAGGGTACGACATATTGGTGGTCTCTTCGGGCTCGCCCTCACGACCGGGACTCATGATCGCTGGGACAAGCGTTAATGGAACCTTGGGGGGGATGACAGTGACAGCGACAGCGGTGGTGACACCCTGTGAGATTCTACGCAGAGTCGTTGGAAAGCAGACAGCCCAGACGCGGTTGTTACGCGATTGCTATGGGCGATTGCTATGGGCGATCCGGCGCCGATGCAATCCGGACACTGAAGCCATTGTCAGCTTGTCACTCGACAGCGTGTCTATGTAGATTCCATTGCCTTTTGTTGCGGGCATCTAAGCTGCCGGATGGCTGACTTACACTCTATCGCATTGGAATACGGATGATGGTAATTGCGAAACTGGGCCGTTTGAACGGAAAGGAATAACTCGTCGCCGCGTGGGAATAGGCGACGGAATGTTGGTGTGCTTTTTTTTTTTTCCCTTGCGTCGATTAGGCAGAGAAGGGAGGAGGAAAGAATTTTCTCCGAGGCCAGAGCGGAGAATACTCGGCTCAATTGGCTGGACTTGGGTACGTACTAGACTTACTTTATTGCTTCTACTACGGAGTACTGCTACTGCTACTGTACTGCTACTGCTACTGCTACTGCTGCTTCCTCCCGCTTTCGTAGCGGCGCGTGATGAGTCAGCGATCTCCTTCGTCTTTATGCATTAGCACCAGGAGCAGCACTAAAGCTTTACGTACGTATTCCATATGCTATTACAGGGTACTACTCCGTACAGGGCAATTGGTAATACTGCAGGGTGTTGAGTTTAGCACCGGACCATCCGATCCGATCCGGGGCGCTGATTGATTGATTGAGTGCTGCCAGTAATAGTATAGCCTACCAGGTAAGCAGTCTATACGGAGTACGGACCCAGCACCTCCTGTGCTCGGCATGGGCCATTCCTGAGTCAGCAGTCCCTTATCATGCAACTTTCCGCAGCCAGCAACGAAAAGAGGGTCGTGCTGCAGTCGAATCTGCAGAGAACCATGCCATGATTGCCGCATTGCATTCCATTTGCATCTGCCCCCCTACCCAGCCTTTGTCTGGCATTTTTGGCATTTTTTCCCCTTAGGTAAGGTTTGCAGTAGCCTTCACCTAGGGACCAAGGACTACGCCGCAATGGTGCTGTCGCCTTCGCCCTGTTTCCACTGGACCGGCGCCAATGGAGCGCCGATGCTGCTACCTCGGAAACGCTTCAGAGCCTCTGCCAACTCATCAAATTTGGCCTTCATGCCTCTTGGCCCCTTGCATTGACGTCGTTTCCACTCATCGACTGATCTGATACATACCTGCATTTTATGTCTTTGTCTCGCGGAGTGCGCGGTCAAGATGGACGGCCTCCTTTGATTGCAATCCCGCTAAATGGATCCCTGGGTACTGCTCATCAGGTACCCAGCAGGGCATCAAAGGGAGTGCAAAGTCACGTCCTCTGTTCACCGGTGATTAAGCCGTCTCGCCCTCCCTGATCCGATATTGTTTTTTTGCAACTACAGTACACCCTCGTTTTCGCCTGTTGAAGCTTTTTGTCGCCTGTTGAAGCCTCTTTCGTCTCATGGAATGGACATCCTAGAGCTCCAAAAATGGGCCTTTATGCCTACTCTTCCGGAAAACATAGCGCCGATCCGGGAGCTGCTCATCCGATATAGCAAGATCCCAGCCGAGGAAATTGAGACTCACCTCATCAATATTGTAAGCTACCTATGCCCCGTCGCTGGTCTTCATCCGCTGACATGATTGATTCCCATAGCGAGAAGCGGCTTGGGCGAGTTCGAGAACGCCCTTTATTGGGCGATGGAAATTCTTGACATTAAACGACACCACCGACTCTCGCTACCAGCAGGCCCTGTTCCGCCTTAAGTTGTCGCAATCTCGAGACACCCTCCTGGATTTGGGCTGCGGGCTTGGCCAAGCTCTTCGTCAATTTCGAGATGACGGCGTTGACGGATCGCGATTATTTGGGCTCGACTCGAGTCCTCGTCTGGTGTCCTCAGGATATGATCTCTTCCAGGATAGGAACAGCTTGGGCGCCCATTTTGCCGTGGGAGACCTGATGGATCCCGACGATCTGAGCCTCGGGGCGCTCAACGGCCAGATCAGCATAATTCATGCCGGAAGCTTCTTTCATCTATTTAGCTGGAAACAGCAGCTGTGCATTGGCAAACGACTTGTCGACTTTCTGCAGCCGGGATTACGCAATGCGTTCCTATTTGGCCGCCATGCAGGCGTCACTACCACTCGCGAGGTTGACATGAACGATTCCTCTCCATACCTTCACAACCAGGAAAGCTTCCAGCGTCTCTGGGATGAGGTAGGAGAATTAACAAGAACCAAATGGAAGGTGGAGGTAGAACCATCGGGGGAGATAGTTACCTTACTCCCAGGGCACCAAAAGGACACACAGCCCGTCAAATTCACCATATACCAAGTACCTAGAAATGAAATAAAAAAGAGCAGTTTATAACTTGTCGGGTGCAATGTGGTTGGTAGTGGTTATCTTCTTGGGTTCTCGTTTGTTTGTGGCTAGTATAGCACCAACTTTGATTGCATCCGTTGCCATGGCATCACCGCATCTCATTGATGCGCATACTCTACGATGCAATGGCGGACTAATAGGACATTTATCTAAAGTTTGGAGGGGGCTTTATCACCATGCTATTTAACAAATACGTAGTGGCGGCGTAATACCAGAGTTTTCATCCAACAAGATAGAGAGCATCATGTAGGTAAACAAGACATGTATACAGTAAACAAAAGCTCAAACAAGCTCAACTATATATTTCTTCGCTGCTCCCTGGCCAGAAACACCAACTTTCCCTCCTTACCATTCACTCGCGTCTTCCCAATATTATCCCAATATCATCCCAATATCATCCCAAGCACCTCCAGACTTCGCGCTTCTTCGTAGGGTAGGCCTGCGGAGTTACATCGGATAATACTAGTGACCTCACTGCCCCTCCTACAAGCCGCGTTCCTCCCGCTCCAGCTCTCTCGCGGGAGACAGAATCGCCTCTGTCCCGAGCCTTTTGTCGATTGAGTCCGTATTCTTAGCCTGGACTCCCGTGGAGCCTCTCTTGGGCTTACGGTATCATTGCGACCCTTTATACGGGCTTTGGTACCGGGGGAGGCTGCAATGGACGGAGATTGGGATGAGGTACGTGCTTCTCGCCATGGCCAGCCGTTGCGCTGTCTCGTATAGATGGACACCATCACTGCATCATCGCTGCTCGGGTCGGCCTGTGATTCTAACGTTTCTGCTCTTCTAGGTCGCCCGGGTGCCATTCCCGCCGCCGGGCGTGCATGCGCTGCCAACGCCAGTCACGACGATGACCTTTGATACCACGCAAGAGCTTCTATGGGCCGGCAACGACTATGTACGACAACCCGAATCGCAAATGCTCTGCTTGCACCGTCCGCTAACACGTGTATAATAGGGTCGGGTCACTTCCTTTGTAAGCACAGAGCTTCAGCAATACACCTCGTTCAAGGCGCACCAGGCCGCAGACGGACCCGTTCGACAGATTCTTGTAAACAGCAAGGGCGTGGTGGTGCTGGGCGCCAAGGATGTGCATATGGCGCACAGAAGAGGGCCCCCCATCTGGCATCTCAGGCACGACGACATGAAAGACCTGAGGTGCATGAGCTTCACCTCAAAGGGAACCGCAGAAATCATTGCCGCCGGTCTCCAAGACAGCATGTTTGTTATCGATCTCGTTAAGGGAGAAGTCGTCAAACAAGTCCGAACGGAGCGTCAGTACTCGATTATGAAACGTGGACGCTATATTTGCGCGGCGACGGGGAGCGGATCGATCGACCTCTTGGATCCCGTCACCTTTGCAGTGGTCAAGACCTGGAATGCCCACACAGCATTGATCAATGACATGGATGCTCAGCACGACTTCATTGTCACATGCGGATTTTCGCTGCGCCAGGGACAGAACTTCATGCTGGACCCCTTCCTCAACGTCTTTGACATCAGAAAGATGGCATCCATGCCGCCGATACCCTTCCCCGCCGGCGCGGCATTCGTACGCATGCACCCGCGCATGCTCACAACCAGCATCGTGGTGTCTCAAAGCGGCCAGATGCATGTTGTGGATCTGATGAATCCCAACACCAGCAATGTGCGACAAGCCAATGTGCTGACCTACCTCAGCATGTTTGAAATTGCTCCTTCGGGGGAGGCCATAGCTCTCACTGATGCAGAATGCTTGATCCATCTGTGGGGATCGCCATCAAAACTCCATTTCGTCGATCTACCTACCCCCGTTGAATTCGCTACTCCAGAGGAGGCGGTTCCCCAGCTAGAGTGGTCAACTGAGAGGTAAGTTACGAAATGCTCGCATTCTCTATTCCAAAGCTAGTGGGTTAACACGTCGTAGCCCTCTGAACTCAGTCGGCCTACCATACTATCGAGAAGTCCTTGCTTCTGCTTGGCCCGAGTTAACGTCGGATGTTGGAGCTCCTCCAGTTAAATTTGATCCACAGTTCCTTGCGGGCCTTAAATCTACCGAATATGCACTCTATGGCCGGAATGTGCGAGGTCTTCGGAGGAACCAAATTGAGGACACTCGCAGCGTGCACAAATCCGCCAACTCTGGCCTCAAGGCGCCAAAATTTCTTAGTGAAAAGGCTCGAGATCAAGCCAAGTCGGAGTCGTACAGTAGCGGAGACAAGACAGATGAGCTCTCGAATTCGCTGGCAGAGATGGACATGGGGGGTAGAAAATCAGATTTGCCCATGATGTACAGAAATGTCGAGATCAAATACAGCAAATTCGGGGTGGATGATTTCGATTTTGGATATTACAACCAAACCCGACACTCAGGTCTCGAGATTCATATATCAAACTCATACGCAAACTCGCTTCTTCAAATTATGAACTTTACGCCTTTAATTCGAAATCTGGCTTTACAACATGCAGCTACCGCCTGCGTGAGCGAGGCCTGTCTTCTGTGCGAGCTGGGCTACCTCTTTGATATGCTTCAGAAAGCGGAAGGGTCAATCTGCCAGGCAACCAATATGCTAAAAGCGCTTAGCAACCAACCTCAAGCTGCGCCACTGGGTCTTTTAGAAGAAGATACTCATGCAGGATCCCTGAATGTAATGCTGCAGGGACTTACACGATTTCTCCTGGAGAAAATTGCCGGTGACTACAAGACTATGGCACCCAATTCCCTCGCAATGGAGAAGGCACTGGCAACATCAGCAACAAGTACTATTAGATGTTTCAGCTGCAGAAGCGAATATACCCGGCCTGGATCGACCTTTGTAAACGACTTGCTTTATCCGCCTATTGTAAGTTGGAGTAGGCCCGTTCCCTTGCCTACTCTTTGCTAACTTGCTCCCCCAGAAAACCCCAGGACGAAACAATAAGGCACCACGCATCACTTTCTCCCAAATCCTTAAGAGCAGTGTTGAGAGAGAGACAACCTCAAAGGGGTGGTGCGGGAGATGCCAACGATACCAGACCATTGCTACCAGAAAGGCCATTCACAGTGTTCCAGACGTTCTAATGCTTAATACCGCAATTACCGGCTCGGATCACCGAATGCTTTGGTCTACACCCGGCTGGCTGCCAGAAGAGATTGGCATCATTGTCGAGCAGGGCCTTTTCTTTTGCTACGAGGGAGAAGACTTGAAGCTTCACCTACAACGTGGCATTCATAATATCACAGTCTACTCATTAATCGGAATGGCTATTAACATCGAGAGCGGGCAGACGCACAAGCCACATCTCGTGGCCATGGTCAATGGTAAGAACAACATGCCCTCCCAAAATCCTCGCACCATGTTGCTTACTTCTCTATAGTCGGCCATGCGGAGCCAGAAACTCCCAGCCAGAGCCAGTGGCACTTATTCAATGACTTCTTGGTGTGCCCTGTGAGCACAGAAGAAGCTCTTAGCTTTAATACTTCCTGGAAAGTTCCGTCGGTTGTTGCATTCCAGGTCAAGAAGGCAAATAACAAGATTGATAATGGATGGAAGAACAACCTCGATACATCGATTTTGTACCAGGATTTCAAGTAAGTTGCGCCGTCATTGATACTATTAGCAAGAGAAAGCTGACTTGAGTGCTTTCTAGTCCCAGTCCTCGCACTCTGAATAAAACGTATAAGCTCCTCGATCCTGCAACAGAACGGCCAGGGCCATCTACAATTGTCGCGCTGGATACCGAATTCGTCGCTGTGCGGCAGCCAGAGATCGAGATGAACTCGGATGGAGAGCGAGAAACCATCCGACCCATCGTTTACGCACTCGCCCGCGCCTCTGTTGTCCGAGGCCAAGGCGAAAACGAGGGAGTCCCCTTCATAGACGACTACATCTCTATCGCAGAACCGATAGTCGACTACTTGACGTCGTACTCGGGCATCACCGAGGAAGACTTGAATCCTCGCACCACCAAACACAGCCTGTTAGCCCAAAAACTGGTGTATAAGAAGCTTTGGGTACTGCTGAACCTTGGCTGCAAGTTCTTGGGCCACGGGCTCAAACAGGACTTCCGAGTCATCAACATCCACGTCCCCAAGGCGCAGATCATCGACACCATTGACCGGTTCTACCTCAAGTCGCGCCTGCGGAAACTGTCGCTGGCCTTTTTGGCGTGGTACCTGCTCAAGGAAGACATCCAGCTGGAGACGCACGACTCCATCGAGGACTCCAGGACGGCGCTGAAACTCTACAGGAAGTACCTCGAGTTTGAAGACGCCGGTATCCTGGAGGCGATGCTGCAGGACATTTATCGTGCTGGCAGGGACGTCAACTTCAAGCCCCCTAGAAAGGACGGCGTCGACGCTCCCAGGTCAGAAACGCCGCCGCCCCCTTTGCCTGCGGCGGAGAACGGGGATACTCCTGCGCCTGCTCTCGTGCAAACTACGCCGGCTAGAGTCAGGGGCTTTGGGAGTGGGGGTTGGACTCCGGGAAAGGCGTCGCCCATGAGGTGATTTGATATATAATTTTTGCAGAGGAATGAGGACGAGGAGGATATCGGATTTAGATCATTTTGGAGACTCTTGTGGTGGATCTAAAGCAGAATAAGCTTGAACACGGAATCATCTATTTCATGAAAAAGTTGGAGATGGTCTGTTCTTCACAAACTGTGCGAATAATAGGCACATAGATATGGAATGGATGTATGCCGAGATTAGGACAAATCAATAAAATATACATAATCTCGTAAATTTTTTTTTTACAGAAACAAAAAAAATAAAAATATCTGCATTTATGCAACAAGACATCCCTCATATACCCCGTATTATAAAATGACCAACATATCCTGCAAAGCTAGTCTCCCACCACAGAGCCCCCCCTTCTCATTGAACATACCAAATCTGCCATGCCTTACCTCTTTTTGTTGATGCGTACCACGCTTGACCCTATCCCAACTGTAAACAGCCCTACCGCCCCTCGTAAAACTTTAGACGTCATCATCACCCGTGCTCAATCCTTCCAAAACATGATGTGAGCAGCAAAAGTGGCACCACATGCCCCCCCCGCATCCCGCAAAGCAACAAGGGGAAATCGGGAGAGGAGGGAGAGAGGGAGGGTGTGATGAAAAAGAATGATGTGTGCGTGTGAGTAGTTGAGGGGGGATGTCTCGAAGCATGTCAAAACACGTCCAACGCCATGTATGCCTTCATTACTCTTTCAAAAACCGGGTTTCCCCCTCTCCTCGCTTGCGTGCATGTAAGGAACATGATTAAACAGCATCCACAGAGGGCGAAATCTTTGGGAGGGGTATTGTGTATCTCCTTCTCCCTTCCATCTTTTGCCTTTGTGTTTGTTCGGTATTTGTTTGAATAAAAGTTTCATCAATAAGGTGCAATTCGTCTACAGCAAGCCATGGTCTTTTGCGCTGTCTTCCACTTGTGTCGTTCATAATTCCTTATAGTCTCGCTACGTAAGGTCTCGCTACGCTACAGCTCAGACTCGGCACCGTTGGCGGACATCGCCATGGGGCTGCCGCTGTGATTCTGCCGCTGGCGAAGGCGAGCGTTGCCCGGTGGTCGTCGTCGGACCAATGCGCGGCCATTGGCAGCCATGGCCTCTTCGTCTTCCTCGTCGGAGTCGGGGTTTTGCTCGTGGTAAAGCCGTGCCTCATCCAACTCAGTGATGGTGTCCGGCCGGTCTCGTAGCCATTGCATCCTAGGGCCTGATCGTGCGCGCTCTGAGACCTTGAAACCGTAGATTCTAGGCTCATAAATATGACCACTGCCGAGACCTGGCGCAATGTTCTTAGCATACATGCCATTGAGAATGCTCTCATCGTCAGGCACTTTGGAGTTTGTGCTTGACAGCACGTCGGCGCCGCGTTTAGTGAGGTCGTATTCGGGGAATGTAAGGAGGAAGAGGGCTCCAAACGTGCGCCCGAAGAAGGCGCCATCCACAGTCTGGAACCGGCTGTTAGGGGGGACATAGACATCGAGGCAGGACGGGCAGAAGAGCTTGACTGTGTCTTCGCCGGGAATGTCGGACAGGCCAACGGGCAAGGTGCGTGCCTGCTCACAGTGCGTTCGCGGGCAGCAGCCGAAATGACCAAACTCGTACTTTTCGCTCATTTGCTGGATGCCCACCCGAGAGCAGATGAAGCGCTGGTGGATGAGGCCATACAGCATCTCCGCGGATGACTCGATGACGGACAGGTCGCTGGCCATCCTGCTATGGTGCCTCCGCTCTGCGCCATGTCGCACGCCTGCACGGTCGGGCTCCTCCAGACCTGATTCGTTTTCGTCGTCATCCTCCTCGTCATCCTCCTCGTCCTCATCATCCTCTGGCTCGACATCGAGAATCATCTGAGCGTTTAGCAATCGAGATTCGAGCCGCATCAGCAATCGCCCGCACGCCCGCCCTCCGTT